>JALGQZ010000012.1:30559058-31759058 GCA_023105745.1 Austropuccinia psidii
TTTTAGCATTCACAATTGAAATATTCAATATACTTCTATAATTAAATGAACAATAGAGGAGTCCAATCTTATGGAGTTACAAAATAAAGCTTACATATAAGGCTTACATGATCAACAATAGGCTTAATACATACAGAAAACTCAAATTTACATGGTCAAACTAACATTGTGGTATTATATCCACCCTAAAGCCATCAAGAAGATTATATTACCAACAATTACAGTAACCAAATACAGTTCATGTGACACAAGGATCATATGACAGTATCCAATCCAATTCAATACAGGAAAATCCACTAAAAACTTATAAATTACACAACAATACAGGAGCCCAAATAAGACTTATGCAGTCCACATGCATAAGATCTGGACATTACACAGCCACAGGATTATTAAAATTCAACTAGCTGCATGCAAGGAAAATACACTAAACTGTAAAGTACATAGCAATTACAGTAATCAAGAATTACAACTCAAGAGGATATCCCCACATTACACAGCATAATCACCTGGAACTAAATAAACCTTACAAACAAATTATACATGGGCTTATTCACCTGACACCACCTTCATCCTTAACTCACCAGCATTAATTCCTCAAGGCTATGCGAGCTGACTAAAGTAGTGCAAAAGAGAAGTCACCTGATATTTTTATCAAAATCCCCACCAAGAAAAACATCTCAACCTTCATTTTGACCAAACAAATGGAAAAAATATCTCAGTCATATGACACCATTCTCAATTTTACACACTAGCATTAATCTCTCGAGGCTGTGCAAGATTACTAATACAGTGTAGCAGATAGGTCATCTGACTTTTGTTACAAAAAATCTACACCAGCAAAATTATCTCAAGGGCAAGAATAACACTTTACATGGAGAGCCATGGGTACTTCTCATAACATAAAAAGAGGCCTCTCTCTCTCATTTTTCTCCTCTTTCCTCATGCAAATAATTATATACCAAGAAGGAGAATAATTATTCATCCCTTACTAGTAGGTTAATCTAGAAATATTCTTGTTATTATTATTACATTACCTTAAAAGTGATTTATATATAGCTGTAGTTAACAGTAGGTCTGCCTATATTATAAATTCATCTATTAGTGAAATACTCATATTCAACAAAATATTTATATTATACTCTTCTCACTAGAAGAAAATCTATATCACTATTATTATTATCACAAAATATATTTTACATATTATAAAAACTATTTACTAATAACAACTATTTAAACTATCAAACAATATTATTATCTTATCACTATTACTAAGTTTTCTAATATTGAGCTATTATCCATTAAACAAAATACCTTCAAAAAAGAGAACAACTTAAAATCACCACTCAGTACTACTACATCTATTATTTATCTACTCAATTATTATTTTATTATCTTGAAATCCCCTACAAATTTGTTAATTAAAGTTATTATTATTTTATCATTGGTCTGATTATTGAATAGGTCTGATAGAGACTGCTGAAAAGTCTTCTCTAGTTGTAAAGCCACAATCTTAAATATTGATTTGTGAGCTCTGTAGGGAGATTTTTTAGTATATTCAGAGGGGCAGCTAAAACACCATTAGCACCCTTGGTTACAGGATTATTTCAGCAATTCAAAACTGTTTACCTGTGATTTCCCCCTCAAGGACTGTGAGCCTTAGAGGTAATTTCATATACCCAAAAGACCACAAATATAAAAAATAACATATTAATATAAATAAAATAAATTTATTTATATTATTAAAAATAAAAATAAAAAATATAAATATAAAATTATATTAAAAATAAAAAATTAATTATAATTTAAAAATAAAATTACTTTAAATTTTGTAAATATAAAATTACATTTATACTTGAAAAATTTAAGTAAAAATGAAATTTTAACAAAATTGTGAAAAAAATAAATAAATTTGGAAAAAAGTTAAATAAAATTTATTATAACTTTTTATCCAATAAATAAACATATAAATTTTATTTCACCATTGGATTCCTCATAAAAAATCAGGTGGGGTCACCTCTGAGTGAAATTTTTGTAACTCAACTCTAAATAAGCTTAAATTAAGTTTTTAGTATTTTCAATACAAAAGTTGAAAATCCTCAAAACCTTAATTTAATTCACACCACATGTGGTGTTAACCATCAATTTTTGTGTTAAAATTGAGGTGTTGTGTTTAGTTTAGAAGTTATGAGGAATTAAAGTATTTTCAATTGAATTCAATTGAAATGTCAAAATGTGCGCGTGTATTACATAAGTGAACTTTGATTTACATATGAGGTGTCAATTATTACTGTATTGTACTGTACAATTGAATTGAATTACATGTGTAAATTATAAGTATAATACATGATGAGGAATTAAAGGAAAAATAAATTGGAAAGATTAAATTTGGGGGGGAAAAGGAACTCCAGCTCTAAGGGGGAGCTAGACCCCCAAAATCCTTGCTGACAGGCGTGGGATGTCAAAATTCACGCAAAAGTTCATCACTTTTGGCCTGGAATTGAGTTACAGGGTCTGTGGACTCAATTGATGATGAGGTTTTGATACCAACTGGGGTAGTTTTAGCTGTTGCCAAGAGGGTAAAACTACCCTTAAGATAAAACCATCAGAGTAAAAACAGTTTTAACTGGTTTCTACGACTCTGACACACATTCTGACGTGTTTTGAAGGCTATAGGCCTGGTATTGCTATAGTAATGGCTGATTTAAGGGTCTAAAATGGCTAAAAATGGCTAAAAATGGCTTAAACCAGCCCTTTTTGGTCTAAATCAGGGTTCAATGATGCCATAATTGGCTTTTCTGTTGTCAGACTGTTTTTCACGACTGACAAGAGTAAATTTTAGTTTTGGAGTAAGAGAATTGATGGCTATAAAAGAATGTCTTCTTTGCCCCACTTTTCTCTTCATGTTAGAATCTTTTTCCTTTTATTAATTAGTTTAAAACTGTTAAACCAATCAATAAAAGATTCCAACCACCCTTTTTAAATCATTTTGAACCTTTTAACCACGTGAAAAAATCATTATAATCATTGTTTGTAACTCTTATAATCATTTTTACCCCTGAACCACCCCAAAAGTGAATTAAAGCATCTTTCATCACTGTTAACTTTGTCACTTTGTTTCCAAATTCACTCTGGTCACTTTTGGGCGTGTTTTCTCTTTAATATTCTTTTTAAAGACTTTGTTCTTTAATTAATTGCTTGCAGTTCTTTGCTCAATTAATTCCAATTGAAATTGCTCTTGAAGAAATTTCTTTTGTAGCCTTAAAATATCTCTTGTAGAGTATTTTTTGGATAAATTTTTATTGTTGGTAAAACAATAAATTTTTATAATATTATTGTTTTATACTAATAAAGTTATAAACAATAAAATTGGCGTGTTTTCTCTTAAAAATAATATTTCATACTATTTTTAACTGAATTTTACCTTATACAAATTTTGAGGACAGGAAAAGTACTTGATTTTTAATCAAAGTTTCATATCCACACCTTACATTTGGGGGCCCAGCCGTGATATTTTACCTGTGACATATTTTTTACTCTTTTTAAATCTTTTTTTCTTATATTGAAAAATTTAAAAACATATAAAAAATACTTATAATCCAAAAAAATCCTTAAAAAATAATTTTTTTCATATTATAAGTGAGGCTTATATTTTTATTTCTTTTTTGAAATAACCTTTTTTTTACTTAATTAATTGGCTTTTTCATTAATTTTAGTGTCTGACAACGTGGTAAGACAAGAAAACATTGAAACAGCCTCAACAGTAACCAGCATTATCCCTGCCAGTACTGTTAATTCTGATCATAATAGTACTGTTATTGTGACTCAAAATAATCAACCTGAACCAATATCTTCTGAATTAATTAACTTGGATATAAGTAATACACTTCAGAAAGCCAAAAATTTGGCCAATAGTAAGTTTTTGACGTAAAAATACTATTTTAAGCCTTTTTTAACCATAATTATGCCTTCAACCAGGTCAGGAGCCAGCTACAACCCCTCAAGCAGCTCCCAAAAAGGTAATAGACGTGATTATGGCAGAGGCCAACCAGGTACAGAAGGAAAAGGGTCAGTTGATGACTTCCAAACAACTAAAATGGGTCATTCTGAAGCTGATAATACCATTTTACCTTCAAAAAGAGCTGACACCGCCACAACAAGCCTCTGTGGACATATACAAAGCCAGCCACAGTGCATACAACAATGCACTCCAATTCAAGGAGTACCAGATCCTTGCAGACCTGTGGAAGAATTGCATGAATTCTTACCTGACAGTAAGAAAATTCTTGGGCCATCCCAACACTTGCAAATTGCTCAATGGATGGCATCCATTGATGGAGAAGAAAAACATGATGCTTTTGACACTAGAATGGAGGAAAAACAACCCTCCACCAGCCAAACCAGTGCCAAAAACAGCCCCAGTGGCCAGCAGCAGCAATTCCAACATGAAAAAGCAGCCACAAACTCCAAACAAGGGCAAAGGGAAGGCACCAGCCCCAAAACCTTACAGCCAGGGCTACAGAATCCCAAAGATTCAGCAGGATGCCATGGAAAATGTATTTCAGATGGCCAGAACCATGATGGAATTACAGAAGAAGGAGGAAGCCAGATTAAGGTTCCAGAAATGATTTCTGACATATTTGATTCCATCCCAGAGTTGTATAATGCTATAAATGACGTGAAAAAACATCTTTCTGATAAAAATGACACCATTTGTAACAACATTAAAACAAACAACCTGAGTCTGTGCCAAATTAATGAAACACTTATGTGTTTTGAAAAAGTTTTGAGAACAATTAAAAATTCCAATAATGATAATTCTTCTAACAATAAAATAAATGAACAATCTGCCATTATTAAAGAATTAACAGATAAATATTCTAAATTCAATATTGATGACATAATTGAAACAAGAATTAAACAAGCCATAAATATTATCAAGACAGATAACAAGAAAGTCCTTGATGACATTTCAAATTCATTTACTGAAGTAAAGACATATACCATTGCCTTGAAAAAGTGTTTTGATGCTTCACAAGAAGAAGTATCAAAATTATCAATGAAATTGAATCAAGTCACTGCTGATAATACAAGACAGACAGAGTTATGGCAAGAACTTACACATAAAGAAGACATGTATAAAATTGAAGTAATAAATTTAATACAAAGCTTCCAACATGAATACAGAAATTCCCAAAGGTGTAGTAACAGTAAAATGAATGACATTGAACAATTACTGAACACCCTACCAAGAATGTCTACACCTCTAAATCAAAATGAGGGCACAAGAATTTCAAATCCACAAGTATTGGATCCTGATAATTCACAATTAAAAAATGAATTATCCACTTCTTTTCATAACTTGGAACCATCAATGGGCCAAGCACTCTTGAAAGAAGTTCCAAAACTTAAAGAATGGCCTCACTTCAGTGGTGAAGGAGAGTATGACCATATGGAATTCATTAGAGGTATTGACATGATCAAAGAGGATTTTGAATTACCAGACAGATTGGTAACAGCCAGGTTTAACACCTTGTTTACCAGATCAGCTCACAGATGGTACATCAAAATAAGACAAGCACATGGACACCAGAGTTGGACTTGGTGGAAAACCCAAATCATCAACAAATGGGCAAATGATGCTTGGAGGTTTAAAGTTGAAACAGCCTTTGAATCTGCCAAATTTAATGCTGATAAAGACAAAGCTTTACCATGGTTTTGCCAACAAAAGGACAGATTAACAGCATTATATCCTGACATGTCAGAATTTATGATCCATAGAAAAATTCTGAGACAATGTGGAGGTGACTTAGAGCATGCTGTCAAAAGCAGGACTACTGAACAATCTTCAGCAGAGGATATTATCAATATACTAGAAGAAGTAACCACCAGAACCAAAATTGGTTCTAGTAGGGTGAATCTTAAAACAAGGTTTAATACACCTTGGAAAGATTCTGTGGACAAAAACCCCAAAGAAAATTCTAGTAATATTAAATATAAATCTGCAGATACAGTCAGAAAATGCCATATTTGCCAAAGCACCACCCATTTAGCCAATACATGTCCAAAAAGGGGGAAAATCAATGAAATTGACATTGAAAAAGAACCAGATGTTGAAAAAGAAGACATAATTGAAGACAATTCAGATGATAAGTCATCCATATTCTCTGAATCTTCAAAAGATATAGAAAATATCAATGCCACTTTTGACATCATGGAATCTTATTCCCACTTACCACAATTGAGCAATGGTCAAGTTGATTTATCAAAAGTTCAAGATGCACAACTTATGAAGACAAAACCAAACAGAGGGAAAGGTTATACAGCTGGTAACTCCTGTATAACAGAAGTGGTGATTTACAACAAACCCACCAAACTTTTGCTTGACCCAGGAGCCTTCTGCTCTTGTGTTGGAAAATCTTTTCTTAAGACTTGTGTACCAAATTTTGAAGACCAATTGTTACCAATTGATGGTATAAAATTCAACAGTGCAAGTAACCCAATGAAAGCATTAGGAATCTTTGAGACCAATGTCATATTCCCACACATAAATGGGAATTTAAGGATCACAGTTGAATTTGTTGTTATGGAAAATTGCTCTAGTACCCATTTTATATTGGGAAATGACTATTTAATCATGTATGGGATAGATTTACATAATAACAAAGACAGATACTTTACAATTGGAGACAATAAGCGCCAGAAATTTGCCTTTTTACCCTTTAAAAGACAAATTACAGTAAACAAAGTATCACCAGTCAACTTAGAGTTAGAGAAATTCAAGTCTGAACAGTTAAATGAGGCTGAAATAAGCCTTCATCTGACTGATAAGCAAGAAAATGAACTTTCTTCCCTTTTGTATGACCACAGAGGAGCATTTGCTACAGACAAAGAACCCCTGGGAGCAATTATTGGTCATGAAGTTGACATCATTCTTAACATTGAGAGACCTTATCCACCACTCTTAAGAAGACCTGCTTATCCAGCAAGTCCAAAATCAAGAGAAGCTCTAGAAATTCATATCAAAGAACTTCTAGACCTTGGTGTAATAAGAAAAGTAGGCCACAATGAGGAAGTAGAAATAACTACACCAGTCATAGTGGCGTGGCATAATGGAAAATCCAGAATGGTTGGGGACTTTAGAGCTCTGAACACTTACACTGTTCCAGACAGATACCCAATACCAAAAATCCAAATTGCCCTTACTCAAATATCTCAAGCAGTGTATATAACCACTATGGATGCCCTTAAAGGATTCCATCAAAATGTAGTAACACCAAGAGCAAGAAAATACTTGAGAATTATTGTTCATTGTGGAGTGTATGAATACTTAAGGATGCCCTTTGGTATCAAAAATGCACCTTCACACTTCCAAAGAATGATGAATGAAATCTTCCCTGAAGAACTCTCAGAGGGATGGTTAATCATTTACATTGATGACATTATTATCTGTTCAAAGACTTGGGAGGAGCACATGTACAGATTATCAAGAGTTTTGACAAAAATCCAATCAGTAAACATGAAAATCTCCTTGAAGAAATGTCATTTTGGATTTAAAGAACTTAAGGCACTAGGACATGTTGTATCTGGTTTGTCCCTTGGAATTGATAAAAACAAAGTTGCAGCAGTATTGTTAAAACCCATGCCTCAGAATAAGAAGGAAATTCAGTCATTCTTAGGTTTTGCAGGATATTACAGGCAGCACATTAAAGACTTTGCATCCATAGCAAGACCACTTTATAAGTTGTGTGACAAAGACACAGTATTTGAGATGACTGTTGACAGAGTCAAAGCTTTTGAGTCTCTAAGAGAAGCATTGACCACTGCTCCACTCTTACTGATGCCAGACTTTAAATTGCCTTTCAAACTGTATATTGATGCATCAGGGGATGGACTAGGTGCTGCACTTCACCAAGTTCAGATCATAAATGACAAACCTGTAGAAGGACCAATATGTTTCATATCCAGGCAAATCAAACCAACTGAAGCCAGATATGGAGCAAGTCAAATGGAATGTCTATGCCTTGTCTGGGCCTTAGAGAAATTGAACTATTTCTTAGAGGGATGTGTTTTTGAAGTAATAACAGATTGTACAGCTGTGAAATCACTTTTGAACATGAAAACACCTAACAGACACATGCTCAGATGGCAAATAGCCATACAAGAATACAGAGGCAATATGACTATTGTTCATAAGGATGGGAATATTCATAAGAATGCAGATGGACTAAGCAGATGGCCATTACCAAATAACATTGATAATCCTGCTTATGTTCCAGAAGAAGCTTCACCACAAATTCCAATAGAAGGAATAAGTGTTACAGACTTGAACACCACCTTCTTTGAAGAAGTCAGAAATAGTTACACTCAAGATAAGAATTGTAGCATCTTATGCCAATTACTTAACAAAGACTGTAAAGACAACTCTCTAATACATGCCTTGGATGAAGTATGGAGAAAATCTTATAATGAAGGGAGATTTCACCTACTGGATGGTATATTTTACCACAGAACCAAGCACACATGTGTCATGACAGTTGTAGACAGGTCATTAATCAATCTTGTACTGAAAGAATGCCATGATAGTCCCTTTTCAGGACATCTTTCTGAGGACAGAACAAGAGAGAAAGTAAAGACCTGCATATGGTGGCCAATGTGGCAAAAAGATGTTGCAGAATATTGCAAAACCTGTGACAGATGCCAAAAGGCAAATAAATCCACTGGCAAAAGACTTGGAAATATGATGAAAATCCAAGAACCAAACAGACCTTGGGAAATTGTCCATATGGATTGGGTAACTGGCCTACCACCAGGAGGTGACAGGAGCTATAATGCTTGCCTAGTAATTGTGGACAGATTCAGTAAAACTCCAATCTTTTTACCATGTCACAAAGATGATACAGCCATGGATACAGCTCTTCTGATATGGAATAGAGTAGTGTCATGGACTGGGATATTTACAAATATCATCAGTGATAGAGATCCCAAATTCACTTCAGCACTATGGACAAATCTTCACCAATTATTTGGCACTAAACTGTCTTTCTCTACAGCCTACCACCCACAAACTGATGGCCTGGCTGAAAGAATGATCCAAACCTTAGAGGACATGGTGAGAAGATTTTGTGCATATGGCCTTGAATTCAAAGATTGTGATGGATTTACCCATGATTGGTGTACTCTGTTACCAGCACTGGAATTAGCATATAAAACATCAATCCATGCTAGTACCAATCAGACTCCTGCTGTTCTAGAAAAAGGATGGAACCCCAAGTTACCCCAAGATTCCTTGAGGAAAGACTTAATTGAAATACATCCCACAGCTGCTAGCTTCAAAGGAATGCTAGACAAAGCTAGGAAGCATGCAGTGAGATGCATGGAGGACTCTTTTGCATATGCTAAAGACAAATGGGATAAATCTCATGCAACTCCAGATTTCAAAGTGGGGGACCTAGTTCTTGTATCCACCACTAACTTCAATAACATCAAAGGATGTAAAAAGTTAAAAGACTCCTTTGCAGGACCTTTTGTGATTAAGGCCCTCCATGGAGAAAATGCTGTTGAAGTAGAGTTATCTGAAGAACTTAGCAATAAGCACCCTACATTTCCAGTAAGCTTGATAAAGCCATACAAATCTAGTGATGCTGAGAAATTTCCCTTGAGGAATAAGATTCCCCAAGTTATACCTCCTATTGAGACATCTGGTACTAAGAAAATAACCAAAGTTCTTAAAGAAAGGAAATTAAGAACCAAGAAAGTAAGGGAATACCTTGTTAGGTACAGTGACACAACTTGTGAAGATGAATGGTTAGAAGAGAAAGATATACCAGAAGCCACCAAACTCCTGAGGAGATTCAGACACACTAGAAACACCAATATTACAAAGTAATATTCTTTTTTAGGGGGAGGGAATGTGAGCCTTAGAGGTAATTTCATATACCCAAAAGACCACAAATATAAAAAATAACATATTAATATAAATAAAATAAATTTATTTATATTATTAAAAATAAAAATAAAAAATATAAATATAAAATTATATTAAAAATAAAAAATTAATTATAATTTAAAAATAAAATTACTTTAAATTTTGTAAATATAAAATTACATTTATACTTGAAAAATTTAAGTAAAAATGAAATTTTAACAAAATTGTGAAAAAAATAAATAAATTTGGAAAAAAGTTAAATAAAATTTATTATAACTTTTTATCCAATAAATAAACATATAAATTTTATTTCACCATTGGATTCCTCATAAAAAATCAGGTGGGGTCACCTCTGAGTGAAATTTTTGTAACTCAACTCTAAATAAGCTTAAATTAAGTTTTTAGTATTTTCAATACAAAAGTTGAAAATCCTCAAAACCTTAATTTAATTCACACCACATGTGGTGTTAACCATCAATTTTTGTGTTAAAATTGAGGTGTTGTGTTTAGTTTAGAAGTTATGAGGAATTAAAGTATTTTCAATTGAATTCAATTGAAATGTCAAAATGTGCGCGTGTATTACATAAGTGAACTTTGATTTACATATGAGGTGTCAATTATTACTGTATTGTACTGTACAATTGAATTGAATTACATGTGTAAATTATAAGTATAATACATGATGAGGAATTAAAGGAAAAATAAATTGGAAAGATTAAATTTGGGGGGGAAAAGGAACTCCAGCTCTAAGGGGGAGCTAGACCCCCAAAATCCTTGCTGACAGGCGTGGGATGTCAAAATTCACGCAAAAGTTCATCACTTTTGGCCTGGAATTGAGTTACAGGGTCTGTGGACTCAATTGATGATGAGGTTTTGATACCAACTGGGGTAGTTTTAGCTGTTGCCAAGAGGGTAAAACTACCCTTAAGATAAAACCATCAGAGTAAAAACAGTTTTAACTGGTTTCTACGACTCTGACACACATTCTGACGTGTTTTGAAGGCTATAGGCCTGGTATTGCTATAGTAATGGCTGATTTAAGGGTCTAAAATGGCTAAAAATGGCTAAAAATGGCTTAAACCAGCCCTTTTTGGTCTAAATCAGGGTTCAATGATGCCATAATTGGCTTTTCTGTTGTCAGACTGTTTTTCACGACTGACAAGAGTAAATTTTAGTTTTGGAGTAAGAGAATTGATGGCTATAAAAGAATGTCTTCTTTGCCCCACTTTTCTCTTCATGTTAGAATCTTTTTCCTTTTATTAATTAGTTTAAAACTGTTAAACCAATCAATAAAAGATTCCAACCACCCTTTTTAAATCATTTTGAACCTTTTAACCACGTGAAAAAATCATTATAATCATTGTTTGTAACTCTTATAATCATTTTTACCCCTGAACCACCCCAAAAGTGAATTAAAGCATCTTTCATCACTGTTAACTTTGTCACTTTGTTTCCAAATTCACTCTGGTCACTTTTGGGCGTGTTTTCTCTTTAATATTCTTTTTAAAGACTTTGTTCTTTAATTAATTGCTTGCAGTTCTTTGCTCAATTAATTCCAATTGAAATTGCTCTTGAAGAAATTTCTTTTGTAGCCTTAAAATATCTCTTGTAGAGTATTTTTTGGATAAATTTTTATTGTTGGTAAAACAATAAATTTTTATAATATTATTGTTTTATACTAATAAAGTTATAAACAATAAAATTGGCGTGTTTTCTCTTAAAAATAATATTTCATACTATTTTTAACTGAATTTTACCTTATACAAATTTTGAGGACAGGAAAAGTACTTACAAGGACTGCCTTATCCAATCCCACATAAAAGGAGTTCCACACCACTACCCCAGAACAAGATAAAAGGAGGCTTTTCCTCACCAGGAAGCAAAAAAAGCATCCTGTTCTTGATATTCTTACGTGGTATAACTTCTTAAAAAGGAAGTGGTACTATTAGAATTTAACAGGTATACTTTAAGTTTAAGTATTGTAGGGTTTGCTATTGTAAACCAACAGGCAAACACTGCACCCAGGGCTATCAGCAGTACTCACCATCACTAAATTATTTTAGTATAGCCCTTTTCACTCATATTCTCACTCTAAATATCATCATTATTTTCGTGTCACACTCAGAGTTATAGCTTTTATTATCTTTCTGAAGCTATATCATACAGTCACCCTGACATTTTGGGGGCCTAACCAGGTTTTTTACCTAGTTTAGACAAAATTCTAGCTTGTTTTCACTATTTTTAGCTAATTTTCATGCCTTTTAAAGTTATTATATTTGTTTTCTTGCTTATTTTCACCTTTTTTAAACCATAAGAAGCCCTGAAGGGGATTCATTTCGTGGTTTTTCTCTATTCTGATTTTTTTTACTCAAAAAAAAATATATTAAAAACATAAAAAATAAAAAAACTGTATACATATCCTTTTTTGAAAAAATAATATTTTTTCATTTTTTGAAAAGTTATAAATATATAATTTATATTTATAAAATATTCTCTTTTTATAATAAAATAAAAACCATATTTTATTATTGTTTTTTTTTTTCATAATATATACAAAGTATATATTATTTGAATTTTTCTTGAAGAAAAACTCTGATAATTCATTTTTTCACCCAAATTGGCGTGAAAAATTGATTATTATCATTATTATTGATAATACCAATAATTATACTTCATAATAAAATAAAAACCATATTTTATTATTGTTTTTTTTCATAAGATATACAAAGTATATTATTTGAATTTTTCTTGAAGAAAACTCTGATAATTCTTTTTTTCACCCAAATTGGCGTGAAAAACTGATTATTATCATTATTATTGATAATACCAATAATGATACTTCATAATAAAATAGAAACCATATTTTATTATTGTTTTTTTTTCAGAATATATACAAAGTATATATTATTTGAATTTTTCTGACAGAAAAACTCTGATAATTCATTTTTTCACCCAAATTGGCCTGAAAAATTGATTATTATCATTATTATTGATAATTTCAATACTAATACTCAATAATAAAATACAAATCATATTTTATTATTGATCTCTTCTTCATAATATATACAAAGTATATATTGTTTGAATTTTTCTTAGAGAAAAACTCTTATAATTCATTTTTTTACCCAAATTGGCGTGAAAAATTGATTATTATCATTAATATTGATAATTTCAATAATAATACTTCACAATAAAATACAAACCATATTTTATTATTAATCCTTTTAATATATACAGAGTATATATTGGGGAGAGTTGATTGATATTTATTATTGATATTTTCAATAATAACTTGTCCAAAGTGACTTATAAATTCCCAACAAAAGGATTCAATCAACTAGCTGAAACTCTCACTTTACAAATCAGAAATGATACCACCTCATTCCAAAGACTTTGGATTTACAAGGGATTATTCCTTACAAAGAGAAACAAACATCAGTTGGAATAGAGGCCTGGAAAAGAGAGAAGTTGAAGTTGTTCAAAGTCATAATACATGGCAAAATGAACCTTTCTACACCTTCCAAGATGGGTTTCAACAGCAAACCTCCAGTAATGGCTTGCATAGAACAGTTTGTTCTAACCCATCAAATATTCCAAGAACTTCTCCAATGGGGAATGGCAGACAGGGAATTCAAACCAGATTCCCACTACAAAGAACTTGTAGAAAGTATTCAGAAGATTTCCCTCAAAGAGATATTCTTCAAAGAACTTATCATAGACAGGAAATGGAACAAGAGCTAACACACTCTGACCCTTTCAGGCTCATGAGGACTTGTAACCCAACCAGACTCCCTAGTGGCTTCACACCACTCAGGCACCAGCAGATCAGTGACCAAGAGTCACTATACTTTCCAATCCAAGATAGAATCCAGGAGAGGAAGAGGATCATAAGGCAAGAACAAGACTTCTTTCAACCAGAGGCTGAAAGAGTCAGATCCTACGATCCAGAAATTGTTGGACCTGTTGCAAGAAGTACAAAAAAACAACAAACAGTTGTAAATACTTCTAATTCACCTAGCAGCCCTATGATAAGGAATGATATCTCCACTCAGATGAAACACAATGTTGTGATACCTGAGAGTACCATAAGTAGTAATACTCTATGGTTACAATTTTCCCAATTTGTAGAACAAACTCAAAAAAAGTTTGAAAGACTCCATGAAAGTATTTCAAGTTTACAAGAGGTTTGTACCTTACAAGCCAAAACTATTCATACTCTTCAAGAGGACTATATTGAATTGTATAAAGCCTCAGAAGATTCCAAAAGAAGACTAAATCAAGTCTTGGAGGAGCAAAATCACTGCAAAAGGGAAAGGGAATACCTGGATCAAGATATTGACAAATTTTTCAATTTCTGCCAAAAAATGAAACCCCAAACACAAGGGCATGTTTCTGGAAGCACCCCATACCACCAGGAAGACATCAAACCAGATTCTTTATTGGTGAATAAGGCAAGGTGTCCATCAAAATACCAGGATGGAGATAATATGTCTTATACTGAAAAGGAAGCCTTGAAACAGCTTCCTGAGGCCTCAAGCTGGCCCAAATTCTCTGGAACTGGAGAGTATGATCATATGGAAATCATAGATTATATTGATGGACTCTTCACTGATGTACCAAGTATACCAGATTACTGGATTACTGCCAGATTAAATACAGCTTTTAAAGGACATGCTAGTATTTGGTACACACAAATGAAAGAAATCCATGGCAGAAAAAACTGGCCATGGTGGAGGAGCCAAATAATCCAAAAGTACAGAAATGATACATGGATATGGCAGAAAACCCTTTCATTTGGAAATGATAGATACACAGTGGACAAAGATACATATGATTGGTGTCTGAGACAGTCAAAAAGGTTAATAGCCATTGACCCTCACATAACAACAGAAATGAGAAATCACAAACTGTTGACCAAACTACCAGGAGACTTAGAACATGCAGTAAAATGCAGATGCTCCAAAGAATCCACCTTGGATTAAATATCCAATACTTTGCAAGAAGTAAGGATTAGAACATCTATTGGTAGATAAAATAACCATAGTACTGGTGATAACAGGGAGAATCCAACCCTGGAAACCAAAGAAACTCATGATTCAGATTCTGAAATCACAACAGGATTTCACAATTGTGAACCACCCAATCACTATGCAGAAAATTCTCCCAAAGACAGGGAAGAGATATTTGCAAGAGAGGAAGAAACAACAAAAGACCAAGAAGTTCATGAATCTGACTCTGATAGTGTGGGGAATGGCTGTGGAAATAATTCATACAGTGAACCTAACCCCCATGAGGAATATTTGGTGGAATTTAAGAACCATGCAATAGAGGAAATTGGTTCAGTCCATTCCCAAAGGAGGAAACCAATGACCAAACACCTAGATGGTTTGAAACATAAGCCACCAGACAGGGAGGGTATGACCACAAGAAAGTTGTTGGCTCAAGTTCAAATGAACCATGCTAATACCTCCAAGAGGAGAGGAAAGTCTCATCAATGATGAGCCTTTTTTTAGAGGGAGGGTATGTCAGCCTGTGACTCAAAACCAGAGCACAAGCATGACAGCCAAAATACCATAAACCAATGGTATAGCCAAGATACCACCAAAACATGGAACTGAACCAAATCAGCTCAAAAGGTATCAAAAGAAAGAGGAAACTCACCTCTTTCTGAAAATATAAGTCCCATCACCATAGGACAAGAAATAACAAAGTTATTCCTGCTCAAAGTTATTGCTGAGCATAAACCTTAATTTTCACCTCTCATCTAAATTCTAGAAGGAGAGGCTTAACCCCATCAAATGGGTACTCAAAATGAAGCTCTAAGCCAGGGCTATCCAAAGGTACCAGCCAAACTGAGCTAGCACCAGTATTACTTGAGTTATGGTCAAATTCGGGCCAAATAAGGGTGAACAAAACATTCACCTCTCATCTAACTTCTACAGTTTTAGTGTGGGATACTTGAAGTGGGGTCTTTTTGGAAAGAGCACAATCAGGGCTATCTGATGGTGCCATTCACTTCCTCATATCTCAACTATAACAGAAGTTATGAGGCAAACAAGCTCAATACAGCTTTTTGCCCAAACCACGCCTATGTACAAAAAACCTTGTACATGGGATAACTTTGTCATATTTAATGATAACCATACCAAATTGGGTATCATTGTGTAGAGCTCATACAGGGCTATCCAACGAACCAACTTTGAGCATGATATCTCAAAAACTGACAGAGTTATGGCTATTTGAAAGTTATAATCCCACAATATGACCAATACAGCTGTATTATGACAGGATACAGTTGTACTCTGATTATGAGGTGTCAAACAGACGCTGAAGCTTATTTATACTTCAATACCTCATAATTAAGTCAAATACAGAGGTCCATACAGGTTCTGTACAGTTTCTGATGTGTCAGGAGCACCAGAATACACCTGTAAACTCCATTGGTGAAAATTTTCACCCTGTATAGAGTAAAAATGACTACTTGTGGTTCTAAAACCACATTTAAACCCAATACTAGCCTGTATTGAGTGTATAGAACCACAAACCAGCCCACAGTAGTGAAAATTTTCACTCTGTGGTCGTGTGCAGAGGTAAACCACCTCCCACTACCCCAGAACAAGATAAAAGGAGGCTTTGCCTCACCAGGAAGCAAAAAAAGCATCCTGTTCTTGATATTCTTACGTGGTATAACTTCTTAAAAAAGAAGTGGTACTCTTAGAATTTAACAGGTATACTTTAAGTTTAAGTATTGTAGGGTTTGCTATTGTAAACCAACAGGCAAACACTGCACCCAGGGCTATCAGCAGTACTCACCATCACTAAATTATTTTAGTATAGCCCTTTTCACTCATATTCTCACTCTAAATATCATCATTATTTCCGTGTCACACTCAGAGTTATAGCTTTTATTATCCTTCTGAAGCTATATCATAGAGTCACCCTGACACTTACCATGGGATAATATCCCATAACCATGAATATGAGGTGTCAAATAGACAAAGAAGCATGTTTTTACTTCAATACCTCATATGTCAGTCAATACTGGGGTCCCATACAGTTTCTGTACAGAATTCTAGCGTCATACACGTCAGAATCAGGCTATGAGGTCCCCAGATGAAAATTTTCACCCTGTATTGGTGAAAACCGCCCAGATGTGGTTTCAAAACCACATCTGAGCCCAATACAGGTTATACAGGCTGTTTGCAAACCACAAGCCAGTACTAGAAAGTGAAAAAATCTTCACTTCCTCTACGTGGAAAGGTCTAGCACCCTTTCCACCCCATTTCAGGATAAAAAGGAGGCTTTTCACAGCCACAATAGCTTTCCTCATCCTGCTCTTGAATACCCTACGTAGTAAACTGTCAAAAATAGTTTTACTCTTGGGTAATAAGCAGGTATAATTATATATTTAATTATTGTAACTCTTATTATAGTAACTCAACTGGTAAGATTGCACCCTGGGTTCTCAATAGCGCTCACCACCACTATTATCCAATAGTAGAACCCCTTAATTATATTATAAATCAATTTTCTATGTGTCACAGTCATAATTCTAGTTGTAAATACTCTTATTACCACTTCAATATAGACTCAGCCTGACAAGGAGGATTTTTGTATTTTCAAAAAGTAATTTTAACCAAAAATATTTCCTTTTTGTAAATTACTAAAAAAATAACTTGAAAAATTCAAATTTAATTAAAAAAAATTGGTAATTTTGTGGTTTCCTTTTAGAAAAAAAGAAATAAATTGATAGGAAACTTGATTTTTTTTGTATTACTAAGAATAATTCAATAAGAAAAATGAAATAATAAAAAAGACAAGTTCTTTTTGTAGGAGGATTCAAAATTCGCTGCAAAAAGACTTAACTTTTCAGATATCATAAAGAAATAATTGTAAATATCAGGCTGAGTCTATGAAAGAGCTATTATTAATGTATTTACAGCTTTAAATATGACTGTAACACTGTTATAAATGATAAAAATAGTTTTAAGAGTATTTTTGGGTCTTTAATATGGGGTTATGGTGGTGGTGAGAACTGCTGAATTCCTTGGGTGCACTGATTATCAATTGGCTAACTATAATAACCAATGAAATACTTAAGATTAAAAGTATACCTGATTCTTTTCCAAGAGTAAAGCTTTTTTGAAAGTTGTACTACACAGGAGTTCAAGAGCAGGACAGGGATTCTCTTTTTGGAAGAGAAAAGGTCACCTTTTCTCCTAAAACTGGGTGGAAAGGGCCTCTGGACCTGTTCATGCAGGAAAAGTGGAGAATTCTCTCTTCCAAGGGAAGGCTTTTCATTAATTCACAGCTTTTACAAGCTGTATTGGTCTCAGATGTGGTTTTGAAACTACATCTGGTCACTTTTCCCCAATACAGGGTGAAAATTCTCATTTGGGCCTCTTCTGATGTGTATGACACATAGAATACTGTAGAAATCCTGTATAGGAGCCCCATACAGGCAAAAATATGAGGAATTGAAGGATAAAAATGCTATTTTTTAGAATTGACACATCATATTTAAGAATATGGGATAGTATCCCACACTATTGGGTTTTTGACAGTGCTGTGGGATTTTGACCTTGAAACTGCTATAACTTTGTCAGTTTTGAAGATAGTGATTTCAGAATTGGTTCATTTTGTATCCAAAGATTATTTCTACAAAATGGCACCTCATTAAGTATGGGTAGCATTCAATATGCAAAAGCTATACCACTTTTAAATTCCATTGTTGATATATGGAGTTTTCTTAAATCCTGTATTGAGTAATTTTGCTTGATAAGCTTTAATTAATATACAGAGGTAATAATAGTACAATTAGAAAACTCTTATAATACTATTTACAAAAAGACCCCATTTTATTATCTCAAGCTGAAACTATAGAAGTTATATGAGAGTTGAGTATTTTATTAAGCCTTATTTGGTCTTTATTTGGCCATAACTTCTGTAGTTTTGATTATAGCCCAGCTTAGGTAGTACCATTGGATAGCCCTTACTTAGTTATTCCATTTTAACACCTATTTGATGAGTTTGTTCATCTTTCTCTTCATTTTATATTAGTGGTGAAAATTAAGATTTATTCTTGGTTCTTGCTTTGAGCAGGAATAACTCTTCTACTCCTTTTCTTATGGCTATGGGAGTTATATATTTCGAAAGAGGTGAATTTGATCTTAATTTTAAAATCATTCATAAGATATTTTGGATCAGTTAAGCTTTTGGTGGTATTTTTCTCTACCATTTGTTTATGGTATTTTGTCTGTCATGCTTGTGCTCTGGTTTTGAGTCGCAGGCTGACATACCCTCCCTCCAAAATAGGCTCATCTTTGATCAGACTGTTAAGACCTACTAGAGGCTCTAAATCTTCTAAGTTAAAGGTCTAAATATGGTATGGAATATTCTGCTAAACATTTGTATTTATCGGCTGTCTGGTTCTTCAATCTGACAAAGCACTCTTTATGGTCTTTTCCATTGATTCTGATACTCCTGGCCTTGATGACCTTCTTCACTGGGCCAGGGGAGTCTTCTACATTCACTATTGCATGTGGAGTGTGACCCTTATTCCTGTAGGGTACCTTATCATCTCCAGTACAGTGGTATTGTTTGACTAAGCTCACTGGGAACACTGGATGTTTCCTAGATACTTCCTCTGTGAGTTTGACTTCTACTACATTCTTTCCCATCAACCTAATGATGGTGAAAGGTCCCAAAAATAAGTCTCTCAATTTCTCGGGGCCTTTGATATTATTGAAATTCAAGTTAGACACCAGCACTTGGTCATCCTCCCTTAATTCAGGCTCCTTGTGGGTCTTGGTATATTCCTTTGCCTTGGCTATGCATCTTGCTTCTGTGTCACATACCTTCTTCCACATATAATAGAAATCCTTGGCTGTGGGGTGGATGGTTGGAAGACTTTTCTTCAAGTGATACACAGGAAATGAGGGGTTCCACCATTTCTCTATCAGAGAAGGTGATTTACCTGTGGTAGAGGTCTGGCTGGTGTTGCAAGCCATTTGTATATCTGGTGGAAGTTTAGTCCAGTTATGGATATACCCTTCATGATATTTTTATTTAATGCCATTGGCACATAATCTTTTAATGATTTCCTCCATAATTTGGATCATCCTTTAAGCCAGTTCATCTGTTTTTGGATGGTAAGATGTAGAAAATTCAAGCTTAGTACCAAGCATATCATAGAGGTTGGTTTAAAATTCTGATGTTAATTTAGGGTCCCTGTCACTAATGATGATCTTAGGTACACCACATGTAGTTATAATGTTATTCCAGAATAAAATTCTGTGTCCATAGATGTATCTTACTTTTGGCATGGTAGGAAACTAAAGCTTTTTGCTAAACCTGTCTACTATGACCAGGCAAGCATTGTAGTTTTCTTTTTCCCAGGGACAAGTCCTTTTACCCAGTCCATGTTAATGATTTATAATGGGTGCTTGGTCTCTTCTATATGTTAGAGTAGTCCATACTCCCTCCCATGATTTCTGTTTTCCTTCTGGAATACTTCACAAGTGTTTATATATTAACTCAATTCTTTCTCCCACTGAGGCCACCAATCTGTGCTTGCTATCCTATCCTTGGTCCTGTCTTCACTCACATGTTCCATATAGCAGAAGTCATGGAATTCTTGAAGTAACAGTGAGACATGGTCTCTGTATATCATTTTTAGGGAGCTAGTGTGTTTCTCCCTTTGATAAAGGAGTCCATCTATAAGAAAAAAGTTTTTGTACTCATAATCTCTCAACCAAGATTTCTGTAGCTGGGATTCCAGTTCTGGGCTCCTATACTTCTGTTACAGGAGTGACATTAATATGCTACACTGTTTGTGTTTTTAATAAGATTTATTAGCTGAATTAAAGAATTTATTATTGAGCTCAGAGAATCTTACCCCTAATATGGGTGTTTTTTCTTCTCTGGTTCAATATGGTCAATATCTGGGGCAACACTTCCTTGTTACCATTCTGAGAGTTTGAAGTTTCTCTTCTTATATATTTCCATAAATGGACAGGGATTTTTAACAGATTCTTCTGGGTCATAAGATGGATTTCTTTTCACACTATAAAGTGGCCATCTGAATTTTTTTGGTCTTTCCCTCCTTTTATTTTATGGTCATATTACCTCTATATGCTTGGATTGCTATTTTCCACCTCCAAATGTGTGTAAGATGTGACTATGAAACTGATGATAATATCACTATTAATCAACAGTACTATGTCTGTTCTTATGAAATATAATAATAAAATATTATTATAGCCACAATTAAATAATTAAAGAATTATTTCTTTCACGTGTTAAGCACTACTAGTGATTTTAACAGTGAGCAAGTAATTGTCTACTAGAATCAATTACAAGAAGATTTCAATAATACAAACTTCTTTTATTAAAATAATAAAATTATTTTAATATATAATTATCTTTTTCAAGAATAATTATAATGATAATTCTTGAAGAAAACTAATTTTAGAGAAAAACTTTCAGAATTAAGGATAAATCACTCACTAATATTCCAAAGAGCTTATTGAAAGATAAGATAGAGAGATTTGACGTAGAATTGTGGATTTAAGGATCAAAAGAGATTTATAACAGTATTACAACAATATATAGTTGGATTCTATGATTTCACGTCTTTCTGATTGATTCTGAAAGATTAAAAACACTTAAGAATAACTGTAACTAATACTTACTTGTTGGTAAGAATGATTTAAAATGATAATAAGATGGTGATGTGGGAAAAACAGCAAGAAAAGGCTTCTTTTAAGTCAACAACAGCTCACAGAGGCGTGTCATGGAGCAAACTGAAAAAACAAGTGAGTGAGAAAACGATAAACCTCTTTGGATTATTGATTGCATCATCTGTTGTCATGTAAGATTATCATAATTACTTAATTGATGCTTTTACATGACTACCAACCCCAATATGGTTAAGAATAAAAGGAGTAACATCTGTAAATATTCTTTTATTCCAAAATAATCTTTGATTTCTCAAATTTATCAATGGTATTGTCAATTTCATCACAGGATGTAATTACTGTGAATTTTTGAAGATTCAGTGTTTCACGTAGAATAGTCAACAATGGACTGTAAGTAAAACTTTTAATTTTACTAGTAAAACTGTAATTCTTTTTGGTTTTATCATAGATAATACAGTTCTCCAGTAGTCCTGAAAGTTTCAGAAAGATTCATTAAGAATTGTATTTTTAATGAATTTTTGAAGTTTTTACCTCATTTCTATGTAGAATTGCAAATATCAGTGTTTCACTGGTTGCTATGAGGTAAATCAATGGATACAAGTCCAAAAAGGGTTTTAATTACTCTTTTGGGGTTTATCCATGGAAATTTATTAAGAATTTACATGGTTACAGCAGTCTAAGTAGCTCTTTACCTCCTTGGCACGTCAAAATAGCAGGTTATTTGCTATTTTCTTAAGTTTTACTGTAGTTGTAACATGGTAACCAAGTTCCCAAAAGGTTTTAGTTTACCAATTAGGCCAAGATCAGCCATGGATCCAAGCTTTGGAGCTGTTCACGCCTCTGAGGCCTCAGAAGTTGGGTACCCTGGCTCTCTTTGATGTCTTTTGTCCCCCTTGCCTATTTTTCACATCAAAATAGTAATTTAAGCTCCAAGTGAGATATCCACTATGAGTGTACCAAAAGTCCATGTAAGAATACCATGATATTAAGTGCTCAAAACATGCATAACACTATTCTTAGTGTATATGTAACATGGTATTTCTCACTTTCCCATTATTTTGGCGTGAAATTAAGAAAAACAAAAATTTTCACGGATCTTTTATGTGGTATTGATGATGTGGTATTGAATTATTTTCCATTTTACCACCTCAAATAGTTAATTTGAGCTTATTCACTCTATGGAGCTACCCTAGGTGAATTTTAGTGTAGAATCCAAATCTGGCCTTAAATCAATGGATTTACTTACTAAATAAAAAGTTATTCATTTTTTCTGAAATCAAAAATGATGAATTTTGGATATATGCATGACTTATGAGTTATGCATAATTCAAAATTTCTTTTTAAGATAATTGTGGCCTATTTGGGTATGTAAAATATACCTCAAGGCTCACATTCCCTCCCACCAAAAAATAAAATTGTACTACAATTTTATCAATGATAGAAATAATAAAAAGCCCCAAAGGGGGGGTTAATGTCCACTGTCCAACCTCTTTACATTACTCAGATCAAGTAATTTAAAGCACATTCATAGACATATTCAGGCTTGTGGCCTTCTTTCATGTCTAAATCTTCTCAAGAGTTTATCTGATTCTGCAAGCCATTCATCTTCATGTACTGGATTTCTATATCTGACAAGATATTCACTCTGATTTTTACCACTAAGTCTCCTTTCTTTAATGAATTTCTTTATCTTTTTGTCTTCATTCTGTTCCACTGGTGGGACAGTTAAAGGAGTTGGGTTACTTAGAGGAAACAATTCTTTATCAGCTGGTTGATAAGGTTTTATCAAGCTGACTGGAAAAGTGGGGTTTTTATTTTCCAATTCACCACTCAATTCCACTTGAACTGCATTGGTTCCATGTAAGGCAACAATAACAAAAGTTCCTACATAAGAATCTTTAAGTTTCTTTGGGCCTTTGATATTATTCAAATTCAAGGTTGAAACTAGAACTAAGTCCCCTACTTTGAAGTCTGGTACTTTATGACTCTTGTCTCACTTCTGTTTTGCATAATCAAAAGAATCATCCATACTTTGTTTTGCATGATGTTTCACTTTATCAAGCATTATCTTGAAGCTGGAAGCTGTAGGATGAATTTCAATCAAGTCTTTCCTCAGTGTGTCTGCTGGGAGTCTTGGATTCCATCCTTTTTCCAACATAGCAGGAGTTTGTCCTGTGGAAGAATGGACTGATGTCTTGTATGCCAATTCTAATGCAGGTATCAGAGTGCACCAGTCATGGGTAAAGCCATCTGAGTCTTTGAATTCTAACCGATAATCACAAAATCTCCTGATCATGTCTTCTAAAGTTTGAATCATCCTCTCTGCTAGCCCATCTTTCTGAGGGTGATATGCTGTAGAGAATGATAACTTAGTCCCAAACAATCTATGAAGATTGGTCCAAAGTGCAGATTTGAACTTGGGATCTCTGTCACTTATGATATTCTTAAATAATACTGTATGAGAAATAACTCTACTCCATAGAAGAAGAGCTGTGTCCATAGCAGTGTCATCTTTATGACATGGTAGGAATATGGGAGTCTTGCTATATCTGTCTACAATGACTAAACAAGCATTATAACTTTTGTCACCACTTGGAGGAAGTGCTGTGACCCAATCCATGTGAACAACTTCCCATGGGGATTTTGGTTCTTGAATATGGATCATAAGTCCAAATTTCTTGCCTGTACTCCTGTTTGCTTTTTGGCATCTGTCACAGGTGTGGCAATATTCAATGGTTTCTTTTCTCCAAGATGGCCACCATGCACAGTTCTTTACTTTTTCAAGGGTTCTGTCTTATGACAGGTGTCCAGAGTAGATGCTATCATGGCATTCATGAAGAATTGTATTGATAAGCAGTCTGCTGCATAATTTCATGACACAAGAATGTTTGGTTCTGTGGTAAATAATCCCATCAAACAAATGAAATCTCCCTTCAGAATAGGAATTTCTCCAAACTTCATCTAGTGCATTTACCAAAGATGTATCTTTGCAGTATTTATCTAATAAAGAAGTCAAGATATGGCAATTCTTGTCTTGCTTATAAGATTATCTGACCTCTTCAAAGAATTAAGTCCCAATATCAGTTATATTAATCCCTTCAATTAGAATCTGTGGTTCAGCTTCCAAGGGTACATAAGCTGGGTTATCAGGAGTGTTGGCTAATGCCCACCTGCTAATTCCATCAGCATTCTTGTGAATGTTTCCTGCTTTGTGGACTATAGTCATGTTTCCTCTATATTACTGAATTGTTATTTGCCATCTCAACATGTGTCTGTTGGGAGTTTTCATGTTAAGAAGTGATTTTACTGCATTACAGTCAGTTATCACTTCAAAAACACTGCCATCAAGATAATAGTGTAATTTCTCAAGTTCCCATACCAAGCATAAGCACTCCATTTGGCTTGCACCATATCTGGCTTCTGTTGGTTTGATTTGCCTTGAGATGTAACAAACTGGTCCTTCTGTAGGTTTGTCATCAATAATTTGGACTTGATGTAGGGATGCCCCTAATCCATCTCCACATGCATCAATGTAGAATTTAAAAGGAATATTCCAGTCAGGCATTAGGAGTAAAGGTGCTTCTGTAAGAGCTCTCCTTATCTTCTCATAAGCTTTAGTTCTCTCCTGTGTCATCTAAAATACAGTCTGTTGATCACAGATTCTATAAAGTGACTTGGCTAGAATTGCAAAGTCTTTCAAGTGTTTCCTATAATGACTGGCAAACCCAAGAAAAGACATCATTTCTTTTTTATTCTGGGGTATTGGCTTAAGTAACACTGCTTCTACTTTGTTTTTGTCAATACCCAAGCTTAAACCAGAAACAATATGTCCTAATGCTTTGAGTTCTTCAAAACCAAAATTGCATTTCTTAAGTGAAATTTTCATGTTCACTTCTGCAACTTTGTGAAGTACTCTTGCAAGTCTTTCAAGGTGCAAAGACCATGAGTCAGAACATATGATAATATCATCAATATAAATGATAAGCCATCCTTCAGATAGTTCTGTGGGAAAGATTGTGTTAATCATTCTTTGATAATGGGATGGAGCATTTTTAATGCCAAATGGCATTCTAAGATACTCATAAATACCACAGTGAGTGATAATTCTAAGTAATTTCTTAGCTTTAGGCATCAAAACATTCTGATGGAAACCTTTCAATGCATCCATTGATGTTATATACTTGGCTTTAGACAATTGAGTCAAGGTTTCTTGAATTCTAGGGATTGGATACCTATCTGGAACTGTGTAGGTATTCAATGCTCTGAAATCTCCAACCATTCTTGACTTTTCATTATGCCATGCAATAATAACAGGTGTTGTTACTTCAACTTCCTCATTATGGCCTAATTTTCTTAGTACACCAAGTTGGATTAACTCTTGGATATGTTTTTCCAATGCTTCTCTATCTCTGGGACTGGCTGGATAAGCTGGTCTTCTAAGTACTGGAGGATATGGTCTGTCAATATTAAAAGTAATATCAACTTCATGTCCCCTTATAGCACCTAATGGTTCATTATCAGAGGCAAATGCATTTATGTATGTGTATAACACATTAATAAGTTCATTCCTCATTTTTGGTGATAATGATGGATTAATTTGTGCTTCAACAAGTTGATTAGACACAAATTCATTTTTGTAAGTATCCTTGACAGAAGATACTACAGATATTTGTTTTGGCATATTGGAAAAAGCAAATTTTTGTCTCTTGTTATCCCCAATTGTGAAATATCTGTCTTTATGGCTATTTATGTCAATACCATAGATATTCAAGTAATCATTTCCAAGAATGATGTGCTGAGATGTGCAATTATCCATTACAAAAACCTCAGTTTTCATCCTTACACTTCATGCTGGGTGTGGAAATACAAGATTAGTGTCTAATATACCCAAGGGGTACATATTGTTACTGGCACTACTAAATTGCACACCTTCTATTGGTAATAGATGGTTTTTCCATTCAGGAAGTATAATTTGGAGATAATCTTTGCCCACACAAGTGCAAAATGCCCCTGTATCCAAATTTACTTTGGCTTCAATATCACTCATCAAAACTGATGTGATACAGGATGCCCCAGAAGTGTAACCCTTTCCTCTAGCAGGTTTTGTTTTATAAACTCTGGAATCTTGCATATTGATCAGGTTGCAGCAATCCTCACTGTACTGTGGCAAGTGGGTATGGACATCTGTGACCTCAAAGAAAGCTGAAATGTTTTCAATGGGATAGTCCTCCACTGGTGTATCTTCAGAGACTGCAGAATCTTGATCAGACTCTTCTTTCTCTTCAGTACACTGAATTTCTTCAATGACCTGAACTTCATTGATTTTTGTCTTTTTTGGTGCAAGTGTTTGCTAAATGTGAAGTACTTCCACATTTATGACACTTCAAGACATGTCTTTCTGGTCTTTTATCCTCTTTGGGATCATCTTGGATTCCATAGGGATTCTAGTCCAAGTTTTACCAATTATTGTTCTGGTAATGATATCTTCCATTGCATTAATGTAGTCCTCTGTTGAACAGGGTTCTACACATCTGCTTTTGATAGCATGTTACAGTTCTCCTCCACACTTTCTTAATATCTTCATATTAACCATAGTGTCAGACATATCTGGGTGTAAAGCAGATAATCTTTCTTTTTGTTTGAAGAACCAAGTAAGTGGTTTATCTTTCTCTGAGTTAAAAATGGCACTTTCAAAAGCATTTTCCATTTTAAACCTCCAAGAATTGTTGGCCCATTTGGTAATCACTTCAGATTTCCACCAAGACCAATCATGTTTTCCATGATCCATCCTCATCTTGTAATACCATTTATTTGCAGTCCTGGTAAACAGAGAGTGTAATTTCCCTACTATGACTTCATCAGGTATATTAAAGTCTTCCTGTAACATATCAATAGTACTGATGAACTCAATATGGTTATATTCTCCTTCACCAGAGAATGTTGGCCATTCTTCTAATTTGGGAATATCTTTGACAGAGACAACATTTTCTCCTAGAAGTGGGGTTAAAATTCCTTTAACAGAAAGTTTTTCTTCAGTCAAAGGTGTAGAATTTCTTGACATATGTGGTTCATAATTATTATTAATTTGTTCTACATTTGCAATGATTTCATTCTTTAACTTCTGCCTTTCACTGTCACTTTTTGCTAAATGTGTAGCAAACTGATTGGTATTTTCAACTATCTTCAAGACATGATCTTGTAGAATCTTAAGTTGATCATTCATTTTAAAAATAGAAAGATCTTCCATTTCATCATTCTGAATCTGACATGTACTCTCAATTCTGCTACAAGAATTGGTAATTGAATCAAATCTGGCATTTGTTAATTCATACCATTCAATATATTTCTTGTCATGTTTTTTCAATTCATTGATATCTGATGTTATTTTAGTTAACTTTGAATCAAGTTTACCAATTTCTACATTAATACTACTTTGTACATGATTTATTTGCGTGGAAAGGTCCTGTTCATCCTTTCCTGCTCCTTGGCTGTGAATTCCATTAGAGTTCTGGCCATGTTGAATACACTGTCCACGGCTGAAGGCTCCAATTTGGGGATCCTGTACCCTTGTGGGTAAGGTCTGTGCCAATTTGCTTTGCCTTTGCCCTTGCCTTGATGGTTCTTGGGACCTCTCTGCTTCTTCTGAGGTCCTTTGGGCTTTTCTTTGGATACTTCTGGAGCTGGTTTGGAGCTGGTAGACGCCACTGGGGCCTCTGTCTCCAAAGATGGAGTCATTTCCAGTTCCTTCTTCTGGTCTATGGATAAAAGACTTTGGTTCTTCAACCAATTCTTTATCTTTTTGACCTTGTCTTTGCAAGACAGGGGGCTCCATCCTCCTAAGAGTTCTATGGTCTTCTCCTGACCCAGAAAGCTCTTGATGTGTAAGTAGGAGTTCATGGCCCCCTGCCAAAGGCTTGGGCATATTTCCCACTCCTCTTCTTTGGCTGCTCTGAACCAATTTTTGTACTGGCATTGATATATTTCTATTGCTTCCACTTGAAAATGGTTCAGCCCTGGAAATATGGTCATGAATCAGTTCAGGCTCAGAATTCACATCAAAATCTGTTGGTACAGACCTTGGGGAATGGGGGGCAACTCTGGCATCCTCCAAATGTGTCTTTCTTGTGGAAGACTTGGCACTTCTGGATTTGGTCTTGCCTCTTCCTTGTCCACATCCATCTGGTTGGACTGAATAGTTGCTTCCATTTCTGGTATGCACCATTTTAACGTCAATTTTAAAGATAAAAGGTGAAAATATAAGATAAAATACACACCTTTTGGTGGTAATTTAGCTTTTTCTGAGTTAAATAAGGTGCCTCTTTTAGCAATTTGCACCTCAATACTGTCTTCAGACTCTGGACTAGTGATATATCTTTTACTGAGTCTGTTGCCAGCTGCACAGTATTTCATTAAAGACATTAAAAAAAATTATAAAAGAGAAAAAATTATTTTTTATACTTTTGAAAATATTTTTTAAAGATTTTTTATAAGTTTTATATTTTTTAATATTAAAAAATTATTCTTTTTAAAGAAAAAAATTAAAATTTAAGATTTTGAATGAAAATCAATTCAAAGTAACTCAAAGAATAATTTTATAAGTTTTTGGATGTGAAAAAGCCACGTGTAAAAACAGTATAAAATTAAACCAAATTCCTCAATGAAAAATATTTCCAAAACAAGAATTATTTTAGCTTTAAAATGAAAAAAAAATGATTAAATTGATATATTTTAGAGCTTAAAAATATATTAATTAAGGGTACAAGGTTAAAAAAACACGGCCAGGCCCCCAAATGTAAGATGTGACTATGAAACTGATGATAATATCACTATTAATCAACAGTACTATGTCTGTTCTTATGAAATATAATAATAAAATCTTATTATAGCCACAATTAAATAATTAAAGAATTATTTCTTTCACGTGTTAAGCACTACTAGTGATTTTAACAGTGAGCAAGTAACTGTCTACTAGAATCAATTACAAGAAGATTTTAATAATAAAAAATTCTTTTATTAAAATAATAAAATTATTTTAATATATAATTATCTTTTGCAAGAATAATTATAATGATAATTCTTGAAGAAAACTAATTTTAGAGAAAAACTTTCAGAATTAAGGATAAATCACTCACTAATATTCCAAAGAGCTTATTGAAAGATAAGATAGAGAGATTTGACATAGAATTGTGGATTTAAGGATCAAAATGGATTTATAAAAGTATTACAACAATATATAGTTGGATTCTATGATTTCACGTCTTTCTGATTGATTCTGAAAAATTAAAAACACTTAAGAATAACTGTAACCAATACTTACTTGTTGGTAATAATGATTTAAAATGATAATAAGATGATGATGTGGGAAAAACAGCAAGAAGAGGCTTCTTTTAAGTCAAAAACAGCTCACAGAGGCGTGCCATGGAGCAAACTGAAAAAACAAGTGAGTGAGAAAACGATAAACCTCTTTGGATTATTGATTGCATCATCTGTTGTCATGTAAGATTATCATAATTACTTAATTGATGCTTTTACGTGACTACCAACCCCAATATGGTTAAGAATAAAAGGAGTAACATCTGTAAATATTCTTTTATTCCAAAATAATCTTTGATTTCTCAAATTTATCAATGGTATTGTCAATTTCATCACAGGATGTAATTACTGTGAATTTTTGAAGATTCAGTGTTTCACGTAGAATAGTCAACAATGGACTGTAAGTAAAACTTTTAATTTTACTAGTAAAACTGTAATTCTTTTTGGTTTTATCATAGATAATACAGTTCTCCAGTAGTCCTGAAAGTTTCAGAAAGATTCATTAAGAATTGTATTTTTAATGAATTTTTGAAGTTTTTACCTCATTTCTATGTAGAATTGCAAATATCAGTGTTTCACTGGTTGCTATGAGGTAAATCAATGGATAAAAGTCCAAAAAGGGTTTTAATTACTATTTTGGGGTTTATCCATGGAAATTTATTAAGAATTTACATGGTTACAGCAGTCTAAGTAGCTCTTTACCTCCTTGGCACGTCAAAATAGCAGGTTATTTGCTATTTTCTTAAGTTTTACTGTAGTTGTAACATGGTAACCAAGTTCCCAAAAGGTTTTAGTTTACCAATTAGGCCAAGATCAGCCATGGATCCAAGCTTTGGAGCTGTTCACGCCTCTGAGGCCTCAGAAGTTGGGTACCCTGGCTCTCTTTGATGTCTTTTGTCCCCCTTGCCTATTTTTCACATCAAAATAGTAATTTAAGCTTCAAGTGAGATATCCACTATGAGTGTACCAAAAGTCCATGTAAGAATACCATGATATTAAGTGCTCAAAACATGCATAACACTATTCTTAGTGTATATGTAACATGGTATTTCTCACTTTCCCATTATTTTGGCGTGAAATTAAGAAAAACAAAAATTTTCACGGATCTTTTATGTGGTATTGATGATGTGGTATTGAATTATTTTCCATTTTACCACCTCAAATAGTTAATTTGAGCTTATTCACTCTATGGAGCTACCCTAGGTGAATTTTAGTGTAGAATCCAAATCTGGCCTTAAATCCATGGATTTACTTACTAAATAAAAAGTTATTCATTTTTTCTGAAATCAAAAATGATGAATTTTGGATATATGCATGACTTATGAGTTATGCATAATTCAAAAGTTCTTTTTAAGATAATTGTGGCCTATTTGGGTATGTAAAATATACCTCAAGGCTCACAATGTGCCTATTGGTAGTTTTTATGTTAATAAAAGACTGGAGTTCATTGAACTCTATGTATAATTCAAAGACTGAACCCTTCAAATGGCTATGGAGTTTTTCTAGAGCCTATACAAGACATAAGAATTCTTTCTGAGTTTCTCCATACCTGGCCTGAAAATCTTTCATTCTCCTCGATGTATAGCAGATGAACCCTTCTCTAGGTTCACCATCTACCATTTTTCTCTGGTTAAGGTCTTCTTCCAATTCTTGAATGAATGCTGAATCTATCTACAGTTCAAATGGAAATCCAAATTCAGGTAACATGAGGACAGGTTCATCAGTAAGTTCATGTTTGATCCTCTCATATGCATCCCTCCTCTCCTTGGAGATCTCAGAAAATACATCTTTTGAAAATAACTTGTATAGGATGCTAAGTATGTGGAAAAAGGTTTTGATGTGGTTTCTGTAGTAGCTGGCAAACCCTAAGAGATATTGCATTTATTTGATGTTTTTGTTATTTTATTCTGAATTAATTCTTTTAATTTGTTTTTGTATATGGCCAAGCTAAGTCCTTAGACCTTATTTCCCAGTGCCAATAGGTTTTGCTGGCCAAAATTACACTTTTGAGTTAAATCTTCAGATTAATGGGTGTGAACTTACTCAATAATCTGTCTATTTATTGCAGACAGTCTTCTCATGTCCCTGAATATATGATGATATCATCAATGTATACCATCATTCCTCCTTCCAATATTTCCTCTTGGAATATCGTGTTAATCATCCTTTGGAAATAGGATGTTGCATTCTTGATTCCAAATGGAATCCTTGTTTACTCATATATACCCATAAGGGATAGAATTTTAAGTAGATTCATGGAATTTGGCTTAACTTTACTTTGGTGAAAGCCTTTAATAAAATAAATCTTGGTAATTTATTTGGCTTTTGCAAGCTTTTCCGGGGCATTGGGGTATCCTTGGTATAGGGTACCTGTAAGCCTTAGTGTAGTTTTTCATTTCTCTGAATTCTAAACACAATTTATATTTGCATTCATGCCAAGTGATTAGGAAAGGTGTTGCTACTTCCACAGCTTCATTATGTCCAATATTTCTGATGACATCCATATCTAGAAGTTCATTGACATATTTTTCAATTTTGTTCCTAGTTTCCAAACTTCCTTGGTATGATGGTCTTCTCAGAATGGGTGGATAAGGTTTCTCCACATCCAGATATAGCTCTAAATAATGGCCTCTAATCTTTCCCAAGGGTTCTTTTCCTATGGCAAAATCTGGTCTTTTCTTCCTCAGAAATTTTAGCGCACTAAGGTTTTGTTTACTAGTAATGTTAGACCTGTATTCCCCTCCTTGAATTAATTCAGTAGCTCTTCTGAGGGGTCTTGGTTGGACAATCTGTATATATCAAAGGAAAGTTTCTTTCCCTTGTTGGTACCTATGGTAATATTCCTGTTTTTAATGTTGTAAATATCAATTCCATACATCCTTTGCTAGTCTGTTCCCAATAGGAATCCTTGGATATGGGAATCCTCAGGCACTCCAAACTCTCACCATGAAAAAAAAATTCCTCTGCCAATGGGGGTAGCAGGTACAACCTGCTTTCAACCTGAGTCTCACCCTTTATTTTAACCTTGAAATATTTTTTTAAATACTTTGAGCCACAGGTTTGGCCATTTGGAACTTTACTCAATTTAAATAGAATATTATGAATTTAATATGATTTTTATTGGTTCACTTATACATTGTCTATATATTATTCAATAATATGAGAAATTATTGGATAAAAATAATTTCTAACAGGGAAAGAAACTTCTTCCAAAATATTTTTGAAGATCACAGGTATAAAATTATATTTTCTACTTGGAAGAAGAAACTTGTCTCACACATGCTCACCATTTCTGAGACCTCAACTTCAATCTTTTTGAAAGAAATACTTCAATTAATAAAGAGGAATTTATAAAAAAAGGAAATCTTGAAGCTAAATCCTCTACCTCAAAGTATGTTTTTCTTTATTATCAAATACTTGAAATACCTTCAAAGATGGATATCTAGATGCTTAAAATTTGTGATAAATATATAATATTCCTGTCCTTCCTCACTTCTCTCCAACATTTATTTAGAAAAGATCATTTGAACAAAGTTTTTGTGCTTGGTTCTCAGTTATAAACTTTGATGAATTTAAATTGATCTTCTTTTTCCCAATTATCTGTATTATTATCTCCATTCTTAAATATATTCATCAGAAAGGAATATTTTTCAACCATTAAAGTTTACCCTTGAATATTTGCCATTTTTTCATGCGATATAGGATTTTAATTCTTAAAGCTCTTTTTCAATTCAATTATTTTTTATGGAGTCTTTCAGCTCTTTCATTAAATCCAGTCCATATAAAAAATTACTGACATTTTTTTAATTTCTTTCTTGAAGGAAACCTCATTTTTTGTAAGGTGTGGATATGAAACTTTGATTAAAAATCAAGTACTTTTCCTGTCCTCAAAATTTGTATAAGGTAAAATTCAGTTAAAAATAGTATGAAATATTATTTTTAAGAGAAAACACGCCAATTTTATTGTTTATAACTTTATTAGTATAAAACAATAATATTATAAAAATTTATTGTTTTACCAACAATAAAAATTTATCCAAAAAATACTCTACAAGAGATATTTTAAGGCTACAAAAGAAATTTCTTCAAGAGCAATTTCAATTGGAATTAATTGAGCAAAGAACTGCAAGCAATTAATTAAAGAACAGAGTCTTTAAAAAGAATATTAAAGAGAAAACACGCCCAAAAGTGACCAGAGTGAATTTGGAAACAAAGTGACAAAGTTAACAGTGATGAAAGATGCTTTAATTCACTTTTGGGGTGGTTCAGGGGTAAAAATGATTATAAGAGTTACAAACAATGATTATAATGATTTTTCACGTGGTTAAAATGATTAAAATGATTTAAAAGTGGTGGTTGGAATCTTTGATTGATTGGTTTAACAGTTTTAAACTAATTAATAAAAGGAAAAGATTCTAACATGAAGAGAAAAGTGGGGCAAAGAAGACATTCTTTTATAGCCATCAATTCTCTTACTCCAAAAGTAAAATTTACTCTTGTCAGTCGTGAAAAACAGTCTGACAACAGAAAAGCCAATTATGGCATCATTGAACCCTGGTTTAGACCAAAAAAGGGCTGGTTTAAGCCATTTTTAGCCATTTTTAGCCATTTTAGACCCTTAAATCAGCCATTACTATAGCAATACCAGGCCTAGAGCCATCAAAACACGTCAGAATGTGTGTCAGAGTCGTAGAAACCAGTTAAAACTGTTTTTACTCTGATGGTTTTATCTTAAGGGTAGTTTTACCTTCTTGGCAACAGCTAAAACTACCCCAGTTGGTATCAAAACCTCATCATCAATTGAGTCCACAGACCCTGTAACTCAATTCCAGGCCAAAAGTGATGAACTTTTGCGTGAATTTTGACATCCCACGCCTGTCAGCAAGGATTTTGGGGGTCTAGCTCCCCCTTAGAGCTGGAGTTCCTTTTCCCCCCCAAATTTAATCTTTCCAATTTATTTTTCCTTTAATTCCTCATCATGTATTATACTTATAATTTACATATGTAATTCAATTCAATTGTACAGTACAATACAGTAATAATTGATACCTCATATGTAAATCAAAGTTCACTTATGTAATACACGCGCACATTTTGACATTTCAATTGAATTCAATTGAAAATACTTCAATTCCTCATAACTTCTAAACTAAACACAACACCTCAATTTTAACACAAAAATTGATGGTTAACACCACATGTGGTGTGAATTAAATTAAGGTTTTTAGGATTTTCAACTTTTGTATTGAAAATACTAAAAACTTAATTTAAGCTTATTTAGAGTTGAGTTACAAAAATTTCACTCAGAGGTGACCCCACCTGATTTTTTATGAGGAATCCAATGGTGAAATAAAATTTATATGTTTATTTATTGGATAAAAAGTTATAATAAATTTTATTTAACTTTTTTCCAAATTTATTTATTTTTTCACAATTTTGTTAAAATTTCATTTTTACTTAAATTTTTCAAGTATAAATGTAATTTTATATTTACAAAATTTAAAGTAATTTTATTTTTAAATTATAATTAATTTTTTATTTTTAATATAATTTTATATTTATATTTTTTATTTTTATTTTAATAATATGTTATTTTTTATATTTGTGGTCTTTTGGGTATATGAAATTACCTCTAAGGCTCACATTTTTCTTCAACCTGGGTTTTTTTACTAATTTAATAAATATCATTTTGAAGAAAATTGAAGAACTTAACTTTTTCAATTCCAATGTCTTTGGTTGGCCTGCCTCATTTTTCAGTTGAGTTATGTATCTCTTTCAGTTTTAATTTACTGTTTTAATTTTTTTGGTGTTTATAATATTATTGATTTTTTATAAAAAAGAAGAAGCATCATCAAGAGCACTTTTCATTGAGATCATAAATGAAAACCTATTTTTAAAATTTTGGTTTATCTTTTTTGAAATTTGCAGTTCTTTTTTCAAGAATTATTCAAAAGAAACTGGTGTTTTTCTTTCTAATAGTTATTATTTTTTTCCCTTCTTTTTATAAATTTTTGTTATTTTTTTTTTGATTTTTTCTCAATTTTTTCAATATGCTTTCATTTCTGTTTGATTTTTGTATGATAATTTTTTATTTTTTATCAATTTTTTTTATTCCAAATTTTCTTTATTTTTTTTCAGTTTTTTGTTGATTTGATTGTGATTTTTTCCAAAAATTTTGGTTAATTTTTAACATTTTCTTTTATTCTTCTTAATTTCATGTTAGTATTGTTAAATAATTCCAATTTTTATGTTTTCATGTTTTCTTGAATTTTTTTCTTCTATTTTTTTTTTCAATTTCATACTTTTTTATTTTTTTATCAAATTCTTGGTTGTAGTTCAAGAAAATATTCACATATACACTGGAACCAGTGTAATAACACTTAATATAGTCTATCTACAGCCATCCCTCACCAAAAAAATCTGAAATTAAAATAAATAAATTAAAAAAATAAACAAGAAAATTCAAAAATCAAAGAGTGATAAAGACATAAATAAAGGAAGATTATATACAAAATCCCAAAAAACTCAAAAACAATGCAAATTAAGTATATAAAAAAATCTTTTGAGAAAGTAAAAACAGAGTAAAAAAATTTTAAAAAGATGCAGAAATAAAAGAAAAAGAACTATTAAAGGGAGATAAAAACAATAAAAAAACATTGAAAATTACAAATAACAAAGAACCAAAAAGAGAAAAATGGTAGAAAACATCAAATTTCAAAAATAAGGATACAAAATATTTTCCAAAAATTACTATAATTGGGAATGATAAAGAAAAAATATGATGAAAAATAAGTCATAAAGAGTGAAATTAAGACATTAGAGCCAAATGAAAGAAAGATTAAACTGGGAGAAAATAGCCCTAAAGTGTTAAAAAACTGTATCAATTGGTACATATGTAATAAGCCATACATTTTAATTAAATAAACCCTTGTTAATAAAAAGATTTCAGTGAAATGTTTATTCAAAATGTAAATATAAATTTTCATATCATTGAGAGAAATTGCAAAATTTTTGAATCTGAATTATGATATCATTTTCAGATTTATTTGTGACCTTATGGGGGATATATATGTTAATTTTTTGAATCCAAGTTGTGTGTAAGTAATTTCAAGGAATAACCTACAAGATAATTGTGAGGTTTGTCTATGAAACTCTTGATAATATTAACAAAATCAAGAGTACTATGACTGTCCTCAGTAGAAAAATATAATATAACAAAATATTATAACCACAAATTAAATATAATTATTAAAATAATTTTATTTAAAAAAATAAATTTAATTATTATTATATAATATAATAAATTATCATTATTCTATTATTGCTATAGTCACTGACAGTTATAAAAATAAGAAGTGTAAAGCTCTTAATGAGACAATCACACGGGAAAAATATAAATATTCAACCACTTATAAATAATATAAATATTATTTATAAAAAACAAATTATAACACACATTGTGCAGATATAATTCTTATAAAACATTCTATAAAAAAACTAATAATAGATAAAAAATATGGAATTTTAAAGAAAACTTACTTATAATATATATTTAATACAACAAGTCAAATACAACAGTTATTATATTAAACAATTATCACAAGTTAAAAAACATGCCAAAGATAAATTCTTCAAAAGATAAAACAACTTTTTATGATAAAAATATGATTAAAGAGTTTTTGAGAGGAATTTGTGGATTTTAAAAGATATTTTAAGACAATAATTTTATAAAGTAAAAATTTATTATTGGTGATTACAACAATTACCTAATTTCTATAATTTCAATTATTTAATTTAAGATTTATAGATAATAAAATACTTAAGAAATACTTCAATAATAATATTTTATATATAATAAAACTTTATTTGTTTAAATGTCTAATATAATGGGATTGATTGAATTGATTGACAAAAACAGTGATGAATAGACTCTTTTTATGTCTGCATAGAAACTCTCATGATTCAGAATGGATATACAGGTTGTGCTCAGCTTAAAACTGAAAATCCATGCTTAAAAATAAGGTTCTTAACTTAAAGTAACTTATTTTTATTTCCAATTTAAATTTACTGGTGTTATTGTTAACTCCAAGGATCTTTAATCCTGATTTAAGTGAATTATTTTAGTTTTAATATGAAATAAGTTTATTTATATTAAATTTCATCCATGAAAAACTTAAAAATAAAGTTTCAAGTAAAAATCTCTTAAGCTCAATTTTTAATTAATTTTTAAAGAAATCTTAATTTTCTTTAAGTATAATTGAAAGAGTAATTTTCCAGGCTAATTACAAATGAAACCTGCTTATAAAAGATACTTAAAATTCAATTTATACACAGATAATATTGAATTTTAAGCTTTGTGAAATTTTCAAGCAAATCCATTAAGATTTGGATTTTTAATGAATTTTTGAAGCTATTGCTATTTTTCCACATAAAATAGCAATACACACTAAACCTTAAATTTTGATAAGGTTTTGATACTTGTAATTTTGAAGTTTTAAGCTTATTCAGGCTTTTAAAGCTCTCGAAACTTTAGTTTCAAGCTTGCATATTGGGAATTACCCTTTGGAAGCTTGAAATTCCTGTCCAAATTGGGATGAAACCAGTTTAAACTTTAGGGTTGGATCAAAGTCTAATCTTAAAGTTTAAATAAGGTTGAAAATCCTCCAATACAGGTGGACAACCTTAATTGAATCCTTGCAGATCCAAAAATTTGGGTACCCCAGCTCTGTTTGGTCTTTTTCCTTTGTCCCACCTTTTTGTGTGGATTTTGGACTTTTATTTATCTAAAGCCATACTATGTCCTTAAACACCTTTAAACTGAGCTCATGCAGTATTTACATTCTGTATGGCAAATCCTCAGCCAATTCAGTAAATATACACAACACCTCAATTTTAACTAAAATTTTGGTAAGTTTGCACAAACCTTATGCAACTTCAAATTTAAGCTTATTTAAGCTTAAATTTAACAATTGTAAAAAGAAGTTAAAAAAGTTACATTAGCACTGCGATATTCTAAAATCTTCCAATAACTTAAGAAATAAGCATTTTTTGGTATAACACCCTATGGGTGTACCCTAGGTTATTTTTGGTGTAGAATCAAAAAATGACATAATAATTATAACTTTGTTTATCCAAACAAAATTTATAATTATTTTTTGTTATTTTTTGTTTTAATATCAACTGAAAAGTCTGTTCAAGACTAAATCAGCTGTATATAAAGCTATTTGTGGCCTTATGGGTATGTCATATATACCTCACAGGCTCACAATAATCCTACATTACCCAAATTTGAGGAGTGTATAAGAATTGGAAATTATTAAATATTACAATAGCTAATTAATTTCTAATTTGACTTAAACCAAGGTCCAACATAGCCAGTGGAGTTGAGTTTGAGAAAGGTTTGGGCAGAATTTGAAGTAAGTTAAAGACAGATTTCTTGCAAAGATAAAAAAACCTCAAGCCCTTTCAAAAAGGTTCATATAAGCTCCTTTTAAAGCTATTAAATTTTAATTGATAAACATATCTCAAATTGAAGAGAATTGAATACTAATTTGTGCCATATTTATCACCAGATGATAAATCTCAAAAGGAAATTATGCATCCCCTTTACTCAGAAGATTAAAGATTTTTTACTAATTTCTACCATATTGCTAAGTATTAAGTATAAAAATTTATTAGGAGACTTCTATTTACAAGCTCTACACATAAGCCACTTTAATTTTAATTTTCATAAATTTTAACCAGCTATTTGAAACTAAGGAGTATGGTGGTAATAAATAAAGAATTCCTTTTTTGAGAATGAGGAACAGAAAATTAATTTAATGCTAAAAATACATGACCTTCAAAATTATTCTGCTCAATAAAAAGGAACACAATATTACGAAGGAATATTTCTTCATTTTTCCTTTTGTAAGAAAATGGTTTTGAACCCAAAGTCTTTCCAATGGTAAAGTATTTTTTTGAACTTTTTCAAAATATAATCCAGTGTTAAAGAATTGTATAGAGCTGAAAGGCACATTTTTCTTTTCAAAAATCCAATTTTTTGAAAAATTTATATCAGTAATATCTAAAAAAGAGAAAAAAATAATATTTAATTTCAGGATCTTTATTTTATTCATCAAAATTCAACTAACTTATAATTTCTGAGAAATATTTCAACCAAAATTTGGTATCAAATTCTACTATCATAATGTAGGGAAACATATACATAGATGTGGTTTGAAAATTTCAAACAAAATTCATTACTTGAGAAAATGATGAAAAAATAATGCATAAGAGCTCCCTATAAGAAATAGTCCATTGAAAATTCTTCTTTGGGGTTTAATATTTTGTGTAATACCTCCTCTAGTGTTCATTTATTCTATTCATTTATATGGATATTTCTATCAGCATTTTTTCAATATATTTTTAGTATTGAGAAGGCAAAGAAACAAATATTGAATATTTTACACTTTTAAAAACATTCAATAATGATTAATACTTGAAAGAATATAGAAGTTAAATTGAGGGAAGAACTGTGTTTCCGAGTCTTCAAATTTAAGGAAGACATTTTATAGCTTAAATATCTAAAATTTATGAGTAAAATCAACTTCTTTCTCCAGATAATTGGTATCATGTTCTTCAGTTTACTATAAATAAATTAATATAATCCAGGAATCTTTCTTAAAATAAGAATGATGAATTGATTATATATGATGGTCTTATATATTGAAGAGGGAGTTTGAAGTTTGGTATTATTTTGTAAAAAAATGGGTGATTTTTGCTAAAGATCATTATTAAGGTCTTGATAGTTCTATTAATATTAATAAAACTGATTACATTGATATGATTTAAAATAGAAATCTGTGAGGTTTTCATTTATAAGGTTGTTAATTTTTTATTTCGGATTAGGACCCAATATTAATATACAATTGAATCTGTGCTGGCCAAAAGATAAATAATCTGACAAAATATTGTTCAAAATGTGAAATCAATGATTATCTAGCATAGAATATCACAGGGGTAATAAAGTCATATTTTGTTAAAATACAAGTAAAATATTTTGAAATTTGATTTAATTTTATTTTTTTTAAAGTAAAGAATTCTCTTTAAAGCCAGAATTGTTCAGTAATTTGATATTTTTATCATGAAATATAATTTTTATTGAAACATTGACTCCTGTCATTTGATATTTCAGCCCATTTAGAACCTTGATAATGAAAAACCTTCTTCTTTATACCATGGAGACTGTGGTACTTACTTTAAATCCCAAAAATATAGTTATTCTTTATATATAATTGGAATATATAAAAGTAAAATTTCATTTTGAAATTCTCCTTTTTCTTAAAGAATAGAATCATTCCCTTGTTGTGATTAAGAAAGGCTATCATAAGCTTTCTTTTATTTCCCTGGAAAATAAAAAAGGGTTAATTTTAACTTCCAAAAAACAGTATTATTGACAAAATAATTATTTTTGTCAATATTGTCCTTATTTTTAAGGGAATCAGATTTAAAAATATAATATTAGAAATTATTATATATTTAGAATTTTGCATATATTTTATGTTATATGAAATGGTAGGAGGGGATTTTTTGCAGTCAAAGGTCTCAAGTTAACTCTAAAAAGAAAAAACTTTATGAAAGTGATTCCATAATAGATTTTGGAAAAAGTCAAAAAATATTTCCTCCCATATTTCACTCTTATAATCAAGTTGATGGGTTAAGACAGATAGAAAACTATAATAAGATAGTGTTTTTTTGAAAATAAAAAATATTTTGTCTTAAATCCAAATTAAATGCAGAAATATTTTTAAATTAATGAAAAAAGAAGAATCATATTTTGATTTTTCTTCAATTCCCTTAAATCAAGACCAATTCAGCTTTCAGGAAAAATTAATAATTAACAATACATAGTCTGTGCAATTTGTTTGTGTAATAGAAACTGGTGACCAGAAATTCTTCAAAGAAGAGACTTTTCATCTACATACTTGTGAATTTGGCAATAGTAAAATATGATAGAAGAACTTTGAGAGAAATAAATTAATAAAAAGCAAAAATGTAATATGAATTGATAAAATATTTACTTTGATTTTGAGAAATATAAAAAGAGGTTTCATTATTTTATTGGCTTAAGCTTCCCTTTAAGCTACTTCTTTGGTATTTTAATAATATTTTGGAATAGAAAATTTGCAAGGACTCCAGACACTACATAATTAAATTCAATTTATGTGCAGTATTTCACAATTATTAAGATCCAGCTTGAAATATGACCAAATAAGGATAGCAAGCTGGAAGCTGGGTTGGACCTTCTGGGCCAGCCAGCAAGGATATCTTTTGTCTTGTGGTGTCTGGATTGAGTCTGATATTACCTTTTCTATGGGGTATTATTATTTCTTTGATGATAGTCCCTACAGAGGTCATCTTTCCTGATTCATTATTAGAATTATTTGCCTTGGTTGGCAAAATATGGCTTTCCCAATTTGGGAAGTGTTTTTCCAAATAATCTTTGGCCACTATGAAGAAAAATTAACCATTGGAAATGATCAATGGGTGCTTAGCATAATAAACACAAACAGTAATCTTAGTCACTGTACCATGAATATATGCCATTCCTTTGTTTGGTGTAACTATGAATGTTTGTGAATGTTTTTTATTTTTTCACCAATATTTCCTAGTAGTACCTTGTGGTAATCCTTCTTCCAACTTTATGTCCTGGATTTCCAACTGGTTTCCTCTTGGCACTCAACCAGGAATTCTTCTATTGGGTCTTTGTCATCATCAGGGTTTTCTCTTATGGCACCACCAATAGAGTCAGAGTCGGATTCTGATTGAATTTTTTCCCTGTGTCTTGTTCAATGGCATATATTTTCTCCTTTGCCTTTGGACAGTTGTTGGAATAGTGGTCTGTGGATCCACAAGTATGACAGGAGTTTCTTTTCTTGAGGACTTCTGCTACCTTGTCTCTGGGGTTGTATTTATTTTAAACCCTGAAAGGCTGTTTTCAGATGAAACTGTTTCCTTCATAAAGGGAATACTTCCCAATATTTTTCCTCTTCCTTACTTCTTGTAGGGTATAGGCAATGTCATCCAAATTGAAGTCTTTTTTGCACCTTCATTTTACTGCATTTCTAGCTCCCATGGTGATTTTGTCAGGATTTTGTGATTCCTAATTTGAGTATTCATATGAGAATCAATGTCTTTGAGTCTTTTATACTTTTTAAGAAACCATTAATATAGATATTTGTCCAGTGAGTACTTGTAATTTTTTAATGAAATGTTTTCTTGCTATATCCATGTATCATTACTGTAATGTTGGATTATTTGTCTATTCAACCATTACCAGTTTCTTCTGCCATGAATTTCTTTCATTAATGTGTACCATATGCTAGCATTTCCTCTGAATGCTGTTTTTAGTCTATCTGTTATCCAGTAGTCTGGTATTATGGTATTCCATACCTTATTGGCCCAGTTTTAAGTGGAATTTCATTGAAAGGACTATAGCTTGAAGACTGAAGAAAGAAAAATCACTAATTAATTAATTATAATAGAAGAATTCAGCAATAAAATGGATTGAAATCAATCATTATGTATAATCTCATAAGAAAATCCTAGAAGAATGGTCCATTTGATTACAAGAAGAACAATAAAATAAGTAAAAGAATAAGAAAAGCAAGCAAAAGTGTTAAAGTTACCAGTGAGAGGGGTAGTGTAACACTCAAGTTACCCTAGCTCTGCTCAACCTTGGATTACTCAGCAATTCAGTTATTAAACTGAGGCCACTTCAAAAAGGAATAAATTGAAAATGTATTGTTTAACAGTCACAATACAGAAAGAAAAAGAAATCAATTAATTTATGCATGGAAAATCCATCAAAAAAACCTTAAATTACACAGCATATCTGTGGAAATACAAGCACAGCCACCTGATAAGCCAGAAAATATAAATTAAAAACAGAATTAAGTTAGATAAAGAAAAATTAAATCTCATACAGGACAAACAGAATCCCACCAATACACAACATTTTCAACCTGCAGTTCAAACAGTGCACAGACCCATGGTGCAATAACTGTGCAAAATCACCTCATCCCACCAAAGGAATGGTGCAACAAGCCAAAAAAATGGTGCAATACCTTCAAGAAATGACACCATCCAAAATTCCTTACCAGAAAAAACATCTCAGATTACATAATAATACATAAAAATGGTTCAATCAACCAAACAAATGAGCTCTCACCACTATAAAAAATTGTCCCAGCCAAAAGAAGTAGAAAAATTCCAAGTGCCTTCTTTTTGAGTGCCTCTATGGAGAGCCCAAAGAATATAAATAGAGGTCCTCTCTCCCTCATTTTTTCCTCTTTTCCCCATGCAATTAATTATATACCAAGAAGGAGAATAATTATTCATCCCTCACTAGTAGTTTGATCTAGTATTATTATTTAAATGGGAATTATATACCAAGAAGGAGAATAATTCATCCATCCCTTACTAGTAGGATAATCTAGTTATTCATTAAAGTATTATAGACTTATAAGCTTAATTCATAGTGATTCCTAATTAATAGTAGCTAACAGAAGGTCTGCATTATACTATAAATCCACCCTATGTTTAAATTATTAGTCTTATAATTATAAAACTATCAATAATACTCATACTATTGAGATAATCCCCTAACCTTTACATTATAAAGGAAAAATATTCTTATTATATCTTAATATTAAAAAAACAACTTTAAAAATAAACATTGTTATATAAAAAATTACACTTATATTATATTATATCACTCATATATTTATAAAATATCCATTCTATATTGAACAATATCTTACAAATATATCATTAAAGGTCTTATTGTTATATTATATTAGCAATTAACCTCTCAAATCATTAATTATTATAAAAGATATAACATCAACTTCAACTTACCCCTTAAACTATATATTAGTACCATTATATTAAATCCACCTCTTATAATATTAATGTTTTACCCTTAAAATCATCTTATATTATTATTTTAACATTACATTTTATACTTCTTCAACTTATAAGCTACTTATCTGATTATTAAATAGGTCTGATAGAGACTACTAAAAAGTCTTCTCTAGTTGCAAAGCCACAATCTTAAATATTGATTTGTGTTCTCTGTAGGGAAATTGTTTAGTAGATTCAGAGGGGCAGCTAAAACACCATTAGCACCCTTGGTTACAGGATTATTTCAGAAATTCAAAACTTTTTACCCATGATTTCCCCCTCAAAGACTGCCTTATCCAATCCCAAACTAAAAGGACTTATAAAGTATACCTTTCACATCAATGATGTGTCCATAAATATAATAAATGAGCTTCATATAGTCATATTCTCCTACTTCAGAGAATTTTGGCCAACCTGTGGATTCTGGAAGTTTCTTCAGTTCTCCATTCTCTGTGTAAGTCACATCATCTCAATCTTGATATTGTGATGGGGATCTAGGATTACTTTCCATTGGGGAATCTGGTTTGATGTCCTCTTGATGGTATGGAGAATATGAAGTATTTGGAACAGTATTTTGGTCTTGTGACTTTATATTTTTACAGAAATTAAACAATTTTTTCATCTCTTAGTCCATATAGTTCACCTTTTTCTCATTGTTTTTCATACCCCTTTTGGAGTGATGTTGCTTCTCTAAGACTTGGTTTAGTCTTTTTTTAGTTTCTCCTGAGGCTATGCCTAACTATTTATATTCCTCCTGAAGATTATGGATGGTTCTGATTTTCAAGGTATTAACTTCTTGAAACCTGCTCATACACTCCTTTAGTTTATCAAAATATTTTTTGAGTGTGTTCTGAAGATTGAGCCATCTGTTCCCATAAGGTATGACTCCTCATGGTTCTCTCATGTGTTACAACACTGTGTTCGTTCTGAGTTAGGATATTACTTCTTATTGTAGGGTTACTGATTTCATCAGATGTATTTACAATTATTTCTTTCTTTTGTGTGCTTCCTTCACTAAGTCCAACAGCTTCTGGATCATTGGGTCCAATTCTTTCTCCCTCTGGTTGAAAGAAGTCTTCTTATTTCCCTTTGTTCCTTGTCTTCTCCTGGAAACTCCCTGAAATTGTGAAGAATGGTTACTCTTGGCCACTGATATTCTTGATTCTGAGTTGTGTAAAGCAATTGGGGATTTAGGCTTGTTTACCACTCATTTTGATCCCAAAGGAGTCAGAGTATGATCTTTCTGTTTCTATTGATTCTCTACAGCCAGGATGGTGGTTAGATTCTCCCTTATCTTGGCTTCCCTCTCTTCTAAAAGCTTGAACTTCTTTTTGGGATTCCAACCTTTGGTTATTTTCATAAGTTTCTTGAAACATATATCTTCAAGACATATCTTCTGTCAGCCTTACCCAAGCTCTTCCCAGTGTGGAGCCAGCTTTAACCTCTTGTTTTCCATTCTCCATTGGAATAGGTCTTTGAGAAGTTGGTGGAGCTGAAGTACTTGATCCATATCTGTCCAGGCCTCTAGTTTGAGGTGTCTATTGAATTGGGAGGTCAATGGGAGTGTGGGAATGATCTCCCTGAGTGTCCTGACATTAACCATGCTTTCCAAACCCTGGTCTTCTGGAGCTGAGTGGTCCTTTCCTATCCTCTGGCTGGTTCCTTGGGACCCTAAGGTTTCTGAGGTATACAGGGGACATGGTATCAGTTTCTGTAATCAGTCAAGAACTTTTGTGTCCTGAGGGTATTCAGCTTTTACTGTGCTTTGTACAAACTGGTGTTTTCTTACAGCTTTGGGCAATTTTCCTTTGGAATTTAAAACTGGATGAATTACTGTTATCTTCCCTTTAAAAGTTATCAAGGTTGTTCCACCTTGTATTGAGGCAGAATTACATGGTTTTATGGTCCTCTGAGTGGAAATTGGTTTCCACTTATTTGTTGTTATGAGATATTCACTGTTCCTCTTTCCTTTGACCTTCTGCATGTGGTCTGTGTCTGAGGGCGTCACTGGCGGGTTTCCCTGTGATTGTGTCTTCAGTGGTATGAAGCTTTCTTCAACTAGTAGGAAAAATATGAGGGCTTAATGTCAGTCTTGACCTCCAAAAATGCTTTTCATGTTGAAGAATGGAATCTGGTGTGATATATGGATGTATTAAACCTCTTTACAATGACTGTGGGGTGTTAATACCAATTTCCACATCCAAATACTGTTTGCAAGATGTATGGTTAATGCTGTAACTCAAATATCTCACAGTTTTATTCTGTAATTAACAAAGATAACTGAATAAGATGGTGTAATGTGAAGAATTGAAACTATCAATATTTCCAACCATGCCCTCTGAGGCTTCTATTTACAGTAAAGGGTATTATTTCATGTATTTAAAAGAATAATATAAGGGTCTTTTGCTTTTTATATCAAAAAAACCACACCCAAATAATACAGTGGTAATTAAATAATAATAAAAAATGTCAAAAATACATAAAAAACAGTGGTATATGATTATATAACACTGAAAGAATAATAATATATCATTATTTTAACGCTAAAAATAGTAACATTTATAAGTTAAATATAAAAATAAGAGAAAAAACTCACTTTTATGCCAAAAAAAGTCCAAAAATACAGCCAGGCCCCCAAAGTGGCAGGCTGAGTCTACGATAAAGATATTATTAATGTATTTACAACTTTAAATATGACTTTGGAATGGCTAAAAATGGTCAAAAATATTTTTAGAGGATTGTTGGGGTTATAGTGGTGGTGATCACTGCTTAAATCCCTTGGTTCAGACATTATCAATTGACTAACTATAATAACCAATGAAATACTTCAAATTAAGAGTATACCTGATTATTTTCCAATATTATAACTGTTTTTGACATTCTTAATACATAGTAATTCAAGATAAGGGTGGAGATTGTCTTTTTGGCAGATATCAGGCCTGTCAGCCTGTGACTCAAAACCAGAGCACAAGCATGACAGCCAAAATACCATAAACCAATGGTATAGCCAAGATACCACCAAAACATGGAGCTGAGCCAGATCAGCTCAAAAGGTATCAAAAGAAAGAGGAAACTCACCTCTCCCTGAAAATATAAGTCCCATCACCATAGGACAAGGAATAACAAAGTTATTGCTGAGCATAAACCTTAATTTTCACCTCTCATCTAAAATCTAGAAGGAGAGGCTTAACCCCATCAAATGGGTATTCAAAATGAAGCTCTAAGCCAGGGATATCCAATGGTACCAGCCAAACTGAGCTCGCACCAATATTACTGGAGTTATGGTCAGTTTCAGGCCAAATAAGGGTGAACAAAACATTCACCTCTCATCTAACTTCTACAGTTTTAGTGTGGGATACCTGAAGTGGGGTATTTTTGGAAAGAGCACAATCAGGGCTATCTGAGGGTGCCATCCATTTCCCCATAGCTCAACTAGAACAAAGGTTATGGGGCAAACAAGCTCAATACAGCTTTTTGCCTAAAACACGCAAATGTACAAAACTCTTGTACATGGGATAACTTTGCCATATTTAATGATACCCATATCAAATGAGGTACCATTGTGTAGAGCACATACAGGGCTACACACTGAACCAATTTTGAGGTTGATATCTCAAGAATTGACAAAGGTATGGCTGTTTTAAGGTCAAAATCCCACCTTCTGTCATATACAGCTTTACCCTGGGATAATATCCCATAACCATGAATATGAGGTGTCAAATAGACGAAGAAGCATGTTTTTACTTCAATACCTCATATGTCAGTCAATACTGGGGTCCCATACAGTTTCTGTACAGCATTCTACGCGTCATACACATCAGAATCAGGCTGTGAGGTCCCCAGATGAAAATTTTCACCCTGTATTGGTGAAAACCGCCCAGATGTGGTTTCAAAACCACATCTGAGCCCAATATAGGTTATACAGGCTGTTTGCAAACTACAAGCCAGTACCAGAAAGTGAAAAATCTTCACTTCCTCTACGTGGAAAGGTCTAGCACCCTTTCCACCCCATTTCAGGATAAAAAGGAGGCTTTTCACAGCCAGAATTGTCTCCCCATCCTGCTTTTGAATACCCTACGTAGTAAACTGTCCAAAAAAGCTTTACTCTTGGGTAATAAGCAGGTATAATTATATATTTAATTATTGTAACTCTTATTATAGTAACCCAACTGGTAAGATTGCACCCTGGGTTCTCAGTAGCGCTCACCACCACTATAATCCAATAGTAGAACCCCTTAATTATCTTATAAATCATCTTAAAAATCCAAAACCCTTATTTTAAATCAATTTTCTACGTGTCACAGTCATAATTCTAGTTGTAAATACTCTTATTACCACTTCAATATAGACTCAGCCTGACAAGGCCCCTTTTTATCTTAATATTGAGGGGAAAGGGGCTCTGGACCTGTTCATATAGAAAGAGTGAATAATATTATCTTACAGGAGAAGAATTCTGGCTAATACAAGGCCTTTAAAGCCTGTATTGGGTTCAGATGTGGTTTTTTCCACAATACAGGGTGAAAATGGTCATTTGGGGACCTCATAGCCCTCTTCTGACATGTATGACTCATAGAATACTGTAAATATCCTGGCCAATCTATGTGTTTTTGAAGGATAAACAGGATCCTTGGTATAATTTACACCTCATATTCTAGAATATGGGATAGTATCCCACAGTATTGGGTTTTTGACAGTGCTGTGAGATTTTGACCTTAAAACTGCTATAGCTTTGTCAGTCTTGAAGATAAAGAGATCAACTTTTGTCTATTTTGTATCCATTAATGAGCTCTACAAAATGGTACCTCATTTGGTATTGGTATAATTCAATTTGGGAAAGCTATACCACTTTTTAATTCCAATGCGCAGTTGTGGATTTTTTTTAAAGCCTGTATTGAGTCATTTTGCTTGATAAATGATGATACAGGTGAGATACAGTGGTAAAGATGGTACTATCAGAGATATCTGACTTTAATCTCTTTAAAAAGACCCAATTTTAATTATCTGATACTGAAATTTTGGAAGTTAGATGGGAGGTGAATATTTTTTTATCTAGCATTTGGCTTGATTTTGGCCATACCTTCTGTATTTTTGATGCTAGCCCAATTTGAGTAGTGCCATTGGATAGCCCTGACTTATAGATTCAATTTGAAAACCCATTTGATAGGGTTCTGTCTCTCTCTTGACTTTAGATTGGAGGTGAAAATGAAGGTTTATGCTCATTTCTTGCTTTGAGCAGGAATAACTTTGTTATTCCTTGTCTTATGGTTATGGGAGTTATATATTTGGAAAGGGGTTACTTTACTATTTCTTTTAAAAAAAATTGATGTGGTATTATGTGTCAGTTCAATTTTTGGTGGTATTCTGCTCTACCATTGTTTTATGGTATTTTGGCTTTCATGCTTGTGCTCTGGCTTTGACACATAGTCTGACAGAAAAGTTGATTGATAAAAAAAATGGAATAAAAATATTTTTTTCCTTTTTAAAAAAAAATATTACTAAACACATGAAAGAAATTGGAACAATAAATAATAATAAAAAATCAAAAAACTGAATATTTTGAAGAAAAAAACAGAATGATATCTTTTAATTTTTTCAAAAAAATAATTAAACAGAAAAAAAAGATGAGAAAATATTCTTACTATCAAAAGAAATTTGATTCAAATTTGGCACCTAATTTTCAATAATTAAACAACAATAGATATGAAATTGTTCAAGAGACATTGAAAAACTCATGATTTCTCTCACTTTTTATTGGTTAAAGGGAATTTTTGATTATTTTTTTTGCCCTGAAGCTATGAAATAATGAAAGTTTTTCCAGCCATAAGCTCTGCAGAATTGTTTGAAATTAATTTGGATAGATTGTATACAGTGTATTATAGAATAGAGTAGATTTGAAGACTAAAAAGGAATATTTTCATTTGAGAAAAAAAGGTTTTTTGAATAAAAAAAGATTATTCTTTGGGATTAAAGAAACCATGAAATTTCACATACTATGTTCAAATAGCTCCAAAGACTTAAGTATGTTATTTTTTATAAGAGAATTTGTGGATTTTTTCTGTGATATTCAGCATGTGTTATAGGAGATATGATTTATAAATGAAATTATAATAAGCTACTGTCTGATAATAATTAAGAACAATCAAAAATAAAAAAGCTGAGATAATGATCAAAATTTCACTTGTAAATTGTTCTTAAGAATAAAAATCTTAAACTAATCCATAAAAGGCTCAAAAGATAACTATTAGTCAAAAAACAAAAATAAATAGTAATTGAACCTTTTCACTGAGGAAAATAGATTAAAAACTGTTTTTGGGTCCCTCTAAACTCCTGAGATATAAAAATTGAGTAGGTTAAAAGGATATGCAAAAAGGTACCAGCTTTTTTTCTGAAATTTGAGAGGGATTTTTTGATTTTAAAGTTAGCTTTAAGCAAGATTTTATAAAATAAAACAAATTCAATTATTATAAGATTATTATGAAATAATTCAATTTCAATTCTTTATTCAAAGAGGTAAAAAAAACTAAATATGGAAGAAATATTTATAATAATATGATATTTTATTCAATAAAGCATATTTATATATATATATAGGACTTAAGATTATGAATTAAGGAAAAAAAAGATAAGGAGGATTCTCTATTTATTGGAAAACCTATTTAAAATAATATATTTCTCCACAAGGCAGCTACACAGAAGAAATAAAACAAAACATTATCAAAAATTGAGCTACATATAGAAACTTCTTCATTTTCAATTAAAATTTGAGTGAAAGATGTAATTGTCAGTTTCATGTAGCTTCAAGTTTTGATTTCATATATTATTTTTGAAATTATCATTTTAAATAATATATTTACTTTAAATTTCATCTTATTAATGGCTTTAACACAAAACTTTTTTTCAATAATATTTCAATTTATATGTTACATTAAGTCATGAAGCATCTTTAATTTTGTTAAAAATTATTGAAATAAGGCATTTTTCAAGACTGGATACTGTGAACCTTTGAGATATGACCACATACCCAAAAAGGTCACAAGAAATATTTAATATAATTATACATTAAAAAATAAGTACCTTAAAACTACAAAAATACCATAAATTGGCATAAAACTTGGTTTAACTTAAAAACCAATGAATCAACATGTGAAATAAATTATACCATTGGATTCCCCATGGTAAAATACACATATACCATTTTTATGGCATATCTGTAAAGTCAATATTTAATAAGTTATAAGTAATAATACCTTATAAAAAGCACAAATCCTTATTTATTTCAAAGACCAATGTAACAACATGTAAAATAGATGGTACCATTGGATTCTCCATAAAATTCCACATATAAAACAATTAAGAAGCTAAGCTTCAAAATCAATACTTAAGGAATTAACCTCAATATATGCACTTTTTTGGTCAACGCATATATTCAAGATTTTAGCTAATATCTTTTTAAATATGCATGATAGAATGATGAACCAAAAATAAAGTCATCACGTAATTACTATACAAACACAGAAGTGAACTTTATTTCACAAGCTATAAACAACTTTAAAACCAGTAAGGGATTATTGATTAAAATCAATAGAGCTGTTGACCACTTTGTTGTGAAAGTGGTCCAAAATTAGAAAAAAGTAGACAGTTGGATTCTACTAGTTCATTTGTGAAGAATGATGTATTTTCTGTTATAATATTCAAGGTATAACCCCTTGAAATCATGGTTTGAAGTTTAAAATATTAATTTTCAACAGAAAAGATGAGTTACAAGAAAAATCATCACAAATAGAGTTTTGATGATGTAATAAAATTCTCTTGGAAGAATAATAAGGTTAATCCAAGCTATTAGAATTAACTCTCTGAATTGCTGTAGCGTGTAGATATTAAAAGTTATTAAGGATCAAAGTTTGAGCTTAATTTGATCATTTATGATCACTCACTGTAACCTTAAATTAAGCTTAAGAGTCATATGAGTGATACAATTGGTGAATACTATTAGTTTATGATTAGAACTAATAAAATCCACGAATTTTGGGGTTCTGCCAAGCCTTTGACGTCATCAAACTTAGAGTTATAGTGATAACTCTAAATAATGGCGTAATAATGATGTAATATGGTTTGATCATGATGTAATCATCACCAAGCCTTAAACTATTGATCAATTCCAGTGGATATGATCAGTAAGCGTCTACTAGAAGCCTGTTGGACTCTAGGAGGGAGGTATTTACTATAAATAAAGCTCTTTTTACTCTGTTTTCCCCTCAAACGCATCAAAAACATTAAATCAATACAATTAAAAAGGTAATGTCTTTATTCTTTATATATAAAACTTTTATATTATTAAAGAACAAAGATCATCTTATTATAATCATTAATTTTGACGTGATTAAATCATTTATTTGATTGTCTTTGTTAAAAATCACTCTAAAAACTCATTTCCATGTAAAAATCAAGAATATTTGTAATTTTCTCTATTTTTTATTGTAAATACAATTTAGATAAGCTGTATTTACATTATTTGGCATAAAATATCTCAAAATTATTATATTAAGTATTAAAAGTAGGTTATTTTCTCTTTATTATGCTTTTAATAATTCTTTAATTAATATAAATAGTATTTGTATTAATTTATAACTTTAATATTGGTAATATTATTGTTATTAATTCTTTTTTATTAATAAAAAACAATTTTTTACGCCTTTATTATTTGTTTGTAACAATAATAAAGTGCCATTAAATATATTAATTATTCTATATTAATATATTTATTTTATTATATTATATTTTATAATATAAATTATATTATCATATTTTATTGATAATATAATTATTTTTACGCCATAATTATAATAATTCTTTATTATTATAGTTATTTTTATCTTATTTATTTCATTTATAAGGACATTCATAGTACAATAAGTAAAATATTAGTAATTTTTACTTATTGTTTCATAGTCAAACCTTACATTTGGGGGCCTGGCCGTGATATTTACTCTAAAAGACCTTTAAAAAGATTCTAATTGGGCTTATCCAATAATAAATTATACTTATAATCATCAAATTATATAATAATTTTATATTTATTGATTTTAAAAGCTATTGAGGCATTTGGAAAGCAATTGTACTGTCTTACACGTGGTTTTTCACATCCTTAGACTTGCAAAAACTTTCTTTGAGTGACTCTAGTGATTAAAAAAGATATTTTATCAATTAAAAATAATTTTATATTATAAATTAATTTTATAAAAAGAATAATATTCATTTTTATTTTATTCTTTAAAAATAAAAATATTAAAAACCAATAAAAAAGTTATTTTATTCATTTTAATTTCATTTCTTTAATTATTTTCATTTTTTTCTATAAAAAAAAGATATAAAAGCAATTTTTACGTGGAAAATTGCCATATCTTACCAAAAATAACACTTTTATATAAAAGACTTATATTTATTTGTCTTTTTTAGTGTTTGAAGACAACCCAACAGAGGACAACCAAACCACTGTTGAAAGATTGGTGGAAGAAACTTTTCAAAGTTCTCCAACACCAATAATTACCAAAAGAAAGAAAGCCAAGAAATTGGACTTTCCAGGACCCACCATTCAGGACTCTGAAGGTGAGTACCTCATTTATAAATTGCCATAAGAAAATTCCTGTTCTGAAATCCTCTTATTTCTTATTTTTCTTATAATATGACTACCAGAAGAGGCTTCCAATACTCCATCGAATCAGATGGAGCTGGACTCAGAGGTAGAATTGATTCCTCAACAGGGAAAAGGAAGGGCAATATCCCCAGTGGAAAAGAATCCACACAAGGAAGTGCCTTATCCCAAAGGCAAGTCCCAGAAATGCCCATGATATCCAAACCTGAATTGGAACTAAGTATGAGTAGCTCAAACAGGTACAAATCACATTCAGGAGGCTCAAATAGACATCTACATGAGCCAATACAAACAGTACTACACAGTGTACAAGGACAAAGATTGGGAAATGTTGCCCCAAATACACCAAGGAGTGATGAACTCCTGGCACATCCTAAAGAAGTTCCTCAAAGAGGAGGAAATAGTGAGATACTCCAATGGATGGAATCCACTATCATCCAAACCTCAAATCAAAAAGATCAAGGATTATCATGCCAAAAAAAGGAGGCAACCAAGGAAGAAGCCCCAGTAGCTTCTACCAGCAAGCCCCAAGTCAACCCACTTCCCCAAGAAGGGAAGAAGAACAAGAAAAAGAATTGGAGAAAACCATATTCCCCAAGCTACAGGATTCCCAAAATCCAAAAAGATGCCATGGACAATGTCTTCAACATGGCCAGAACTTTGATGGAATTCAAAGACAAAGAGGAACAAAGAATGAGACAACCCCATTTCCCAAAGAAATAACCTTGTCTCCTGATGTTGTAAATACTTTAACAGAGCTTAAAGATAGTATTTTACCTCTTAAAGACATTAAAAATAGTTTATTAACTTTACAAGAAATAAATAATAGCTTATCATCTTTATCAAAACTTGTTTCACAAAATAAGAAAGAAATTGATAACATAGAATTTATGATTGAAAATAATAAACCAAAAGTATTAATTGATAATACTCAGAAATTAATACAAGGACAACAAGAGTTGTACAAATACATAAGTGATATCAAATAAAAAGCTTTGACAATCAATTATGATGTGAGTATTGACATTCTTACAGAAAAATTAAACAAATTAAGAAACTCTGTAGAAAAATTTGAAGAAAATACTTCATCACACCAAAAATTACTTTTGGACCATGTGGAAAAGAGTGATGAACCAAGAATGCATCTGAAAGATGACATTCAAAGTGAAATAAGGCTTATTACTGAAAAAATGGATAAAATTAATGAGGCTAACTTAAATATGCCAAAGTTATCAACACCATTTTCTCACATAAGAAGCCCTGTTAAGCCAAAAGAGGAATTAACAAGTCCATTCATAACAGACTTGAGTCACCAAGACAATAACCAAGTCTCAATGAAGGAAGTACCTCAATTGAAAGAATGGCCAACATTCACAGGAGAAGGTGAATATGACCACATGTCATTTATCAAAACAATTGACATGCTACAAGAAGATTATTCCATACCAGATGAATTAATCACTGCAAGATTACATTCATTATTTGAGAAATCTGCAAAAAGATGGTATTATGGCATAAGACAAACAAATGGAAAGAATACCTGGTCTGGGTGGAAACAAGAAATAATCACCAAGTGGGCTAATGATTCCTGGAGGTACAAAATAGAAAATGAATTTGAAAATTCTTTCTTTGACCCAGACAAAGACAAACCTTTAACTTGGTTCTTGAAACAAGTTGAAAGACTTAATGCATTGTACCCAGAAATGTCTCAAAAAATGGTGCATATGAAAATACTCAAGAAATGTGGAGGAGAGCTAGAACATGACCTAAGAAGCAGGTGTATAGAACCATGCTCCACAGAAGAGTATATTAATGCACTAGAAGACATAGTGACAAGAACAAAAATTGGCAGGACTTGGAAGAAATTGGACATTAAAAGCCCAAATAAACCATTTATCAAAAAGGATAAATCGAAATAATCCTTAAATCCTAATACATCCAACAATAATGAGCAAAGAAAATGCCATAAATGTGGAGGTATTGGACACTTAGCCAATAATTGCCTTAAAAAGGAAAAGATTAATGAAATTGTGGAAACAGAAAACCACAAAGACAAAGAAGAGGAATCTGACTCTGAAAAAGAGACAGAAGAGTCAGAAAGTTCTGAAAGTGATGAAATCATTATAATTAATGCATAAATTAATAATATTGATATAATTTATGAAGTACTGGATGTTAACTCAAACTTACCACAAGTTGGGAAGTCTGACACAAACCTGACAAACATTCAAGATGCCAAAATGTATAGAACCAGACCTGCAAGAGGAATGGGATATACAGCTGGAAAATCAAGTATAAGTATTGTTATGGTTGATAACCAAGAAGGAAAAGCTAACTTAGATACAGGAGCATATTGCACCTGTGTTGGTAAAAGTTATTTAAAAACCATTGTCCCATACTGGCAAGAAAAACTTATGCCAATACAAGGTGTCAAATTTAGTAGTGCAAGTGAGAGCATGAAGCCCCTTGCAATAATTGATTTAACACTAATTTTTCCTCATCCCTCACAATGTGTCAGAATCAAAGTATAGTTTGTAGTAATGGACAACTGTACTAGTAATCACTTCATACTTGGGAATGACTACTTATCAATTTATGGTATAGATATCTCTAACCAAACGGATAGATATTTTACCATAGGAGGCAACAAAAGACAAAAGTTTGGCTTCTTAAATAACAAAAAACAAATCACAGTTATTAAGAATGAAGAAAAAATTCCAGAAAAGGAACTTTTTATATCTGAACAACTTAAAGAGGCAGAATTCAATCAAGAATTGACAGAAAAAATGAAAGAAAAATTAATTAACCTCTTATTCAAGTACAAAAATGCCTTTGCAGCTGACAAAGAGCCACTAGGTGCCATAATTGGACATGAAGTGGATATAATTCTTAATGTGGAAAAACCTTACCCACCTTTACTAAGGAGACCTGCTTACCCAGCTAGTCCAAGGGCTAGAGAAGCCTTAGAGGTACAAATTAAAGAATTAATGGACCTTGGAGTATTAAGAAAGGTAGGACATAATGAACAGGTAGAAGACACTACACCTGTCATTATAACTTGGCATAATGGAAAATCAAGGACGGTAGGAGACTTCAGAGCCCTCAACACCTATACCATTCCAGACAGGTATCCAATACCCAGGATCCATGAGACATTGACACAATTGTCACAAGCTAAGTTCATCACAGCCATGGATGCCTTAAAGGGTTTTCATCAAAATGTCTTAACAGACAATGCCAAAAAACTACTGAGGATAATAGTCCACTGTGGAATTTTTGAATACTTAAGAATGCAATTTGGCATAAAAAATGCACCTTCCCATTATCAAAGAATGATGAATACCATATTTCCTGAAGAATTATCAGAAGGATGGTTAATTATCTATATTGATGATATCATAGTTTGCTCAGAAACTTGGTAAAATCACCTTACAATACTAGAAAGGGTACTACAAAAATAGTCCAAGTGAATATGAAAATTTCCTTGAAAAAGTGTCATTTTGCATACAGTGAATTAAAAGCACTAGGACATGTTGTATCTGGACTTAGTCTAGGCATAGACAAGAATAAAGTAGCAGCAGTACTACTTAAGCCAATGCCTCAAACCAAAAAAGAAATTCAATCATTTCTAGGATTTTCTGGTTCCTATAGACAGCATATAAAGGACTTTGCATGTCAGGCTGAGTCTATGATAAAGGTGTATATGAGTATTTACAAGCTTTAACTATGACTGTGACACGGTAAAAATGGTTTTAAGAGATGATAAGATTGATAATAAATGATTTAATTTAAGATTTAAAGGGCTTTACTATAGAGATATAGTGGTGGTGAGCGCTGTTGAAAGCCCTGGGTGCAGCTTTACCTGTTGGATTACAATAATAAAGACTACAATACTTTAAATTAAGAGTATACCTGATTATTTAACCAAGAGTAAAACTGTTTTTGACAGTTTACTACGTAGGTTATTCAAGAGCAGGATGAGGAAAGGTTTTTGGCTGTGAAAAGCCCTCCTTTTATCCTGAAATTGAGGTGGAAAGGCTGCTAGACCTTTCCACGTAGAGGAAGTGAAGATTTTTCACTCTCCTGGACAGGCTTGTGGTTTTTAAACAGCCTGTATACCCTGTATTGGGCTCAGATGTGGTTTTGAAACCACATCTGGGCAGTTTTCACCAATACAGGGTGAAAATTTTCATCTGGGGACCTCACAGCCTGATTCTGACGTGTATGACGCGTAGAATGCTGTACAGAAACTGTATGGGACCCCAGTATTGACTGACATATGAGGTATTGAAGTAAAAACATGCTTCTTCGTCTATTTGACACCTCATATTCATGGTTATGGGATATTATCCCATGGTAAGGCTGTATCTGACAGCAGGTGGGATTTTGACCTTAAAATGGTCATAACTCTGTCAGTTTTTGAGATATCAAGCTCAAAGTTGGTTCATTGAATAGCCCTGTATGAGCTCTACACAATGGTACCCAACTTGACATGGTTATCATGAAATATGACAAAGTTATCCCATGTACAAGTATTTTTGTACATTGGCATGGTCTGGTCAAAAGCTGTATTAAGCTTGTTTGGCCAATAACTTCTGTTGTAGTTGAGTTATGAGGAAATGGATGGCACCATCAGATAGCCCTGATTGTGCTCTTTCCAAAAAGACCCCACTTTAGGTATCTCACACTAAAACTGTAAAAGTTAGATGAGAGGTGAATGTTTTGTTCACCCTTATTTGGTCTGAATTTGACCATAACTCAAGTAATACTGGTGCTAGCTCAGTTTGGCTGGTACCATTGGATAGCCCTGGCTTAGAGCTTCATTTTGAATACCCATTTGATGGGGTTAAGCCTCTCCTTCTAGATTTTAGATGAGAGGTGAAAATTAAGGTTTATGCTCAGCAATAGCTTTGAGCAGGAATAACTTTGTTGTTTCTTGTCCTATGGTGATGGGACTTATATTTTCAGAAAGAGGTGAGTTTCCTCTTTCTTTTGATACCTTTTGAGCTAATTTGGCTCAGCTCCATGTTTTGGTGGTATTTTGGCTATACCATTGGTTTATGGTATTTTGGCTGTCATGCTTGTGCTCTGGTTTTGAGTCACAGGCTGACATACCCTCCCTCTAAAAAAAGGCTCATCATTGATGAGACTGTTCAGTCCTCCTAGAGGCTCTGAATCTTCTTAGATGAAGGTTCCCATCTGGTATGGCATCTTCTGCCAACCATTTGTCTTTGTCAGCTGTCTGGTTCTTGAATCTGACTAGATATTGTCTCTGATCCTTCCCATTGAGTCTGATTTTGCTGGCCCTGATGATTTTACTCACAGGTCCAGGAGAGTCTTCTACTTCCACTATTTCTGGTGGAGTGATGTTTTTCTTCCTGGAGGGGAATTTATCCTCTTCTGTTTGGAAGTATGGTTTAACCAGGCTTACTGGAAAGACTGGGTGTTTCCTAGAAAACTCCTCAGTGAGCTTGACCTCTACTGCATTCTTCCCTATCAACTTAATGATAGTGAAGGGCCCTACAAATGAGTCTCTCATTTTCTTGGGTCCTTTGAGATTGTTAAAGTTTAGTGTAGACACTAACACCTGGTCCCCTTCCTTGAAGTCAGCTTCCATATGTGATTTGTCCCACCTCTGCTTATTATACTCTTTGGCCTCAGCTATGCATTTGGCAGCAGTATCACAGGCTTTCTTCCACATATCATGGAAGTCTTTGGCTGTGGGGTGGATGGTCAGAAGATTTTTCTTCAAGTGATCCACAGGTAAAAGGGGATTCCACCCTTTCTCTACCAGTGCAGGTGTTTTTCCTGTGGTAGAGTGCTGGCTTGTATTATAAGCCAGTTGGACTGCTGGTAAGAGGGTGACCCAATCATGGGTATATCCCTCATGGTCCTTGTATTCCATGCCATAGGCACAGAACCTCCTGAGGATGTCCTCCATTGTTTGGATCATCCTCTCAGCTAGGCCATCTGTTTGTGGATGGTAAGCTGTGGAAAAAGCAAGTTTGGTGCCTAGCATGTCATATAAATTGGTCCAAAATTCAGATGTGAATTTTGGGTCCCTGTCACTAATTATGATCTTAGGGACTCCACAGGTGGATATGATGTTATTCCAAAATAACAGAGCAGTGTCCATGGCTGTGTCCTCTTTATGGCATGGTTGACATCTCATGCTCTTGCTGAACCTATCAACTATGATTAAGCAGGCATTGTAGTTTTCTTTGCCTCCTGGGACAAGTCCTGTGACCCAGTCCATGTTGATGGTTTCCCATGGGTGTTTGGGTTCTTCTATGTGTTGAAGCAACCCATATTTTTTCCCATGTTTTCTATTTGCCTTTTGGCATCTTTCATAAGTGTTGATGTATTCACTCAACTCTTGCTCCCACTTGGGCCACCAAGCTGTGCTTGCTATCCTCTCTTTAGTCCTGTCCTCACTCATGTGTCCCATGTAGGGGCAGTCATGGCATTCCTGCAGGATTAAGGAGATGTGGTCTCTGTCTATCACTGTGAGTGCACTGGTGTGCTTTTCTCTGTGATAAATCAGGCCATCTATAAGGAAGAATTTATTGTCCTTATAAGCCCTCAACCAGGGTTCCTCCAGCTGGGTTTCCAGTTCTGGGCTCCTGTATTTTTGTTGAAGGAGTTGGAGTAGTATGCTACACTGTTTGTGTTTAGCATAGGATTTCAGTACTGCATTGAAAAATTCATTGTGCAATTCTGAGGAACTTATTCCCAGTATGGGGGTTTCTGTCCCTTCTAAATCAGTGTTTCCACTGTCAAGGGTACCACTCCCTGGTGCCCATTCAGAGAATCTGAAGTTCTTTTTCCTATTTATTTCCATAAAATGGATAGGAATTCTTGCAGCAACTTCAGGGTCATAAGCTGGATTGCTTTTGACATTGTCCAGTGGCCATCTGCTAAGGCCATCTGCATTGGTATGGCTTTTACCTTCCTTGTATATGATGGTCATGTTCCCTCTATACTCCTGGATGGCTATTTGCCATCTCAGCATGTGTCTATTAGTAGTCTTCATGTTTAGTAAAGACTTCAAGGCTGTGCAGTCTGTGTAGACTTCAAAGACTGCACCCTCCAAATAATAATGGAGTTTTTCTAGTGCCCAGACTAGACATAGACATTCTGTCTGGGTGGCCCCATACCTGGCTTCTGAATCTTTCAGCTGCCTAGAGATGTAACATATTACACCTTCTCTTGGTTCACCATCCACAATTTGCCTTTGGTGAAGGGCTGCTCCCAAGCCTTGGCTGCATGCTGCATCTATATATAACTTGAATGGCAGTTCAAAGTCAGGCAAGATGAGCACAGGTGCATTTGTGAGTTCATATTTGATCCTCTCGTATGCATCCCTCCTTTCCTTGGTTATTTCAAAAACTACATCCTTTGAGCATAACTTGTATAAACTATTAGTTATGTGAGCAAAGTTTTTGATGTGGTTCCTATAGTAGCTAGCAAATCCAAGGAAAGATTGCATCTCTTTGATGTTCTTTGGTACTGGCTTTTGCAGTACTGCTGCTACTTTGTTCTGGTCAATTGCCAGACTAAGGCCTGAGACTTTGTGTCCTAGAGCTAGTAGCTCTTGTTGGCCAAAATTACACTTTTTAAGTGAAATTTTCAGATTGATGGGTGTACATTTACTTAGCACTCTGTCTATGTATTGTACATGGTCTTCCCATGTCTCTGAGTATATAATGATATCATCAATATACACTACCATCCAGCCTTCCATTATTTCTTCTTGAAATATGGTGTCCATCATCCTTTGGAAGTGGGCTGGTGCATTTTTGATGCCAAATGGCATCCTGGTGTACTCATATATGCCCATATGGCATATTATTCTGAGCAACTTCATGGAATTTGGTTTAACTCCATTTTGGTGGAAGCCTTTCATACAATCCATCTTGGTTATGTATTTGGCTTTGGCTAGCTTATCCAAGGCATGAGGTATCCTTGGTATAGGGTACCTGTCTGCTTTTGTGTAGTTATTCAGGGCTCTGAAATCTCCACACAATCTAGACTTGCCATCATGCCAGGTGATTAGGACAGGGGTGGTGATTTCCACTATTTCATTATGTCCAATCTTCCTAATGACATCCATGTCCAGGAGTTCATTGATATGTTTCTCAATCTCTTTCCTGGTTTCCAGACTTGCTGGGTAAGGAGGTCTCCTTAACATGGGTGGATAAGGCCTTTCCACATCCAGATATAGTTCTATATCATGGCCTTTGATCTTGCCTAATGGTTCTTCACCAATGGCAAATGCTGGTCTATTCTTCCTCAGCATCTTCAGTAAACTTGACTTTTGTTTACTGGTGAGGGTAGTGCTAAACTGTCCCTCTCTGAATTCTTTCAGAAGTTCTTCCAGTGGGTCCTGAGAAGATATCTGGTATATATCAAGAGAAAATTTCTTTTCCTTGTTAGTACCAATGGTAATATGCCTATTTTTACTATTGTAAATATCTATGCCATACATCCTCTGGTAATCTGTTCCCAGTAAAAACCCTTGGATGTGAGCATCTTCAAGCACTACAAACTCTGGGTTGAGTCTGATATTACCTTTTCTGTGGGGTATAATTATCTCTTTGATAATTGTCCCAATAGAGGTCATCTTTCCAGATGCACTCTTAAAGTTTTTTGCTCTGGTGGGCAAGAGTTCTTTTTCCCAGTTTGGGAAGTGGTTATCCAGATAATTTCTGGCCACTATGGAGCAGTGTGCTCCACTGTCAATGATCAGTGGATGCTGAGCATTGTCAATACATACAGTCATTTTTGTGGCTGTTCCATGTATGTATGCCATTCCTTTGGTTGGTGTAACCAGGAATGTTTGTGCATCTTGTGTATGTTTACACAAATTCTTGTTGGCAGTGTCTTGTGGCATGCCTGCTTCCAACTGTATATCCTGGATTTCTAGTGGGGTTTCCTCTTGGTATTCCACTAGAAATTCCTCTCTTGGGTCTTGATCCTCATCAGATGGTTCTCTAATGGCATCTCCCATAGAGTCTGATTCAGAATCCTCTGTTGGAGGTTCTTCTTCAGGGACTTTTTCTATAGCATAGACTTTCTTCTTTGCTTTTGGACAGTTGTTGGCATAGTGGTCTGTTGAACCACAATTGTGACAAGAATTCTTCTTCTTTGCCACTTCTGCCACTCTTTCTCTGGGTTTGTCTTTAAACTCCACCCTGAAAGGTTGTTTCTCTTTGAAACTACTGCTTCTATATGGGGTGAATTTCCCTATATTAGTCCTTTTCCTTATGTCTTGTAAGGTATTGGCTATATCATCTAGAGTGCAATTTTGGTTGCATCTGCACTTTACTGCATGCTCTAGTTCTCCTGGCAGTTGTGTCAGAAGTTTATGATTCCTCATTTGAATGTTCATTTGGGGATCAATGGCTTTAAGTCTTTTAGACTGTCTAAGACACCACTCATATGGATCTTTGTCCACAGAGTATTTGTCATTTTCAAATGACATGGTCTTTTGCCATATCCAAGTTCCATTACTGTACTTTTAGATTATTTGACTCTTCCACCATGGCCAATTTCTTCTGCCATGGATTTCTTTCATTTCAGTGTACCATATACTTGCATGACCTTTAAATGCAGTATTCAGTCTAGCAGTGATCCAGTAATCTGGTATGCTTGGTACATCAATGAAGAGTCCATCAATATAATCTATGAGTTCCATATGATCATATTCTCCTGATCCAGAGAATTTGGGCCAGTTTGAGGCCTCAGGAAGCTGTTTCAAGGCTTCCTTCTCTGAATAAGACATGCCATCTCCATCCTGGTATTGTGATGGAGATCTTGCCTTATTCAACAACATGGAATCTGGTTTGATGTCATCTGGTTGATATGGATTCTCCATAGCTTGGCCTTGTGGTTGGGGCTTTAAGCTATGGTAGGCATCAAACAATTTGTTGATGTCTTGGTTCAGACACTCCCTGTCCCTGATACTATGGTGTTGTTCTTCAGAGACTTGATTTAGTCTCTTGTTGGTTTCTTCAGAGGCTTTGCTCAGTTGAGCATATCCTTCCTGAAGGTTTTTAACTATCTGTTCCAATGAGGCTTGAGTTTTCCTTATCCTCTCTTGGGCAGCTGCAAATTCTGTAGCCTGCTTTGCAGATTGCTCAGCATATTGGGACATTTGTAACCACAGTGTGTCACTGTTGATGTTACTCTCCGATGTGATAATGTTATTTTCAGTCTGAGTGGGGGTAATGTTTCTATTACTGGGGCTACTGATTCTAGAGTGGTTTACAGCTACTTCTGGTTCTTGTGTACTTCTTTTACCAAATCTAACAGCTTCTGGATCATGGGGTCTGACTCTTTCCTCCTCTGGTTGAAGGAGGCTTTGTTCTTGCCCTTGTTGCCTTGTCTTCTCCTGGAAACTTCCTGGAATTGTGAAGAATGGTGACTCTTGGCCACTGATCTGCTGGTTTCTGAATGGTGTGAAGCCACTGGAGAGCTGATTTGGCATGCTCCTTGTGAACCTGAAGGAATCTGAGTAGGCCCTGTCTGGGTTAACTGTTCTTCTATAGCTTGGATAGTGGCTTGATTCTCCCTTATCCTCTGTGCCCTTGCCTCCAGGAGTCTGTTCTGCCTGGTAGGATTCCAACCCTTGGTGATTACCATAAGGTCCTTGAAGTCTATCTCTTTGAGACAGATCTTCTGGCAACTTGATCCCAGTTCTGCCCAGTGAGTTGCTAGGTTGAACCTCTTGTTGTCCATTCTCCATTGAAACAAATCTTTGAGGAGTTGGTGGATTTGAAGAACTTGATCCATATCCTTCCAGTCCTCTGGTTTGAGGTTTCTGTTGAATTGGAGTGTGAATGGCAAGGTTGATATTATCTCCCTCATTGTTTTGCCATCCACCACTGTGTCCAATGTGTCTTCTTTCAGGTCTTCTGGTTCTAGACATTCCTGCTCTATCCTCTGGCTGGTTCCTTTGGAAGCCAAGGTCTCTGAGGTATGCAGGGGACATATCAGTGTTTGCAAGCAGTCAACAACTTTATGTTCTTAGGGTAGTTACCTTTGACTGTGCCTTGTACAAATTTGTTATCTGCTGATTTGGGCAGTTTGCCTTTGGAGGTTACAACTGGGTTAATAATTGTAATCTTCCCTGTACAAGTGGTTAAGGTTGGTTTACCTTGTATTGAAGCAGAGTTTCGTGGTTTTCTACTCCTCTGAGTGGCTATTGGTGTCCACTTCTTGGCTGTAATGAGGCCTTCACTAAGCCTTTTTCCTTTACCCTTGCTGCCCTCTGGTTCTGAGGGTGTGACTGGGTCTCAAGTGGGATGTAGTTTTCTTCCACTGAATCAAAACAGGAAAAAGAGGGCTTATGTCAGTTAAGACTTCTTAAATGGCTGGTTTTGCACGTCTAAGAATGGCCTCTGGGCTTGTATATTATTACAGTATGCCCTTGTATAATGACAATGTAATTGAATTAACAATTTCACGTCAAAAATACAGCTTATGGTGTTGTCACAGGGGCTCTTCGAAGTGAAGAGGGCCTGGCACTCAGTAAACTGGGACTCACTTATGGAGGGCTCAAGGATAGGATAAGATGAGATACACTAAAGAGTGTTAAAGATGAATTACTAAAAGAATGAATATAAGAAAAGCAGCAACAAAAGAAATAAGAATAAGAAATAGAAGAGCCAACCACAAACAAGTCCAAGTCCACTGTTTCAACCTGTCAGAATGGAAAGAGAAGGGTTAATAAGGATATGGCCACCCAACTCATACTGTACAGGCGAAGAGAGAAATGCAAAGACTAACTTAAAATTAAATAATTATAATACCCAAAATAAGGATAAGAATAATTATGAAATGATAAATAAACTAAATTAATTAACTGGGGAAAAGTCCCCAGGGGGGAGAAAGAGGGGCTGGTATATGTGAGAATCACCAGCCCTGATCCAGAGGAAGAATTTTCATGAGAATATTTGATGATTGAATTGAGTCTGGCCAATACAGGTCCTGTACGGCTGTACAGAACCTGTACAAGAGGTGTGGTGTATTGGAGTGATCATACAGTTTCATACTGGTGTATTGAAACTGTATTGGGTGAATCCAGCCTGTACAGGTATTGACAGGCTGTATTGAGGTACCAAGCTGTATGCATGTTCAGAATGAAGATTTCTGAACTTGAATGCTGATACAAATGCTGGATCTGCTGATTTGGGGTGTTTTGAGTGGGTGTATGACTGTATACCCTTACCCCTGATGAGTGGTTGTTACAGTATCCCCCTCTTGAAACTGGTGGGCTCCTGAACACCATAATAACCTGCCATTGTTGAGTGGCATTTCACTACCCCACACAATTCCTTGGAAGGTTTTTCTTTTGGCAATTATCTCGAAATCCTTCTCCATCTTATCTCTGTCAATTAAATTATTTTCCCCTTTCTTTTAACTTTGAGTAAATACCCCACTTCGAACTGTTCTTTCTCCTGATTGAAACAACTGACGTCCTTGGGGCATGGCCTTGGGTTGTATCCCAAAATTATGGCCACTGAGCTCTTGTGCTCAAAAAATGGTGCCAGATGAGTATATGAAGTGTACTCATCTGGCCAGCCCAATCAAGGAAATTGATGATGACAAGAATTCAAGGGTCTTGTCCCCAATGGCCTTCAAAACGCCTCAACCAGCCCTTTATGGTGATTTTGGGCTGGTGCCTTCTCTATGGATGGTCTTGAGGATTCCTTGAGTTTATGGCCATTTTGGCCTTTTTGGGTCCTTGGTGTCTTTGGTGAGGATTTTGGTCCATGGCCTCTTTTGGCCTTTTCTTTTGATTTTGGAAGTTTCTGGCCTTTTTGGCCTTTTTTGAGTCTTTGGGGTCTTACGGTCCGCGGCCCGTACGCCGTGGGCCGCGGTCCGTGGTCCGTGGGGGTTATTGGAAGCCCCCAGGACCAAAATGGACCCCTTGGGCCCAAATTTGCTGGTGACCCAAGGGGGTCATGGGACCTAAAATGGCCCAAAATATACTAATTCACCTTTATGGCCTGGACCCATTGGTGGGGTCCAGGACCACCAAACCCTGGCCTTCCCCAAAGTTGCAGGGGAGGCCCTGGGTGATGACTCCAGCCCCAAAGGGGCCTTGGACCTTGAGATTGAGAGGTTTTGAGGGGGGCCAGGATTGACTTGTGGCCCAATTCCCTTGAGGTCAAACTTTTGATTTGGGTGAAGTGAAATCCAGTGTCTTGTTCCTGTTTACGGTTGGTTTGACTCCTATCCGTGCTCTTATAACAACTAATAAATGAGTTAAGATAGAATGATTAAAATAATAAAAGAACCTCCCATTACGTGATTTGGGAGGGGATGCTGCTGCTTCCAATGAAATTATACAAGTAAAGAAAGAAAGAAAAATAAAAGAATAAGAGAAAAATGAGAGTAAAGAAAGAAATAAAGAAAAATTCCTGATGGCTGGTCCTTCTTGTGGTGAGTTGCTTGATTCTGGCCAAGAAGTGTCTGAAAAATGAAAACCAAGCATTTGATGCTCACAGAGTGGCCAAGGTGATGTTTTACAAGAAGTAGGACCCTCAGGGATTCATACCAGGAGATGGAACTTACTTTCATAACTTCCACTCCCCACCAAGCACTATAAGACTGAAATAAGTTGCCATAAATGCCTTCTGAAATGATTTGCCATAAATGACTACTGGAAAGATTTGCCGTAAATGACTTGAAGTAATGAGTGTCTTGAATTATGATGAATGGCATAAAATGAAATGATAATAAAGAAAGAAATGAAGAATATAGAAGGGAACATTGGGCCATATCTTGATAAGGTCCCAATGGAGGGTATTGATGTTGTATGCTTCCTGAACCTGCCCAAAGAAATGACAAGTGCTCACAAAGTGGCCAAGGTGATGCTTACAACAACATATGGGTAGAATACCCCCTTAAAGGTGCATGCCAGGAGAGGAACTTACTTTCATAACTTCTTCTCCCCACCAAGCACCATAAAATCAAACTCTTGAGGTATTTGGACCAGGCTTGTCTGGATACAATGAGTGGAAATCCTTGACAAGGTCTGGTGAGTTGGTAAGGTTGGAAGCTGGTTCCCAAGTGGTTCTTTCTGGGTCTTCACTGAATCCTTTCCACTCTACAAGATACCATAAATTACCTCTTTTGAGTTTTGAGTCCAGAACCTGAGCCACTTCCCATTCTTCTTGCTCTTCCACTAGAACTGGTGGTGGCGGCAATTGATGACGCTTTGGGATAGTTGAATGCTTGACTGGTTCTAATAAGGACACATGGAATACAGGGTGAACTGTCTTCCATTGCTGAGGCAACTTGAGGTGATATGCATGGCTGCCAATCTTCTTAAGAACTTCAAAGGGTCCCAGCCATCTTTCTGATAATTTCTTGGTGGGTCTTGTTGTCTTGATGTTCTTGGAAGCTAGCCATACTTTGTCCCCAGGTTGGAAATCAGGTGGAATTGCCCTATTTCTATCTGCATACTTCTTGAATCTCCTTATTGCTGACTCTAATTCTTCTTTGACAACTTGCTGTACTGATTGGAGTTTTGTTGATAACTTTCCAGCAGGTGAGTCTTGAGAAATATGGATTGAGTCAAAGCTGGGATTTCTTCCATAAATGTTGAAAAAGGGTGATTGCTTGGTTGATGAATGTTCTGCATTATTATAGGCAAATTCAGCCAGAGGGAGCCAGGTGTACCAGTCATCTTGATGATAGCTTACATACATCCAAAGGTACTGTTCTAGTATCTGATTTACCCTCTCTGTCTGTCCATCTGTTTCAGGGTGAAAGGCAGTTGAAAGATCTCTTGATATCTTGAGCTGCTGACACAATTGAGTCCAGAATGATGACACAAATAAGGATCCTCTATCACTGACAATACTGACTGGGAGTCCATGCTTGGAAAATACATGGCTGATGAATATTTGAGCTAAATCCAGAGCAGTGATTGTGCCATAAGTTGGAATGAAGATTGCCATTTTTGAGAATCTGTCCACAACTACTAAAATTGAATCAAAGTTGTTGGACAGTGGCAATTGAGTGATAAAGTCCATTGATAATGAATTCCAAGGACCAGATGGAATTGAAAGAGGCTTGAGTAATCCAAACTTCTTGTGATGGATGTTCTTGTTTCTTGAACATTGCTGACATGAGGACACATAGTCCTTGATGAATTGATTCATGCCAGCCCAATAAAAATCCCTCTTGATGAGCTTGAGGGTCTTCTCCTGGCCAGGATGGCCAGCCAATGGTGAGTCATGACGCTTTTGAAGAATATTGAGTTGAAGTTCTTCATTGCTTGGGATTACCACTCTATCTTTGAATAATAATAACTTGGCTTGAGGTTCAAGAGAATAATCTGGAACTGATTCACCTCTTGCTAGTTGCTTGAGCATTTCTTTATAGTCTTTGTCTTGCCATACTTCTTTTTGAATCTTGTCCACTAAATCTGAGAAAATTTCCACTTTGATTGAGAAGAATCTTGACTCTTGAATTCCATCTTGCTTAAGTATTTGATGAAAATTGTGAGGATTCTTGCTGATGAAGTCCACCCCCCTCTCTGGGTACACGTCGTCCCGACGTGACAAGGCATCTGGCAAAGTGGCCAGCCTGCCTGGGCGGTAAGTGATAGTGAAATGAAATTCTGAGAGAAATTCAGCCCAACGGGCCTGACGACGAGTAAGAACTTTGGAAGACATGAAAAACTGCAAGGAAGAGTGGTCTGTCAAGACCTCAAAAGGATTGGAAAGAGAAAGAAGAAATGCCCTCCAGCGCTTGAGAGCCCAAACTATGCCAAGGAGTTCCTTGTCATGAATTTCATAGTTGAGTTCAGCTGGTAAGAGCTTGCGACTATCAAATGCAATGGGATGCTTTCCAGAGTCATTCACCTGACTCAGTACGGCGCCCAATGCATAATCAGAAGCATCAGTCTCTACTATAGTAGGTAGAGAAGGATTAAAGTGAGATAAGATAGGAGCAGAGGTGAAAGCTTCTTTGAGTGCTTGAAACTGACTAAGAGCTTCCTCATTGAAGATGAAGGGAGAATCTTTTTTAAGGAGGGAAGTGAGAGAAGTGATTTTTTTAGAATAATTTTTAATGAAACGTTGATAAAAATTGGCAAAGCCAAGAAAAGATTGAAGAGCCTTGATGTTTCTGGGCTGAGGCCATCACTTGAAACAACATAGCCCAAGTATTCCACACTTGAGGCATGGAATACACACTTGGAGGCTTTGGCAAATAGATTATTGTCCCTCAGTCTTTGGAGGACAGAGGCCACATGTTTGACATGTTCCTCCTCAGAACTGGAAAAGACCATAATATCATCTAGATAAACCACAACAAACACATCCAAAAAATCTGCAAAGCTATCATTTACTAGATTTTGGAAAGAAGCAGGAGCATTGGTCAAACCAAATGGCATGACCAAATACTCATAACTGCCATATTTGGTTCTAAAGGCAGTTAAGTGCTCATCCCCCTCTTTGATTCTCAGAAGGTTATATGCACCACGCAAATCTATCTTGGAGAAGATAGTGGAACCGTTGAATACGGTAAGAAGCTGGTTCATAGGAGGAACAGGGTATCTGTTCTTCCTAGTCACAGCATTGAGTTTGCGGTAGTCAACACACAAACGAAGACCTCCATCCTTTTTCTTGACAAAAAGGACAGGTGCTCCTGTTGAAGAGGAGCTTGGTCTAATGAAACCTTTCTCTACATTCTCTGAAATGTAGGCCCGCAGTGTTTCTGACTCTTGATTTGATAATGAGTAGATAACACCAATTGGAGGTAGAAGACCCTCCAATTCGATATGGTGATCACAGGCGCGGTGTGGAGGAAGTTTCTCTGCTTTCACCTTGGAGAATACATCCAAATATTGGTGATAAGCAGGAGGAACAACCTTCAGCACAGTTTCAATTTCTTCTGGCTCTTCCTCCTCATCCCACTGCTCCTCCAGGGATGCATGAAAAGATAAGGGAGGAAGGTCCATATCCCCTTGGAAGAGATGAAGTGAAGATATGGCAACATCTTCTCCAACATCCTTTATCTCTTTGAAGACTTCATCTCTTGATGGAAGTAATGACTGAGAGGGAATTATGGAAGGGATATGGACAGAAGAAGGGATGGAAGGTGTCTTAAGTTCACCAGTCAGAGCAACACTGTTGACAGCAGTGGCTAAGTCATTACTAGTAGAAGGAATAATACCACTAGAATCCTTATGATTAGAATCATAGGTGATCAATCCATTTTTCCAATCAATAATGGGATTGAAATGGTAAAGGAAATCATAGCCCAATATCAGGTCTTCTCCTTTGGGTGAATCTATGATAAAGAAATCCCATTCAAAGCTTGGGAAGGAAGGCAAGTCAACTACCCACTTGGTATAATGGGTGATGAACAAGGCAGGGGATTCATTAAAATCCAAAATGAAAAGAGGAATCTTTTCAGGGAGCTCTGACAGAGTCAATGAGTACTTGAGAACAAAATTCCTTGCAATAAAAGAGTTTGTAGCACCAGAATCAATGAGAATACTATAAAAAATATCAGACACAGAAGAGAAAATAAGAAATTTTAAAGATTTCTTGACACTAGTATTCAGAGTTCACAATTGTGCTCTTGAAGGAAATAAGTGAGAACCATTGAACACATCATGATTCCCACTCAGGCTTTTCCCTGCTTGCTAGGGAAGCCTTCTGATGATGACCCAGGCTTGTTCTGAGGTCTCTTGAAGCATTTTTCAATTGGGTGCTTGCCACCACAATAAGTACACAACCCTGCTTGAATCCTCCTCTCCTTTTCAGAACCGATTAATTTATTGTCCTTATTGAGGAGAGCAGCATGGGGTTTGTCCTTTGAAGATTGAAATTGCTTGCCCTTCTTATTCTTCTTCTGATGAGGCCTCTTTTGAAAAGAGTTTTGAGGAGGCTGAGACTGATTGGATCCACTGACTGGAGGCTTCTTTTCTTGATTGCCACCCTTTTCCTTTTGCCTCTCATGATATCTTGTGTCTAATTCTAGAGTGACATCCATAAGTTCTTGAAGAGTATCAAAAGTTCCAGGGTGAGAAGCCAACTGATCCAATAATCTTGATGCCAATCCTCTTCTGTAAACATGGATATAAGCTCTTTCCCCCCAATCTCCAATTCTTGACATTAAGCTTCTGAAATCTGCTATGTACAAGGAAACATGACCACTTTCCTTCATCCTCAAATTGTCCAACTCTTGTTCAGCTTTCCTGACTTCATTGGGGTCACCAAACAGAGTGAATAATTGAGATTCAAACAATGGCCAATTATTGAGGAGGTAGGAAGGGTCTTCATTGGAAATATTTGAGAGGTAAGGTTCAATCCATTTGCCAGCTCTACCAGTAAGAAAAGAAGTTGAGTACAAAACCTTCTTCCTGTCAGAGAAGAAGTTTGCTGGATCATTATGGAAAATTAGTTGACAGGATTGAATGAATCCTCTCAACTTATGAGCTTGAGTACCATCAAAAGAATCAGGTGCCTTCATGGATGGAGTCTTGAAAGCAGGGGCTTTGGAATTGTCCCTGGGGGCAACTGCTTGAGTGAGTTGCCCCATGAATTGGGTCATCTGCTCCATCATCTTGAGGAGACTTGGATCAGTTTGAGAGACAAGAGGTTGACTAGAAAGGGCTAGATTAGAACCCTGAGGCACTTCTGGAGCATTTGCCAAGGCATCTGCCACTTCAGTCTCCCCAGAATCATCCTCTTCCACAGACTCTTCCCCCTCTTCATCTTCAACTTCCCCTAATCTTGCTCTTGCACCTTCAGACATGCCAGGGTAGCCACCCAAAAGTCCAGAAAAGGATCTTGATCTTCTAGATTTCATTCCACCTCTTCTTGAGGGTGCTGCTCCTTCCATTGGTGGTCCTCTGTCCAAATTTGCACTCAGTTGATGAACTGATGGTGTGCGGTCAAGAGGAGCCCTTGCTGTAGGAGTGAGAACAGCTGGAATTTTCTGGGATCTAGTATTCTTTGCTGGGGGGCTATGCTGGACTGGCATTATGAAAAGAATTAAAATAACTTGATGGTATTAAGAAGAATAATCAGGCTTGGCCAAATCAATCACAATAAAGTCTTGATGAATCTTGAGGAATCAATTCAAATCTTGAGGAATCAAATTCAATCAACAGTCAAATAAATTCAATCAATCAACAATCAATTCAATCAAATATCAATAATCTTGAGGAAATCAATAATCAATCAATATTCAATCAATAATCAATCAATAAGTGTCTTCAATATGAAATCAAGTCTTGAGGAATCAATCAATCAGTTCAAAATCTTCAGAAATCAATTCAATATCTTGATGAGTCAAATCAAATCAATAATCAAAATCAATTCTTGAGGATCAATCAATATCTTGAGAGTTCAAAGTCAATAAATCCAATAAATCCTGAATCAATAACCCAAATGAATCCCAATGAATAATCCAATCAATCAAACCAATCAATAATCCCTAGATAAAACCTGAATAAGAACACAGAAAAAATTTGATTGATAAAAGTAAAATGAAGTGATGAAATGGTCAGCAATGATTAAGAAAGGAAAAGAATCAATTTTCATAAGAATGAAAAGAATGAGATGAAAATTGATGAGAGAGGAAATTCATAAAAAATCATAAAAATCATAAAATCATGAAAAGGTCATAATTGATGAATGAGAGGAAATGAATATAAATGAATGAAAAGAAAGAATCAAATATGAGTTAATTAATTTAATGTCACAGGGGCTCTTCGAACTGAAGAGGGCCTGGCACTCAGTAAACTGGGACTCACTTATGGAGGGCTCAAGGATAGGATAAGATGAGATACACTTAAGAGTGTTAAAGATGAATTACTAAAAGAATGAATATAAGAAAAGCAGCAACAAAAGAAATAAGAATAAGAAATAGAAGAGCCAACCACAAACAAGTCCAAGTCCACTGTTTCAACCTGTCAGAATGGAAAGAGAAGGGTTAATAAGGATATGGCCACCCAACTCATACTGTACAGGCAAAGAGAGAAATGCAAAGACTAACTTAAAATTAAATAATTATAATACCCAAAATAAGGATAAGAATAATTATGAAATGATAAATAAACTAAATTAATTAACTGGGGAAAAGTCCCCAGGGGGAGAAAGAGGGGCTGGTATATGTGAGAATCACCAGCCCTGATCCAGAGGAAGAATTTTCATGAGAATATTTGATGATTGAATTGAGTCTGGCCAATACAGGTCCTGTACGGCTGTACAGAACCTGTACAAGAGGTGTGGTGTATTGGAGTGATCATACAGTTTCATACTGGTGTATTGAAACTGTATTGGGTGAATCCAGCCTGTACAGGTATTGACAGGCTGTATTGAGGTACCAAGCTGTATGCATGTTCAGAATGAAGATTGCTGAACTTGAATGCTGATACAAATGCTGGATCTGCTGATTTGGGGTGTTTTGAGTGGGTGTATGACTGTATACCCTTACCCCTGATGAGTGGTTGTTACAGGTGTCCTGTCACACTGTTTGTGTGTCAGTATCCCTCAGATACACTTGTGGTTTGCAAGTGTATTCTGTAAAAGTGGTTTGTATACAAGTGTTATTGAATTAACAATACACTTGCCCATGCCCCAACTGATGGTTTTTCAGTCAGAGGTGTCCTTATTCAGTTAAGAATACAGGACTTTATTAGTGGCTTATGTGTTTTTATATGCAAAACACACCAAAAATAATAAATTACTGTGGGTATTAACCACGTAAAAATACTCTTATAATATGAGTATATATAAAAAAAAGGTAAAAATATATAAAATATATATTTTTAAACAGAAATTACGCCTAAAAATGATAAAACAATGTGTTAATAAGTCATAAAAAAGAGAAAAGACTTACTTGTAAGGTCCAAAAAGTTTAAAAAAAACACGGCCAGGCCCCCAAAATGTCAGGCTGAGTCTATGATAAAGGTGTATATGAGTATTTACAAGCTTTAACTATGACTGTGACACGGTAAAAATGGTTTTAAAAGATGATAAGATTGATAATAAATGATTTAATTTAAGATTTAAAGGGCTTTACTATAGAGATATAGTGGTGGTGAGCGCTGTTGAAAGCCCTGGGTGCAGCTTTACCTGTTGTATTACAATAATAAAGACTACAATACTTTAGATTAAGAGTATACCTGATTATTTAACCAAGAGTAAAACTGTTTTTGACAGTTTACTACGTAGGTTATTCAAGAGCAGGATGAGGAAAGGTTTTTGGCTGTGAAAAGCCCTCCTTTTATCCTGAAATTGAGGTGGAAAGGCTGCTAGACCTTTCCACGTAGAGGAAGTGAAGATTTTTCACTCTCCTGGACAGGCTTGTGGTTTGCAAACAGCCTGTATACCCTGTATTGGGCTCAGATGTGGTTTTGAAACCACATCTTGGTGGTTTTCACCAATACAGGGTGAAAATTTTCATCTGGGGACCTCACAGCCTGATTCTGACGTGTATGACACGTAGAATGCTGTACAGAAACTGTATGGGACCCCAGTATTGACTGACATATGAGGTATTGAAGTAAAAACATGCTTTTTCGTCTATTTGACACCTCATATTCATGGTTATGGGATATTATCCCATGGTAAGGCTGTATCTGACAGCAGGTGGGATTTTGACCTTAAAATGGTCATAACTCTGTCAGTTTTTGAGATATCAAGCTCAAAGTTGGTTCATTGAATAGCCCTGTATGGGCTCTACACAATGGTACCCAACTTGACATGGTTATCATGAAATATGACAAAGTTATCCCATGTACAAGTATTTTTGTACATTGGCGTGGTCTGGTCAAAAGCTGTATTAAGCTTGTTTGGCCAATAACTTCTGTTGTAGTTGAGCTATGAGGAAATGGATGGCACCATCAGATAGCCCTGATTGTGCTCTTTCCAAAAAGACCCCACTTTAGGTATCTCACACTAAAACTGTAAAAGTTAGATGAGAGGTGAATGTTTTGTTCACCCTTATTTGGTCTGAATTTGACCATAACTCAAGTAATACTGGTGCTAGCTCAGTTTGGCTGGTACCATTGGATAGCCCTGGCTTAGAGCTTCATTTTGAATACCCATTTGATGGGGTTAAGCCTCTCCTTCTAGATTTTAGATGAGAGGTGAAAATTAAGGTTTATGCTCAGCAATAACTTTGAGCAGGAATAACTTTGTTGTTTCTTGTCCTATGGTGATGGGACTTATGTTTTCAGAAAGAGGTGAGTTTCCTCTTTCCTTTGATACCTTTTTAGCCAATTTGGCTCAGTTCCATGTTTTGGTGGTATTTTGGCTATACCATTGGTTTATGGTATTTTGGCTGTCATGCTTGTGCTCTGGTTTTGAGTCACAAGCTGACATTGCAAAAATTGCTAAATCCTTGTATAAGCTATGTGACCAACAAACAGTCTATGAAATGACAGAAGAAAGAGTCAACGCATATGAAGAATTGAAAAATTCCTTAACAAATGCCCCATTTCTTCTAATGCCAGATTGGAAACTACCCTTCAAACTTTACATTGATGCTTGTGGAGAAGGACTGGGTGCTGCACTACACCAGACACAAATTATCAATGATAAACCAGTGGAAGGACCAATTTTTTTTATTTCAAGACAGATGAAGCCAACAGAAGCAAGATATGGAGCAAGCCAAATGGGATGCCTCTGCTTAGTGTGGGCTTTAGAAAAATTACATTACTATTTAGATGGAACAGTATTTGATGTGATTACAGACTTTAATGCTGTAAAATCTCTATTAAATATGAAAACCCCAAATAGACATGTGCTGAGATGGCAAATTTCTATCCAAGAATATAGAGGAAATGTGACTATTGTTCATAAATCTGGAAATATTCATAAAAATACAGATGGTCTTAGCAGATGGGCTCTAGCAAATACCCCTGACAATCCAGCATGGGTACCACAAGAAGAACACCATATAGAAGGAATATGTGTTACAGACATTGGCACAGAATTCTTTAACCAAGTTAAAGAAAGCTATAAGATAGACAAAAATTGCCATATCTTAAGCCAAATTCTGATGAAATACTGCAAAGACCCATCACTTTCATCAAAACTAGATGAAACATGGAAAAAGGCTTATGATGAAGGAATATTCCACCTCCTAGATGGAATCCTTTACCATAGAACAAAACACACATGTGTTATGGCCTTAACAGATAGAACACTGATAAACACTATTTTACATGAGTTTCATGATAGTGTTGCAGCTGGACACCTTTCAGAAGACAGAACACTAGAGAGGGTGAAGACCTGCTCTTGGTGGCCAAATTGGAAGAAATATGTTATAGAATACTGCCAAACCTGTGACAGATGTCAAAAAGCCAGCAGAGCCACAGGAAAGAAATTTGGAATTATGATCCAAATCCAAGATCCAAAATCCCCTCGGGAAATAGTTCATATGGATTGGGTAACAGCATTACCTCCAGGAGGAGACAGAAGCTATAATGCATGCCTAGTATTGGTTGACAGGTATAGCAAAACTCCCATGTTCCTACCATGTCATAAAGATGACACAGCTATGGACACAGCCATAATGATATGGAATAAAGTTATTAGCCATACAGGCTTATTCCAGAATATTATAAGTGACAGAGACCCAAAGTTCACTTCAGCATTATGGACAAATCTCCATAACTTGTTTGGGACAAAGTTATCATTCTCAACAGCTTACCATCCTCAAACTGATGGTTTAGCAGAAAGAATGATAAAGACCTTAGAGGACATGATCAGAAGATTCTGTGCTTATGGGCTAGAATTCAAAGATTCTGATGGTTTTACCCATGATTGGTGTACACTAATACCAGCTCTTGAACTGGCATATAAAACATCAATCCATTCCTCTACTGACAAAACACCAGAAATGCTAGAAAAAGGTTGGAATCCAAGACTTTCTTATGATACCCTCAAAAAGGACTTAGTGGATATACATCCAACAGCAAGCAGTTTTAAGATAATGCTTGACAAGGCAAGACACCATGCAAACAGATGTATGCAAGATTCTTTCAAATATGCAAAAGAAAGATGGGATAAAATTCATAAGCCACCTGATTTCAAAATAGGAGACTTGGTCCTAGTATCAACCCTTAATTTCAATAACATAAAATGCCCAAAGAAATTAAAAGATTCCTTTGCAGGACCATTTATGATAAAAGCACTTCATGGACCCAATGCTGTGCAATTGGAACTCACAGGTGAACTAATGAACAAACACCCAACTTTCCCTGTAAGTCTGATAAAACCTTACAGCTCAAGTGACAAGGAGTTATTTCCACTAAGAAATAAACCCCCACTTGAAATTCCCCCCTTGGAAGAAAGCAAGGAAAAGAAAATAGTAAAAGTCCTTAAAGAAAGAAGGACAAGAAACAAAAAAGAAAGAGAATACCTTGTAAGGTATAGAAGTTCAACTCAAGAAGATGAATGGCTACTTGAGAAAGATACAACAAATTTTGATAAACTACTAAGAAGGTTCAGAAATGAAAGAAAGCCTGAAAAATAGAAAAGTTAAGCATCATTGAGCTTCAAGACTAACAAAGTCTATTGAAGAGGTAGGACAGTGGATGATACCCTAATTACACATATCAGATTGTGGTACAATCTTTTTTGGTGGTAGGGAATGTGAACCTTTGAGATATGACCACATACCCAAAAAGGTCACAAGAAATATTTAATATAATTATACATTAAAAAATAAGTACCTTAAAACTACAAAAATACCATAAATTGGAATAAAACTTGGTTTAAATTAAAAACCAATGGATAAACATGTGAAATAAATTATACCATTGGATTCCCCATGGTAAAATACACATATACCATTCTTATGGAATATCTGTAAAGTCAATATTTAATAAGTTATAAGTAATAATACCTTATAAAAAACACAAATCCTTATTTATTTCAAAGACCAATGAAACAGAATGTAAAATAAATGGTACCATTGAATTCTCAAGAAAATACACATATAAAACAATTAAGAAGCTAAGCTTCAAAATCAATACTTAAGGAATTAACCTGAATATATGCACTTTTTTGGTCAATGCATATATTCAAGGATTTTTGCTAATATCTCTTGAAATATAGATTTTAGAGTTATGAGCCAAAAATAAAGTAATCACGTAATTACTGTCGGAATACAGAAATGAATTTTATTTCACAAGTTATAAACAAGGTTAAAATCTGTAAGGAATTATTGATTGAAATCAACAGAGCTGTTGACCACTTTGTTGTGAAAGTGGTCCAAACTTAAAAAAAGTACACAGTTGGATTCTAATAGTTTATTTGTGAAGAATGATGTATTTTTTATTATAATATTCAAGGTATAACCCCTTGAAATCATAGTTTGAAGTTCAAGATATTAAATTTCGACAGAAAAGATGAGTTACAAGAAAAATCATCAAAAATAGAGTTTTGACGATGTAATAAAATTCTTTTGGAAGCATAATGGGGTTATGCCAAGCTATTAGAATTCACTCTCTGAATTTCTGTAGCGTGTAAATCTTAAAATTTATTAAGGATCAAAGTTTGAGCTTAATTTGATCATTTATGATCACTCACTGTAACCTTAAATTAAGCTTAACAGTCATATGAGTGATAAAATTGGTGGATACTATTAGTTTATGATTAAAACTAATAAAATACACGAATTTTGGGGTTCTTCCAAGCCTTTGACGTCATCAAACTTAGAGTTATAGTGATAACTCTAAATAATGGTGTAATAATGATGTAATATGGTTTGATCATGATGTAATCATCACCAAACCTTGAAATATTGATCAATTCCAGTGGATATGATTAGTACACGTCTACTAGAAGCCTGTTGGACTCTAGGAGGGAGGTATTTACTATAAATAAAGCTCTTTTTACTCTGTTTTCCCCTCAGACGCATCAAAAACATTAAATTAATACAAACAAAAAGGTAATATCTTTATTCTTTATATATAAAACTCTTATATTATTAAAGAACAAAGTTCATCTTTATTATAATCATCAATTTTGACGTGATTAAATCATTTGTTTAATTGTTTTTGTTAAAAATCTCTCTAAAACTCATTTCCACGTAAAAAATCAAGAATATTTGTAATTTCTCTATTTTTTATTGTAAATACAATTTGTATAAGTTGTATTTACATTATTTGGCGTACAATATCTCAAAATTATTATATTAAGTGTTAAAAGTAGGTTATTTTCTCTTATTATAATAATTTTCTCTTTATTATTCTTTTAATAATTATTTAATTAATATAAATAGTATTTATATTAATTTATAACTTTAATATTGGTAATATTATTGTTATTAATTGTTTTTTATTAATAAAAACCAATTTTTTACGCCTTTATTATTTGTTTGTAACAATAATAAAGTGCCATTAAATATATTAATTATTTTATATTAATATATTTATTTTATTATATTATATTTTATAATATAAATTATATTATCATATTTTATTGATAATATAATTATTTTTATGCCATAATTATAATTATTTTTATCTTATTTATTTTATTTATAAGGATATTCATAGTACAATAAGTAAAATATTAGTAATTTTTACTTATTGTTTCATAGTCAAACCTTACAGATACTAATTAATCTCATTTATGAAATAATTTTTATCTTTAATTTCAAGGATAAAATTTTAACTTATAATCTTTGAGGATATTTCAAGTAGGCACATTAATAACCGTACTTTCTATGAAACCTAAGTTACTACTGTTTTCCATTCAGAAATATCCATATAGTGCAAACCTTTAATTTAATTGTAAATTTTTTGTGAAGTTAAATTTTATTTTTAGCTTATTTAATATTTTAAATATCTTGACAACCGGATTCAAATTCTGAAATATGGGATTTACCCCTTGGAAGATTGATATTCCTGTCCAAATGGGATATAAACCTGTTTGAAGTTTACTTCTCAACTTTATTCTGATGTTTATTTACTATTAATGTTTAAAAGAGTTTTATAAAGAAGTGTAACCTCATTTAAGGTTCTCCAGGTTCTAAGTATGTAATACCCTAGCAACCTTGGCAATTTTTCTATTTTCCCCATTTTGCATGGATTTTGCTATTTTAATTATTCAAAATCATACCAAGTCTCTGGACCAATTTAAGCTGATATAAAATTTAATTTAATAATTGAATGAAAATAGTTATTCAATAAAGAAAATAAATTCAGAACCTTCATTTTGAGATTATTTTTGTAAGTTATATTTTATGTGGTTTGACTTTGAATTAAGTTTAAGTTTATGTATTTAAGACTGTTTATTGAGATTTTTTATTTATCCTGAGGTATTCTTAATTAATTTAATAGCACCCAAAAACTCCATTTTTTGGTATAAAACACTAATTTGATCTTAATTCCGTGTTTTATATTCAAAAAATGGTTTTTTCAAAGAATTAAAAAAAAAAAGCTTCTTAGATAATCAAAAGGATCTACAAATCAACTTTATCTTTACCAAAAATCAATCAATTTTTACTTTCCAAAATACTTTATTTAATTAAAATACCAAACTATTTCCTTCTTAGAATATTTTTAAATTTCCACACTTGAATATACTCTCGTTCTTCATGCTTTATTCCATTTCAAAATTGATTTGTTTTTTTTTATTTTTCCTTTAACTATTTTAACCACAAGTAGAATTTTAAAAAAAAAACTTAAAAATAAAATTTAATTTTTTGAATTTTTTGAATTCTATTTTATAGTTTTATTTTTTTACTAAGCTTCATATTAATCTTTAAAAAAAAAAATAATCAAAAATATTTTTTTAATAATTTTCATTTGAAAAATTATAGTAATTTTTTTTTTTTTAAAAAAAAAAAAAAAAAAAAAAAAATTAAGTTAAAAAATATAAAAAAAAAAAAAAAAAAAAAAAAACACAAAAAAACACAAAAAACACAAAAAAAATTCCTTTCTAATTGTTTAAAATCTAATTTTCATTCAAAATTGAAATACCTTTTTTTTTTTTTGTTTCAAAAAAGAAAAAAAATTACATAGAAAAAAAAATTTAACCTTTTTTATAATATTTTAATATTTTTTTTCAAAAAAAAAAAAAACAAACAAATAATAAATTTAATTATTTTTTGAGTTGATTATGCTTTTTTTATCAATTATAATATTTAGATATAATTTAATTATTTTATATCTATGGAGTTTAAAGCAAATATTTAAAATAATAATTATTTTTTTCAAAAAAAAAAACATTTATTATTATATTTTCATTCTAAATTTGAATATAAATTTATTACCAATAAAATTGATATTGATTTTAAACTTCTCTTTTTTAAATATTAAAAATTTCTTTGAGCCTAATACACAAATTTAAGTTAAAAATATTATCATTATATATTAAAATATATTCTCAAGTAGTTTCTTATATTTAAATTTATTTTATGAATTTTCCAATTAATTAATTTTTTTAAACAATTAGTAAAATTCATTATTTTTGATTAACTTGAAGTTTTTCATTATTTTAATATGCACACTAACCCCTTTTTTTTTTTTTATAAATTTTTGGATGTATTATTGATAAATTTAAATAAAGAAGAAGATTTTAAAGAAAATATTTATTCCTCAAAAAAGTTTTACTTTATAATTTTCAAGGAATTTGTTAAGATGAATATTTAATTTAATGTTTTTTCTTAAAAGAAGGATACAGAGAGAGATCAAAAAATTATTTAAGGATAAAGATACTTCCAATGAAAATCTTGATCATTTAATGAATTTTGAAGCAAGTAACAAATAAAACTTATCAAATGTTCCAAAATTATTTATGAGAATTGATAATTATTGTATTTTCTTTAAAAACACACACATATATATATATATATATTGTGCTTAGTTTTCCTGGAAAAACTAAATGTACTGAACGGTGAAATGAGGAAGTTAATCTCTTTTAAGAATTTAAATCAATATATTATATATATCAGAAGAAGGAATGTAGAGGATTATTCCCTTTTTAATGAATTTCAATTTTATATTTTAGTATATATGTTCGTGGGATGCAGGTCCAGGAAGTGATTACTTCCCTGGTATCATTCTATATTAATTATCAATCCATACATATTTAAAAAAATAATGATATTATTCTCCGTAATCTGATGGTATATTAATCAATTATATTAATCTAAAATCAATAAACTTTACATATTCATTCTGTAACAAAGTAGGAGCTATTTATTGAATTTGAACAGAAAGGGTTACATAGCTGACCTAAGATATTATTCCAATCTTTACAAATTAATCTTTACTCTTATTTAGAGAAAAATTTTATCAAGAAAAAGAATAATAATCTACTGTCTGGATTCCTTTTCTTGATTTTTTTTTAATTTTTAAATACATGATCATATTTCAACATTAAACTAAAGATAACTTCTGAAATGAATTATACTTGGTTCAATATAGATTTTTGAATTTATCTTGATTTAATCTTTTTAAATAATTTTAATTGCATATATAAGGTAAAATATTGATTTTTACAGTATCTATATTTTCTTTTTGAATTAGGGAATTGTGAAAATACCCATTCACTTTTTAGCTTATGAATCAGAATAAAGCTTAAAGTGTTTTATAAAATTTATTTTAATCAAGTATTTTATTAAAATATTGTGGGATGAAATTTCAAGCATAATTTTTTGGCTAGGATATTTAGTTATTTTTTTTATACCAGAAGCTAAGGATAATAGTTACACTAAGGTTCTAATTTATTTTTAATGTTAATTAAGATTAAATGTCAATTCTTATTATATATAAGATTCATAAATTGAAGAAGAAAAAAATAAATAAATAAAAATTAAATTTAAAGCTCAAAAAATATGGAACTTCAATCCAAAATATTAAACTTTTTTGTTTTTGTAATAAAATTATTAAGAATCTTAATATATGTTATTTTCCAAATCTTCAAAATAATAATAATAATGAATTGTTAGATTTTAATTTAAAAATATATATTCAAAGGTGGGATTTTAAATGTAGTATTTTAATAGGTTTTAATCTTAAAAATATTTGGTTTTAACTTTTTTTTCAATTAGAAATATTATTATTATTATTATTATTATTTTTATAAAAAAACAAAAATTAATAATTTTATTTTAATTTTTTCATGAAAATTTATCAATCATTTAAATATTTCAAAGATTTCGTTGTTTTTTTTTTACTAAAAAAAGAAAAGTATTATGGTAATAATCAAATTCTAATCAAAATTTCAAAATTAAATAATAAAAAAAAGGAATTGAAATATTGAATAAAATATCATGATATATATATATATTAATTTTAATATAATTTAAATATAACTTCCTAAAACTTTAAATTTATAATTTTCTTTATATAAGTTTTCTTTTTTCTAAACATCAAAATATCACTTTAAAATTTTTTATTTCTATTTTTATTTATTGGACCAATTTATTTTATATTTATTTAAAAAAAAAAATCCAAAATATTTTAACATAAAAAAAATAAATAAATTGAAATTAATATTCAAAAAAGTAAAAATTTTAAATTAATTTTTCTTTTGATTAATTTGATAAATTTTTATAATTGAAGGTTTTAAAAACAAAATGTTTCATTCACTTTTTTTATTCAATTTAAATAGTAATTTCTTGTAATTGTTTTTTTTTTATTATAAATTTCAATTTTTTTTCATTTTTTTATTTTCATTCTTAATGAACATATAATGAATATATTTTTTTGTTTTGTAAGCTTTTTTTTTAAATAGAATAAAATAAGATGAGAATTTGAATTTATTTATTTATTTATATGTATATATTTAATTATTAATCTACAATTTGCTTAAGTCTTTGAATGAATATCTAATTATCTAGTTATCTATATGTATATTTAAATAAATTTTGATAATTAAATAAACTTATTAAAAATTGAAAGTAAAAAAAACATTATAATTTATTGATTTTATTTTGAAGATTAATTTTAAAAAAATTAACATAAAAAAAGAGCTTTTATAAGTTAAATAAGTGAAAGTTTGAGCTCTAGCCATATGTTGAACTTGGATGAAATCTTATTTCAAAACATGAATTTTAGAAAATCAATTCAAAAGGAAATTAAATTAAGCTTTATCTAACTTAAAAACCTTCTTACTGATAAAGTGATGTATAAAATGACTTAAAATTTTTGATAATTTTTTTTGGAAATTTTTAAAGGATTAGGAAAAAAATATTGTTAGGTCAAAGCTCTGGCTTTGAAAGCATTTCATGAAAATTATGAAGCAACACGTCAATTCATTCAACTGAAGCTTAAGAGTATAAAATGGTTTAATGACTAGATTATACCCAAGCAGCATACTCAAAGACAAGCCAGTTAGCTAAAATCATTGTATCTTATTTTTTTCAGAATTAGTCAACTATGAGAAGCTTTTGTTTGAAGATGATATAGAAACTCAAGGATAAAAGATCCAAAATTTGAATTGATTATAAAAAGATAACTATGACCACAAATGTCAGAATTTGATTGAAGCCATGAAATCTTTAATAAATTTTAGAAAAATCAAAGAAAAAACAACTGATAAAATAGCTCCACTATATTTAAATCACCAAAAGTAATTTTATAGATTTGAAATGATGATAAGTTTAACTAAAATTATCATAAGATTTGTTTATTTTTTTAATTTAAGAGTTATAAGCTAATCACATAGCTTGACCATCATGAAACTGTTATATTTTGAATTTATAAGTACAATAGGAAAATTTTTTCATTTTTGATTTGAAAATAATATCCAAAGTAAATTAAATTTAATTATTATTTTAGAGAAGATCAAGAAAACAAGATTAATGATAAAAAATGACGCTATTTTGATAAATTTCCTTCATTTATCTTTTTGGTTAAAATTGAATTTGATTGAATAATTATTTTTTACTCAAGTTTTCGTTTGAGAAAGGTTGATTTAAAGATTGATTAAATTTTTTGATTGAAGAATTTAATTTGATCAAGTTTTCCAAATTTGAATGAATGTTTAAATATTGATTTGAATGATTTAATAAGACCTTGGAGAAATGTGAAGGATCGATTGGATGATGATTACGATTCGACGATGAATTAAATTTAAAATCTTTGAATAATCGAATTTGATTTCGATTTTGATTTTGATTTTGATTTTCTTGTGGGTCTTGTTTCAATTTTTGTGGTTGATTTGATGATTTTAATGAATTATTTTGATTTTTTAGAATCTTTTGTTGTAATTTCGACAATGGCTTTGAGTTAGAATTCATTTTGTGTAAAATTTTTATGAATTTTTTTAAATTTTTGATTATTTTATTTTTTTAAAATTGTCTTTTGAACCAAAAAATTCACAAAAATTAATCTGCGCTTAAAATTTTCAATTTTAGAAGCCCCCCAAGCCACACTGACAAAAATTGGCGGTGAGATTAAAAATGTTTTGCTTATTTTAATTGGATTTGGCTTGCTTAAGCAGCTCATTCTAGCTGGTTTGTCTCAGGATTGAATCCCCCGAGTCCCCGCTGATCCCCGCGCTCCCCCGATCCAAATGTTTGGATTGAATGCGCAAATCATTTTTTTTTTTTTTTCTCAAATTTTCTAATCCAACTACAGTGACTACAGTGAGAATTTCGTCAAATCAACGATCTCAAGAATTTCTTCAACTAAAGGACTTCGCCGATCAGAGGATTTGTTTTCATCAAGGATTTCGTCGATTGAAGGATCTTACAAATAAAGCTTCTCATCGATTGTGGGACTTGGTGAATTAAAGGATATCATCGATTAACAAATTCGACTCAAGGATTTCGTCAATTAAAGCATCTGGAGGTTTACCTAAGCTTAAGAAAGCATTCTATCAAATAATCTCATCTATATAATAACTCAAGAACTCAATAAAACATATCAAGACAAAATGTCCAATTCAAATCGTCCAACTCCACAACGACAAACCAGAAACAGATTGAATAAGTCGTCCCCAGCTTTGAGCAAGTCAGCTTTGACATCAACCAACAACGATCCATCACCTCAAAAATTAAATAATACTCACGTTCCTTCATTAAATTCCAACTCAAAGAATCTCAAATCAAACCCAAATTCACCCACAAAAATCTCTGCTTCCCCTCCCCCACTCCCTTTCGATAAATTCAATCAAGCCTTGAAAAACTTTAAAGGAAAACTCAAATCAGTTCGCACTCAAGATATCGCTCTCACCTCTCAACAATCTATCACTATCGCTAGAATCAAAGTTCCTGCTCCAAATGGTGCTTCAGCTCATTTAATCAAACGTTATGATACAAACGCCATCTCCGCTTCAAGCTTCTTTAAAACAGCTTTTCCAACAGCCACTCAAGATGAAATCGATCTACAAATCGATTATCTAAATTCAACCTATGACACTCAAACAGCGGGCGGCCATCATCTCGGACCTGATTACAAATTAACAGGAACTTGGTAAATTTATCAAAATAAACTCATCTCAATCATCCATTGAAACCTCTCTAATCATCCTTTCATTGGCTTTCTTCTCTCAGGGTACCAATTCAAAACGCTCTCGAACTTGCTCGATCATATGAACTTGAAAGATTCGCTATCCCTTTAATCAATTTCCCAAACCCAAAAACTAATCAAACCGACCTTTCAACTTCAATCGATCAATCAATTTTAAACGAATCAATAAATTTAGACTTGAAAACTAAACCCAACCTTTCCCCTGATCGAACCGTCTCTCCAACCGATTCAACCACCAATCAATCTTCAAACATTCGCTCATCCAAAAGGTCAAAATTCGCTCCACCAAGCTTTGGAAATACAAGCCCTTCTAGGTTCAGTCTAAATAATTTACCTTTACCATCCGAAATTAAAGATCAAAATGAAATAGTTCAAGTCCAAACTTCTGCCCAAGAATCAAATCAGTCGTTAATTACATCATCAACTAATCAGGTAGATACGTCCATCCAACAACATTCATTTGAAACTACCATCGATGAAGCCCAAATCAATCCACCGGATCACGCTCAATCAGAAAATCCATCCCAGGAAATGACTACTCGTTTAATGGCCACTGATGAGGAAGCGGCTGCCGCTAAACAAGACGCTCTTAAATTGGTTTCTGATTTACGCGATAGCGGTCTAGCTCCAAACTCACCATCTAGTCTTCAAACCTCAAAAAAAAGAGGTTCTGATGCCGTTGAAGAAGAAACTGATGTTATAGAACCAAAAGTCATCAAAGAGGAATCTCGATTGGGTCGTAAACTTTTATCCAAACTATGGCGACATCCCAAAGCTACAAAGACATCCATTCAAAGCTCAAAACTACGAATGTCATCCAGGCGAATTATTCCATTAGTAGATAAAAGTTTGGTGACAAAACGCAACATTGCCGTCGCTGGTATCGTAGTTGCGGGAGCTGCTGCGTAAGTTTATTTCATTTTCTGTTATTTTACAGATCACTCAACAATACAGACCACTAATTTTCGTTTCATCTACCTCAGATCACTCGTTCCCTACTTCTTTTGAGATTCTTTTAGTTTAAGCACCCTTCTTTAATTTTAAATTGGATTGATTAAAAAAATTGAATAATTTCATCGGTCGAATCAAACACAGCTTTGTATTTAAAAGTTGAAACGTTAAAAAAGAACAAAAAGCATGAAAAAATATCTAAAAGCCTCCACAATTTGAATGAACTTGTTATTTTTTGACTGAATATTAATATCGATATGCCATAACTCTCTTTATCTGTTTTTTCTTTTGTTATGGATTTTTCCTAAAACTTGATTATTGTGATCGCTTTTTAAACCAAAAAAAAGGAATTCAAATGTTTTGTTTTCAACCCGAAAAAGGGAATTCATTCTTTAATAAAAAAGCAAGATAATTGTCTAAACTCCAAAAGCAAAATATTTTATTCTAAATGCCAAAAAGATGTTTTATTTTGTTTTGTGAAACTAAAACCAGGCGCAATAAAAAAGATCAAAACGATTATTTTCCGTAATTAGTCAACAATTTAAGCAGAAAGTGTGTATAGACTCTGTTGGCGTTTAAAAGGACAAAAATGTATTTGAGATCAATTATATATTGATATACGGGATTATCGAAATATTTACCAACAAGAAATTAATGTATATGTTTGTTTGAATAAAAATGGAAATTTAGTAAAGTACAATTATTGCTTAAATCAAATTTATGATCAGCATTAAATCAGTCATTCTTATTGTTTTACTAATTATAGTAAAAGAGAATTCAAAGTCAGTCTCACATTATAATAGTATTTCATAGGATACAACAACGTTGGCATAGGAAGGAGTGAGTAGACAATAGGCGGGTTCACGCGCCATAGTTCATGAGCCAAAATTCATCACTGCATGAGCTTGAATTTTCTTGTCAATGCATAGACATGAGCTGGCTTATCCACGAGCTCATGCTAGATTAATTTTACTTATTTTTAACTTAAAAAATCAATGCAAGGGCCCATTGGCCAGGTGATCAGTCACAATCACAGGAAGTTTTGCAAGGAATTTTCATGTTGGAAGGCGTACAGTCATTATGGTTTCAAAAAGGGTAATAGTTCAAATAAATTCTTATGAATAAATCTATGTAAAAATAGCCAAATAGGAATAGAAGACAGGAACTCTCAAATGTTATGTAACATGAAAGGTTTGAGGGTTGTGTAGGTTTTATTGATGGTGCTAAATTCCCAATATATCAAAAACCTTTTTGGCAAGGGAAGGTATATTATGATTTAAAGAAAAATCATTCAATCAATGCTTAAATAATATGTAATTTTTGATAATAATATCACAAAACTTATAAAAGTTTGACCAGGATCTTATGTGGATTCAATGGTACCTAAAAATATGAGAATTTTTTTTTTTTTTTTTTAAATTTCTGTGAATAAAAGGAAAAATACCAAAAAAAAAAAAAAAAAAAAAAAAAAAAAAAAAAAAAAAAGGGTGTTGGTCAACCCATGTCAGCCTGTGACTCAAAACCAGAGCACAAGCATGACAGCCAGATAACATAAATCAATGGTATAGCTAAGATACCACTAAAACATGGAGCTGAGCCAAATAAGCTCAAAAGGTATCAAAAGAAAGAGTAAAATAACCTCTTTCCAAATATACAAGTCCCATCACCATAGGACAAAGAATAACAAAGTTATTCCTGCTCAAAGTTGTTGCTGAGCATAAACCTTAAATTTCACCTCTCATCTGAAATACAGAGTAAGAGGCCTAACCCCATGAAATGGGTATTCAAAATGAAGCTCTAAGTCAGGGCTATCCAATGGTACCAGCCAAACTGAGCTAGCACCAGTATTACTGAAGTCATGGCCAAATTCAGGCCAAATAAGGGTGAATAAAATATTCATGTCTCATCTAACTTCTACAGTTTTAGTTTGAGATACCTAAAGTGGGATCTTTTTTTAAAGAGCTCAATCAGGGCTATCTGATGGTGTCATCCATTTCCCCACAGCTCAACTAGAACAAATGTTATGGGGCAAATAAGCTCAATACAGCTTTTTGCCTATACCACACAAATGTACAAAAATCTTGTACATGGGATAACTTTGCCATATTTAATGATACCCATATCAAATGAGGTACCATTGTGTAGAGCACATACAGGGCTATACACTGAACCAATTTTGAGGTTGATATCTCAAGAATTGACAAAGCTATGGCTGTTTTAAGGTCAGATTCCCACCTGCTGTCATATACAGCCTTACCATGGGATAATATCCCATAACCATGAATATGAGGTGTCAAATAGACAAAGAAGCTTGTTTTTACTTCAATACCTCATAGTTCATTCAATACTGGGGTCCCATACAGGTCCTGTGCAGCATTCTACATGTTATACACATCAGAATCAGGCTGTGTGGTCCCCAGATGAAAATTTTCACCCTGTATTGGTGAAAACTGCCCAGATGTGGTTTCAAAACCACATCTGAGCCCAATACAGGCTATACAGGTCTTTTTCAAACCACAAGCCTGTCTTAGAGAGTGAAAAATCTTCACTTCCTCTACGTGGAAAGGTCTAGCAGCCTTTCCACCCCATTTCAGGATAAAAAGGGGCCTTTTCACAGCCAGAAAAGGTTTCCTCATCCTGATCTTGAATTCCTACATAGTAAAACTGTAAAAAACAGCTATACTATTGGAAAATAATCAGGTATACTTTAAACTTAAGTATTGTAATCTTTATTATTGTAATCCAACAGGTAAAGCTGCACCCAGGGCTTTCAACAGCCCTCACCACCACTATTCCACAATAGTAAAGCCCTCTTATTTCATTTATAAACCCTTATTATAATTAAATACCTTTATTTTAAACCTTTATCACCATGTCACAGTCATAGTTGAAGTTATAAATAGCTTAATTACTGCTTCATCATAGACTCAGCCTGACAACCCACATAAGCCCTTATGTGTTTTTACTAAAAATGTTAAGGCCATAAATGACATTAGCAATACCATTTATGGAACTGTTAAGGCTATAAATGGCATTGTTAATGTCATTTATAACCTTAAAAATTTCATAAATGGAATTGTTAATGTCATTTGTGGCCTTAAAAATGCCATAAATGGCCTTAACAATACCATCAATGGCATTTTTAATCCCATTGATAGAATCAATAGTTCCCTTTATTGCATTGATAATGCCATTTATGGCATCAATAATTCCCTCTATTGCATTTATGATGCCATCAATGGCCTTCAAAATGCCATAAATAGCCATATTTCATTTAAAAATCACCCCTTATGTTTTTTTACCATACAATTACATGCTTTTACCAATTGCTGGCAAAAACATGTAAGGGCTTACGTGTTTTTACTAAAAGATTATGTGGGTTTACCAACACCCTAAAAAATTTATCAAAGGAAAAAAAATATAGGGTGAAATATTAATCAATTTATTCAATAAAGAGTAAAGTTTATCATTTGAATATTATTTTAAAATAATATTTAATATAGTCTTGTGCCATTTCATCTTTGTTAATTTTGGAAATTTAAGCTAATCTCTCAACCTGAAGCTCCATCCTTAATAAGAATAAAATGATAGAAATGGAATAAAGTGAATTTCTACTTGAATTCCTTTGAAATGATTTAGTTTTTTTCTACTTTTAATTAAAATATCTCTGTTTAATTTAAAAATTGAGCTTTGTTATTTCTGAAACAAAAATCTAAATTTGAATTTTATACTTCATTTTTGTCTTTTGATTTATCTATTATAATCAATTTCAATCAATTAAATTGACAATAAAATAATCTTGTATTGATTACCATTATTATCCAAATTATATTCAATATTTTGTTTTATTTTTTACATGATTTGATTTTCTTGTGAATCAAGCTTATGTTCAAGAGCTTCCATTTAAGATTTTGGTTTTTTTGTTACTAGCTCTTGAGTCAGCTTGAATTAAGGTCCTTCATATTCTTTTCAAAAAAAAAACTTTCTGCTTTTTTAGGTGATGATATAGTGCTTGACTAATGGGTATTGATTTCAATGAATGTTGAACTAGATTTTCTATCAGAATCTTTTGAATTAATATCCTCCATATTCATGTCACTTTAGAATTTCCCCTTTTAAGATTGTTCTATTTGTGTTTGATACCTCCTCATGATTTTTGTAAACTGGTTAGTACTCCTCTTCACAATCCAGATAGACCTTTTTATTGGTACTATATAATAATTTAAATCCAACAACATTTTGTTTAATTATAAAAATGGTCTGCATGTGTTTAAAAAAAAGGGTAAGAATGGTTGATATCTTCTTTTAACGTCTTTCTTTTTGATATAGGATTACAGGAACCATTCCTTTAAAGTATTGAGATGTTTCAACAAATTTCCACTTATAGGTCCTCCATTTTTTGTTGAAGGTTACATCCATTTAGGTTTAACATTATTACATGATGAAAATTTAAATACTTGGAAAAAAGTTGAAATGATTGACTCAAAATATGTTTACTTTTTTCCCCAGGTAGTGTTTTTAGTATAAAAAAACAAATCCAAGTTGATTTGATACTATTAATTAAATTAAACTCATAAAATACAAATTATGAAACTAAAAATATTTTTTAAAATAGTAATTCTTTTGTTCTAATAAATAAGTCCAAATTTTTCCAATATGTTATATTATAGATTTAGGATTTAAATAAAATTTTGACTTTGAATCCATTTATTCAATTTATTGTTACTTAATATTTCTTTTAAGCTCATCTTCAAGAAGTTTTTTTTTCTTGAAACAATTTTTTAGGATTATGAGAAACTTTCTTGAATGGATTTTGGAATGATATTGATTTTCCAGGAAATATTTTTTTGGAATGTTTTCAGCTTAACTGTAGCCAGTTATGAGACTTAATTTTTATGAGTATCTTCCAAATAATTTTTTGTGGAGGCTCTTTTCACAATTCCTTAATTTTTGAGAGTTATTTTTTACTGAAAATGATGTGATTACCATATTCATAATTGGTTTCTGTTTGAGAATAAGCCATTAATCAATTATCTCTATGGTATACAATCAGATTATAGATTCCATGACCACATAAATTATAATAAGGATCAAGAATATTCAATAAATAAAGCTGGTGGTGAAGTATTTAATTAATATTGAGTAAATATTCTGGAAGTATTTCTTTCCAGGCTGATTAAAATGATATTTTTGTTAAATTTAAGATGATTTATCCTGATTTAGATAGTAGGGAAAAAAAGAAGATGGAAAGGAAATTTTTAATTTTTCAAATTTTTAATAAGTTTGAATTTCCTAAATTTAAGAAGGAATAAATCAAAATAAGAGACGAAATCTCACAATGAACACAAAAGGGTCATAGCGTGTTTAATTATTCAAAAATAGAGAAGTACTACAGGATATCCTTTAGTAGATGGCTGTGAGCCTTTGAGATATGACCACATACCCAATAAGGTCACAAAAAAGACTCAGAATAATTATACCTTTAATATAATTATATTAAAATTAATTAGAATAATTATACACTAAAAATAATTACTCAAATATACAAAAAATACCATAAATTGGTACTAAAATTGGTTTAGCTTGAAAACCAATGAATGAACATGTGAAATAAATTATACCATTGGATTCCCCATGGAAAAATACACATATACCACTTTTATGGCATATCTGTAAAGTCAATATTTAAGGAATTATAAGGTATAATACCTTATAAAAATCATAAAACCTCATTTATCTCAGAAACTAATGAAACAACATGTAAAATAAATTGTACCAGTGGATTCCACACAAAAATCCACATATAAAACAATTAATAAGCTAATTCTCAAAATCAATACTTAAGGAATTATCCTGAATATATGCACTTTTTTGGTCAACGCATATATTCAGTGATCATAGCTAATATCTTCTAAAATATACATGCTAGAATGATGAACCAAAAATAAAGTTACCACGTAATTACTGTAAGAACACAGATATGAACTTTATTTTGCAAATTATAAACAAGGTTAAGACTTATGAGGAAATATTGATAAAAATCAACAGAGCTGTTGACCACTTTGTTGTGAAAGTAGTCCAAACTTAAAAAAAAGTATACAGTTGGATTCTACTAGTTTATTCGAGAAGAATGACGTAATTTTTATTATTAAATTCAGGGTATAACCCCCTGAAATCATGGTTTGAAGTTTAAAATATTGAATTTCAACAGAAAAGATGAGTTACAAGAAAAATCATCAAAAATAGAGTTTTGATGATGTAATGAAAAGCTCTTGGCAGCATAATAAGGTTATGTCAGGCTATCAGAATTCACTCTCTGAATTGCTGTAGCGTGAAAACCTTAAAAGTTATTGAGGATCAAAGTTTGAGCTTAAATTGAGCTGTTATGATCACATACTGTAACCTTAAATTAAGTTTAACAGTCTTAAGAGTGATAAAATTGGTGAATACTATTAGTTTATGATTAAAACTAATAAAATCCACGAAATTTGGGGTTCTGCCAAGCCTCTGATGTCATCACACTTAGAGTTATAGTGATAACTCTAAATAATGGTGTAATAATGATGTAATATGGTTTGATCATGATGTAATCACCCTCAAACCTTAAAATATTGATCAATTCCAGTGGATATGATCAGTACACGTCTACTAGAAGCCTGTTGGACTCTAGGAGGGAGGTATTTACTATAAATAGAGCTCTTTTTACTCTGTTTTCCCCTCAGACGCATCAAAAACATTAAATCAATTAAATCAAAAGGTAATTTCTTTATTCTTTATATATAAAACTGTTATATTATTAAAGACCAAAGACCACCTTGCTATAATCATCTATTTTGACGTGATTAAATCATTTATTTAATTGTTTTTGTTAAAAATCTCTCTAATAACTCATTTCCACGTAAAAATCCAGAATAATTTGTAATTTTCTTTATTTTTATTGTAAATACAATTTAAAAAGGTTGTATTTATATTTTTTGGCGTAAAATACTTCAAAATTATTATATTAAGTGTTAAAAGTAGGTTTTTTTCTCTTATTATAATAATTTCTCTATTATTACTCTTTTAATAATTCTTTAATTAATATAAATAGTATTTATATTAATTCATAACTTTAATATTAGTAATATTATTGTTATTAATTGTTTTTTATTAATAAAAAACAATTTTTTACGCCTTTATTATTTGTTGGTAACAATAATAAAGAGCTTTATAATATATTAATTATTTTATATTAATATATTATTTATAATATTATAATTTCATATTATAACAATTATATTATTATATTTATTTAATAATATAATATTTTTACGCCATAATAATAATATATTTTTATTATTATTATTATTTTAATCTTATTTATTTCAATTATAAGGACATTCAGAGTACAATAAGTAAAAAATTAGTAATTTTTACTTATTGTTTCATAGTCAAACCTTACAATGGCTATATGGTTGTATAGATGGGTGCTTTTTGATGAATTCTTGAGAAATAATAAATGGGTCTAATAAGGGCATGAAAAGATCATAAGAAAGTAATGAGCTATCAAAAAAGATTTCTCAATGAAAAGTAAATTAATACATAAAGGTTTTAAATGAAAATTTGGGAAGATTCCAAATTTTAATCAAGCATTAACAAAAAAACTTATTCTGAGAACCCCCATCAGACTAATTCAAATATCAAATGAGTTATTTAACCCTAATGGATGTGTAAAGAAGCTCAAGTTTCAAAAGTATTGGATTAAATCAAATTGTATTCAGTCTCAGTAAGGATTCCAATACTTTAATGACTCAAAAAAATATAAAAAGTAAAAAATTACTAAAAAATTAATAATAATGCATAAGAAGTAATTAAGTTGAATAAAGTAGAGTAATTAATTAAGAAAAGATATATTTAATAAAATAAATATAAAGGATTTTCATCATTTAGTTATTCTTTCAACTATGTCAGGTGTAATATTGTGTGGGATCCAAAAGCTTCCCTTTTAGGTATTTTAAGTTGGCCATTGAGAAAATATCAATTAAAAACTTACAGAAGAGGCTTAAATCAGAAATAATATCCAGAATAAGATTTTGGGATTTTGATTTTATAATTGAACTCTCAAAAGATAACACATAGATTAGTATTTAAATATCGATAGAGGAAGAAATTATTATTTTTTAACTTAAAACAATCAATAATATCTTCACTATCATGCATGTGCTATAAGTTTTTCAATGAAGATGCTACTTTGTTTATTTTCATAAGAGTTTTTCACCAAAAAATTGAATTAAAAGAAAATTTAATTAAGATACTAAAATAAGTTTTAAGGCTTAACATCATTAAATATTAAATTGAAAGTTTATGTATTAACTAAAAAAAGGAACAGATATTTGTGTTTATTAATAATAGAAAAAAAGGATTTAATTCTGGTTTTGAATAGGGTGTTGGTAAACCCATGTAAGCTTTTAGTAAAAACACGTAAGCCCTTACATCTTTTTACTAAAAATGACATTAACAATGCCATTTATGGAATTGTTAAGGCTATAAATAACATTGAAAATTCCATAAATAGCATTGTTAAGGCCATTAATTCCATTGTTAATGCCTTTAAAAATGGCATGAATGGTCTTGACAATGCCATTTATAGCATTACCAATGTCATTTGTGGCCTTAATAATTCCATAAATGGCATGAATGGCCTTAAAAATACCATAAATGGAATTCACAATGCCATTGATGGAATTGAAATTGCCATTTATGGAATTAAAAATTCCATTTGTGGCATTAATAATTCCCTCTATTGCATTGATAATGCTATCAATAACCTTTAAAATGCCATTAATGGCATTAATAATGCCCTTAATTGCCTTTATAATGCCATTAATGGCCTTCAAGATTCCATGAATAGACCTATTTCATTTAAAAACCACCCCTTATGTTTTTTTACCATAAGATTATGTGTTTTTACCAATTGATGGAAAAAACATGTAAGTTTTTAGTAAAAACACGTAAGGGCTTACGTGTTTTTACTAAAAGCGTATGTGGGTTTACCAACACCCTTTGAATATATGAAAAAAAACTGAAGCTTAATTATTTAAAAAGAGATTCTCTTGCCTAACATTAAAGACTTGATAATTTACAAAATTGATTTAATTTTTTCTCAATATATATTATTTTTTAAATTTTAATTTTTGAATATTATTTCTTTTTTTAAATTTTTTTTCTGTATTAATAATATCATTGATGAAAATTAAGCTAATGATTAATATTTGGAAATTGAGAAAAACCTTTTTCCAATATAATAATGATAATAATAATAATAATAATAATAATAGGGATTTGGTGAAAAAATGTAAAGTTCCAGAAAAGGCACATAAGACTTTATATGCTTTTACCAAATAATGACTAAAATAGATGGTTTTTTTAAAAGACATAAATAAGCTATTTTTTTATCAAAAATTCCTCATAAAAAATGGTTTGTAATAAGATTCCAATTATTTTTTATTATTTTTTTGTGTTGGGTTCTCAATAAAACTAAATTATTACAATATTTTCTTCATGACATTGTTTTTTCAAAATGACACATTTAGAAAAATGGCAAAATCATTTGAGAAAAAAAATAAAAAAAATAAAACTGATAGATTTTGTTGATGATTCATCAAAAAAAGGGGAGAATATTTAGAGCTCAAAGAAAAATTACCATAATATGCCAAATTCCTTTGATTTAACAATTTTAAGCCTGAAAAGGGGGTCTCATTTTTTAACCATAGAAAAAGATTTAATGTCCATTTTTACAATGTTAAATGTAACTTTATCAAAAGATAAAAAATTTTTGAATGTTTCAGAAAAAAAAATATTAAAATAATGTAAAAAAAAAATTTTTTTAATGAAAATACTGTTATTGTATAAATAAAAAGAATTTTATTTTTGACAATAAAGCTAATCTTTGGGATCTGAAGAATCCATGAAAGGTCTTAGTAGAAACAAGTAAGCCATAATGTGTTTTTACAATATATATATTTTTTCTACCAAATGATGGCCAAAAAACATCAGTTATTTGGTAAAAAAACATAAGAGCCTCATTCTCTTGAGAAAGTTTTGCAGGGATAGATTTCAGGAATTTTTGTGTATTGGTGGCTTATTAAGTTAACCAAATCTTTTGAAATTCTTTTTTAAAATTCTTTTTAAATAGAAAATTTGAGAATATGACTAAATAAATTAACTTAGAATGTCTCAGATTATTAATCTTCTTGATTTTTTTTAAAGAAAAAGAAGAAGATAGGGAATCCTATAAAAGTATGAAAAAATTAGGGATTTTTTTGACTGAAAAATTCCATGCTTCAAAAAAGAGTTCTTGATAGCCCAACCCAGAGATATTCATGAGAAATGAATTCATAAAGATTGAAAATCTGATTCTAGAGGAAAAAGATAATAAAGAAAAAGATTTAGGGGGTCATTCAATAATAAATTCTTGAAAAAATTTAGTGAGGGGCTAGAGCCTGTAAGACTAAGAAATTGAAATAATGGAAAGTGTTTCATTTCATTAGAAAAAATACCCAGAGTTTTATTGAAAATATAAAACAAAATCAATGAATAAATAAGAAAATTTCATTGATATAATCAAAGGAACCTTATTTAATATATAAAAAGAATTTTTCCTTAAAACACAGGGAATTTGTTTCTCAAATAACAAATAATGTAATCTATTAAATGCCAGGATGAGTCTATTTAGAGGCTACAAGACAGTTATGAGAAGGCTTGAATATTTCTTTTGTGGTATTAAATAAGTTTTGTGAGAAAGTTGAAGTCCACTTTGGTGTGAAAGAAATAATGATAGCCATAAATAAAAGGAGAGAACTAGATAAATCTGATATATATATATACAAAAAGACCAAAAAGAAGTAATAAAGAAAATGAATAAAGACAAGGAATATCACATTAAATCACAAAATAATTATACCATTGCATATTTAACAAATTTTTACCTAGTTTAATATATTGATTGAGGCCCACAGGACCAAAATTGAGCAATATATTATGGATTTAGTAAAAGATGAATTCTATAAGGGATAACCACTAATATTAAAATAGGAATATGAATATTAAAATTAACTAAAGAAAAGTTAAAGAATGAGTTGATACCAATCCATAAATATTGTAAGGTTTTTCTATGAAAATCTTGATGATAGTAGCAAATATCAAGAGTACTATGACTGTCCTCAGTTGTAAGAATAATATGACAAAATATCATAAACACAGCTTAATATAATTATTAAAATAATTGTATAAAAGAAGAATTTCATTATTATTAAATGATTTAATAATTATAATAAATTATAGCTATTCTATTATTATCATAGTCACTGACAGTTATAATAATAAGAATGTATAAAGCTCTTAATGAGACAATTATACATGGAAAATAATAATATTTTACCACTTATAAATGATATAATTATTATTTTTAAAATAAATATCAAACACAATTTGCAGAGATGAATATTATAGAAAAGCTCTATATAAAGGAGATAGGGTGTTGGTAAAAACACGTAAGCCCTTATGTGTTTTTACTATAATCATGTACTTTTATGGTAAAAGCATGTAAAGGGTGTTTTTTTAAATGAAATGTAGCTATTTATGGCATTTATGGCATTAGAAGTCCCATTTATGGAATTAAAAAGGCCATTTATGAAATTAACAATTCCATAAATGGCATTGTTAAGGCCACAAATGAAATTTTTAATGCAATTTATGGCATTTTTAAGGCCATACAATGCCATTTATGTCATTTCTAATGCTATTTATGAATTTTCTTGTTCCATTTATGCCAGTGTTATGGCCATAAATGGCCTCTATATGTCATTATTGATGTCATTTATGGCACTTTTGATGCCATTTATGGAATTAGAATGTCATTTGCAATGCCATTTATGGCACTTCTAATGCCATAAATGGTTCTGTCAATGCCACAAATAGAATTTTCAACTCCCAATATCTTCATAAATTATGTTTTTAATTAAATTGATGCAATAAATGTAATTTTAAGTTTACTTACAAACATGAACAAAAAAACAAAAAAAGGACTTTTTGGGCCTACAATTGTCCTGGCAATACAACCTCAAAGCTTTGGGCTTCTGGTTTTTTATTCTCAAGATTTTTTCCTTTATTTTTTAAAAAAAATTATGGAAATTCATAAGTGGAAACTTCTTTAATGAATTTTTTTAATAAAATAGGCCATTTTGCCAAATTGGCCAAAATAGAGAATTTAGAAAACAAATTTGGGGATCTTCACATCCCATGTGGAAAAAAATATGGAAAAAACCTTTTTTCAAAATGCTCAAAACTGAGCCTGAGGAATTTTTTCTAAAAAATAAGTCACTTACATGTTTTTACCATAAAATTACATGTTTTGGCCATAATTTGGTAAAAACACATAAGGGCTTACATGTGTTTACCAACACCCAAAAGATATAGAACTTCAAAGAAAACTTAATTATAATATTTGGTTAATACAAAAAGTCAAAGAACACCAGTTATTATATTGAATGATGTTTAGAAGCTTAAAACACACCAAGAATAAATATTTCAAAATATAAAATAGCTTTTTATGATAAAAAAAATAAGATTCAAGAGTTTTTAGAGGAGTTTGTGAATTTGAAAGATATCTTAAGATAACAATTTTATATAACAAAATCTATTATTGGATAATAAAGAAATATAATATATATTCCATGATTTCAATTCTTTATTTATTATTTATAAACAGTTAAATAAATTAAGAATTACTTTCATAATATAATATTTGATATTGAATAAAATGTCTAATTGATTGAAATGATGGTTTTTTGTTGGCGAAAAACCGTGATGTGAAGGCTCTTTTCATTCAAGAAGAGCATCTCTCATGACTCATAATGGATATAGAGGGAGTTCTCAGGTCCAAACTGAGAAACCATGCTTAAAAATAAGGTTCTTAACTCAAGGTAACTTATTGTTAATTTCAATTTATTTTTACAAGTGTTATTCTTAGCTCCAAGTAGATTTAATCCTCTTCTGGGGTACTTATTTCAAGTTTAAATAAAGATTAATTTCATGACATGAAAACCTTTAAAACAAAGTTACAAGCAGCAATGTTTTAAGCTGAATTTTTAATCAATTTTTAAAGAATCTTGATTTTATTTGAGAATAATTAAAGCTGTAAGTTCAAAGGCAAATTACCAATTAAGCCTGTTTAGAAAATATATTTCAAAATTGATTATACACAGATAACATAAAATTGTAAGTTGTGTTTAAATTTCAAGAAAATCCATCAAGAATTGGATTTTTAATGAATTTTTGAAGTTATTGCTATTTTTCCAGGTAAAATAGCAATACACACCAAACCTTAGCTTTTGATAAGGTTTTAACACTTATAAATTTAAAGATTCAACCTTGTTTAATATTTTTAAGCCTATCTAAGCTTTCAAATTTGTTAAAACCTGGATTAAAAGCTTTCATATTAGGAGTTACCCTTTGAAAGCTTGAAATTCCTGGCTAAGTTGGGATAAAATCAGTTTAAACTTTAAGGTTGGATCAAGGTCTAATGTTAAAGTTTAAATAAGGTTGGAAATCCCTAAATACAGGTGTAAAGCCTTAATTGAATCCTTGTAGATCCCAAAAGTTGGGTACCCCAGCTGTATTTTATATTTTTGCTTTGTTCCACCTTTCTGCATTATTTTTGTCCCTTTATTCATATAAAGAAATACTATGGCCTTAAAACCTCTTGAATTGAGCTCACCCAGGATTTACATTATGTATGGAAAATCCTTAGCCAATTCAGTAAGTATACAAAACACCTCAATTTTAACTAAAAGTTTGGTAAGTTTGCATAAACCTTATGCAGCTTTAAATTTAAGCTTATTTGAGCTTAAATTTAGCAACTTTCAAAAAATGTGAAAAGAGTTGAAATTTTACTGTGGGATTCGTAAATATTCTATTAACATAAGAAGTATCCATTTTTGGGTATAACACCCTATGGGTCTATCCTAGTTTATTTTTTGGTGTAGAATTCAAAAATGAAATAATAATTATAGCTTTTTTTATCCAAAAAAAGCTATACTTATTTTTTTATTTTTCATCTTAAATTAAATTGATAAGTCTTTTTAAGACTAAATCAACTTCATAAAAAGCTATTTGTGGCCTTATGGGTATGTTATACATATCTCACAGGCTCACATTCCCTACCAACAAAAAAAATTGTACTACAATTTTTCATTGAATAGTATACCCCCTATTAAATTGGGGAGTATGATCCACTTTCCAACCTCTCTACATATACTTTTAAGTATTTAAAGCACACAACTCAATGTCTTTGTTGAGAAATTTGTCTTCTCTCATCTCTGAATCTTCTGAGAAAATTTTGGGAATTAGGTATTTTACTCTCCGAAAGCCACTCATATTTATATTGTGGGTTTTTGTATCTGAATAAGTATCCTCTTTCATTTTTCCCCTACATCTTATTTCTTTTAATAATTCCAGCAACTTTTTCTCTTCAATTTGATCAAGTGGTGGTACTTTTAAGGGTGTTTCATTTATTAAAGAAAAAGAATCCCTCATCACTTGAAGCATAATGCTTTACTAGATTGACAGGGAAAGCTGGATGTTTATTTTCCAATTATCCTGACAGTTCTGCTTGTACAGAATCTTTCCCATGAAGGGCCTCAATAATAAATAGTCATGAAAAGGAATCTTTAAATTTATTTGGGCCTTTGATATTATTAAAGTTAAAAGTTGAAAATACTGTTAGGTTCCCTAATTTGAGTTCTGTGGTTTTATGAATTTTATCCCACATTTGTTTAGCATATTCAAAGGAATAAGTCTTCCTTGATTTGCATGATGCACTACATTATCAAGAAGTAATTCAAAGCTTGAAGCAGTTGAATGAATATCAACTAAGTTTTTCTTTAAGCTATCAACTGGAAGCTTAGGGTTCCATCCTTTTTCCAAAATTTCAGGAGTCTTGCCTGTTGAAGCATGGGTAGAAGTCTTGCAGGCTAATTCAAATGCTAGTGTAAGTATACACCAATCATGGGTAAAGCCATCCGAATATTTAAGCTCCAGGACATAAGCTCAAAATCTTCTTATAATGTCCTTGTCAGCCTGTGACTCAAAACAGAGCACCAGCATGACATCCAACATACCATAAGTAATGGTATGAGGAGTATTGGACAAATATAGCCAATACAAGTAAATTATAAAGAGGAAACCTCCTCAAATATAATAAGAAAGGACAAAGATATGCCCTATCAAAGATAAGACCAAATAAGCAAAAACTCTTATTCTAGCCTCTAATCTAACTTATACATATTTAATGAAACCCCAACCAGAATGGTTTTTTTCTTGAAGCTCTAAGGTAGAGCTATCCAATGGTATCATCTATTCATCTGTAGCACTCCTAAATCAGGAGATACCATTATACCACCTTTTTTTCACCAACAACCCCTCAAAGGTGTAGGAGGGCTCGTACAAAACTGTACAAAAGTAAAGCCAAATTGAAGGTCTGAGTGAGAGCTTTAATTTGAGATACCTTAGACCCCTCTATCTTCCAAATTAACAGAGGGATGTTGGTTTAAAGGTTTACATCTCAAAATACAGGATTTCTGAAACTAACCATATAAAGAAACCCCTGTATCTTTGGAATATATTCATACAGCTGTAAAGTGTTGTATATCAAACTGTAGATCTAATTAAGCCCTACAATACTGTATCATTGGAATACAGATATCTTCTAAATTGGAGAAGATATCTGGCTTGGAAGGTTTTGAAGCCTCATACTGATGTACAAAAATACATCCAAAAACTTAAAGTCCTTATAGCTTTTGCTATCTTAGAGAAGGGTAAGCATGAAGCATATCAAATTGAAGAGCTCATTAAGCCCTTCAATTCTGTGCTCTTGGATTCTTGATATCTCAAAAACTGACTAAGATATCTTGGTTGGAAGTATTTTGACCAATACTGGTCTGTACCAAACCTGTACCAACCAGTACTGGCTTGATACTTAAAATAATGGTTGTTTAAAGCTTAAACCCGCCCAGAATGACTAATATTAGTCATCCAGACACTCTGGACACGTCACAATGGTGCTGACGTGGCCTGTGAAGAGTTTTTTTGCCCTGTATTGATCCAGAAGGATCATTTGTGGTCCAAAAACCACAATTCTGACTATGCTGACGTCAGAATTGATGGTACAGAACCACAACCCAGCCTCCAGAGTGAAAATTTTCACTCTGTAGACGTGTGAAGAGCCTACCAGTCTTTCACAGTCCTCAGAGGAGATAAAAGCAGGTCTTTCCTCACTGGAAAAGACTCATCTTATAATGAATTAACATCCTTACGTAGTAAAACTGTCTTATACCAGTAGTACTCTTAGGATTATATTGATATAATTAAAATAATCAATTATTATAGTGCTTTTCACAGTCAATTGATATTAAATCATTGCAACCCAGGTTCTCAATAGATTCATCACCACTGTTATCATATTACAGTAGAACCTGTTTACTATTATTAAAAATTATTTTTTGTGTGTCACAGTCATAGTGCTAGCTTGTATTTACTATTTTTAAGCTACTACATAGACTCACCCTGACAGTCCTCAAGGGTCTGAATCATTCTTTCTACTAATCAATCAGTGTGTGGATTATAAAATGTTGAGTATTACAGTTTTGTACCCAAAAGCTTATGTAAGTTTGTCCATAAGGCTTATGTAAGTTTTGGGTCTCTACCACTAATTATATTCTCAAAGAGGCCAGTTTTAAATAGTTCTATTACAAATTAAAAGAGCTGTATTAATAGCTGTTTCTTCTTTATGAAATGGTAAAAAGATTGGTGTTTTGCTATATCAGCCTACACTAACAAGACATGCATTGTAGCTTTTTTCAACATCAGGTGGTAAGGCACTTACCTGGTCCATATGAACCACTTCCCATGGGGTACTTGGTTCTTGAATATGAATCCTTAAACAAAATATTTTACCAGTAGATTTATTGGCCTTATGACACCTGTAAAAACTATGAAAGTACTCAATGAAATCTTTTCACAGAGATGGCCACCACCCACATGTCTTAATTTCTTCCATTTTTCTGTCTTCAGAAAGATTTCCAGAATAAATGCTGTCATGGAACTGTAGTATTATTTTGTTAATTAAAATTATACTAAATATGACTATAACACATGTGTGTTTAGAACTATGATACAAGACACAATCAAATAAATGGAATCTTCCATTATCATATTATTATTGTCATATATCATCTGTAAGATGTGTCTATGAAACTTGTTGATAATATTACTATTAATCAACAGTAATATGACTGTTCTTATGAAATATAATAATAAAAAGTATTATAACCACAATTAAATAATTAAATAATTGATTATTTTTTTTACTTGTTATACGCTACTAGTAATCATAACAGTAAGCAGTAATTGTCTACTAGAATCCATTACAAGAAGTATTTACTAATAAAATTATTTCAATATATAATTATCTTATTTAACAATAATTATAATTATAATTCTTGAAGAAAACAATTCCTAGAGAAAAACCTTTAGTAATTAAGATAAATCACTCACTAATACTCCAAAGAACTTATCAAGGATAAAAGTAGAGAAATTTGACAGATAATTGTGGATTGAAAGGATCAAAAATGAATATATAACAGTATTACAGCAATATATCATTGATTTCCATGATTTCATGCCTTCTGATTGATTCTGAAAGAATAAAACACTTAAGAAAAGTTTTAAATAATACTTACTTGTTGGTAATAAAGGTAAATTTGAATAATGTGAGGATTCTGAAAAAAAAGCAATAGGAGGCCTCTTTTAGGTCTAAGACAGCTCGCAGAGGCGCGCCATGGAGCAAAATGAAAAACCAGTGAGTGAGAAGACAATAAAACGTTTTAGATTATTGATTGCATCATCTGTTGTCACATAAGATCACTTAATTGAGGCTTTTATGTGACTACCAATCCATTTATGGTTAAGAATAAAAGGTGTAACAATTGTAAATATTCTTTAATTCCAAAATAATCATTTATTTCTCAAAGTTATCAAAGTTATTGGAAATTTCATCACAGAATGTATTTTATGTAAGTTTTTAAAGATTCTGTGTTTCACGTGGAATCATCAAAATTGGACTGTAAGTAAACCTTTAAATTTTACTTATAAAAATATAATTCTTTTTGGTTTTTATATAAATTATATAGTTCTTAATTGGTCCTGAAAGTTTCTGAAATATACATTAATAATTGTGTTTTTAATGATTTTTTTGAAGTTTTACCTCATTTCTATGTAGAATCGCAAATAGCAGTATATTGCTGGTTGGTATGAGGTAAATCAATGGATACTAGTCCAAAAAGGGTTTTAATTACTCGTTTGGCGTTTATCAATGGAAAGTCATTAAAAATTGACATGGTTACAGGAGTCTAAGTTGCTCTTTACCTCCTTGGCACGTCAAAATAGCAGCTTGTTTGCAATTATCTTATGATTTACTGAAGTTGTGACATGGTAACCAAGTTCCCAAAAGGTTTTGGTTTACTAATTTGGGCCAAGATCAGCCAGGAAGTCAAGCTTTAGAGCTTTCCATGCCTCAGAGGCCTCAGAAGCAGGGTACCCTGGCTCTCTTTGATGTCTTTTCCCCCCTATAGCTATTTTCATGTCAAAAATAGAGATTCAGGTTTCAAGACTGATATCCACTATGAATGTACAAAACGTGCATATATGAATACCATAATATCAAGTGCAAAAAACATGCATAACACCATTCTTAGTGTATATGTAACATTGGATTTCTCACATTCCCATTATTTTGGTGTGAAATTGAGAAAAACAAAAATTTTCATGGATCTTTTATGTGGTAGTGCTGATGTGGTATTGAATTATTTTCCATATTACCACCTCAAAGAGTTGATTTGAGCTTATTCACTCTATGGAGCTACCCTAGGTGAAATTTTGTGTAGAATCCAAATCTTGCCTTAAATACATGGATTTACTTACTCAACAAAAAGTTATTCATCTTTTCTGAAATCAAAAATGATGAATTCTGAATATATATGCATGACTTATGGGTTATGCATAGTTCAGAATTAATTTTTAAGATAATTGTGGCCTATTTGGGTATGTAAAATATACCTCAAGGCTCACATCATCTAAGTAATTAGACAAAGCTTTATCTTCACAATAATTGTAAAGTAGAGAAGTAAGAATATGGAAATTCTTATATTTATTATACCTTTTTATAAAATATTTGATTTTAATTCCTTTGGTTGGAATTTGAGGTTCTGCATCTGCAGTAACATAAGCAGTATCTTCAGGTATATTAGGTAATTCCCACCTACCCAAGCCATCAGCATTCATGTGAATATTGACAGATTTATGTACTATGGTGATATTGCCTCTATACTACTGTATAGAAATCTGCAATCTGAACATGTTTCTGTTAGGAGTTTTAATGTTAAGAAGTGATTTCACAGAATTAAAATCAGTGATTACTTCAAACACACTACCATCAAGATAATAATGAAGTTTTTCCAGAGCCCAAAAAAGGCAAAGGAGCTCCATCTGGCTTGCTCTATATCTAGCCTCAGTAGGTCTTATATGTCTTTAAATAAAACAAACTGGACCTTCATAAGGCTTTTAATTGAAAATTTAAACTTGATGAAGAGCTGCACCTAGACCCTCATCAAATGAAGCAATATACAGCTTGAAAGGAACCTTCCAGTCTGGAATAAATAATAATGCTGCATTGGTTAAGGCACATTTTATCTTTTCATATGCCTGAATCCTTTTTTGTGTCATTTGAAAGAAATTTTGCTGATCACAAATACTGTACAATGATCTGGAATGGATTCAAAAATATTTAAGGTGTTTCCTGTAATAACTAGAAAACCCTAAGCAAGACATCATTCAGTTTTTTTCTGGAGAATTTGTTCCAGTAAGACTGCAGAAGCTTTGTTCTTTTCAACACCAAGGCTTAGTCCTGAGATTACATTTCCTGGAGCGTTTAACTCATGAAATCAAAAAGTACATTTCTTGAGAGATATTTTCATGTTAACATGAAGAATTTTTTTAAGTAATCTAAATGAAATGGCCAGGTTTCTGAAAAATGATAATGTCATCAATATAAGCGAGTAATCATACCGCTGATAATTTATGTGGGAAGATGGTATTCATCATTTTTTGCTAATGAGAGTGTGTATTTTTCATTCTAAAAGGAATCATCAAGTATTCATAAATCAAACAATGAGAAATTATTATCAATAACTTACTAGCATTAAGTGTCAAAACATTATTATGGAAACATCTAAGGGAATCGATGGAAGTGATGAATCTTGCTTTGGATAATTGAGTCAAAGTCTAATGGAGTATAGGAATTGGATACCTTTCTGGAAAAGTATAGGTATTCAATGCTCCAAGATCACCAAAAATCCTTGATTCATCATTATGCCACATAATAATTACAGGTTTTGTGACTTCTACTTCCTCAATATGTCCAATTTTTCTAAGAACTCCAAGTTTCATCAAATCATTACTATGAGATTCTAATTCTTCACTAGCTCTGTGGCTACCAGGGTAAGCTGGTCTTCTTAATAGTGGAGGCCAAGCTCTTTCCACATTAAGAATAATGTACACTTCATGGTGCTTGATAGCCCCTGGTGATTCATTATCAGAAGCCAAGGCTTCTCTGTATTGAAAGAAGATTCCAATAAGTTCTTCCTTCATTTCTAATGTTAATTAAGGACTGATTTGTGCTTAAATCAAATGATCTGTCAAAAATTTCTCCTTATTAACATTTTTTACTTTTCTAATGATAGTTATTTCTCTTTTCTCTAGAGGAAAAGCAAAATTTTGTCTTTTATTTTCCACAATAGTGAAATATTTGTCTTTATGATTATTAATATCAATACAGTAAATATTGAGATAATAATTCCCAAGTGTAAAATGTTGTGAAGTGCAATTATTCATGACAGAAATATTTCAGTCTGATTCTTCCTGAAGGGTGAGGAAATAGCATTTCTGCTTCAAGAATTCCCAGAGGGTACATATTTTGGTTAGCACTACGGAGTTTTATAACTTCAATTGACATTGATTGCTTTTTCCAATTGGTATAAATTGTTTCAAGATAATTTTTAATAACAAAAGTGCAAAAATAACAGGAGGAAAGATGTATCTTGCATTCTTTGTCTATCACAATATTAGTGATACAAGATGTTCCATCTGTATAACCTTTATCTCTAGAAGGCTTGGGTTTCTGCATTTTGACATCTTTCACATGTATGAGATCCATACATTAATCACTATATTGTGGCAAGTGAGTCTGTATTGCTGTGACTTCAAAGGCTACATTAATGGTATCTATAATAAGTTGATCTGTGTGAGCCTTAGAGGTATTTTCATATACCCAAAAGACCACAAATGATAAATTAAGATACAAATATAAATAAAATGAATTTATTTATATTATAAAAATAAAAATTGAATTATAAATACAAGTTTAAATTTCAAAATCAAAATTTAATTATAATTTAAAAAATAAAATTACAATAAAATTTAAAATTATGAAAATACATTTTTACTGGTAAAAATTAAGTAAAAATGAATTTTTAATAAAAATTATGAAATTGAAATAATTTTGTTAAAAACTTATATAAAATATATTATAAATTTTTATCCAATAAATAAGCATAAAGAAATTATTGCACCATTGGATTCCTCATAAAAGATAAAGTGGGGTCACCTCTGGATGAAATTTCTGTAACTCAACTCTAAATAAGCTTAAATTAAGTTTTTAGTATTTTTTGTACAAAAGTATGAAAATATTCAAAACCTTAATTTAACTCACACCACATATGGTGTTAACTATTGATTTTTTGTGTTAAAATTGAGGTGTTGTGTTTAGTTTAGAAGCTATGAGGAATTGAAGTATTTTCAATTGAAATGTACAAATGTGCACATGTATTACATAAGTGAGCTTTAATTTACATATGAGGTATCAATTATTACAGATGTTTACTTAAAAACTCAATTGAATTACATATGTAAATTATAATTGTATTACATGATGAGGAATTAAAGAAAAAATCAATTGGAAAGATTAATTCTGGGGGGGAAAAGACACTCTAGCTCTAAGGGGGAGCTAGACCCCCAAAATCCTTGCTTACTGGTGTGGGATGTCAAAATCCACGCAAAAGTTCATTACTTTTGGCCTGGAATTGAGTCACAGGGTCTGTAAATCAATTGATAATGAGGTTTTGATACCAACCAGGGTAGTTTTAACTGCTGCCAAGAGGGTAAAGCTACCCTTTATTTAAAACAATGTTAGTAAAAACAGTTTTAACTGGTTTCTAAGCCTCTTAAATACAATCTGACGTGGCTTGAAGGCTCTAGACCAGGTATTGCTATAGTAATGGCTTATTTAAGGGTCTAAAATGGCTAAAAATAGAAAAAAATGGCTTAAACCAGCACTTTTGTGGTCTAAACCAGGGTTAAATGATTCCAAAATTGGCTTTTCTGTTTCCAGACTGTTTTTCACGACTGACAAGAGTAAATTTTACTTTTGGAGTAAGAAAATTGATGGCTATAAAAGAATGTCTTTGCCCCACTTTTCTCTTCATGTTAGAATCTTTTCCTTTTATAATTAGTTTAAGCACTGTTAAACCAATAAATAAAAGATTCCAACCCCCCATTTTATATCATTTTAAGCCTTTTAACCATGTGAAAAATCATTATAATCATTTTTACCCCTGAACCACCCCAAAAGTGAATTAAAGCATCTTTCATCACTGTTAATGTTGTCACTTTGTTTCCAAATTCACTCCGGTCACTTTTGGGTATTGTGGGAACTCCTTTTGTTGTGGGATAAATAATAGGCAGTACCTTTAGGGGGAAATTATTGGTGAGTCTGTTTTGAATTTCAGAATTAGCCAATAACCATGGGTGCTAAGGTGTATTAGCTTCCCCTCTAAATATACTGAAAAAGATACCCTTTTGATGAGATCAAAAATCAATTATTTCGTTTTGTGGCTTTTCAATTAGAGAATTTTCTTCAGCAGTCTCTATCAGTCTGTCAATAAAAGATCACTATGATAGTAATGGTAATAGTTAATATTTTTTTTAATAATTTAGGTTTGCTTAACTTTCTTGTTATTTATTATAATTATTTTTAATTGATTCTTCTAGTATTCCTTCTTTCAATACCTTAGATATTTTAAGGAATATTTTTTAAGATCACTATTAATATTAAAAATAATCTTGATAGCTAGCTAATACTTTTAAAGGTGATTTAATAATACTTTCAATATAGCTATAATAATTTAAGGGTAAGATAATTCTTTAAGGGTGGTTTTGTTTAATATAAGGGTAAGATATAAATAATATAATAGTAATATAATACTATTAGGATCAATATGAATATAATCCAATATAGCTAAAAGGCTTATGATAAAAGGTACAAGGGTAAGATGATATCCCTTCTATAAATAAGGGTTATTGATAAATTAGATAAGATCACTAATGATAATATCTTCAAACACTACTTCAACACTACTACTATAATGGTAAGATCATGAAATAATATTAAACTCTTTCATTAATATTATAAATATCTTTCATTAATTAACCATAAATAATACTATAAGATACTGAGCCTTCCTACTGATCTTTTTAAATATAAATACTAGATTATCCTACTAGAGAAGGGATGGATTGATCCTCAAGATTATTTTCTGAATCAGAAGCATGGGGGGGAAAACAGGGAGAGAGGTCCTTTATTTATACTTTTGGGCCCTCCATAGAGCCTTCCCAAAACAAGGGACTTAGAAATATTTCACCTTGAGACATTTTTGCTGGTGAGTAAATTGAAAATGGTATCATTTGATCAAGATATTGCACCATTCTGAACCTTATTATTGTCAGTGAACAGCCTTGAGACATTTTTGCTAGTGGTTAAATTTGGAATGGTGTCATTTGATACAGATATGGCACCATATGTTTGGTTGATTGCACCATTTTTTAAAGCTGTATTCTTATGTCTACTAACCTTATTTTTCTTCTTCACAGCCTTGATCTGTATTTAGTTGAGTATTTTTCTATGTAAAATTCAATTTGTAAGTAATACCTGTAATGCTTGGTTATTGGAGTTTAAGTGGGGATTGAGTAATGTAACACTATGTTAGCTTATATGTTAGTGTTTTTTTATGTCAAGACATGTAGCACATCATGTTGTAAGAGTAATGGTATCACTTATGTAATATTACACATGTCTATTAATATTGAATATTTAGACAAGCTGCATTATCTTCAAGCATATTCTTGTACCTAGTATAGAGTGTATAGTATCATTTCTCTTCTTTAATCCATGATATCTAGAAAATTATTGACATTATGGGGTTGAGGCAATATGTGACTATAGGTAAAATTTGATTTGGATCCCAGTGGAATACTTATTTTTGTTATTTTAATATAATTCTCTTCCTTTTCCTTGCAATTATTTACTTCTATCTTTCACTTTTTATCTTTATTTTTGTTATATATATATATATATATATTATTATTATTGATCCAAGTTTTAGCTTTTAAATTGTGGATTTGAACCTTGGAAGAATTGGTATGGAATACCACATCCCCCTCTCCATTTAATGCTGTCCCCAGCATTCAAGGTGATAATCCACTTACTTTTTTTCTCAAAAAACAATCAAACATTTCCCCCCTTTTTTTTGAATAAAAGGATTTTTATTCATCAAAGTCCTCTTCATCTTCAAATTGAGATTCATATTCAACTTCCTCTTCTCCTTCTTTCTCTTCTTCCTCTGAGTACAAGTCTTTTCCTCTTGGATAGAACTTCTTTATTTGACTTGCTGCCAACCTTCTTGCTAGCTTTGTACCATCTAATTCTGCCAGCTCATATGGGCCATTGTTGATTTGCCTCACAGCTCTATAGGGTCCATTCCATCTATTCTTGAACAATAATCCCCATTGTGACTCTAATGCTTTATTGTATACAAGAACAATTTCAACTGGATGAATTGGATTTCTTATTTGATGTGCTAATTTCCTGTCCCAATATTTTACTGAATCCTCCCTGGCCTTTTTTAATTTCTCTTTTTCCCTTTTCTTATTTATTCTTTTCCTGATAGCTCTTCAGCTCTTGCTTCCAATAAATCTTCTGTTGATTGGACTTTGTGCCATTCAATCAATAAGTATGTTTTTGCTTCAATGTCTATTGGTAGTACTGCCTTTTGACCAAATTGAAGCTCAAATGGGGAGTAACCTGTTGTTCTTTTGGTTGATATTCTGTCAGCCAATGTAACCAAAGGTAAGTATTCTTTCCATTTCAAACCATTTTCACCACACATCTTCACCAATGCATCCTTCAATTGTTTATACCCCCTTTCTACCATTCCTTGTGACTCAGGGTAGTAGGGTGTTGTTACCCTTATCTTTGAGCCTGCTTTTTTTACTGCATCTTGTAATTCCTTTCCATACTCAGGCCCTTCATCTTCTGTAACCTTTTTTGGGGCTCCATACCTGAAAATCCATTCAGAAGTGAACCATTCTGATACTGACTTTGCTGTAAGCTTTACTAAACCAATTGTCTCTGCCCATCCTGAGAAATCATCCCTGGCCACTACTAAATACTTCCATCTTCCTGCCTTTACATGTACTGCATCTATACTGACTCTTTCAAATAATGTTGAGGTGAATGAGATTCTTCCTTCCTCTTTTTGGTGATAATGACTTCTCTTTTGACAAGCTTTACAAGATTTGACCCATTTTTTGACTATTTTCTTCATTCCTTCCCACCAAAATCTTTCTTTAACTCTTCTGTATGTTTCATTTTCTCATCTGTGTCCCATTTCTTCATGTAATGACTTTAATATTCTTCTTTGAGAACTCTGAATTGACACAACTACTTGTGGATTTGGTGTATTTCTTCTTTTGAGTTGGCCTTCCTACAGAAAGAAATTTGATGACTTCCTTTTAATTTTTTTGAAGTCATCCTCTTACTACCAAAGGGCCTTTTCAATGTATTTAAGTATTCGACCATTCTTTTCCAAAATCCCTCTTGCTTTGATGGTAGCTTTATTCCTGCCAATTTTATAATATTATTATGTTTTACTCCAAACCCTGGGTGTGGTTTTATCCATTCTCATTCTTCATCAAAATTAGATTCTTCTTTTTCTTCATCTTCTGACTGAGGTCTTCTTTACAGCCCATCTGGCATTTTGAAGGTCTTCCCTGACTTATTTGATAAGTCAAAAGAAAACAATTGAATAAATGTAACCCATCTGGTCATTGGGGCATTTGGAAAACAGGGTGAGTTGATCATTTCAATTAAGGCTTTTGCATCTACTTGTAGCTCAAAGTGTTGTCCCCAAAGTACTGTTTGGAGTTTCTTGAGCATTTTGGCCACTCCACATAGCTCCAGCTTTGGCTGTGAGTATTTTGATTCCAATCTTGAGAATGTGATTGATTCATAAAGAACTGGTCTGTCCTTTCCTTCTTTGTCTTCTTGAGTAAGTACTGCTCCCGCAGCTATATAGCTTGAGTCTACTGCTAATTTAATCTTCCCTGCTCCCTTTTCATAATCCAAATTTTTTAATGTTATGTCCTCCCCTACAATTTGTCCTAACTTTTCAAATGCTTCATCAAATTTAGTATTCCATTCACATTCTTCATCATCTCTTGTTAATCTTCTTAGTGGTGATGCAATCTGAGAGAAATTTTGAATGAACATTCTAACATATGCACAAAGTCCCAAAAAGCCTCTTACTTCCTTTTTATTGAGGGGCTTTGGCCAAATTTGTATTTTATTAATCTTCCGCTTTGAAATTTTTCTTTCATTCAAAGAAACTACATGCCCTACTATGTCCAATGCTGGCACACAGCATGCAAATTTGATACCTGATATGGTAAGTCCTGCCTCTTCAATTCTGAATAATATTCTCTCTAATGTAACTGCATATTCCCAAATTAATATTCTTATCAGATTATTTTCTTGTAAAGCCTCATTATTATATGTTGATCTTGGACCTTTTATCCCTCCATCATCAATAAAAATTCTTACATTCTCTGGTATTTCTTCCTGAAGTATCCAAGTCATTTGGGCTTGATAAACTGCAACAGAATTAGTTGCTCCTTGCGGTAATACTGTGAGTTGTAGCCTTCCAAGTGGTGTTTCAAATGTAGTTAAGGGTCTTGTAAAAATGTCTAATTCTCTTCCATCATACCCTCCCATTATGTCACCAAGTCCATAACAAGCTCTCCCTGAAAAGGCATCTACAAATTCTTCAATATGTGGTGGTAATCCTGCATCTTTAATTGTTACCTTATTAAGATCCTTTAAATCATGGAAAATTCTAAGTTTTCCATTTGAATTTGCAACACAGAATACTGGACTTGTATAGCTAGAGGTAGGCTGCTCATACAAGCCTGTTCTAATCCTTTCCCTTACCAATTCAATGAACTGGGGTATTATGGGCTTTGGTATTGGTATTGACTTCTTTTTCCAAGGTGTATGTGGTATTACTGGTATTTTGTAGGGTTTTCCATATGAATGTTTTAGTAAACCCCTTTCCTCTGCACTGAATGCAATTGCTTTTTCTCTTAAAACTATAAAACTCATCAGAAGAATCCTTTCTTCTTCTGAAAGCCATCCAGGTGGTCCAAAATTTATCAATTCAAATCTTTCTTGTGTTATTTTTGATGTGACCATAAATATAGGTGGTTTTAGTGATAGTGGTGTATTATAAGGGTCTCTTGATAATGGTGGCCTTCCTAAAGGAGGATTTATGTCTTGTGGTATAGGCTCATTAACTGGTTTGACCTTCTTGAGTACTGATTTGTATTTTGCTGCACTATTTTGGTAATCCATTTTTTAATATCACTGAAATGATTCTGTTTTTCTCTTTGATATTTTTATTTCTTTTATATATTTATATATATTTTTAAAACTGGTTAAGTTGAAATCAATATAATATCTATTCTTGTATTTTCTTTATTTCTTCTCCTTATTTTAATAATCTCTTAAATTCAATAAATCTTCACTTCTTTTATCTTTTTCTGTCCATATATTTGAGGTTGCAGTTTTAGGTCATACAGGACCCTACAAATCAGGTGTGCAGACCGTGTATATTAGGTATACAAAATCCTGCCTTTTTATGTCATACAAGGACAATAATACCTCTTGTAAATTTCTTCACAAGGGAGCAGCTTCCTGTCATTCTGAGGACCTCCTGATCCTCAATTTGACTTGATCCAAGGGCAGTTTTTCTTTTTTTTCTCATTTTTTTTAAGCTGAAAGATTCCTTCTACTAATATCTACTTAAGCTACCTTGAGCCTTAATAGTTCATAAAATGTTTGGGTTGATAGATATTTCTTTCATCTTTTCAGTCTTTAACAATCTCCTTGCATATTTCAATTCTAAATCTTTGTCCTCCTTTCTTTAATATTTTATTCTTTGGCCAATTTATCATATATATTTGAGGATTTTATTTGAACCATTTCAAATCTGACCTCTTTTTTCTTCACATTATTTGTTTAATACCACTACTTCCTTCATGGACTAAAATAAACAAATAGATTATCAGACCTCAGGTGTGCCACCCCTGTAGTTTTAAGTCATACAAGGACATAACATTCCACTACTCCCTTCATGGATTCATTAAATTGCCAATTTTATATATTGAAAGAAATTCTCATAATCTTAGAGTTGAATATGCCTTCAGGATGTTTTTATGATGATCTTAAAGGAAAGCCAGTCTATATTTATCATCTTCCATTCATTATTATTAAGATTCTTCCTATCATGATTGAGCTTTCAAGATACTATTAAGATATAGTTTTTATTCTTCTTTCTTATTTCTATCTGTAATATTAATCTTCAGGTGTGGGATAAGACACCCTCTCCATTTAAATTTCTGTAGTTGGTTTCTCTACTTTATTTGTATTTTTCTTTGATTATTGTATTATTTCCTTGCCAAATTTTGAATTTTTAGCTTAATCATTATTATTATTTTGAGTCTTATTCATACTAAGAAGAGGTTTCAGTTTCTTTGGTGGCCTGACACTATATAGTGGCAGTCTACAAGGCTATAGCTCTAATCAACTCAGAGATATTTCCCCTCATCAGACCAGGTCTGACCTTGGCTGCTCAGTGTATATGTATTTTTTATGTACATATATACCAGTTGTCTGAGTGCCACCTAGAGCAGAAACACCATTAAAGCCTCTCTTTTCTGAATGGGATTTGCCTGATAATAATATTAATTATAAACATAATATTTATAATGTTTAAGTGATTGATAATTCTTATGATTTCTTCTTCTTCTTCTTCTTTTTTTTGAGTATATATATATATATTTATTTATATATATATACTTGAATTTTTCATATATAATCTTATATAATATTGGGATTTTAATATTTACAGCTTAAGGCATGGAGGACCTATATAATTTAACATTATTTATTTTAAAAAATGATAAATAAAAAGGTTGCAGTTTATAGTCTTTGTGGACTTTGAATATTTATTGAGTGAAAAGTAATAATAAAAGAAATTCCAGCTTATAGTCTTGGTGTACTTTATTCTTTTTTTTTCAAAATGAAGTTTGAAATAAACAAACAAATATTAAATTAATCATCAATATATTTTAAAATTCAAATAGATATTGAAAATGAGTATTCCAATACTCTTTATTTTTTTGCTTTTCTATATACTCCACATGGCTAATATATAATATTAGAAAATAAAAAAATTTCCAGTTTGAATTCATGGAGGACTTATACTGGTGTAAATCAATATTTTGACTCTGAGAAGGTATAGCTATAATGTGAGTATGAATTGAATACCTATATATAATATTTCAAATAGTAATTCTCATAATATTCTTGAAGAAAAATTCATAGAAAATTATAAGTGAAATTAATTAATAAATAGAGAAACAAGAATCCAGTTTAAGGTCATAGAGGACCCAGTTGACACTGATGAACTTTTTATAAAAAAAAACAAAAAAATTAATCAAAACAAATAAAAGATAAAAGATAAAAGATAAATTTGATTATTTCAATAATTTTCCAGCTTAAAGTAATGGAGGACTTGTTTCTTTAAGGTCCACCTATAATCAATCTTATAGCTTATGTGGAAAAGAATATTTCTATATATTATCATATTATTTTGATTAGAAATTAAGTATTAATTAAAATAGATATAAAGTAGAGGGATAATTTTCCAGTTTTAGGTCATGGGAGACCATTTCTATTAAATAAATATTGAAAAAGATACTAGATTGATTAATGATAATCTAATATAAGAAATAAGTCCAGTTTAAGGTCATAGAGGACCCATTTTTTGAATGAATTTAAAAATAAATACTTGAATACCATACTGATTATCAAGCTATTGTTAAATTAATTATTAAAATAAATATTGAAAAAGATATTGTAATTAAGTGTATATATTAAGATATTTATTAATATGGTTATGAATAAAGCAATAGAGTCATTAATTGTAATCCAAGTTAAGAAATAATTCCAGTTTAAGGTCATAGAGGACCCAATTGACACTAATGAATTTTTTTTCAAAAATAAAAAATAAAAAAATGAATTAGAAAAAAAATAAAATATAAAATTAATTATTTTAATAATTTTCCAGTTTAAAGTTATGGAGGACTCATATAGTTGAATCTTCATTTATTTAAAAATGATAAATTAAAAGTTTCAGTTTATAGTCTTTGTGGACTTTAAATATTTATTGAGTACAAAAAAAATAATTAAAGAAAGAAATTCAACTTTACAGTCTTGGTGGACTATAATATTTATAATGATATCATTTTATAATATTTCAAAAGAAATTTCAATTGGCTTTTCTAGTTTAGGGTCATAGAGGACCAATAATTGACTTGAAGGTTCCACTTTGAATCTAAAACCTATTTGATAAGCAATATAGCAATAATGAATGGATCATTCAATTAATTGTAAAATATCATTAGTCTATTTATAATGATATAGTCATAAATATATTTCAATAATAATAAATTAAATTAAAAAAGCAAATTTCTAGTTTTAGGTCATAGAGGACCAATAGTTTTATATAAAAACTGGTTTATTATGTGGTTAATTGATCTATTTATTTTTAACACCTATACTTATCTTTATTTATTTATTTTTTTCTTTTCACAGAAACTAACATAATTTATATATTTCAAAACTTAAACTCAAAGGGATAAATTTTTAGTTTTTCCTTATTTTCATTTAGTTAAAATAGATATTTTGATAAAAAAAGCTCTTATAAAATGTAACTCAAAATACGTAAAATACAAAAATTGATAATCATTTTTAATCAAATTTTAAGTTAAAAAATATTTTGTATAGCAAATAACTTTTTAAAATAAATCTAAAAGTTGTTATTGCTAATTCAGCTTCAAGAGAACTTCTAAAAGTACCTCTAATAATATGTTTAATTAGCAACATCATCATTTATGATGATTTTATTGCTGATAGTTTTGAGTTGTTTTTTTTTTAAATTCAGAGAATTGAATTGTGAGTATGATAGGTGGGTTGTAAATTTGAATTGATTTAATTGAAATAATCTATTCTTTCTATTTAATTGAAGATTAAGTTTAATTAATTACAGTATTTTCAATAAGAAATAAATTTTTCTATTGAATAAAATTTGAATATTGATTTCTGAATTTCTATTTACAATGTATTTAAGGTTCTGGTATGTAATTGTAAGTGTTATTTTGACTAGTAAGTCTGAAGCGAAGCTCTAAATCATATCTCAATGATATATTAACATAGGTATATCATCTTTTTTAATTGATATAAAGTTTATAACTCAATTTCAAGCTTCCTATTGATTAGGGTTCAGGGTGTAAAACAACTTGTGTCTTGAAGTTTAATTCAACTATAGCTAATTCAATAAGTTTCAATTCTGTTGAAGCTTATTTAATTATCAATTAAAGTCTAATTTATATTTAATTCATAATTTATCAACTGATTGAACTTGTGTAATTAAGCTTCTATATATATACCTATATTCAATCAAAAATTAATTAATTATTTTAATTGTTTTAATAGATAAAAAGTTCCTATATGTATATGAAAGTTATTTTTTTGATATTAAGCTGTAAGCAAAGTGTTTATTGAGTTACTAATGATAGTTTAAAGATTTGCTATCATTTATTTGGTTTTTTTTAATTCAGTAATTAAATCTTAATATTTTGTATTGGCAAGGGTTCAGGGTGTAGAATTAATTGTGGCTTGAAGTTTAATTTAATTACAATTCATTGAATAAGCTAAATAGGGCTTTGGCTTTAAATTATATTTAGATTCAATTTAATTATTTATTCATTTTTGAACAGCTCTATATTATACTGTTAGCTTTTATCAAAAATCAATGCTTGGTGATGTCATTTTGATAGCTCTGGGGCTTCTATATGTAATCTAAAGTTATCTTTTAAATAGTATAGCTGAGGCAAAATTTTTAATACTATCTGAATCATAAATTGAAAGATTTTCTTTGTTTGTCTTGATTACTTTGGAGTTATTAGTTCAATTTTGATAAATTCAAATTTAACTGTTTCTATTTATTTAAAGTTTTGATTAAAATAAGAGGTAGTTAATTTTGAATTTATAGCTATTAATATATGATTTATGAGCTTATTTTTATATAAAAATAATAATAACTTTATTCAATATAAAATTTTCTCAATTGATTAGTAATGATGATGAAATAGTGTCATTTTGATCATTTCTTTGTCTTTCTGGGTAGTTTTTTAGTAAGTAATAGTTAAAAATTGACTGAGAGGGATGAAGCGAGCTGCTTAAACACCTCTTAATGATGTGATATACTACTCTATTACTAGGATTTATTAGCTCTGTAGTCAGTAGATGGTTTTCCTCTAATACTATGTAATAAAGTTTGAGATAATATTGATAAAAATGATTTAATTTGAATCATGTGATTTGAATCCAAATCATCTTATCAAAGAGAATCATGTGATGAATATAAAAAGTAAAAATAAACTAATTCAATTTGTCACATTATGTGTTTGAATTACTGCTGTGCAGATGTAAGCTGTGTAAGCTCTAAATATGATGTGATACAAAAAGCTGTGCAAAAATAATGAATTTTTGTTTAATTGAAACAATCATGTGATCAAAAAATTTGAAATGTCATTTTGCTAATAAGTATAGTTCAATTAAAAAAATCATGTGATTAATGAAAAAAACTAAAATGATGTCATTTGGTTGGATATATGATGTGTTTGGCTAGACGCTGTGTAAACTTTAGCTATGATAGATTTTTTTTGACAATGAGGTATTTTAATTAATGAGATAATGGAAAGAATCATATGGTCAACTCAACACATAATTGTGTGATTAAATTAAAACCTTGTAATTTGTGTGTAAAGGTGCTGGTGAAATGATGTTATGCTTTTGTTATATTTTACTATAAAAGAAGCAGGTGTTTTCATCATTCTGAAACAGTTTTTCTTCATCTGATGTCTTTATTTTGAGCTTTTATGTATTATTATTATTTTTTTTGAAGAATTCATAATGCCTGATTTTCTTCTATTTATATACATATGCCTTATTTAACTACTTTTTGCTCATTTATATAAATATATAATTTCTGCATATCCAAAATGCAATTTATGCAAAGATAAATTTATATAATTTCAACCTGATCAGTTGGATTTATATATTTTTATTTATGTGTATTTCATATATATATTAAAGTCATGATTTATTTGAATATCTAAATTTTAACTCAATAATATATTATTTATTATCACATCATTAAGGGTTATATCCTTATTATTATTCATTTTCAATATATAATTATGATATTCTACTGTGATATGGGTTTTTGGGATTATATGTTATCCTTTTAGAATACTATAGTATTATAATATCATTTATATTTTGATATTATTTTAATTCTGATATTATAATATTATGATACTTATATTGTTATAATGTTATCTTGTTCATTATAATCTCATATTTATGTGAAATATTACTTCTTCTTTACTCATGAATTGGTTTTATTTTATTTGTTTCTTTATTTTTGTATTTCTTTTAATTTCTTTTCAAAACAAGGGGGGGTGGCCAGTTTTTTTATTAATTTTTTTTTTAAAAAAAAAATTAAAAATTGAAAAAAGAGAAACCTTAAATAAAAAGATCTGGTCACCCCTCCTTGTGAGTTGAATTCTTTGTATGTGCTATGTGTGTATGTGTGTAGCATTGTCACAACCATGGCAATTCACTTCCTTGGATCCCCATATGGCATATCAAGCCACAGTTCTTTTATGGCCAATTGGCCATATCCATCACCAGTGGCCAATATGGCCACGTCATCATCTTATGGACCATTTATGGCCATTTGTGTTTTGGGGCCTTCATGGCCCTTCACCTCAATCCAGCACCCATAGCGGCAACTTATGGCCATTTCCCTCAAAACCAGGGGAAATGGCCCAAATGGCTGTTTTTGGCCATTTGGGCTCATAATGCGCATTTTTGCGCATTTGCGCATATTTGCGCATTTTTGCGCACTTTGACGCAAAGTGCCCAAAAAACACTTTCCCGCCTTTTGGCTCAGAACCCAAAAGTGGCCAAAAACCCCAAAAGGCCCAGAAACACCTTTCCAAGCTCTGAAGCCATCACATCCATCCTTTTCCCCTCTGCCTTTCCACCTCAAGACCTTTGGACGTAATCTTCTTGCCAATCCACCAATATGCCATAAATGATGTTATACATCATTGTGCATCATTTTTCAACAGCAATTCAATGGTGGCAATATCAAACAGTCTTTTCAACATTATAACATCTCATCACGTCATCAAGGCACCCAATCATTCAGAGGAACCATCAAGGCTCAAGAGCAAGTGTTTCAGCATCAAAGACCAATGACGCCATCAAGCAGTCATTGGTTATTCTCACTCCAAGTATTCCTTCCAAGGGAATACTGCCAATTCATTCTCAAGTGTATTCAAGAGGCAGTGCCAAAAAGAAGTTGTCAAGTGTCAAAGCTCCACTCAATCCATCTTGGCAACCATATTCATTTTGATACAGTCTGGATCCATCAAGACCTGTATTTCATTTTCAATCATGGGAAATTCATTCAACCCAATTCAATTTCAATATTAGCCAGCTGTATCAATTCCCAAAACAATCAATACAGCCTCAAGGATCAATACAGATCAGTTTTCAGCCTGAAGAACTCAAGCTCCCAACTTTTCACATATACCGGCTACCCTTTCCACCCTGGGGGGTTTTCCCCAGTTAATTAATATATTTTGATTTTATTTTATCTTTATTTTCTTTTCATTTTAGTGAAGCAAATACTGATATTATTAAGTCAGTCATTTAGCACTTTTCACTTTCTCTTTCTTCACCTGTCAATGGATATTTGGTGGTCATATCCTTACTAATTCCATTATTCATTTTTGGCAGGTTGAAACAGGGATTAAGGACTTACTTGGTTGGCTCTTTGGTTATTTGGCTTCCCTTTCCTCTTTTGCATCTCATCTTGTACCTGCATATCTTTTAGGGGAATTTATTCTTTATTTTTATTTCTTTATTCTTTGGAGTCTTCCAAGTGAGTTCCCTGATTGCTGAGTGCCAGGCCACTCTTGTATTTCTGTCCAAGAGCCCCTGTGACATTATATTAATTAACTCATAATTTCTTTTTCATTCTGTTCATTCTTTCTTTATAATTTCATTCACTCATTTCATCGAAATTATGATTCTTTTACGCTTATGAACTTAATGATTCATCGTCACCTCTCAATTTTCTTTCATTCATTCTTCATTTTGAAAATTGAAAGCTGACCCATTTTTTATTTTTGTTATTCTTTTTAAAATCTTTTCAAATAATCAAATTTTCATTCTCATTCATAATTCAGGCTTCATCTTGATTTTCCTTGATTCTCAAATTTTTCATCAAGATATTCAGACACGTTATTCACATCAAGATTCATAATTGATTCATTCTTCAAGAATTTTGGTTTTTAAAGAATAATTCACTTGATTTTGATTGATTGATTGATTTGACATATTTGATTTTGACCTCAAGAAAATTGATTGACCTGAAGATTTCATTGATTTTGCTGATTTTTCACATCAAGAATTTTGACATAAATTGATTTTTCTTCAAGATTTTCATTTGATTGATTGATTTTGCAAGATTTTTTATTTTGATTGATTTGATTGATTTAATTTTGACTTCAAGACTTCATTTGATTTTGGTTTATTGACGTACTTGAAGATTTTCATTTTTATTCATTGATTTTTTCCTCAAGATTTGATTGTTGACTCTTTTCAATTCAAGAAAATTTTGATTTTTAATTCATTATTTCATTCCATTCCTGATATCATGCCTGTTCAACACTCACCTCCGGCAAGACAGACAAGATCTCAGGCCAGAGCTCAAGCTGTTCTCACTCCAACTCCAAGAGCTCCTCTAGATGGCACCCCAGCAGTTCCTCAACTGAGGGCCCAATTAGATAGAGGACCCCGCATGGAAGGAACAGCACCATCCAGGAAGGAAGGAAGAGGGCCAAGAAGATCATGTTCATTTTCAGGAGTAGTTGGTGGATTTCCAGGAACTTCAAGGACTATTTTCAAAGGTCCAGGTGAAGATGGTGAAGAGGAGGAGGAGAATTCTGTGGAAGAGGAAGAGTCTGATGGTACTGAAGGTGTCCCTGCTCCGGTGGAGGCATCCCAAGGTACTGGAAGACCAACTCTAGCCCAGTCTAATCAGCCTGTCTCTCATCAGTCTGAACCATCCCTATTGGCCATCATGCAGCAAATGACTCAGATTATGGCCAATCTTCAAGAAGCTTCATCCTCTGAAGCATCAAGACCACCAGCCTTCAAGACTCCATCTATGAAGGCACCGGAATGCTTTGATGGGACTCAGCCCTTCAAAGTTAGAAGTTTCATTCAGTCTTGTCAATTGATATTTCATAATGATCCGGAAAACTTCGCTCAAGACAGAAAGAAGGTCCTTTATGCCACTTCATTTCTCATTGACAGGGCTGCAAAATGGATTGAGCCTTATCTTTCCAATCTCACCAATCAAGATTAAAATTACCTTCTCAATTCTTGGCCTTTATTTGAATCTCAACTCTTCACTCTATTTGGTGACCCAAATGAAGTCAGAAAAGCAGAAGCTGAGTTGGATTCTTTAAGAATGAAAGAAGGTGGGCATGTATCCTTATATATTGCTGATTTCAGAAGCTTAGTCTCAAGAATCGGGGATTGGGGTGAAAGAGCTCTCATCCATCATTTCAGGAAGGGATTGCCATCCAGGATTTTGGATCAATTGGCCTCCCATCCTTCAAGAATTGACTCTCTTCAAGACTTAATGGACGTTACCCTGGAACTTGATACCAGGTACCATGAGAGGCAAAATGAAAAGAGTCATCATCAAGAGAAGAAGCCAGAAGCCTCAAAGTCAAGTTCTTCTCATCCTCAAAATTCTTCAAGTTCAAGTCATAAGAAGAAGAAGAATTTTCAGAAGAGGGACAAGCCCCATTCGTCTTTGTTGAATAAAGATTTCAAGCTCATGAACTCTGAAAAAGAAAGAAGAATCAAGGAGGGTCTTTGTACCTATTGTGGTGGGAAGCATAGTCTTGAGTCCTGTTTCAAAAGGCCTCAAAACAAGCTTACCCAACCGTCAGGCAAATTTCCCAGCCAGGGAAAAGCCTGAGTGAAGATCATGTTGTGTTCAATGGTCTTCACAGTTTTCCACCCAGAGCACAATTGTGCATTCTGAATACTGGTGTCAAAAATTCTCTTAAATTTTTTGTTTTTTCTTCTCTCTCTGATATGTTTTACAGTATTCTCATTGATTCTGGTGCTACCAACTCATTTATTGCAAAGCAGTTTGTTCACAAGTATTCTTTGACCATGTCAGAACTCCCGGAGAAGATTCCCCTTATTATTCTTGACTCCTCTGAGTCTCCTTCTTTATTTGTGACTCACCATACTAAATATATGGTTGAGCTCCCTTCCTTCCCAAGCTTTGAATGGGACTTTTTAGTCATTGATACTCCCAAGGGAGAAGACCTCATATTGGGCTTTGACTTTCTTAATCATTTTAATCCATTTATTGATTGGAGGCAAGGATTGATCACCTTTAATTCTGATCATAAGGACTATAATGATCCTTCAATTTCTTTCAGTAATGACTTTTCTTCTGCCAAATCATGTGCAGCTCTGGTTGGTGATTCTAGAACACCATCATTTCCGTCTTCTGTCCATATTCCTTCCCTTAATTCCCATCAGTCATTACTATCATCTAGAGATGAAGTCTTCAAAGAGATTCAAGATGTTGGAGAAGATAATTCTGTATCTTCACTTCATCTCTTCTTTGGGAATATGGACCTTCCTCCTTCATCTTATCAAGACTCCCTGGAGGAGTTGTGGGATGAAGAGGAAGAGCCAGAAGAAATAGAAACCGTGATGAAGGTTGTTCCTTCTGTTTATCACCAATACTTGGATGTATTTTCCAAGAAGAAAGCAGAGAAACTTCCTCCTCACCGCGCCTGTGATCATCATATCGAGCTGGAGGGGTCTCTACCTCCAGTTGGGGTGATCTACTCTTTATCAAACCAAGAGTCAGATACACGCAGGGCCTACATTTCAGAGAATGTAGAGAAAGGTTTCATCCGGCCAAGCTCCTCTTCTACAGGAGCACCTGTTCTTTTTGTCAAAAAGAAAGATGGTGGCCTCCGTTTGTGTGTTGATTACCGCAAGCTCAATGCTGTTACTAGGAAGAACAAGTATCCTGTTCCTCCTATGAATCAGCTTCTCACTGTTTTCAATGGTTCTTCTATCTTCTCCAATATTGATTTGCGTGGTGCATATAACCTGCTCAGAATCAAGGAAGGTGATGAACATTTGACTTGTTTTAGAACCAAATATGGTAGTTATGAGTACTTGGTTATGCCGTTTGGGCTTACCAATGCTCCTGCTTCTTTTCAAAATCTCGTCAATGATATTTTTTATGATCTTCTTGATGTTTTTGTTGTGGTTTATTTGGATGACATTATGGTCTTTTCCAAATCTGAGGAAGAACATGTCACTCATGTGTCCACTGTTCTTTCCAGACTCAGAGCCAATAACCTCTTTGCTAAGGCGTCCAAATGCCTATTTCATGTTTCTAGTGTGGAATATCTTGGTTATGTAGTTTCTTCTGAAGGCCTCAAGATGGACCAAGCAAAAGTCCAGCAAATTCTCAATTGGCCACCTCCAAGAAGCCTCAAGGCTCTTCAATCATTCCTTGGCTTTGCCAATTTTTACCGCCGTTTCATCAAGAATTATTCAAAGAAAATCAGTTCACTCACAAGTTTCCTCAAGAAAGATTCCCGTTTTCCCCTCAATGAGGAAGCTCTTAGGCAGTTTCATCAACTCAAAGAGGCATTCACCACTGCTCCAATCCTTTCTCATTTCAATCCTTCTCTACCCACCATTGTAGAGACCGATGCATCAGATTATGCCTTGGGTGCTGTACTGAGTCAGGTCTCTGACTCAGGAAAACATCCCATTGCATTTGATAGCCGCAAGCTTCTCCCAGCTGAGCTCAATTATGAGATTCATGACAAGGAACTCCTTGGCATAGTCTGGGCTCTCAAGCGCTGGAGAGCTTTCCTTCTTTCTATTTCTTCCCCTTTTGAAGTTCTCACCGATCATTCATCTCTTCAATATTTTATGTCTTCCAAGATTCTCACTCGCCGTCAAGCCCGCTGGGCTAAATTTTTGTCTGAATTCCATTTCTCAATCACTTACCGCCCTGGCCGCTTGGCCACCCTTCCAGATGCCTTGTCACGTCGGGACGACGTTTACCCGGAGAGGGGGGAGGATTTCATCAGCAAGAATCCAATGAACTATCAGAAGATAATTAAGCAAGATGAAATTCAAGCTTCAAAGTTTTTTGCAGTCAAGGTGGATTCACTTTCAAACTTGATTGATTCAATTCAGAAGGCAGTGTCGCAAGATTCTCAATATAGAAGTGTCCTTGAAGATTTGGGTAAAGGTAAATCTGTCCAAGATTATTCTCTTGATTCCTCTTCCAAACTTCTCCTTTTCAAAGATCGGGTGGTGGTCCCAAATGACCCCACAATTCAACTCAATATACTTCAAAATCGGCATGACTCTCCTCTAGCTGGACACCCTGGCCAAGAGAAGACTCTCAAACTTGTCAAGCGGGATTTCCACTGGTCCGGCATGACTCAATTTATCAAGGATTATGTATCATCCTGTCAACAGTGTTCAAGAAACAAAAATATTCATCACAAGAAGTTTGGACTCCTCAAGCCTCTTCCAATTACAAGTGGTCCTTGGATTTGTCTTTCAATGGATTTCATAACTCAATTGCCACTGTCCAATTTCTTTGATTCAATTTTAGTTATAGTGGACAGATTCTCAAAAATGGCGGTTTTTATTCCAACAATAGCTTCAATCACTTCATTAGATTTGGCCCATTTATTCATCAAGAATATTTTCTCAAAGCATGGCCTTCCTTCAAGCATTGTTAGTGATCGAGGTTCTCTTTTTGTTTCTTCCTTTTGGACCAACCTTTGTCAGCAGCTCAAGATTTCAAGAGACTTGTCAACTGCTTATCATCCAGAAACTGATGGACAGACAGAGAGGGTAAATCAGATACTAGAACAGTATCTTTGGATGTATGTCAGTTATCATCAAGATGATTGGAACACCTGGCTCCCTCTGGCTGAATTTGCCTACAATAACTCTGACCACTCTTCAACAAAGCAATCACCGTTTTTCACTGTTTATGGAAGAGATCCTCATTTTGACTCAGTTCACATCACTCAAGACACTCCGGCTGGAAAGGTATCAACAAAAATCCAATCAGTACAGCAAGATTTCAAGAGAGAACTTGAAGTTGCCATAAACAGGTTTAAGAGGTATGCAGATAAAAGTAGAGCAAGTCCACCTGTTTTCAATCCTGGTGACATGGTATGGCTTTCTTCCAAGAACATCAAATAAACCAGACCCACCAAAAAGCTGTCTGAAAGATGGCTGGGTCCTTTTCCAATCTTGAAGAAAATCAGCACTCATGCCTACCACCTCAAGCTTCCATCTCAATGGAAATCCATCCACCCAGTTTTCCACATTTCCCTTTTGGAACCGGTCAAGACGTCAACAATCCCAAATAGGCATCAAGAGCCACCTCCTCCAATCACCATTGAAGAAGAAGAGGAATGGGAAGTCTCTCCAATACTGGACTCAAAGCTCAAGAGAGGAAAATTATGGTATCTGGTGGAATGGAAAGGTTTCAGTCAAGACCCAGAAAGATCCACTTGGGAACCAACCAAAAACCTCAAGAATTGTCCTGAACTTGTCAAAGATTTTCATTCATTATATCCTGACAAGCCTGGGCCCAATTCTTCAAAAGCTTGATTTTTTATGGTGCTTGGTGGGGAGAGGAATTACCAAAAGTAAGTCCCACTCCTGGTATGAACCTTTAGGGGTATTCTACTCTTTTTGTTGTAAGCATCAGCTTGGCCACTCTGTGAGCACTTTGCAATTTGGACACAGATCTCTGGAATGGCTTTCAACTTCATTTCCAATATTATGGCCATTTTCACTTGGGACAATGGGCCATTCACTTTTCAATTCATTTCCAAGACTTCAAAACTCAAATTCATTCCTTCAACATTTTTTGTTTTATTTTTATGGCACTGGCGGGAGTGGTAACTACCAAAAGTAAGTTCCTCTCCTGGTGTGCACTTCCCTGAGGGGTCTACAATCTTGTCAAAACATCACCTTGGCCACTTTTTGAGCACCTGGCATCAAATTTATCTTTCCAGGTCCTTGGCCAATTTCAAAATCAGTTATCAACCTCCGTGATGAAGATTGGAACCTCCTCAAGATTCAATTCATTTTTCTTTTTCCTTTTCCTTTTCTTTTCTTATTTTCATTTTTATTCTTTATTTCTATTTACTTTCATTTTAAATTTTCTTTTATCACGTCAATTATCACGTCAAACAATTTTCATTCATTTCAAAAATTAAATTCAAATCATGAAGCCAATGACAAAAGAAGATCAAGCAAGTCCTGCGTCAAATGTCAAATTCTTAATATCAGTTTTCAAATTTTTTACCTTAATCAGTCCTCTTGAATCACTCTCTCAAAATCTTTCCAACAGCCTCAACAGGCTTCACCTTGTATTGGTGCTCAGGAGCTCACCATTTCAAGGTGGGGGGTACTGTCACAACCATGGCAATTCACTTCCTGGGATCCCCATATGGCATATCAAGCCACAGTTCTTTTATGGCCAATTGGCCATATCCATCACCAGTGGCCAATATGGCCACGTCATCATCTTATGGACCATTTATGGCCATTTGTGTTTTGGGGCCTTCATCGCCCTTCACCTCAATCCAGCACCCATAGCGGCAACTTATGGCCAAATGGGTATTTCTGGTCATTTCCCTCAAAACCAGGGGAAATGGCCCAAATGGCTGTTTTTGGCCATTTGGGCTCATAATGCGCATTTTGCGCACTTTGATGCAAAGTGCCCAAAAGACACTTTCCCGCCTTTTGGCCCAGTTTTTGGCTCAGAACCCAAAAGTGGCCAAAAACCCCAAAAGGCCCAGAAACACCTTTCCAAGCTCTGAAGCCATCACATCCATCCTTTTCCCCTCTGCCTTTCCACCTCAAGACCTTTGGACGTAATCTTCTTGCCAATCCACCAATATGCCATAAATGATGTTATACATTATTGTGCATCATTTTTCAACAGCAATTCAATGGTGGCAATATCAAACAGTCTTTTCAACATTCTAACATCTCATCACGTCATCAAGGCACCCAATCATTCAGAGGAACCATCAAGGCTCAAGAGCAAATGTTTCAGCGTCAAAGACCAATGACGCCATCAAGCAGTCATTGGTTATTCTCACTCCAAGTATTCCTTCCAAGGGAATACTGCCAATTCATTCTCAAGTGTATTCAAGAGGCAGTGCCAAAAAGAAGTTGTCAAGTGTCAAAGCTCCACTCAATCCATCTTGGCAACCATATTCATTTCGATACAGTCTGGATCCATCAAGACCTGTATTTCATTTTCAATCATGGGAAATTCATTCAACCCAATTCAATTTCAATATTAGCCAGCTGTATCAATTCCCAAAACAGTCAATACAGCCTCAAGGATCAATACAGATCAGTTTTCAGCCTGAAGAACACAAGCTCCCAACTTTTCACATATACCGGCTACCCTTTCCACCCTGGGGGGTTTTCCCCAGTTAATTAATATATTTTGATTTTATTTTATCTTTATTTTCTTTTCATTTTAGTGAAGCAAATACTGATATTATTAAGTCAGTCATTTAGCACTTTTCTCTTCCTCTTTCTTCGCCTGTCAATGGATATTTGGTGGTCATATCCTTACTAATTCCATTATTCATTTTTGGCAGGTTGAAACAGTGATTAAGGACTTACTTGGTTGGCTCTTTGGCCATTTGGCTTCCCTTTCCTCTTTTGCATCTCATCTTGTACCTGCATATCTTTTAGAGGAATTTATTCTTTATTTTTATTTCTTTATTCTTTGGAGTCTTCCAAGTGAGTTCCCTGATTGCTGAGTGCCAGGCCACTCTTGTATTTCTGTCCAAGAGCCCCTGTGACAAGCATGTATGTGTATTGTGTAGTTCAGCTCAATAATTTTCATTTTGGCTTCCTGATTTATTCAGTTCTAGAATGTTAAGATAAGTTTCTTTATAATTTCTCTTGAGGATTGAGGCTACACATAGCTGAAAAGATCTTTTTTCTTCCTTCCAAAATGTCTAGTCTTCTTGTAGTGAAAAAATCTTGAAGTATTTGTTATTCAACATTTCCTCTTGTATTAGTAAGGTCATAAAACTTATTTTTTTATTTATTTTAAATTTCAACATAATACTGATTAAACCTTCCCTGTTTTAAGATTATTTTGCTGAATTATATTTTGAAATGATTATTTGAAATTATAACTTGTTTTTGTTTTAAAAAAGAAACAATCTTCTTTGGAAGAAGTGCAATGATGAGGAATTTGTTTTGCCTGATGAAAGGTAATTATTCATGAAATTGAGAATTCAAGAAACCCTAATTAAATTGATTATCATTGATTAAAATTTATAAACTGATACTTCTTTATTAAAGTCCCACTTTCCCCAAAACCTATAGCCACTTGTGCTTTGTGTGGTATAAGAAATAGTTAACCACCCCTATTTTTTAAGTATAAAAAACTACTGATACTATTACAGAATAAAAAAACTAAAGCATTCTTTCTAGATGTATTTGATAACCAGATCTTTTTTTATTACTGTAACTTTTATTTATATCAATTGAAATATCTTAACCACAACTATCACTTCTGAGATCCATATCAATTCTTAATTTTTTTTGTTTTATTAGTTATATATAAATTATTTTTTGATTTATTTATTGATTATTACTAGATTTCTTTTTGCTACTATTACAGAAAAGTCATAAATTGAATTTGCAGTTTAAGGCCATGCTGGGCCATCATGTATCATTGGTACTTGCATGTGTTAATACTTTTTTGATGAACTGACTTAAAATAGAGTAAGAGAAACAGTAACCAAAGAGTTGAATTGCATTTTAAGGCCATGCTGGGCCTTTAATTTTCTGAAGAATGATTTTCTTAGAATAATCTTGATTCTTCTTCATTTTCATTTCAATCTTGCTACTGACAATTTCTTTCCATAACTTATTCCATTCTTCTTTTTTCAAACAAAACTGGTGATTCTTCATTATAATTATTAACTGTAAGACTTTATCCTCTAAATCAAAATCCAATCCCTTTTCAATAATATAGCAGTACCCTCTCCATCTAATAATTTCACCCTTAATTTGATATTCTTAAAGACAAAGCCATCTCTGAGCTTGTATTGTTCCTCAGTAAAGACTACTCCTTATATCTGAATTCATATAGAAAATTTCATTCCAATAGTCATTATTGAGATTTCCTTTAATTCCATCATAATTAAGTATATCCATAAACTCTAGTTTTGAAAGGTTTGATCCAGGAAGCTGGCTTAAAGAGGCTTCTGTAGGTGTTTCTTGAGTGATATCTTTGTTTCCAAATAAATCTTCAAATTCAATAAAGGGGATATTTTGAATAATTGGTATCTTGAAGGATTCAATAATTGGTAAGCCCCATCTTTGGTCTTCATTGTTAAGTCCTTGAAAATTTTGATTGATCCAGAGGTCTTGGCTTTTTTCATTTGTTTCTGAGTTTGGCCAAGAGATCCAGATGGTATTGTCTGCTTCATCAGTTTCAGACATGATGATTATAAAATATAAATTATGATAAAAACAATTGCTAATGTTTTCTTGATGTTAAAAAATATGAATAATTATAGTATATTCTTGGTAAAGGTAGATGAAATAAATAATTTAAGTAAAATATTTCTTAAAGAATTGATCCTCTTTGATAAGGCAGGAAGTCACTGCCAAAAACTTGAATCAATTGAAATTTTAAGTATTAAGGTGAGAACTTTTTGGGTCCTCTTTGATAAGGAAGGAAGTCACTGCCAAAAATACTGCACTTGATTATTTAAATTTAATTTTACTGATTTTCTTCTCTTCTTTGTTCTTGAACTATGTAAGCTGGAGGTTTTCAGAATTCGCTTCAGCTGTACTTTTCTCGTTGATGGTAAGTAATTTCTATAATAAGCTATTTTTTCATTCAAAACTCTAAGTTCCTCCAATAACAACCTTATTTCTTCCAATTTTGCCTTTTCTTCTCTTGATTGGTGACTTGATGACTGACATCTTTGAAATTCATCTTCATACTCAGAAATTAATTCTTCATATTGCTTCTTCAATTTCCTTTGATCCAAAATCTCTTCATCCTCCAACAATTCATCCCCATAACATCCAAGCTTTGGCATCTTGATTTTTTGTTAATTTTATTAAAGATTATGATCTTATCAATTTTTTTTGAAAAAGATCTTCAAATTAATGATATTGATATTAAAATTGAATAGAAATTTATATTGAAATTCCCAAGGATTTCAACCCAAAAACTTAAACCATTAGAGGTGGAATAAGAAACAGACACCCACCCCCTATTTTTTTAATTGAAACATAGCCTTATGATACTTTTACAGTTAAAACTCTTGCATACCCAAATCATCATTCATAAATTTATTTTTAATTTTTTAATTTTTTATTTTGAGTTTATATTTTTTTTTAATTTTAATAATTTTTTTTTAAGTTTTTTTTTTGAAGTTTTTTTTTTAAGTTTTTTTTTTAAGTTTTTTTTTTTAAGTTTTTTTTCTTTTTTTCTTTTTTTTAAATGTGCAGAAAAATATATTCAATTCATGAAACCCATTTTCCTTTTTATTTTTTTGAATAATTCTATTTACACATATATCCTTTGCTATTTCTCCCAGTATGTTCCCTCCTTAGTTCCTTTCTTCTAGGGTATTACCTTTCCAATTTCTTATGAATCCATCTTTTTTGTGTATAAAGAGGTATCCATACTCTTCCAAGAAAATATTTCCACCAAGAAGCTCCATATTATGCAAGTTGAAGTCTTCTTGTGGGCAAATTCTACCATCATAAAGAGCCTTCCTTGTTTGTTCATCAAAGGAAAATACTTTCTCCCAATACTGGTTTTCCAAGTTACCCTTAATTCCTTCCTCATTCAAGAGCTCCATAAAGTCTAATTTTGACAGGTCATATCCTGGAAGATTCTTCAACCATTTTCCTCCTTTTATTCTTGATGGACCCTCAAAGTATATATCTTTGAATTCAATGTAGGGAAGAATTATGAAATCTGGCTTCCCTTCAGGTGTTGGAAGTTTCCAGTAAGAAATTTCATCATAATACTTCAAGAAACTTTCTTTATCCAAGTCCATTTCCTTGTCTTTATCAATTCTCCATGGGCTTGCTGGGTTTAAATCATATGACATAATAGTGATCATGAGATCTTTTTTCAATGGTGAGACTTCAACTTCTATCAAATTTGCTTTTGGCTTGGAATCTGAAGATAATCTTGGTTTAATTTCTTTTAAAGAGTCATGATTATTGTAGGCCTCCCAAAGCTTTTCATAAGCATGAGAGTGCTTTATTTTCTTCTTTGGAGGATCTTGAGAAATTTCATGTATTTGGAATTCATCAGTTTGATTAGATTCTTCTTTATTGTATTCCTTCATAAATTCTTCATCTTTGAAACAGTCAATAATTTTATTTCTAAGATCTTCCAATGATTCTTCACAGTATTGATCACTGTTCATTTCTGGCTTCATTTCAATTTCCATATTTTGTGGGTATTTTTGCTTGAAAAATATGTCAAACAGATTCTTTCTACTATGTATTGGTCGTCCTTCTATGTTTTCTGAGCAATTAACCATAACCTGATATAACATACCATTGGTGTCAATTGGTTTATAGCTAATTTTGCTTTCCTTTTTCTCGGCTTTATTGACTTCTTCCATATACCAATTTGATTTTTCATCTTGTTTCCATATATAAGTTTTGTTGTTTTCAGGTTCATCATCAATTTTCCAGAAGTCAGGGCATGGGCTTAAGCTTAAGTTATTTACTTGAGGGTTTTTATTTTTAACATAATCTTCATATTCACTTGAAGGTGGTAGATTTCTGTTGATCCATTCCTCCCACTTTTTGGGATCAAATGTAGCCCATTCCTTGTTTTCTTTTATTGCCTTGTCTAAATACCAGGCTAATGACTTTGGCTCTTCTGATTTTATTTGGTTTTATAGTGCTTTTGTTGATGGTCCCTGTTCTGGCTCTTGTGTTTCTACCTCTTGGTCTTCTTCCACTTCCTCCTGAAGTTCATTCTCTATTCTCTTATCCATTATGGATAATCTTTCATCTAAATTACATTCCATAGACTTTATATTTTGATAATCTTTGGTTTTTGTTGATTTGAAAATAATTTTTATTTTTGATTTGGATTTATCTTCAGCTTCTTTTAATTTTACTTTGCTAAACCCATCTTTTATTTTTCCCATTGAACAAAGCTCCATTCCTCTTGGTGGTCCTGTTTGCCATCCTAACATATGGGGTTTGCATATTGGCATACATAATCTTCTACCATCTGCTTCTTTATAGCTAAATATTTAACCTTGTTTCTGTGAAAAGTCCAATCTAATGTTATTGTCTGCCAAGAAGGGCCTTCCAAGAACTGTATGTACTGCTCCCTTGGCAATTAAAAAATGAATTTCCTTTTCTTCTCCAGAAGGCAAGAGTACTTGTGTGAATTCAGCTAATCCAATTAATGATGTTGTATGTCCTCCAATTTTGCTTAAATTCATGTGGAGCTTTCTGTTTGGAAGAGAGGCTTTTCTTTCTGCATCTCCAGTGATTATGTTGAGCTCTTATCCTTTATCTACCAGTGCCATTACTGGATATTCTTCTTTTCCAACAAATACTTGCATAAACTCAAGTGGACAGGCATAATGAAGTCTTGGTTTTTCAAAGTCTTTAATCTTTATAGAAATAACGTCTTCTTTAATGTCCAAAGTGTTAACTGATTTCAAAGCTTCCTTCTCTTCAAGAGAAATCCCTTGCAGCTTGTGAAGGAAGGTTGGTGAAACTGATAATATTTCTTCCAAGGTTAAGTAAATTTTCTGTTCCAATATTTTCTTTATCACATTTTCAATTGCTAATTTTGGTTTGAATTCTTTCTTATCCTTTATGAATTCTTTATTTTCAGTTTTGTGGTGAACCATCCTTTTATTTAACTTGTAACCTTCCTCTTAAACATTCTCTTTTTCTTTGATTTCTGTTCCTTCAAATGTTTCATTGCTTTTTGTATGTCTATCTTTATATTTGGTTGGAACAATAATCTTTATTTCTTCTTCAGCCTCATCCTCATGATAGGTTCCTGGTAGTATAGGTTTTTTACTTTGAGAATCTTCTTTATTTTGGCTTTCTTGCTTAGAAAATCTTTTCTTTGTCTTTCTGAGAGTTGCATGTGTTTTCAACATCTCAGTGGGTGAAGATACTATTGGTGGTTCCACATTACCCCAGTCTTCTACTTGAGCAATTGAAACTTCTTTTCCTTCCTTTTTCAGCTCAACTATCTTTTGATATTCTGGTCTTGATAGAGGCTTTTCCTTTTCAATTATCTTGTTTGAAATTTCTTTTTGTTCCTTATCAAATTCCCTGACTAAATCCTTTGGTGATTTGGTTCCTTCTGAGGGTACTATTTGGAAATTAGGGTAAAGGAAATTTAATCCTTTCCTACTGACAATTATTTTTTCCATATCTTCTTACAGGTAGCTGCATCTTGTAAATGAATGACCATTTTAAAAACAGTAATAGCACTTTAAGGGTGTTCTTGGATACAGTTGTGCTGGAACATAAGGTTGATAATTTTCAGGTAAAGGTGCCTGAGTATTTCTTTTTCTGAATGGTTGTGCATTTGGTGCTAAGCCTGATCATTGTGTATTTGATTTATCCTTCCAGACCTTCCTTGGTGGATTGACAGCCGCTCTGATAGTTCTTTCAGCTGGTCCAAAACATCCTTCATTGTATTTACTTCCTTTGGTGCTTCATTAACATGAGCCTCTTGAGCTGGTGGATTCTTCATTTTCTTTGTAATATCTTTCATTTGCTTCATAACCTCTTCCCAGCTTTCATCTTCAAATCTGCTTTTCTTTTTGCTTTTGATTTCATCTGACTTTGATAATTGTGATTTCCCTTTAATAACTACTGCTGCCTCCAATTCTGCCTCAATATAATTTCTGAGGATATCCATCTCAGGTAAGATATATCCTCCATCTCTTGCTTGAACCATGGTCCTGTCTTTGATCATTTCTTTGGTAACACTACTTCTAATTTCTGGTGATAAATAATCAAAGACATCTTCATGATAATCATTTTCCTTTTTGATATGCCCATACTTCAGCAGATATTTTGAAATTATGTCATATTCCCCAATAAGCTTTCTGTATTGGGACAAACTTTTGACTCCTCCCATCTGTTGAGTTTTATAAAATAGTCTTCTTAATGAATCTTTCCTGTGTCTTCTTTCTGGTTCCACCTTTCCCCATTTACTGATCATTTCCTTTTTCAATTGTTCCCAATCCTCCATTTCATATCCTGGAATTCCTTCAATTTCATATCTGATATCCTTATCTTCACTGCAGAATGCTATTTGCATGGCCAAATCCCTTTCATTGAATCCTTCAATTGATGCTATCCTTTCAGCTCTCTTGATAAAATCCTCAACATCACTCCCATCAAAGTTGAGGTTATAATCTTTTGCCTTTATTTTAACAAGCTATCTTGTAGGTATTGTAGCTCTTTCAGGTTTCTGAGTGGGTGTTTTAATATGTACCCTTTTTGCAAATCTTGCAGCTCTTGGCAATGTTCCTGGTGTGGATGTTGCAAATGTCTTTGGGGTTGGTGATGGTGATGGTTGTTGGGGTCTGAGTATTCTTTCAATAGTTGCATCCCCAGTAGTTTCAGGTGAGAATTGACTTGATTTTGTCTTCTTTCCATGTCTTCTTGAAGCTCTTTAAATAGCCTTCTGTAATGCTAACCTTTTCTTTTGAAATTCTTCATCATTTTCTAAATAAAAAAAATCCTCTTCTTCACTTTCTTCCTGACCTACTTCTTCAATTCTGGACTGCTCTTTTTCCAATTCCTCCTCCAAGGTTAGAGCCTTCTTTGATGATGATGATTCCTCCATGATAATTGTGATATAAAGCAATGATTTAATTTTTAATTTTATTTTTTATTGATTCTTTTTGATTTTTTATGATTTTTAAGATTGATAATGTGATCTTGTTAATGATACTTGAGATTTGAAGGCCACTGTTGGGACACCAGATGTGGGAACTCCTTTTGTTGTGGGATAAATAATAGACAGTACCTTGAGGGGGAAATTATTGGTGAGTATGTTTTGAATTTCAGAATTAGCCAATAACCATGGGTGCTAAGGTGTATTAGTGTCCCCTCTAAATATACTGAAAAAGATACCCTTTTGATGAGATCACAAATCAATTATTTAGTTTTTTGGCTTTTCAATTAGAGAATTTTCTTCAGCAGTCTCTATCAGTCTGTCAATAAAAGATCACTATGATAATAATGGTAATAGTTAATATTTTTTTTTAATAATTTAGGTTTGCTTAACTTTCTTGTTATTTATTATAATTATTTTTAATTGATTCTTCTAGTATTCCTTCTTTCAATACCTTAGATATTTTAAGGAATGTTTTTCAAGATCACTATTAATATTAATAATAATCTTGATAGATAGCTAATACTTTTAAAGTTGATTTAATAATACTATCAATATAGCTATAATAATTTAAGGGTAAGATAATTCTTTAAGGGTGGTTTTGTTTAATATAAGGGTAAGATATAAATAATATAATAGTAATATAATACTATTAGTATCAATATAAATATAATCCAATATAGCTAAAAGGCTTATGATAAAAGGTACAAGGGTAAGATGATATCCCTTCTATAAATAAGGGTTATTGATAAATCAGATAAGATCACTAATGATAATATCTTCAAACACTACTTCAACACTACTACTATAATGGTAAAATTATTAAATAATATTAAACTCTTTCATTAATACTATAAATATCTTTCATTAATTAACCATAAATAATACTATAAGATACTGAGCCTTGATAGTGATATTTTTCAATATAAATACTAGATTATTCTACTAGAGAAGGGATGGATTGATCCTCAAGATTATTGTTGGAATCAGAAGCATGGGGGGAAAAACAGGGAGAGAGGCCCTTGATTTATACCTTTTGGGCCCTCCACAGAGCCTTCCCAAAACAGGGGTTTTAGAAAGATTTCACCTTGAGACATTTTTGCTGGTGAGTAAATTGAAAATGGTATCATTTGATCAAGATATTGCACCATATGTTTGGTTGACTGCACCATTCTGAACCTCATTATTGTCAGTGCACAGCCTTGAGACATTTTTGCTAGTGGTTAAATTTGGAATGATGTCATTTGATACAGATATTGCACCATATGTTTTGTTGATTGAACCATTTCTTAAAACTGTATTCTTATCTCTACTAACCTAATTTTTCTTCTTCACAGCCTTGAGACAATTTTGGTGGTGGTTGAATTTGTAACGGTGTCATTTGATACAGATATTGCACCATATGTTTGGTTGATTGAACCATACTTTTGAGTTATACTGATATTTTAACCAAACTTTATTCTTATTATGCACAACCTTGAGTCATTTTTGCTAGTGGTTAAATTTGGAATGGTGTCATTTGATACAGATATGGCACCATATGTTTGGTTGATTGCACCATTTTTTAAAGCTGTATTCTTATCTCTACTAACCTTATTTTTCTTCTTCACAGCCTTGATCTCTATTTAGTTGAGTATTTTTCTATGTAAAATTTAATTTGTAAGTAATACCTGTAATGCTTGGTTATTGGAGTTTAAGTGGGGATTGAGTAATGTAACACTATGTTAGCTTATATGTAAGTGTTTTTTTACGTCAAGAAATGTAACACATGATGTTGTAAGAGTAATGGTATCACTTATGTAATATTACACATGTTTATTCATATTGAGTATTCAGACAAGCTGCATTATCTTTCAGCATATTCTTGTACCTAGTATAGAGTGTATAGTATCATTTCTCTTCTTTAATCCATGATATCTAGAAAATTATTGACATTATGGGGCTGAGGCAATATGTGACTATAGGTAAAATTTGATGTAGATTCCAGTGGAATACTTATTTTTGTTATTTTAAGATAATTCTCTTCCTTTTTCTTGAAATTATTTACTTTTATCTTTCACTTTTTATCTTTATTTTCTTTATATATATATACATTATTATTATTATTAATGATCAAAGTTTTAGCTTTGAAATTGTGTATTTGAGCCTTGGAAGAACTGGTATGGAATACCACAGCGTGTTTTCTCTTTCAATATCTTTTTAAAAGACTTTGATATTTACTTAATTGCTTTAAGTTCTTTGCTCAATTCATTACATTTGAAATTGCTCTTGAAGAAATTTCTTTTGTAGCCTTAAATATCTCTTGTAGAGTATTTTTGGATAAATATTTATTGTTGGTAAAAAAATAAATTTTTATTATACTATTTTTTTATACTTAAAAAATGAAAAACAATAAAATTGGTGTGTCTTCTCTTTAAAAATACTATTTCTTACTTTTTTTGAATAATTTTACCTTATACAAATTTTGAGGACAGGAAAAGTACTTGATATTTTATCAAAGTTTCATATCCGCACCTTACATTTGGGGGCCCAGCCATGATACTTTACCTGTGAAATAATTTTTAACTTTTTTTAATCCTTCTTTTATATTGAAAAATTTAAACACGTATAAAAAATACTTATAATTAAAAAAATCCATAAAAAACAAATTTTTTCATATTATAAGTGAGGCTTGAATTTTGCTTTCTTTTTTGAAATGCCTTTTTTTACTTAATGAATTGGCTTTTTTTTGACTTTAGTGTCTGAAAACGGGGTAAGAGAAGAAAATATTGAAACAGCCTCCACAGCTACTAGTATTATTCCTGCAAGGACTGTGAAAAAAAACAACAAGAGCCAATTTCTTCTGAATTGATCAACTTGGATATCAGTAATACTCTGCAAAAAGCTAAAGATTTGGCAAATAGTAAGTTTTTCACGTAAAATTACTTGTTTTAACCTTTTTAATCACAAAATATGGCTCCAACCAGATCACGAGAAAGCTATAAGCCCTCGAGCAGATCCCAAAAAGGTCATAGACATGATTATGGCACAACGAAAAGGGTCAGTAAAAGACTTCCACAACAATGAATTGTCTAATTCTGAAGCTGATGACACTATTTTACCTTCAAAAAGAGCTGACACTGCCACAAGAAGCCTCAGTGAGCATTTACAAAGCCAGCCAGAAGGCTTACAGCAATGAACTGAAGCACAACAAGTATGAGATCCTTGCAGATCTGTGGAAAAACTGCATGAACTCATACCTGACTGTAAGAAAATTCCTGGGTCATCCCAACACTTGCAAGTTACTCAATGGATGGCATCCATTTATGGGAAGGAAGCATATAATTCTTTTAACAGCATAATGGAGGAAAAACAACCCACCACCACCAAAAAAAGTGCAAATACCAGCCCCAGTGGCCAGCAGCAGCAATTCCAATGAAAAAGAGCAGTGACAAGCTCAAAACAAGGGCAAAGGGAAGGCACCAGCCCCAATGCCTTACGGCCAGGGCTACAGGATTCCAGGGATTCAGCAGGATGCCATGGAAAATGTATTTCAGATGGCCAGAACCATGATAGAATTACAGAAGAAGGAGGAAGCCAGATTAAGATTCCAGAAATGATTTCTGATATATTTGCTTCCATCCCAGAGTTGTATGAAGCTGTAAATGACGTGAAACAATCTCTTTCAGATAGAAATAAAACCATTTGTAACAACATTAAAGCAAACAACTTGAGTCTGTGCCAAATTAATGAAACACTTATGTGCTTTGAAAATGTTTTAAGAACAATTAAAGCTTCCAATAATGATAATTCTTTTGAAAATAAAATAAATGAACAATCTGCCATTTTTAAAGAGTTAACAGACAAATATTCTAAATTCAATATTGATTACATAAGTGAAACAAGTATTAAACAAGCCATAAATATTATCAAGACAGATAACAAGAAAATCCTTGAACACATTTCAAATTCATTTACTGAAGGAAAGACATATACCATTGCCTTGAAAAAGTGTTTTGATGCTTCACAAGACGAAATATCAAGATTATCAATGAAATTGAATCAAGTAGCTGCTGATTACACAAGACAGACAGAGTTATGGCAAGAGCTGACACATACAGAAGACATGTCCAAAATTGAAGTAATAAATTTAATACAAGCCTTCCAACATGAATAGAGGAATTCTCAAAGGTTTGGAAACAGTAAAATCAATGATATTGAAGAAATACTGAACACCTTACCAAGAATTTCTACACCTCTGAATCAAAAGGAGGGCACAAGGATTCCAAATCCACAAGTATTGGATCATGATAATTCACAGTTAAAAAATCAATTATACACTTATTTTCATAACTTGGAACCATCAATGGGCCAAGGACTTTTGAAAGAAGTACCAAAAACTTAAATAATGGCCTCACTTCAGTGGTGAAGGAGAATATGACCATATGGAATTCATCAGAGGAATGGATATGATTAAAGAAGATTCTGAATTACCAGAAAGATTGGTAACTGCAAGATTTAACACCTTGTTTACCAGATCAGTTCACAGATGGTATATCAAATTAAGACAAGCACATAGACACCAAAGTTGGACTTGGTGGAAAACCCAAATTATCAACAAATGGGCCAATAATTGTTGGAGATTTAAAGTGGAGACAGCATTTGAATCTGCCAAATTTAATGCTGATAAAGACAAAGCTATACCATGGTTTTGCCAACAAAAAGACAGACTAACAGCATCATACCCTGACATGTGAGAATTTATGATCCACAGAAAGATTGTGAGGCAATGTGGAGGTGACTTAGAGCATTCTGTCAAAAGCAGGACTACTGAAAGATCTTCAGCAGAGGATATTATCAATATATTAAAAGGAGTGACCACCAGAACCAAAATTGGTTCTAGTAGGGTGAATCTCAAAACAAGGTTTAATACACATTGGAGATATTCTGTGGACAAAAGCCCCAAAGAAAAATCTAATAATGCTAAGTATAAATCTGCAGATACAGTCAGAAAGTTCCATATTTGCCAAAGCAGCACCCATCTAGCCAATGCATGTCCACAAAAGGGAAAATCAATGAAATTGATATTGAAAAGGAACCTGATATTGAAAAAGATGACATAATTGAAGACAATTCAGATGATAAGTCATCAGTATTTTTTGAATCTTCAAAGGATAAAAAATATTAATACCACTTTTGACATCATGGAATCCTATTCCCACTTGCCACAATTGAGCAATGGTTGCCTTGATTTATCAAAATTTCAAGATTCACAACTTATGAAAACAAACCCAAACAGGGGGAAAGGTTATACAGCTGGTAACTCCTGTATAACAGAAGTGGTGATTGAAAACAAGCCCACTAAACCTTTGCTTGACCCAGGAGCCTTCTTCTCTTGTGTTGGTAAATCTTTTCTTAAAACTTGTGTACCAAATTTTGAGGACCAATTGTTACCAATTGATGGTATAAAATTTAATAGTGCGAGCAATCCAATGAAAGCATTAGGAATTTTTGAGATCAATGTCATATTCCCACAAATTAATTGGAATTTAAGAATCACAGTTGAATTTGTTGTTATTGAAAACTGCTCTAGTACCCATTTTATATTGGAAAGTGACTACTTAATCATGTATGGGATAGATTTGCATAACAACAAAGACATATAATTTACTATTGGAGGCAATAAGCATCAGAAATTTGCCTCTCTACCATTTAAAAGACAAATTACAGTAAATAAAGTATCACCAATCAACTTAGAATTGGAAAAATTCAAATCTGAACAGTTGAGGGAAGCTGAAATAAGCCTTCATCTGCCTGATAAACAAGAAAATGAACTTTCTTCCCTTTTGCATGACCACAAAGGAGCATTTGCTTCAGACAAAGAACCTCTAGGAGCAATTATTGGCCATGAAGTTGACATCATTCTTAATATTGAAAGACCTTATCCCCCACTCTTAAGGAGACCTGCATAGCCAGAAAGTCCCAAGTAAAGAGAAGCTCTGGAAACTCATATCAACGGACTTTTAGACCTTGATGTAATAAGAAACGTTGGCCACAATGAAGAGGTAGAAATAACTACACCAGTAATAGTGGCATGGCATAATGGAAAATCCAGAATAGTTGGAGACTTTAGAGCTCTAAACACTTACACTGTTCCAGATAGGTACCCAATACCAAAAATCCAAATTACCCTTACTCAAATATCTGAAGCAGTGTATATAACCACTATGGATTCCCTCAAAGGATTCCATCAAAATGTGGTTACACCAAGAGCAAGAAAATACTTGAGAATTATTTTTCCTTGTGGAGTGTATGAATATTTAAGAATGCCCTTTGGTATCAAGAATGCACCTTCACTGTAAGGTTTGTCTATGAAACTCTTGATAATAGTAGCAAAATCAAGAGTACTATGACTGTCCTCAATAGAAATATATAATATAACAAGATATTATAACCACAAATTTTAAATATAATTATTAAACATAATTATATAAAAAAAATTATTTGAATTATTATTATAAAAACCTAATAATAGAAAAAATAATCATAATTATAATAAATTATAATTATTCTATCATTGTTATAGTCACTGACAGTTATAACAATAAGAATTGTAAAGCTCTTAATGAGACAATTACACGTGGAAATATAAATATTAACCACTTATAAATAATATAAATATTATTTATAAAAGAATTATAACACACAATGTGCAGAAATAATTCTTATAGAATAAGATTCTATATAAAAAAACTAATACTAGATAAAAAAAATATAGAACTTTAGAGAAAACTTACTTATAATATTTATTTAATAAAACAAGTTAAACAACAACAGTTATTATATTAAATAATGATTATAAGTTAAAAACACGCCTAAAATCAATAGTTTCAAGGATAAAACAGCTTTTTATGATAAAATTTAAGATTAAAGAGTTTTCAAGAGGAATTTGTGGATTTTAACAGATATTTAAGATGAAAATTTTATAATATAAAATATATTATTTATGATTACAACAATAATCTGAATTCTATGACTTCAATTCTTTAATTTACAATTAATAAATAATACAATAGCTTAAGGAGTACTTTAATAATAAGATTTTATAAATAATAAAACTTTACCTATTTAAATTTCTAATATGATTGGATTGATAATGAATGATGGACAAAAACAGTGATGAAAAGACTCTTTTTATGTCTTCAGAGCATCTCCCATGATTCATAATGAATATAGAGGGCGTTCTCAGATCAAAACTGAAAAACCATGCTTAAAAACAAAGTTCTTAGCTTAAGGCAACTTGTTTTTAATTCCAATTTAAAGTTACCAGTGTTATTCTTAACTCCATGTGACTTTCATCCTCATTTAAACTAATTATTTTAAGTTTTTAATATAAATAAGCTTATTTATATAAAAGTTCATCACATAAACAGCTTAAAAATAGAGTTTCAAGCAGAAATCTCTTAAACTCAATTTTTAATTAATTTTTAAAGAAATCATAATTTTCTTTGAGTTAGCTAAAAGAGTACATTTCCAGGCTAATTACCCAGGAAATTTATTTAAAAAAAATACTTAAAATTTAATATATATATAGATAATATTAAATTGTAAGCTGTGTGAAAGTTTCAAGAAAATCCATTGAGATTTGGATTTTTAATGAATTTTTGAAGTTATTGCTATTTTTCCACATAAAATAGCAATACACACCAAACCTTAGCTTTTGATAAGATTTTGATGCTTGTAACTTTAAAGTTTTAATCTTATTTAAGATTTTTAAGCTTTATTAAGCTTTGACAGTTATTAAAACCTTGATTTCAAGCCTGCATATTGGGATTTACCCTTTGGCAGCTTGAAATTCCTGTCCAAATTGGGATGAAACCAGTTTAAACCTTAAGGTTGGATCAAAGTCTAATCTTAAAGTTTAAATAAGGTTTAAAATCCTCCAATACAGGTGGACAACCTTGATTGAATCATTGCAGATCCAAAAAGTTGGGTACCCCAGCTCTATTTGGTCTTTTTCCTTTGTCCCACCTTTTTGCGTGGATTTTGCCCTTTTATTTATTTAAAGCCATACCATGGCTTTAAACCCTTTTAAATTGAGCTCACGCAGGATTTACATTCTGTATGGAAAATCCTTAGCCAATTCAGTAAATATACACCACACCTCAATTTTAACTAAAATTTTGGTAAGTTTGCATTAACCTTATGCAAATTTAAATTTAAGCTTATTTAAGCTTAAATTTAACAATTTTAAAAAAATGTTAAAAAAGTTACATTAGTACTGTGAGATTCTTAAATCTTCTAATAACACAAGAAATAAGTGTTTTTGGGTATAACACCTTATGGATGTACCCTAGGTCATTTTTGGTGTAGAATCCAAAAATGACATAATATTTATAACTTTGTTTATCCAAAAAAATTTATATATATTTTTTGTTATTTTTTATTTTAATTTCAACTAAAAAGTCAGTTTAAGACAAAATTAACTGTTTATAAAATCATTTGTGGCCTTATGGGTATGTTATACGTACCTCACAGGCTCACATTCCCTACCACCAAAAAAAATTGTACCACAATTTTTCTTTTGTAGTTTACCCCCAAGTTATTTGGGGGGGGTATAATCCACTGTCTAACCTCTCTACTTATACTTTTATGTATGTAGAGCACACAATTCAAACTTTTCATTGAGCAATTGGTCTTTTCTCATGTCTGAATCTTCTAAAAAACTTTTGGGCATCAGGTCTTTTGCTTTCTACAATCCATTCATCTTCATGTTATGGATTTTTATACCTGATGTTTTCTATACTAAGCTCCTCTGGTACTTCTTCTTCTTCTGAAGGCTCAGAATCACTTTCATGTAAAGATACATCAGCTGTTTCTTTTGTGTCTTCCACTTTTTCAACATTTATCTCATTGATTATTGTCTTGTTTGGGCAAGTGTTTGCCGAATGAGATGTGCTTCCACATTTATGACATTTCAAAGGAGGTCTGTCATGTGGTTTATTTGGTTTTGAAATTAGTTTCCCACTAGTCTTGTTGTCTATTGGGGTTTTGGACCAATTCCTTCCAATTTTTGTTCTATTAGTGATGTCCTCCATAGCATGGATATAATCTTCTGTAGATCAAGGCTCAATACATCTGCTTCTTATAGCATGCTCAAGGTCACCACCACATTTTCTTAATATCCTTTTATGTACCATTTTTTCAGACATATCAGGATGAAGGGCAGTTAACCTGTCCTTTTGTTTAAGAAACCAAGTCATGGGCCTGTCCCTCTCAATATTAAAAATGGCTTCTTCAAAAGAATTTTCCATTCTAAATTTCCAGGAATCATTTGCCCATTTGAGAATAATTTGTTCTTTCCACCAAGGCCAAGAATGTTTACCATGGTCTTGTCTCATTTGATAATACCATTTCTTTGCTGATTTGATAAATAATGGGTGTAATCTGGCACTTATGTATTCATCTGGTATGTTAAAGTCTTGTAAGGTGTGGATATGAAACTTTGATTAAAAATCAAGTACTTTTCCTGTCCTCAAAATTTGTATAAGGTGAAATTCTGTTAAGAATAGTATAAAATATTATTTTTAAGAGAAGACACGCCAATTTTATTGTTTATAACTTTATTAGTATAAAACCATAATATTATAAAAATTTATTGTTTTACCAACAATAAAAATTTATCCAAAAAATACTCTACAAGAGATATTTTAAGGCTACAAAAGAAATTTCTTCAAGAGCAATTTCAATTGGAATTAATTGAGCAAAGAACTGCAAGCAATTAATTAAAGAACAAAGTCTTTAAAAAGAATATTAAAGAGAAAACATGCCCAAAAGTGACCAGAGTGAATTTGGAAACAAAGTGACAAAGTTTACAGTGATGAAAGATGCTTTAATTCACTTTTGGGGTGGTTCAGGGGTAAAAATGATTATAAAAGCTACAAACAGTGATTATAATGATTTTTTCACGTGGTTAAAAGGTTTAAAATGATATAAGAAAGGTGGTTGGAATCTTTTATTTATTGGCTTAACAATGTTTAAACTAACTATAAAAGGAAAAGATTCTAACATGAAGAGAAAAGTGGGGCAAAGAAGACATTCTTTTATAGCCATCAATTCTCTTACTCCAAAAGTAAAATTTACTCTTGTCAGTCGTGAAAAACAGTCTGACAACAGAAAAGCCAATTATGGCATCATTGAACCCTGCTTTAGACCAAAAAGGGCTGGTTTAAGCCATGTTTAGCCATTTTTAGCCATTTTAGACCCTTAAATCAGCCATTACTATAGCAATACCAGGCCTAGAGCCTTCAAAAAACGTCAGAATGTGTGTCAGAGGAGTAGAAACCAGTTAAAGCTGTTTTTACTATGATTTTTTTATCTTAAGGGTAGCTATACCCTCTTGGCAACAGCTAAAACTACCCCAGTTGGTATCAAAACCTCATCATCAATTGAGTCCACAGACCCTGTAACTCAATTCCAGCCCAAAAGTGATGAACTTTTGCGTGAATTTTGACATCCCATGCCTGTCAGCAAGGAGCTTGGGGGTCTAGCTCCCCCTTAGAGCTGGAGCTCCTTTTCCCCCCAATTTTAATCTTTCCAATTTATTTTCCTTTAATTCCTCATCATGCATTATACTTATAATTTACATATGTAATTCAATTCAATTGTACAGTACAATACAGTAATAATTGACACCTTGCAAGTAAATCAAAGCTGACTTATGTAATACAGGCGCACATTTTGACATTTCAATTGAATTCAATTGAAAATACTTCAATTCCTCATAGCTTCTAAACTAAACACAACACCTCAATTTTAACACAAAAATTGATGGTTAACACCACATGTGGTGTGAATTAAATTAAGGTTTTGAGGATCTTCAACCTTTGTATTGAAAATACTAAAAACTTAATTCAAGCTTATTTAGAGTTGAGTTACAAGAATTTCACTCAGAGGTGACCCCACCTGATTTTTTATGAGGAACCCAATGGTGAAATAATTTTTATGTGTTTATTTATTGGATAAAAAGTTATAATAATTTTTATTTAACTTTTTTTCCAAATTTATTTATTTTTTCAAAATTTTGTTAAAATTTTATTTTTACTTAATTTTTTCAAGTATAAATGTAATTTTATACTTACAAAATTTAATGTATTTTTATTTTTAATTTTTTATTTTTAATATAATTTTATATTTATATTTTGATTTTTATTTTAATAATATAAATAAAGTTATTTTATTTATATTAATATGTTATTTTTGTATTTGTGGTCTTTTGGGTATATGAAATTACCTCTGAGGCTCACATTCCCTCCCCCTCAAAAAGAATATTACTTTGTAGCATTGGTTTTTCTAGTGTGTCTGAATCTCCTGAGGAGTTTGGTAGCTTCTGGTATATCCTTTTCTTCTAACCATTCATCTTCACAAGTTAGGTCACTGTACCTAACAAGGTATTCCCTTACTTTCTTGGTTCTTAATTTCCTTTCTTTAAGAACTTTGGTAATTTTCTTAGTACCAGATGTCTCAATAGGAGGTATAACTTGGAGAATCTTATTCCTCAAGGGAAATTTCTCAGCATCACTAGATTTATATGGCTTTATCAAGCTTACTGGAAATGTAGGGTGCTTATTGCTAAGTTCTTCAGATAACTCTACTTCAACAGCATTTTCTCCATGGAGGGCCTTAATCACAAAAGGTCCGGCAAAGGAGTCTTTCAACTTTTTACATCCTTTGATATTATTGAAGTTAGTGATGGATACAAGAACTAGGTCCCCCACTTTGAAATCTGGAGTTGCATGTGATTTATCCCATTTGTCTTTAGCATATGCGAAAGAGTCCTCCATGCATCTTGATGCATGCTTTCTAGCTTTGTCTAGCATTCCTTTGAAGCTAGCAGCTGTGGGATGTATTTCAATTAAGTCTTTCCTCAAGGAGTCTTGGGGTAACTTGGGGTTCCATCCTTTTTCTAGAATAGCAGGAGTCTGATTGGTACTGGCATGGATTGATGTTTTATATGCTAATTCCAGTGCTGGCAACAGAGTACACAAATCATGGGTAAATCCATCACAATCTTTGAATTCAAGGCCATATGCACAAAATCTTCTTACCATGTCCTCTAAGGTTTGGATCATCCTTTCAGCCAGGCCATCAGTTTGTGGGTGGTAGGATGTAGAGAAAGATAGTTTAGTGCCAAATAATTGGTGAAGATTTGTCCATAGTGCTGAAGTGAATTTGGGATCTCTATCACTGATGATATTTGTAAATATCCCAGTCCATGACACTACTCTATTCCATATCAGAAGAGCTGTATCCATGGCTGTATCATCTTTGTGGCATGGTAAAAAGACTGGAGTTTTACTGAATCTGTCCACAATTACTAGGAAAACATTATAGCTTCTGTCACCTCCTGGTGGTAGGCCAGTTACCCAATCCACATGGACAATTTCCCAAGGTCTGTTTGGCTCTTGGATTTTTATCATATTTCCAAGTCTTTGGCCAGTGGATTTATTTGCCTTTTGGCATCTGTCACAGGTTTGCAATACTCTGCAACATCCTTCTGCCACATTGGCCACCATATGCAGGTCTTTACTTTCTCTCTTGTTCTGTATTCAGACAGATGTCCTGAAAAGGGAATATCATGGCATTCTTTCAGTACAAGATTGATTAATTACCTGTCTACAACTGTCATGACACATGTGTGCTTGGGTCTGTGGTAAATTATACCATCCAGTAGGTGAAATCTTCCTTCATCATAAGATTTTCTCCATACTTCATCCAAGGCATGTATTAGAGAGTTGTCTTTACAGTCTTTGTTAAGTAATTGGCATAAGATGCTACAATTCTTATCTTGAGTGTAACTACTTCTGACTTCTTCAAAGAAGGTGGTGTTCAAGTCTGTAACACTTATTCCTTCTATTGGAATTTGTGGTGAAGATTCTTCTGGCACATAAGCAGGATTATCAATATCTTTTGGTAATGGCCATCTTCTTAGTCCATCTGCATTCTTATGAATATTCCCATCCTTATGTACAATAGTCATATTGCCTCTGTATTCTTGTATGGCTATTTGCCATCTGAGCATGTGTCTGTTGGGTGTTTTCATGTTCAAAGGTGATTTGACAGCTGTACAATCTGTTATCACTTCAAAAACACATCCCTCTAAGAAGTAGTTCAATTTCTCCAAGGCCCAGACAAGGAATAGACATTCCATCTGACTTGCTCCATATCTGGCTTCAGTTGGTTTGATTTGCCTGGATATGAAACATATGGGTACTTCTACAGGTTTATTATTTATGATCTGAACTTGGTGAAGTGCAGCACCCATTCCATCCCCTGATGCATCAATATACAGTTTGAAAGGCAATTTAAAGTCTGGCATCAGTAAGAGTGGAGCAGTGGTCAATGCTTCTCTTAGAGACTCAAAAGCTTTGACTCTGTCAATAGTCATTTCAAATACTGTGTCTTTGTCACACAAATTATAAAGTGGTCTTGCTATGGATGCAAAATATTTAATGTGCTGCCTGTAATATCCTGCAAAACCTAAGAATGACTGAATTTCCTTCTTATTCTGAGGCATGGGTTTTAACAATACTGCTACAACTTTGTTTTTGTCAATCCCAAGGGACAAACCAGATACAACATGTCCTAGTGCTTTAAGTTCTTTAAATCCAAAATGACATTTCTTCAAGGAGATTTTCATGTTTACTGATTGAATATTTGTCAAAACTCTTGATAATCTGTACATTTGCTCCTCCCAAGTCTTGGAACAGATAATAATGTCATCTATGTAAATGATTAACCATCCCTCTGAGAGTTCTTCAGGGAAGATTTCATTCATCATTCTTTGGAAGTGTGAAGGTGCATTTTTGATACCAAAGGGCATCCTTAGGTATTCATACACTCCACAATGAAAAATAATTCTCAAGTATTTTCTTTCTCTTGGTGTTACCACATTTTGATGGAATCCTTTAAGGGAATCCATAGTGGTTATATACACTGCTTGAGATATTTGAGTAAGGGCAATTTGGATTTTTGGTATTGGGTATCTGTCTGGAACAGTGTAAGTGTTCAGAGCTCTAAAGTCCCCAACCATTCTGGATTTTCCATTATGCCATGCCACTATGACTGGTGTAGTTATTTCTACTTCTTCATTGTGGCCTACTTTTCTTCTTACACCAAGGTCCAGAAGTTCTTTGATATGAATTTCTAGAGCTTCTCTTGATTTTGGACTTGCTGGATAAGCAGGCCTTCTTAAGAGTGGTGGATAAGGTCTCTCAATGTTAAGAATGATGTCAACTTCATGACCAATAATTGCTCCTAGAGGTTCTTTGTCTGTAGAAAATGCTCCTCTGTGGTCATACAAAAGGGAAGAAAGTTCATTTTCCTGTTTATCAGTCAGATGAAGGCTTATTTCAGCCTCATTTAACTGTTAAGACTTGCATTTATCAACTCTAAGTTGACTGGTGATACTGTGTTTACTGTAATTTGTTTTTTAAATGGTAAAAAGGCAAATTTTTGGCGCTTATTGTCTCCAATAGTAAAGTATTTGTCTTTGTTATTATGTAAATCTATCCCATACCTGATTAAATAGTCATTTCCCAATATAAAATGGGTACTAGAGCAATTTTCCATAACAACAAATTCAACTGTGATTCTTAAATTCCCATTTATGTGTGGGAACATGACATTGGTCTCAAAGATTCCTAATGCTTTCATTGGATTACTTGCACTGTTGAATTTTATTCCATCAATTGGTAACAATTGGTCTTCAAAATTTGGTACACAAGTCTTAAGAAAAGATTTTCCAACACAAGAGCAGAAGGCTCCTGGGTCAAGACAAAGTTTGGTGGGCTTGTTGTCAATCACCACTTCTGTTATACAGGAGTTACCAGCTGTATAACCTTTTCCTCTGTTTGGTTTTGTCTTCATAAGTTGTGCATCTTGAACTTTTGATAAATCAAGTTGACCGTTGCTCAATTGTGGCAAGTGGGAATAAGATTTCATGATGTCAAAAGTGGCATTGATATTTTCTACATCTTTTGAAGATTCAGGAAATATGGATGACTTATCATTTGAATTGTCTTCAATTATGCTTTCTTTTTCAACATCTGGTTCCTTTTCAATGTCAATTTTATTGATTTTCCCCATATTGGACATGTATTGGCTAAATGGGTGGTGCTTTGGCAAATATGGAGCTTTCTGCCTGTATCTGCAGATTTATACTTAATATTACTAGAATTTTCTTTGGGGTTTTTGTCCACAGAATCTTTCCAAGGTGTATTAAACCTTGTTTTGAGATTCACCCTACTAGAACCAATTTTGGTTCTGGTGGTTACTTCCTATATTATATTGATAATATCGTCTGCTGAAGATTGTTCAGTAGTCCTGCTTTTGACAGCATGCGCTAAGTCACCTCCACATTGTCTCAGAATTTTCCTATGGATCATAAATTCTGACATGTCAGGATATAATGCTGTTAATCTGTCCTTTTGTTGGCAAAACCATGGTAAAGCTTTGTCTTTATCAGCATTAAATTTGGCAGATTCAAAGGCTGTTTCAACTTGAAACCTCCAAGCATCAAATGCCCATTTGTTGATAATTTGGGTTTTCCACCAAGTCTAACTCTGGTGTCCCTGTGCTTGTCTTATTTTGATGTACCATCTGTGAGATGATCTGGTAAACAAGGTGTTAAACCTGGCTGTTACCAATCTGTCTGGTAATTCAAAATCCTCTTTGATCATGTCAATACCTCTAATGAATTCCATATGGTCATACTCTCCTTCACCACTGAAGTGAGGCCATTCTTCAAGTTTTGGAACTTCTTTCAAGAGTGCTTGGCCCATTGATGGTTCCAAGTTATGAAAAGAAGTGGATAATTCATCTTTTAATTGTGAATTATCAGGATCCAATACTTGTGGATTTGGAATTCTTGTGCCCTCATTTTGATTTAGAGGTGTAGACATTCTTGGTCAGGTGTTCAGTATTTGTTCAATGTCATTCATTTTACTGTTGCTACACCTTTGGGAATTTCTGTATTCATGTTGGAAGCTTTGTATTAAATTTATTACTTCAATTTTATACATGTCTTCCTTATGTGTCAGTTCTTGCCATAACTCTGTCTGTCTTGTATTATCAGCAGTGACTTGATTCAATTTCATTGATAATTTTGATACTTCTTCTTGTGAAGCATCAAAACACTTTTTCAAGGCAATGGTATATGTCTTTACTTCAGTAAATGAATTTGAAATGTCATCAAGGACTTTCTTGTTATCTGTCTTGATAATATTTATGGCTTGTTTAATTCTTGTTTCAATTATGTCATCAATATTGAATTTAGAATGTTTATCTGTTAATTATTTAATAATGGCAGATTGTTCATTTATTTTATTGTTAGAAGAATTATCATTATTGGAATTTTTAATTGTTCTTAAAACTCTTTCAAAACACATAAGTGTTTCATTAATTTGGCACAGACTCAGGTTGTTTGTTTTAATGTTGTTACAAATGGTTTCATTTTTATCAGAAAGATGTTTTTTCACGTCATTTATAGCATCATACAACTCTGGGATGGAATAAAATATATCAGAAATCATTTCTGGAATCTTAATCTGGCTTCCTCCTTCTTCTGTAATTCCATCATGGTTCTGGCCATCTGAAATACATTTTCCATGGTATCCTGCTGAATCTTTGGAATCTTGTAGCCTTGGCTGTAAGGTTTTGGGGCTGGTGCCTTCCCTTTGCCCTTGTTTGGAGCTTGTGGCTGCTTTTTTACGTTGGAATTGCTGCTGCTGGCCACTGGGGCTGTTTTTGGAACTGGTTTGGGTGGTGGAGGGTTGTTTATCCTCCATTCTAGTGTCAAAAGCATCATGTTTTTCTTCTCCATCAATGGATGCCATCCATTTAGCAATTTGCAAGTGTTGGGATGGCCCAGGAATTATCGTACTGTCAGGCAAGAATTCATGCAATTCTTCCACAGGTCTGCAAGGATCTGGTACTCCTTGAACTGAAGTGCATTGTTGTATGCATTGTGGCTCGCTTTGTATATGTCCACAGAGGCTTGTTGTGGCGGTGTCAGCTCTTTTTGAAGGTAAAATTGTATTATCAGCTTCAGAATGACCCAATTTGGTTGTTTGGAAGTCATCAACTGACCCTTTTCCTTCTGTACCTGATTGGCCTCTGCCATAATCACGTCTATTACCTTTTTGCAAGCTGCTTGAGGGGTTGTAGCTGGCCCCTGACCTGGTTGAAGGCATAATTATGGTTTAAAAAGGCTTGAAATAGTATTTTTATGTCAAAAAACTTACTATTGGCCAAATTCTTAGCTTTCTGAAGAGTATTACTTATGTCCAAGTTAATAAATTCAGAAGATATTGGTTCAGGTTGATTATTTTGAGTAACAATAACAGTACTATTATGGTCTGAATTAATAGTGCTTGCAGGAACAATGCTGGTGACTGTTGAGGCTGTTTCAATGTTTTCTTGTCTTACCACATTGTCAGACACTAAAATTAATGAAAAAGCCAATTAATTAAGTAAAAAAAGGTTATTTCAAAAAGGAAATAAAAATATAAGCCTCACCTATAATATGAAAAAAATTATTTTTTATGGATTTTTTGAATTATAAGTATTTTTTATATGTTTTTAAATTCTTCAATATAAAAAAAGATTTAAAAAGAGTAAAAAAAATATGTCACAGGTAAAATATCATGGCTGGGCCCCCAAATGTAAGGTGGGGATATGAAACTTTGATTGAAAATCAAGTACTTTTCCTGTCCTCAAAAGTTGTATAAGGTAAATTTCAGTTAAAAATAGTATAAAATATTATATTTAAGAGAAAACACGCCAATTTTATTGTTTATAACTTTATTAGTATAAAAACATAATATTATAAAAATTTATTGTTTTACCAACAATAAAAATTTATCCAAAAAATACTCTACAAGAGATATTTTAAGGCTACAAAAGAAATTTCTTCAAGAGCAATTTCAATTGGAATTAATTGAGCAAAGAACTGCAAGCAATTAATTAAAGAACAAAGTCTTTAAAAATAATATTAAAGAGAAAACACGTCCAAAAGTGACCAGAGTGAATTTGGAAACAAATGGACAAAGTTTACAGTGATGAAAGATGCTTTAATTCACTTTTGGGGTGGTTCAGGGGTAAAAATGATTATAAAAGTTACAAACAGTGATTATAATGATTTTTTCACGTGGTTAAAAGGTTTAAAATGATATAAGAAAGGTGGTTGGAATCTTTTATTGATTGGTTTAACAATGTTTAAACTAATTATAAAAGGAAAAGATTCTAACATGAACAGAAAAGTGGGGCAAAGAAGACATTCTTTTATAGCCCTCAATTCTCTTACTCCAAAAGTAAAGTTTACTCTTTTCAGTCGTGAAAAACAGTCTGACAACAGAAAAGCCAATTATGGCATCATTGAACCCTGGCTTAGACCAAAAAGGGCTGGTTTAAGGCATTTTTAGCCATTTTAGACCCTTAAATCAGCCATTACTATAGCAATACCAGGCCTAGAGCCTTCAAAACACGTCAGAATGTGTGTCAGAGGCGTAGAAACCAGTTAAAACTGTTTTTACTATGAATTTTTTATCTTAAGGGTAGTTTTACCCTCTTGGCAACAGCTAAAACTACCCCAGTTGGTATCAAAACCTCATCATCAATTGAGTCCACAGACCCTGTAACTCAATTCCAGCCCAAAAGTGATGAGCTTTTGCGTGAATTTTGACATCCCACGCCTGTCAGCAAGGAGTTTGGGGGTCTAGCTCCCCCTTAGAGCTGGAGTTCCTTTTCCCCCCCAATTTTAATCTTTCCAATTTATTTTCCTTTAATTCCTCATCATGTATTATACTTATAATTTACATATGTAATTCAATTTGATTGTACAGTACAATACAGTAATAATTGACACCTTGCAAGTAAATCAAAGTTCACTTATGTAATACACGCGCACATTTTGACATTTCAATTGAATTCAATTGAAAATACTTCAACTCCTCATAACTTCTAAACTAAACACAACCCCTCAATTTTAACACAAAAATTGATGGTTAACACCACATGTGGTGTGAATTAAATTAAGGTTTTGAGGATTTTCAACTTTTGTATTGAAAATACTAAAAACTTAATTTAAGCTTATTTAGAGTTGAGTTACACGAATTTCACTCAGAGGTGACCCCACCTGATTTTTTATGAGGAATCCAATGGTGAATGATTTTTATGTGTTTATTTATTGGATAAAAAGTTATAATAATTTTTATTTAACTATTTTCCAAATTTATTTATTTTTTCACAATTTTGTTAAAATTTTATTTTTACTTAATTTTTTCAAGTATAAATGTAATTTTATACTTACAAAATTTAATGTATTTTTATTTTTAATTTTTTATTTTTAATATAATTTTATATTTATATTTGGATTTTTATTTTAATAATATAAATAAATTTATTTTATTTATATTAATATGTTATTTTTGTATTTGTGGTCTTTTGGGTATATGAAATTACCTCTAAGGCTCACAAGTCTTCTTTGAACATATCAATTGTTTTCATAAATTCCATACAATTATATTCTCCTTCACCACTGAAGGTTGGCCATTCCTCTAATCGTGGAATGTCCTTATAATTGCAAGTAGTTTCCACATCATGACTTGAAATTGTATGATTTAAATCATTATTCAAGTTAAGAACATTTCTGTCAAGAATTGGTGTAGATTGCCTTGGCGATTCATTTTTTAGTGATATATCATTAATAGTTGATTGAAAGTCTTCTTTCAATTCAAGTCTTGCTTTATCATTTTTTTCCAATTGCTCTTGAAAAAGAGCTGCATTGTGACCAGTAGAATTTTCCAAGTTTTGGACTTGTATTTTCAATTCTCTTAACTGTCCAGTTATAAAGGAAATTGAGTTCTCATCTGGTTGATTGAGTAAGGTAACTTTAGACTCAAGTCTTTCACAAATTTGCGTCAAAGACACAATATTGTCTTTATTAACATTTTCAAGGCCAATAATATTCTTTTGTTGTTCTTTCACTTTTAATATCTCATTACCCAGCTTCTGTTGGACATAATCAAATGCTTTAAATTTTGCCAAAATTTCTTTATTACAAGATTCAAAGTGAGTTACAAGTTCTACAAGATCTATTTCTTTGGGAAAGATTGATTCAATCTTTCCTCCTCCTTGTTTTTGAATTCCATCAAGGTTCTTGCCATATTGAACACATTGTCCATGGCTGTCTTTTCCTTCTTTGGGATTCTGTAATTCTGAGGGTAAGGCTTGTTCCACTTGGGATTTGCCTTTCCCTTTGCCTTTTGCTTGCCCTTCTGGTTTATTTTTGGGGCTTTCTTGGGCATGTTTGGCACTTGTTGAGGCAGATTTTTGCTGGTAGATGCTTGAGGAGCTTTCACTGGGCTGGTTTCCTTGCCTTGGGCCAACTTCTTCTTCTGATCCTCTGATAACATGCTTTGGTTTTTCAACCAAGCTTTTATCTGTTGGACTTTTCCTTTGATAGACATGGGTGTCCAGCCCATCAGAAGGTCTTCTGTCTTTTCTGGTCCCATGAACTTCTTCACTTGAAGATAAGAGTTCATGGTGCCTATCCAAAGACTTGGGAGAAGTTCCCACTCTTGTTGTTTTGATGCCAAGAACCAGTTCTTCCATTGAGATTGATAAATCTCCACCGCTGGTTGTTGGAAATGGTTCAGGTCTAACAGCAATAGCAGTTATGTCAGCCTCTGGACTCTCAATAAGAGGTTCAAAGGTGCTGGCTAACCTTTGGTAACTGGTGGAAGTTCTGGAATCCTCCATTTGTGCCTCTCCTCTGGGAAGACGTTCTTGCCTTTTGGATTTGTGGCTGGAATGTCCTGGTCCAGATCCATTTGATTGGATGGAGTAGTTACTTCCACTTTTAGTAGGAGTCATTTCACATCAATTATAATAAAAAATAGAGTAAAATTGAATTGAATTTACCTGCAGGACCTTTAAAGAGCTCTTTGGTTATCAAACCCCTTGGTAGTGGGCTGGTTTGAATTTCAATACTGGACTCTGAGGTTTCAGAGTCTGAAGAATTTTATCTGATGGAAGACACTAGAGAAAATTAAAAATATAAGTTATTTTATCAAATAATAAAAATAACTGATAAACTCAACTTATTAAATAAAGGTGTTTTCATGTAATTTATGGCAAATTACGTCAAAAATGAAGAAAAATGTCTAAGATAAAAGAAAAAAATGTTTTTTAGTAAAGATTTTTTTATTTTTAAAGATTTTTTATTTGATTTATTATTTTCTTTAAAGAAATAATAATTATGCAATTAACAAGTTAATTAATCAAAATTGTATTATTATTCACTTTATACTAGAATAACTCAAAGAATGAATTTCAAGTCTGTGATGTGAAAAAGCCACTAGTTAGACAAAAGAAATTTATTCCAAGTCACTCAATAGTATATTTTTTCAAAGAATATTCTTAAGAAAAAAATAACTTTATTAATATTATAAAGATTATTTATAAGGGATAAGTCACAAAAAAGGCAATATTAAGATAAATATGGCAATTTTACGTCAAAAAACAGTAAAATAAGGTCTAGAATATGATTTATGTCCCAAAAGTTGGCTTAAAATCACGGCCAGGCCCCCAAATGTAAGGTTTGTCTATGAAACTCTTGATAATAGTAGCAAAATCAAGAGTACTATGACTGTCCTCAATAGAAATATATAATATAACAAAATATTATAACCACAAATTTTAAATATAATTATTAAAAATAATTATATAAAAAAAATTATTTGAATTATTATCATAAAAATATAATAATAGAAAAAATAATAATAATTATAATAAATTATAATTATTCTATTATTGTTATAGTCACTGACAGTTATAACAATAAGAATTGTAAAGCTCTTAATGAGACAATTACACGTTGAAATATAAATATTAACCACTTATAAATAATATAAATATTATTTATAAAAGAATTATAACACACACTGTGCAGAAATAATTCTTATAGAATGAATTTCTATAAAAAAAAACTAATACTAGATAAAAAAAATATAGAACTTTAGAGAAAACTTACTTATAATATTTATTCAATACAACAAGTTAAACAACAACAGTTATTATATTAAATAATGATTATAAGTTAAAAACACGCCTAAAATCAATAATTTTAAGGATAAAACAACTTTTCATGATAAAATTTAAGATTAAAGAGTTTTTAAGAGGAATTTGTGGATTTTAACAGATATTTAAGTTGAAGATTTTATAATATAAAATATATTATTGATGATTACAACAATAATCTGAATTTTATGACTTCAATTCTTCAATTTAAAATTAAGAAGGAATAAAATAACTTATGAATTACTTTAATAATAAGATTTTATAAATAATAAAACTTTACCTGTTTAAATTTCTAATATGATTGGATTGATAATGAATGATGGACAAAAATAGTGATGAAAAGACTCTTTTTATGTCTTCAGAGCATCTCCAATGATTCATAATGAATATAGAGGGCGTGCTCAGGTCAAAACTGAAAAACCATACTTAAAAACAAAGTTCTTAACTTGAGGCAACTTGTTTTTAATTCCTATTTAGAGTTACCAGTGTTATTCTTAACTCCATGTAACTTTAATCCTCATTTAAACTAATTATTCTAAGTTTTTAATATAAATAAGCTTATTGATATTAAAGTTCATCACATGAAAAACTTAAAAATAGAGTTTCAAGCAGAAATCTCTTAAACTCAATTTTTAATTAATTTTTAAAGAAATCATAAGTTTCTTTGAGCTTAATTAAAAGAGTAAATTTCCAGGATAATTACCCAAGAAATTTATTTAGAAAAGCTACTTAAAATTTAATTTATATATAGCTAATATTAAATTCTAAGCTGTTTGAAATTTTCAAGCAAATTGATTAAGATTTGTATTTTTAATGAATTTTTGAAGTTATTGCTATTTTTCCACGTAAAATAGCAATACACACCAAACCTCAGCTTTTGATAAGGTTTTGATGCTTGTAACTTTAAAGTTTTAAGCTTATTGAAGGTTTTTAAGCTTTATTAAGCTTTGACAGTTCTTAAAACCTTGATTTCAAGCCTGCATATTGGGATTTACCCTTTGGCAGCTTGAAATTCCTGTCCAAATTGGGATAAAACCAGTTTAAACCTTAAGGTTGGATCAAAGTCTAATCTTAAAGTTTAAGTAAGGTTGAAAATCCTCCAATACAGGTGGAAAACCTTAATTGAATCATTGCAGATCCAAAAAGTTGGGTACCCCAGCTCTATTTGGTCTTTTTCCTTTGTCCCACTTTTTTGTGTGGATTTTGCCCTTTTATTTATTTAAAGCCATACCATGGCTTTAAACCCTTTTAAATTGAGCTCACGCAGGATTTACATTCTGTATGGCAAATCCTTAACCAATTCAGTAAATATACACCACACCTCAATTTTAACTAAAATTTTGGTAAGTTTGCATTAACCTTATGCAACTTCAAATTTAAGCTTATTTAAGCTTAAATTTAACAATTTTAAAAAAATGTTAAAAAAGTTACATTAGTACTGTGAGGTTCTTAAATCTTCTAATAACACAAGAAATAAGTGTTTTTGGGTATAACACCTTATAGATGTACCCTAGGTCATTTTTGGTGTAGAATCCAAAAATGACATAATATTTATAACTTTGTTTATCCAAAAAAATTTATATATATTTTTTGTTATTTTTTATTTTAATTTCAACTAAAAAGTCTGTTTAAGACAAAATTAACTGTTTATAAAATCATTTGTGGCCTTATGGGTATGTTATACATACCTCACAGGCTCACATTCACACTTCCAAATAATGATGAAAAAAATCCTCCCTGAAGAGCTTTCAGAGGGATGGTTAATCATTTACATTGATGACATTATTGTCTGTTCCAACACTTGGGAAGAGCACATGTACAATTTTTGCAGAGTTTTGACAAAAATTCAATCAGTAAACATGAAAATCTCTTTGAAGAAATGTCATTTTGGATTTGAAGAAATTAGAACACTAGGACATATTCTATCTGGTTTGTCCCTCAGAATTGACAAAAACAAAGCTTCAGCAGTATGCTAAAACTCATGCCTCAGAACAAAAAGGAAATTCAGTCATTTTTAGGTTTTTCAGGATATTACAGGCAACAAATTAAAGATTTTGCATCCATAGCAAGACCACTTTATAAATTGTGTGACAAAGACATGGTATTTGAAATGACTGTTGACAGAGTCAAAGCTTTTGAGTCCCTAAGAGAGGCCTTGAACACTTCTCCACTCTTACTGATTCCAAACTTTAAATTTCCTTTTAAATTGTATATTGATGCGTCAGGGGATGGGCTGGGTTCTGCACTTCATGAAGTCCAGATCATAAATGATAAACCTGTGGAAGGACCCATATGTTTCATATCCAGGAAAATAAAACCAACTGAAGGCAGATATGGAGCAAGTCAAATGGAATGGATATGCCTTGTATGGGACTTGGAAAAATTGAACTACTTCTTAGAGAGATGTGTTTTTGAAGTGATAACATATTGTACAGATGTCAAATCACTTTTAAACATGAAAACACCTAACAGACATATTCTCAGATGGCAAATAGCCATACAAGAATACAGGGGCAATATGACTATTGTTTATCAAGATGGGAATGTTCACAAAAATGCAGATAGACTAAGAAGATGGCAATTAAAAAATCATATTCATAATCCTGCTTATGTGCCAGAAGAAGCTTCACCACAGATCCCAATATAAGGAATAAGTGTTACAGACTTGAATACCACCTTCTTTGAAGAAGTAAGAAAGAATTACACTCAAGATAAGAGCTGTAGCCTCTTATGCCAATTACTCAACAAAGAATGCAAAGACAACTGTCTAATACATGCCTTGGTTGAAGTATGGAATAAATTTTATGATGAAGGATGATTTCACCTACTGGATGGTATAATTTACCACAGACCCAAGCACACATGTACCATGACAGTTGTGGACAGGTCATTAATCTATCTTGTACTAAAATAATGCCATGACAGCCGCTTTTCAGGACATCTGTCTGAAGACAGAACAAGAGAAAAAGTGAAGACCTGCATCTGGTGGCCAATGTGGCAGAAAGATGTTTCAGAGTATTGAAAAACCTGTGGCAGATGTCAAAAGAAGAATAAATCCACTGGCAAGAGACTTGGAAATATGATGAAAATCCAAGAACCCAGCAGACCTTGGGAAGTTTTCCATATGGATTGTGTAACTGGCCTACCACCAGGAGGTGACAGAAGTTATAATGCTTTCCTAGTGATTTTAGACAGATTCATTAAAGCTCCAATCTTTTTACCATGTCACAAAGATGATACAGCCATCAATACAGCTCTGCTGATATGGAATATAGTATTGTCATGGACTGGTATATTTACAAATATCATTAGTGACAGTGATCCCAGATTCACTTCAGCACTATGGACAAATCTTCACCAATTATTTGGCACTATGCTGTCCTTCTCTACAGCCTACCACCCACAAATTCATGGTCTAGCTGAAAGGATTATCCAGATCTTAGAGGACATGGTAAGAAGATTTTGTGCATATGGCCTTGAATTCAAAGTTTGTGATAGATGTACCCATGATTGGTGCACTCTTTTTCCAGAACTGGAATCAGCATATAAAAAATCAATCCATGCCAGTACCAATCAAACTCCTGCTATCCTAGAAAAGGGATGGGACCCCAAATTACCCCAAGATTCCTTGAGGAAAGATTTGATTGAAATACATCCCACAGATGCTAGCTTCAAGTTAATGATAGAAAAAGCTAGAAAGCATGCAGTAAGGTGCATGGAAGACTCTTTTTCATATGCTAAGGACAAATGGGATAAATCACATGCAACTCCAGATTTCAAAGTGGGGGATTTAGTTCTTGTATCCACCACTAACTTCAATAATATCAAAGGATGTAAAAAGCTGAAAGACTCCATTTCAGGACCTTTTTTCATTAAGGCCCTCCATGGGGAAAATGCTGTTGAAGTAGAGTCATCTGAAGAAGTTAGCAAAAAGCATCCTACATTTCCAGTGAGCTTGATAAAGCCATATAAACCTAGTGATGCTGAAAAATTTCCCTTGAGTAATAAAGTTCCTGAAGTTATACCTCCTATTGAGTCATCTGGAAGTTAGAAAATTACCAAAGTTCTCAAAGAAAGAAAGTTGAGAACCAAAAAAGTAAGTGAATACCTTGTTAGGTACAGTGACCCAAATTGTGAAGATGAATGGTTTCCAGAAAAAGACATACCTGAAGCTACTAAACTTCTAAGAAGGTTCAGGCACACTAGAAATAACAATATTACAAAGTAATATTCTTCTTTAGGGGGAGGAAATGTGAGCCTTAGAGGTATTTTCATATACCCAAAAGACCACAAATGATAAATTAAGATACAAATATGAATAAAATAAATTTATTTATATTATAAAGATAAAAATTGAAACATAAATACAAATTCATATTAAAAAAACAAAATTCAACTATAAATCAAAAATAAAATTACAATAAAATTTAAAATTATGAAAATACATTTTTACTTGTAAAAATTAAGTAAAAATGAATTTTTAATAAAAATTATGAAATTGAAATATTTTTGGTAAAACGTTATCTAAAATATATTATAAATTTTTATCCAATAAATAAACAAAAAGAAATTATCACACCATTGGATTCCTCATAAAAAATAAAGTGGGGTCACCTCTGGATGAAATTTCTGTAACTCAACTCTAAATAAGATTAAATTAAGTTTTTAGTATTTTTTGTAAAAAAGTATGAAAATTCTCAAAACCTTAATTTAACTCACACCAAATGTGGTGTTAACCATCAGTTTTTGTGTTAAAATTGCGGCAATGTGTTTAGTTTAGAAGCTATGAGGAATTGAAGTATTTTCAATTGAAATGTCAAAATGTGCACATGTTTTACATAAGTGAACTTTAATTTACATATGAGGTATCAATTATTACAGATTTGTAATTAAAAACTCAACTGAAATACATATGTAGATTATACTTGTATTACATGATGAGTAATTAAAGAAAAAAATAAATTGGAAAAATTATTTTTTGGGGGGGAAAAGACACTCTAGCTCTAAGGGGGAGCTGGACCCCCAAAATCCTTGCTGGCTGGTGTGAGATGTCAATATCCATGCAAAAGGTCATTAATTTGGCCTGGAATTGAGTCACAGGGTCTGTGACTTAATTGATGAGAAGGCTTTGATACCAACCAGGGTAGCTTTAACTGCTGACAAGAGGGTAAAACTACCCTAAGTTAAAACAATGTTAGTAAAAACAGTTTCAGCTGGTTTCTACGCCTCTTAAATACAATACGACATGTTTTGAAGGGTCTAGACCAGGTATTGCTATAGTAATGGCTGCTTTTAAGGGTTTAAAATGGCTAAAAATAGCAAAAAATGGCTTAAACCACCCCTTTTTTGGTCTAAACCAGGGTTCAATGATGCCATGATAGGCTTTTCTGTTGTCAGACTGTTTTTCACGACTGACAAGAGTAAGTTGTACTTTTGGAGTAAGACAATTGATGGCTATAAAAGAATGTCTTCTGTGCCCCACTTTTCTCTTCATGTTAGAATCTTTTCCTTTTATAATTAGCTTAAACACTGTTAAACCAATCAATAAATGGTTCCAACCATTATGTTTATATCATTTTAAAACTTTTAACCACATGAGGCAGTCATTATAATTATTTTTTGTAACTCTTATAATCATTTTTACCCCTGAACAGCTCCCAAAAGTGAATTAAAGCATCCTTCATCACTGTTAGCTTTGTCACTTTGTTTCCAAATTCACTCTGGTCACTTTTGGGAGGGTGTTCTCTTTAAATATATTTCTTAAAGACTTTGTTCTTTAATTAAGTGCACGCAGTTCTTTTCTCAATCAATTCCAATTAAAATTGCTCTTGAAGAAATTTCTTTTGTGGCCTTAAATATCTCTTGTAGAATATTTTTTGATAAAGCTTTATTGCTGGTAAAAAAGAATTTTTTTATTATATTATTGTTTTATACTTATAAAGTAAAAAAAAATAAAATTGGTGTGTTTTCCTCTAAAAATACTATTTCTTACTATTTTTAAATAATTTTACCTTATACAAATTTTGAGGACAGGAAAAGTACTTAACATTTTATCAAAGTTTCATATACACACCTTACATTTGGGGGCCCAGCCATGATATTTTACCTGTGACATAATTTTTCCTTTTTTAATCCTTTTTCTTATATTGAAAAATTTAAAAATATATAAAAAATACTTGTACTTCAAAAAAATCCTTAAAAATAATTTCTTTTTATAATTATAAGTGAGGCTTTTTTTATTTCTCTTTTAAAAAACCTTTTTTTTACTTAATTAATTGGCTTTCTTCATTAATTTTAGTGTCTGACAATGTGATAAGACAAGAACACATTGAAACAGCCTCCAAAGTTACTAGCATTATTCCTGCAAGCACTGTGATTTCTGACCATAATAGCACTATTATTATAACTCAGAATAACCAACAAGAGCCAATTTCTTCTGAATTGATCAACTTTAATATCAGTAATACTCTTCAGAAAGCTAAAAATTTGCCAAATAGTGAGTTTTTGGGGTGAAATTACTATTTTAAACCTTTCTAATCATAAGAAATGCCTTCAACCAGACCAGGAGCAAGCTGTAAGCCCTCAAGCAGCTCCCAAAAAGGTCATAGACATGATTATGGCAGAAGCCAATCAGATACAGAAGGAAAAGGGTCAGTAAAAGACTTCCACAACAAGAAATTGTCCCATTCTGAAGCTTATGACACTATTCTACCTTCAAAAAGAGCTGACACTGCCACAAGAAGCCTCAGCGGAAATTTACAAAGCCAGTCAGAAAACTTACAACAATGCACTGCAACACAAAGAGTACCAGATCCTTGCAGATCTGTGGAAAAACTGTATGAACTCATACCTAACTGGAAGAAAATTCCTGGGTCATCCCAACACTTGCAAGTTACTCAATGGATGGCATCCATTGATGGAAAAAAAGAAAATAATGCTTTTAACAGCAAAATGGAGGCAAAACAACCCTCCACCACCAACGCAAGTGCCAATACCAGCCCCAGTGGCCAGCAGCAGCAATTCCAACGTGAAAAAGCAGCCACAAGCTCATAACAAGGGCAAATGGAAAGCACCAGCCCCAAAGCCTTACAGCCAGGCCTACAGGATTCCAAAGATTCAGCAGGATGCCATGGAAAATGTATTTCAGATGGCCAGAACCATGATAGAATTACAGAAGAAGGAGGAAGCCAGATTAAGATTCCAGAAATGATCTCTGATATATTTGCTTCCATCCCAGAGTTGTATGAAGCTGTAAATGATGTGAAAAAATCTCTTTCTGATAAAAATAAAACCATTTGTAACAACATTAAAACAAACAACTTGAGTCTGTGCCAAATTAATGAAACACTTATGTGCTTTGAAAATGTTTTAAGAACAATTAAAGCTTCCAATAATGATAATCCTTTTGGAAGTAAAATAAAAGAACAATCTGCCCTTTTTAAAGACTTAACAGACAAATATTCTAAATTCAATATTGATGACATAATTGAAACAAGAATTAAACAAGCCATAAATATTATCAAGACAGATAACAAGAAAGTCATTGATGACATTTCAAATTAATTTACCGAAGTAAAGACATATACCATTGCCTTGAAAAAGTGTTTTGATGCATCACAAGAAGAAGTATCAAAAGTATTAATGAAATTGAAGCAAGTCACTGCTGATAATACAATACGGACAGAGTTATGGCAAGAGCTGACAAATAAAGAAGACATGTATAAAATTGAAGTAATAAATTGAATACAAGCCTTCCAACATGAATAAAGGAATTCCCAAAGGTGTAGCAACAGTAAAATGGATGATATTGAACAAATACTGAACACCTTACCAGGAATGTCTACACCTCTGAATCAAAATGAGGGCACAAGGATTCCAGATCCACAAGTATTGGATCCTGATAATTCACAGTTAAAAAATGAATTATACACTTCTTTTCATAACTTGGAACCATCAATGGGCCAAGCACTTTTGAAAGAAGTACCAAGAACTTAAATAATGGCCTCACTTCAGTGGTGAAGGAGAATATGACCATATGGAATTCATCAGTGGAATTTACATGATTAAAGAAGATTTTGAATTACCAGACAAATTGGTAAAAGCAAGATTTAACACCTTGTTTACCAGATAAGCTCACAGATGGTATATCAAATTAAGACAAGAACATGGACACCAAAGTTTGACTTGGTGGAAAACCCAAATTATCAACAAATGGGCCAATGATGCTTGGAGATTTAAAGTGGGGACAGCCTTTGAATCTGCAAAATTCAATGCTGATAAGGAAAAAGCTCTACCATGGTTTTTCCAACAAAAAGACAGACTAACAGCATTATACCTTGACATGTCAGAATTTATGATCCAAAGAAAGATTCTGAGACAATGTGGAGGTGACTAAGAGCATGCTGTCAAAAGAAGGACTACTGAACAATCTTCAGCAGAGGAGATTATCAATATATTAGAAGTAGTAACTACCAGAACCAAAATTTGTTCTAGTAGGGTGAATCCCAAAACAAGTTTAATACACATTGGAGATATTCTGTGGACAAAAGCCCCAAAGAAAAATCTAATAATGCTAAGTATAAATCTGCAGATACAGTGAGAAAGTGCCATATTTGCCAAAGCACCACCCATCTAGCCAATGCATGTCCACAAAGAGGGAAAATCAATGAAATTGATATTGAAAAGGAACCTGATATTGAAAAAGATGACATAATTTAAGACAATTCAGATGATAAGTCATCAATATTTTCTGAATCTTCAAAGGATAAAAAATATTAATACCACTTTTGACATCATGGAATATTATTCCCACTTGCCACAATTGAGAAATGGTCGCCTTGATTTATCAAAATTTCAAGATTCACAACTTATGAAAACAAACCCAAACAGGGGGAAAGGCTATACAGCTGGTAACTCCTGTATAACAGAAGTGGTGATTTACAACAAGGCCACTAAATGTTTGCTTGACCCAGGATCCTTCTGCTATTGTGTTGGTAAATCTTTTTATAAATCTTGTGTACCAAATTTTGGAGACCAATTGTTACCAATTGATGGTATGAGATTCAATAGTGAAAGTAACCCAATAAAAGCATTTGGAATTTCTTGGACCAATGTCATATTCCAACACATTAATGGGAATTTAAGAATCACAGTTGAATTTGTTTTTACAGAAAACTGCTCTAGTATCCATTTTAGATTGGGAAATTACTATTTGATCATGTATGGGATAGATTTACATAACAAAAAAGACAGATACTTTACTATTGGCAACAATAAGCATCAGAAATTTGCCTTTTTACCACTTAAAAGACAAATTACAGCAAAAAAAGTATCACCAATCAACTTAGAATTGGAAAAATTCAAATCCAAACAGTTGAGGGAGGCTGAAATAAACCTTCATATGACTGATAAAAAAGAAAATGAACTTTATTCCCTTTTATATGACCACAAAGGAGCATTTGCTTCAGACAAAGAACCTCTAGGAGAAATTATTGGCCATGAAGTTGACATCATTCTTAATATTGAAAGACCTTATCCCCCACTCTTAAGGAGACCTGCATAGCCAGAAAGTCCCAAGCCAAGAGAAGCTCTGGAAACTCATATCAAAGAACTTCCAGACCTTGGTTTGATAAGAAACATTTGCCACAATGAAGAGGTAGAAATAACTACAGCAGTCATAGTGGCATGGAATAATGGCAAATCCAGAATAGTTGGAGACTTTAGAGCTCTAAACACTTACACTGTTCCAGATAGGTACCCAATACCAAAAATACAAATTAACCTTACTCAAATATCTCAAGCAGTGTATATAACCACTATGGATGCCCTTAAAGGATTCCATCAAAATTTGGTGACACCAAGAGCAAGAAAATATATGAGAATTATTGTTCATTGTCGCGTGTATGAGTATTTAAGAATGCCCTTTGGTATCAAGAATGCACCTTCACACTTCCAAATAATGATGAAAAAAATCTTCGCTGAAGAACTTTCAGAGGTATGGTTAATCATTTACATTGATGACATTATTGTCTGTTCCAAGACTTGGGAAGAGCACATGTACAGATTGTCAAGAGGTTTGAAAAAAATTCAATCAGTAAACATGAAAATCTCTTTGAAGAAGTGTCATTTTGGATTTAGAAAACTTAGAACACTAGAACATATTGTATCTGGTTTGTCCCTCAGAATTGACAAAAACAAAGCCTCAGCAGTATTGCTAAAACTCATGCCTCAGAACAAAAAGGAAATTCAGTCATTTTTAGGTTTTTCAGGATATTACAGGCAACAAATTAAAGATTTTGCATCCATAGCAAGACCACTTTATAAATTGTGTGACAAAGACATGGTATTTGAAATGACTGTTGACAGAGTCAAAGCTTTTGAGTCCCTAAGAGAGGCCTTGAACACTGCTCCACTCTTACTGATGCCCAACTTTACATTTCCTTTTAAATTGTTTATTGATGCGTCAGGGGATGGGCTGGGTTCTGCACTTCACCAAGTCTAGATCATAAATGGTAAACCTGTGGAAGGACCCATATGTTTCATATCCAGGCAAATAAAGCCAACTGAAGGCAGATATGGACTAAGTCAAATGGAATGTCTATGCCTTGTATGGGACTTGGAAAAATTGAACTACTTCTTAGAGAGATGTGTTTTTGAAGTGATAACAGATTGTACAGCTGTCAAATCACTTTTAAACATGAAAACACCTAACAGACATATGCTCAGATGGAAAATAGCCATACAAGAATACAGGGGCAATATGACTATTGTTCATAAAGATGGGAATGTTCACAAAAATGCAGATAGACAAAGAAGATGGACATTAAAAAATGATATTTATAATCCTGCTTATGTGCCAGAAGAAGCTTCACCACAGGTCTTAATAGAAGGAATAAGTGTTACAGACTTGAATACCACCTTCTTTGAAGAAGTAAGAAAGAGTTACACTCAAGATAAGAACTGTAGCCTCTTATACCAATTACTTAACAACGACTTCACAGACAACTCTCTAATACATGCCTTGAGTGAAGTATGGAAGGTATTGTATGATGAAGGAAGATTTCACCTACTGGATGGTATAATTTACCACAGACCCAAGCACACATGTACCATGACAGTTGTGGACAGGTCATTAATCAATCTTGTACTAAAATAATGCCATGACAGCCCCTTTTTAGGACATCTGTCTGAAGACAGAACAAGAGAAAATGTGAAGACCTGCATCTGGTGTCCAATGTGGCAGAAAGATGTTTCAGAGTATTGCAAAACCTGTGACAGATGTCAAAAGGAAAATAAATCCACTGGCAAGAGACTTGGAAGTATGATGAAAATCCAAGAACCCAGCAGACCTTGGGAAGTTGTCCATATGGATTGTGTAACTGGCCTACCACCAGGAGGTGACAGAAGCTATAATGCTTTCCTAGTGATTGTAGAAAGATTCATTAAAGCTCCAATCTTTTTACCAAGTCACAAAGATGATACAGCCATCAATACAGCTCTGCTGATATGGAATAGAGTAGTGTCATGGACTGGTATATTTACAAATATCATTAGTGACAGTGATCCCAAATTCACTTCAGCACTATGGACAAATCTTCACCAATTATTTGGCACTATGCTGTCCTTCTCTACAGCCTACCACCCACAAACTCATGGTCTAGCTGAAAGGATTATCCAGATCTTAGAGGACATGGTAAGAAGAGTTTGTGCATATGGCCTTGAATTCAAAGTTTGTGATGGATGTACCCATGATTGGTGCACTCTTTTTCCAGAACTGGAATCAGCATATAAAACATAAATCCATGCCAGTACCAATCAAACTCCTGCTATCATAGGAAAGGGATGGGACCCCAAATTACCCCAAGATTCCTTGAGGAAAGATTTGATTGAAATACATCCCACAGCTGCTAGCTTCAAGGGAATGATAGACAAAGCTAGAAAGCATGCAGTAAGGTGCATGGAAGACTCTTTTTCATATTCTAAGGAAAAATGGGATAAATCACATGCAACTCCAGATTTCAAAGTGGGGGATTTAGTTTTTGTATCCACCACTAACTTCAATAATATCAAAGGGTGTAACAAGCTGAAAGACTCCATTGCAGGACCTTTTTTTATTAAGGCCCTCCATGGGGAAAATGCTGTTGAAGTAGAGTCATCTGAAGAAGTTAGCAAAAAGCATCCTACATTTGCAGTGAGCTTGATAAAGCCATATAAATCTAGTGATGCTGAAAAATTTTCCTTTAGGAATAAATTTCCCCAAGTTATACCTCCTATTGAGTCATCTGGAAGTAAGAAAATTACCAAAGTTCTCAAAGAAAGAAAGTTGAGAACCAAAAAAGTAAGAGAATACCTTGTTAGGTACAGTGACCCAAATTGTGAAGATGAATAGTTGCCAGAAAAAGACATACCTGAAGCTACTAAACTTCTCAGAAGGTTCAGGCACACTAGAAATAACAATATTACAAAGTAATATTCTTCTTTAGGGGGAGGAAATGTGAGCCTTAGAGGTATTTTCATATACCCAAAAGACCACAAATGATAAACTAAGATACAAATATAAATAAAATGAATTTATTTATATTATAAAAATAAAAGTTGAAACATAAATACAAATTCATATTCAAAAATCAAAATTCAACTATAATTCAAAAATAAAATTACAATAAAATTTAAAATTATGAAAATACATTTTTACTTGTAAAAATTAACTAAAAATGAATTTTTAATAAAAATTGTGAAATTGAAAGATTTTTGGTAAAAAATTATATAGAGTATACTATAACCTTTGCTCCAATAAATAAACATAAAGAAATTATCACACCATTGGATTCCTCATAAAAAATAAAGTGGGGTCACCTCTGGATGAAATTTCTGTAACTCAACTCTAAATAAGATTAAATTAAGTTTTTAGTATTTTTTGTAAAAAAGTATGAAGATTCTCAAAACCTTAATTTAATTCACACCACTTGTGGTGTTAACCATCAATTTTTGTGTTAAAACTGAGGTGTTGTGTTTAGCTTAGAAGCTATGAGGAATTGAAGTATTTTCAATTGAAATGTCAAAATATGTGCATGTATTACATAAGTGAACTTTAATTTACATACGAGGTATCAATTATTACCAATGTTTAGTTGAAAACTCAATTGAATTACATATGTAAACTATAATTGTATTACATGATGACGAATTAAAGAAAAAATAAATTGGAAAGATTAATTCTGGGGGGGAACAACACTCTACCTCTAAGGGGGAGCTAGACCCCCAAGATCCTTTCTGACTGGTGTGAGATGTGCAAATCAATGGAAAAGCTCATTTATTTTGGCCTGGAATTGAGTCACAGGGTCTGTGACTCAATTGATGATGAGGGTTTGATACCAACCAGGGTAGTTTTAACTGCTGACAAGAGGGTAAAACTACCCTTAAGTTAAAACAGTTTAAACTAGTTTCTACACCTCCTACACACATTCTGACGTGTTTTGAAGGCTATGGACCTGGTATTGCTATAGTAATGGCTGATTTAAGGGTCTAAAATGGCTAAAAATAGCAAAAAATGGCTTAAACCCACCCTTTTTTGGTCTAAACCAGGGTTCAATGATGCCATAATTGGCTTTTCTGTTCTCAGACTGTTTTTCACGACTGACAAGAGTAAATTTTACTTTTGGAGTAAGAAAATTGATGGCTATAAAAGAATGTCTTCTTTGCCCCACTTTTCTCTTCATGTTAGAATCATTTCCTTTTATGATTGGTTTATACACTGTTAAACCAATCAATAAAAGATTCCAGAAGCCCTTTTTATATTATTTTGAACCTTTTAACCACTTGAAAACAGCAATATAATCATTTTTTGTAACTCTTATAATTATTTTTACCCCTGAACCACCGCAAAAAGTGAATTAAAGCATCTTTCATCACTGTTAGTTTCGTCACTTTGATTCCAAATTCACTCTGGTCACTTTTGGGCATTTTTCTCTTGAAATATTTTTTTAAAGACTTTTTTCTTTAATTAATAGCTTGCAGTTGTTTGCTCAATTAATTCCAATTGAAATTGCTCTTGAAGAAATTTCTTTTGTAGCCTTAAATATCTCTTGTAGAGTATTTTTGGATAAATCTTTATTGTTGGTAAAACAATAAGTCTTTATTATAATATTGTTTTATACCTATAAAGATAAAAAAATAAAATTGGTGTGTTTTCCTTTAAAAATACTATTTCTTACTATTTTTAAATAATTTTACCTTATACAAAGCTTGAGGACAGGAAAAGTACTTGAAATTTTATTAAAGTTTCATATACACACCTTACACTATCTGTTAAGGACATAACACATGTGTGTTTTGTCCTATGATACCACATTTCATCAAGGAGGTGGAATCTTCCTTCATCATATGCTTTTTTCCATATTTCATCTAGTTAGGATGTGAGTAATGGGTCTTTGCAGTCTTTCATCAGAAGTTGTAATAGGATATGACAGTTATTATCCCTCTTATAGCTTTCTTTAACTTTATTTAAAAAATTCTGCGCCAATGTCTGTGAAAAATATGGCTTCTATATGGTGCTCTTCCAGTGGCACACATGCTGGGTTTTCAGGTGTATATTCTAAAGCCCATCTACTAAGACCATCTGCATTTTTATGAATATTTTCAGATTTTTGAACTATAGTCATATTTACCCTATATTATTGGATAGCTATTTGCCATCTTAGCATATGTATATTTGGTGTCTTAATGTTTGAAAAAGATTTTGCAGAATTACAGTCTGTGATTATATCAAACACTGTACCATCCAGGTAATAATTCAAATTTTCTAAAGCCCATACTAAGCAAAGACATTACATTTGGCCCCCTCCATATCTGGCTTCTGTTGGCTTAATTTGTCTTGAAATGAAGAAAATTGGTTCTTCAACAGGTTTATCATTGATGATTTGTGTCTGGTGTAGTGCAGAACCTAATCCTTCTCCATAAGAATCAATGTATAGTTTAAAAGGTAGTTTCCAATCTAGAATTAAAAGAAATGGGGCCTTTTTGAGGGCATTCTTCAATTGATCATATGCTGTGACTCTTTCTTCAATCATTTCATAAGCTTTCTCTTACTCACAGAGTTTATACAAGGATTTGGCAATCCTTGCAAAGTCCTTTATATGATGTCTGTAGTAGCCAGAAAATTGTTGAAATAATTGCATATCTTTTTTGGTTTGGGGAGATGGTTTCAGTAGTACTGCTACTACTTTGTTTTTATCTATGCCTAACCTTAGTCCAGATACAACATTTCCTAGTGCTTTAAGCTCACTATATGCAAAATGACACTTTTTGAGGGAAACTTTCATATTCACTTGTACCATCTTTTGTAGTACTGTTTCTAGTCTTGTTAAGTGACTTTCCCAAGTTTCTGAGAAAATTTTGATATCATCAATATAGACAATTAATCATCCTTCTGATAACGCTTCTGGAAATATGGTGTTAATAATCCTTTGATAATGGGAAGATGCATTTTTTATACCAAATGGCATTCTGAAATATTTTTATATCCCATATTGGCTATTATCCTCAGTAGTTTCTTAGCATTGTCTGTTAATAAATTTTGATGAAATCCTTTCAGAGCATCCATGGCTGTAATGAGCTTAGCCTGTGACAATTGTGTCAATGTCTCAAGAATTCTCGGTATTGGATATCTGTCAGGGATAGTGCAGGTATTTAGAGCTCTAAAGTCCCCTACCATCCTTGATTTTACATTATGCCAAGTAAAAACAATAGGTGTAGTGACCTCTACCTGTTAATTATGTCCTACTTTCCTTAATACCCCAAGGTCTGTTAATTCTTTAAAGTGTACCTCTAAGGCTTTTCTAGCTCTTGGGCTTTCTGGATAGTCTGGTCTCCTTAACAGAGGTGGTAAAGTTTTTCTAAATCAAGGATAATGTCTACCTCATGTCCAATAATGAAGCCTATTGGCTCATTGTCAGTTTCAAAGGCATATTTATATTTGAAGAAGAGGTCAATCAATTTTTCTTTTATTTTTTCTGTTAGTTCTTGATTGAATTCTGCCTCTTTAGGTTGGTCCCCTATGAAAAAGTCTTTTTCTGGGTTTTGCTCTCCTTCTTTTTTTATGGCTTTGATTTGTTTTTTGCTATTTAAAAACCCCAATGTTTGTCTCTTATTGTCTCCTATTGTAAAATATGTGTCTTTTTGATTTGGGATATATATTCCATAGATTGACAAGTAATCATTTTCAAGTATAAAGTGGTTACTAGTACAGTTGTCCATTATTACAAACTCCACTTTCACTCTTATACATTGTGAAGGGGGTGGAAAAATTAGTGTTAAGTCAATTATTCCAAGGGGCTTCATGCTTTCACTGGAACTACTAAATTTTACTCCTTGTATTGGTATAGGCTTTCCTTCCCAATCAGGTACAACTGATTTCAAATAACCTTTAACAACAAATGTACAGTATGCTCATGTATCCAAGCTCACTTTTGCCTCTTGGATTTCAACCATGAAAATGCTTATACTTAGCTTTCCAGCTGTGTATCCGATTCCGTTTTCTGGTTTAGTTCTATAACGTTTGGCATCTTGTATGTTTGTCAGGCTTGTATTTGATGTTCTAACATGTGGTAAGCTTGCGTTAACATATAATACTTCATACATTAAATAAATATTATTAGTTTGGGCATTAATTACATTGATTTCATGACTTTCAGAAGTTTTTGATTCATCAGTGTCCTTTTCAGAATCTGATTCTTATTCTTTGTCCTTGTGGTTGTCTGTTTCCACAACTTCGCCAATCTTTGCCTTTTTAATGCAATTATTGGCTAAGTTTCCAATACCTCCCCATTAATGGGATTTTCTTTGCTCATTACTGTGGGGTGTATTGGGCGTGAAAGGTTCTGTTGATTTATATTTCTTGATAAATAATTTATTTGGACTTTTGATTTCCACTTCTTTCCAAGTTCTTCCAATCTTAGTTCTTCTCACTATATCTCCCAGTGCATTGATATATTCTTCTGTGGAGCATGGCTCTATACACCTGCTTCTCACGGCATGTTCTAAGTCCCATCCAAATCTCTTAAGTATCTTCATGTGTACCATCTTTTGTGACATTTCTGGGTATGGTGGATTCAATCTTTTGGCTTGTATAAGAACTAAGTCAAATATTTATCCTTATCTGGATAAAAGAAGGAATTTTCAAATGCATTTTCTATTTTGTACCTCCAGGCATCATTTGACCATTTGGGGATTATTTTATTTTTCCACCAAGACCAGATATCTTGACCATTGGCTTGTCTTATGCCATAATACCATCTTTTTCCAATTTTTTCAAATAACTCATGTAATCTTGCAGTGATTAATTCATCTGGTATGGCATAATCCTTTTGTAAAATATCAATTGTTTTAATTAATGACATATGGCCATATTCACCTTCACCTGTGAATGTTGGCCATTCTTTTAATTGAGGTGCTTGCTTCATTAAGACTTGGCTATTGTCTTGATGAATCAATTCCGTCATGAATGGGTTTGTTAATTCCTTTTTTGGTTTAACAGGACTTCTTATGTGAGAAAATGGGGTTGATAAATTGGGCATATTTAAGTTAGCCTCATTTATTTTATCCATGTTTTCAGCAATAAGTCTTATTTCACTTTGAATGTCATAATCAAGATTCATTCTTTCTTCGTCACTATTCTCTACATGGTCTAGAAGTAACTTTTGGTGTGATGAAGTCTTTTCTTCAAATTTTTCAACAGAAATACTTAAGTTGTTTATTTTTCCTGTTGAATTGTCAATGCTCACATCATAATTTATTGTTAAAATTTTTTCTTCAATATCTTTTATGTATTTATACAATTATTTTTGTCCTTGTATTAACTTCTAAGTATGGTCAATTAGAAATTTTGGTTTATTATTTTCAACCATAAATTTAATGTTATCAATTTCTTTTTTGTTTTGTACAACAGTTTTTGATAAAGATGATAAGCTGTTATTTATTCCTTGTAAGGATAATGGACTATTTTTAATGCCTTTAAAGGGTAAAATACTATTTTTCATTTTGGTCAAGTTATTTACAACATCAGGAGACAAAGTTAATTCTGTGGGAAATGAGGTTTTCTCATCCTTTGTTCCTCTTTGTCCTTGAATTCCATCAAGGTTCTGGCCATGTTGAAGACATTGTCCATGGCATATTTTTAGATTTTTGGGATCCTGTAGCTTGGGGAATATGGTTTCCTCCGATTCTTTTTCTTGTTCTTCTTCCCTTCTTGGGAAATTTGGTTGGCTTGAGGCTTGCTGGTAGAAAGCTACTGGGGCATCTTCCTTGCTTGCCTCTTTATTTTTGGCATGGTATTCCTTTATCTTCTTGATTTGAGGCTTGGATGATAGTGGATTCCATCCATTGGAGTATCTCACTATCTCCTCCTCTTTGAGGAATTTTTCAGGATATGCCAGGAGTTCATCACTCCTTAGTGGATTTGTGGCAAAATTTCCCAAGCTTTTTCCATTCACACTGTGTAATACTGTTTTTACTGACTCATATAAATGTCTATTTGCGCCCTCTGAATGTGATTTGTCCCTGTTGGAACTACTCATACTTAGTTCCAATTCTGCTTCAGAAATAATGGGCATATCCAGGACTTGCCTTGTCAATATGGCACTTCCTTGTGTGGATTCTGTTCCACTGGGGATTTTTCCCTTTCTTTTCCCTTTTGAGGAATCAACTCTACTTCTGAGTCCACCTCCATTGGATTGGATGGAGTATTGGGATCCTCTTTTAGTAGTCATAGTAGAAATTCAAGGAAAAGGATTTCAGAACACAAAAAATATTTTCATGGAAATTGAAAAGGAGGTACTCACATTCAGAGTCCTGAATAGTGGGTCCTAGAAAAACTAATTTCATGGATTTGTTCTTCTTATCGACAATTGGGTTTTGGGAACTTGGAAAAGTTTCTTCCACCAATCTCTCAATAGTGGTTTCATTATCCTCTACTGTGTTGTCTGAAAACACTAAATAGACAAATATTCATAACCCTTTCCTTAAAAGTGTTATCTTTTGATAGGATATGGCAATTTCCACATAGAAATCGCTTAAATATCCTTTGAGCTAATAAAAGGAATAAAAGAAATGGAAAAAAAGAATAAAGATAACTTTTTTTATTGGTTTTTTTTGTATATTTTTTATTATTTTTATATTTTTATTTTGAAAGAATAAAATAAAATTAAGATTATTCCCTTAAAATTAATTTAAAATATAAATTGATTTTTAATTTATAATATAAATTCATTTTTAATTTATAAATATCTTTCTTAATCACTAGAGTCACTCAAAGAAAGTTCTTGCAAGTATAATGATGTGAAAGACCACATGTAAGATAGTAAAATTGCTTTCTAAATGGGTCAATAGCTCTTAAAATTAATAAATACAAAATTATTGTATGATTTTATAATTACAAATATAATTTATTATTGGATAAAGACAAAATGAATATTCTTTTAGAGTTCTTCAAGTAAAAATCATTTCCAGGCCCCCAGATGTAAGGTTTGACTATGGAACAATAAGTAAATATTACAAATATATCACTCATTTCACTATTAATGTCCTTATTAAATTAATAAAGTAAGTAATAATTTTTATAATTATGGTGTAGAATTATTATATTATTAAATAAATATAATAATATAGTTTATATTATAGAAATATGATATAAATTTAAAGCCCTTTATTATTGTTACCAACATATAACAAAGGTGAGAAAATTGTTTTTCAATACTACAAAACAATTAATAACAATAATATCAGCAATATTAAGGTTATATATTAATATAAATACTATTTATATTAATAAAAAAATTATTAACAGTAATAATAGAGAGAAATTATTGTAAAAGAGAAAATAACCTAATTTCAAGACTTAATATAATAATTTTGAAATATTTTGGACCAAAACATGTAAATGCGTCTTATTTAAATTGTATTGACAAAACAAAATAAGAGGAATTACAAAGATTTGGAATTTTACATGGAAATAAGATTTATAGAGAAATATAACAAAAACCAATTAAACAAATGGAGTAATCACGTCAAGATTTATGAGCATAATTAATATTACCTTTGGTATTTGATAATATGAATGATCTATATATAAATAATAGATATTTTACCTTTTTATTTGATTTTTTATTGTTTTTGACGTGTCTGGGGGAAATAGAGTAAAAAGAGCTCTATTTATAGTAAAGTCCTCCCTTATAGAGTCTAGCAGGCTTCTAGTAGACGTGTAATCATGATATCCACTGGGAATTATCAGTATTTTAAGGCTTAGTGATGATTAAATCATGATCAAACCATCTTATCTCATTATTATGCCATTATTTAGAGTTATCACTATAACTCTAAGTTTCATGAAATCATAGGCTTGGAAGAAGCCTAAAATTCATGGATTTTATTAGTATTAATCATGATGCAATAGTATTCACCAGTTCTATCACTTATATAACTGTTAAGCTTAAAATAAGATTACAGTGAGTGATCATAAATGATCAATTTTAAGCTTAAACTTTGATCATTAATAACTTTTAACTTATACATGCTACAGCTCTTCAGAAAGTTAATTCTGATAGCTTGGAATTTCTTTATTAAACTTCCAACAGCATTTCATTACATCATCAAAACTCTCTTTTTGAGGATTTTTCTTGTATCTCATCTTTTCTGTCAAAACTCAATATTTTAAACTTCAAACCTTGATTTCAGGGGTTTTTGCCTTGAATATTATCATGAAAAATACAGAATTCTTCAGTTAGAGGCTAATAGAACTTGAATATCCACTTTGCTTTAAGTTTGGACCACTTTCACAACAAAGTGGTCAACAGCTCTAGCAATTTTGTTCAATAAACCCTTACAAGTTATACCCTTGTTTATAGAATGTCAAATAAAGTTCATATCTGTGTTCTTACAGTAATTAAGTGCTAAATATAGTTTTGGCTTAACTCTCTATCATTTATATTTCAAGAGATATTACCTAAAAACCATGAATGTATGCACTGACCAAAAAAGTGCATATATTCAGCTCACTTTCTTAAGTATTGTCTTTAGAGAAATGACATAGAATCTTTTTATGTGTTTTTTTTCATGGGGAATCCAATGGTGCAATTTATTTCACATGTTGTTTCATTTGGGTCTGGGATAAATAAGAATTTATGTCTTTTTGTGGCATTTTAGCTTATTGCTCATTAGTTATTGATCCTACATAAATGCCATAAAAATTATATAGGTGTGTTTTATGCTAGGGAATCTAATGGTTTAATTCATTTCATATGTTTATTCATCATATTCTAATTTAATTCATCATTTATGATTTTTTATGGTATTTTTACTTATTTTAAGATAATTGTTGTAAAGTTTTTCTTGTGACCTTTTTGGATATGTGGTCATATCTCAAACACTCACATAATATAAGAATAATTCTGTAATTGTTTTAAAATTTAACATTGAATTTTCAATAAGTTCTTTCTCTTCTTCTTAATATTGGAATAAGAGTGATATTATTAACAATTTCTCTTATGTCCAAAACTTTAGATATCTGAATGAAAAAATATTGAGCACTCTCTAATCTCAGATTTTTAAGAGCTTCATGTTTTATAGTCTTTCATTCTTTTTTTGGTATCTAGGCTTCATATTCTTGAAGCTGATACCTCAATACTGAAATATATGCTGCTGAATAACAACATGATAAATTAAAACTGAGAAATAATCCAGCCTCTAATGATATAGAGCTTTGATAACCTCTGTAAGAAATCAGTTATGCTAATTTCTCTTGAAATGAAAGGTATTCATGAAGCACAAGTAACTTTGCAATATTCTGACCTCAGCTTCATATAAATATCATGGTTCTTGTAAGGTTTGACTATGAAACAATAAGTAAAAATTACTAATATTTTACTTTTTGTACTATGAATGTCCTTATAAATAAAATAAATAAGATAAAAATAATTATAATAATAATGAATTATTATAATTATGGAGTAAAAATAATTATATTATTGAATAAATATAATAATATAATTTATATTATGAAAAAATAATATAATAAATAAATATACTAATATAAGATAGTTAATATATTTAAAAGCACTTTATTATTGTTACCAAAAAATAATCAAGGCGTACAAAATTGTTTTTCATTAATAAATAACAATTAATAACAATAATATTACTGATATTAAAGTTATGAATTAATAGAAATACTATTTATATTAAATATAGAATTATTTAAAGTAATAATAGAGAGAAAATTCTTATGATAAGAAGAAATAACCTACTTTTAAGACTTAATATAATAATTTTGAATAATTTTACGCCAAAAATGTAAATACAACCTTTTTAAAGTGTATTTACAATAAATCTTGAGAGAAATTGCAAATATTCTCAATTTTACATGGAATTGAGGTTTTTACAAGAATTTTAAACAAAACAGTTAAATAAATATAGTAATCACGTCAAAGATGATGATTATAATAAGAGTTTCTTTGGTCTTTAATAATATAAGAGCTATATATATAAAGAATAAAGAAATTACCTTTTGATTTAAATATTTTAGTGTTTTGTAAGCGTTTGAGGGGAAAACAGAGTAAAAAGAGCTCTATTTATAGTAAATACCTCCCTCCTAGAGTCCAGCAGGTTTCTAGTAGAGGTGTACTGATGTTTTCAACTAGAATTGATCAATGTTTTAAGGTTTGGTGATTATTACATCATGATCAAACCATCTTACCTCATAATTACACCATTATTTAGAGTTATCACTATAACTCCAATTTTGATGACATCATAGGCTTAGCAGAAGCCTAAACTTCATTGATTTCATTATAATTCATCATATTATAATAGTATTCACCATCTTTATCACTTATATGACTGTTAAACCTAAAATAAGATTACAGTGAGTCATCTTAAGTGATCAAATTTACGCTTAAACTTTGATCATTAATACCTTTGACGTTATACACGCTACAGCTATTCTGAGAGTGGATTCTGATAGCTTGAAATGTCCTTGATATACTCCCAAGAGCATTTTACTACATCATCAAAACTATATTTTTGATGATTTTTCTTGTAACTCATCTTTTCTGTTGAAATCTAATATTTTAAACTTCAAACCATGATTTCAAGGGGTCATAACTTGAATATTGTAATAATAAATACGTCATTCTTCGCAAATGAAATAGTAGAATCTGACTGTCTCCTTTTTCTTTAAGCTTGGACCACTTTCACAACAAAGTGGTCAACAGCTCTATTGATTTTAATCAATAATCCATTACAGGTTTTAACCTTGTTTATAGCTTATTAAATGAAGTTCATTTCTATGTTCCTACAGTAATTACGTGGTGAGCTTTCTTTGGCTTATCACTCTATCATGTATATCTCAAAAGATATTAGCTAAACTCCTTGAATATATGTGTTGACCAAAAAAGTGCATATATTCAGCTTAACTCCTCAAGTATTGACTTTGGAGATTATCTTCTTAATTGTTTTTCTGTGTAGAACTTGATGTAGAATATAATGGTACAATTCATTTCACATGTTTTTTCATTTGTATTTTAAATAAGTAAGGATTCATGTTTTCTATAAGGTGTTATGACTTATAACTCATTAAATATTGACTTTACAGATATGCCATAAAAATGGTATATTTGTATTTTACCATGAGGCATCCAATGGTGTAATTTATTTCACATCTTTATTCATTGGACTTTAAGTTGTACCAAATTTTATGCCTATTTATGGCAGTTTTGTAGTTTTAAGGTGATTATTTTTAAGGTATAATTATTTTAAATATTTCTGGTGACCTTTTTGGGTATGTGGTCATATCTCAAATGTTCACATTCCCTACCATCAAAAAAGATTGTACTACAATCTTATATGTGTAATTAGGGTATCATCCACTGTCCTACCTCTTCAATAGACTTTTTTAGTCTTGAAGCTCAATAATGCTTGATTTTTCTATTCTTTAGGTTTTCTTTCATGTCTGAACCTTCTTAGTAGTTTATAAGCATTTGTTATATCTTTCTCAAGTAGCCATTCATCTTCTTGAGCTGAATTTTTATACCTTACAAGGTATTCTCTTTCTTTTTTGTTTCTTGTCCTTCTTTCTTTGAGGACTTTAAAAATTTTCTTTTCCTCTCCTTCTTCCAAGGGGGGTATTTCAAGTGGGGGTTTGTATCTTAGTGGAAATAGTTCCTTATGTCAGGGTGAGTCTATGATAAAGGTGTATATAAGTATTTACAAGCTTTAACTATGACTTTGACACGGTAAAAATAATTTTAAAAGGTGATAAACTTGATAATAGATGATTATTTTAAGATTTTAAGGGCTTTACTATAGAGATATAGTGGTGGTGAGCGCTGTTGAAAGCCCTGGGTGCAACTTTTACCTGTTGGGTTAAAATAGTAAAAGCTACAATACTTAAAATTAAAGTATACCTGAGTGTTTTCCAAGAGTATAACTGTTTTGGACAGTTGTACTACGTAGGAATTCAAGAGCAGGATGAGGAAAGCTATTCTGGCTGTGAAAAGCCTCCTTTTTATCCTGAAATGGGGTGGAAATGGTGCTAGACCTTTCCACGTAATCGTGAAGATTTTTTCACTTTCTAGTACTGGCTTGTGGTTTGCAAACAGCCTGTATAATCTGTATTGGGCTCAGATGTGGTTTCGAAACCACATCTGGGCAGCTTTCACCAATACAGGGTGAAAACTTTCATCTGGGTACCTCACAGCCTGATTCTGACGTGTATGACGCGTAGAATGCTGTAAAGAAACTGTATGGGACCCCAGTATTGACTGACATATGAGGTATTGAAGTAAAAACATGCTTCTTTGTCTATTTGACACCTCATATTCACGGCTATGGGATATTATCCCATGGTAAGGCTGTATATGACAGCAGGTGGGATTTTGACCTTAAATCAGCCATAACTTTGTCAATTCTTGAGATATAAACCTCAAAGTTGGTTCTGTGTGTAGCCCTGTTTGCGCTCTACACAATGGTACCTCATTTTACATGGGTATCTTTAAATATGGCAAAGTTATCCCATGTACAAGATTTTTGTACATTTGCATGTTTTAGGCAAAAAGCTGTATTGAGCTTGTTTGCCCCATAACTTCTGCAGTAGTTGAGATATGGGGAAGTGAATGACACCATCAGATAGCCCTTATTGTGCTCTTTCCAAAAATACCCCACTTCAGGTATCCCACACTAAAACTGTAGAAGTCAGATGAGAGGTGAATGTTTTGTTCACCCTTATTTGGCCTGAAATTGACCATAACTCCAGTAATATTGGTTCTAGCTCAGTTTGGCTGATACCATTGGATAGCCCTGGCTTAGGGCTTCATTTTGAGTACCCATTTGATGGGGTTAAGCCTCTCCTTCTAGATTTTAGATGAGAGGTGAAAATTAAGGCTTATGCTCAGCAATAACTTTGTTATTTCTTGTCCTATGGTGATGGGACTTATGTTTTCAGGAAGAGGTGAGTTTCCTCTTTCTTTTGATACCTTTTGAGCTGATTTGGCTCAGCTCCATGTTTTGGTCGTATCTTGGCTATATCATTGATTGTTTACGGTATATTGGCTGTCATGCTTGTGCTCTGGTTTTGAGTCACAGGCTGACATACCCTCCCTCTAAAAAAGGCTCATCATTGATGAGACTGTCCAGTCCTTCTAGAGGCTCTGCGTCTCCTTAAATGAAGGTTCCCATCTGGTATGGCATCTTCTGCCAACCATTTGTCTTTATCTGCTGTCTGGTTCTTGAATCTGACTAGGCATTGTCTTTGATCCTTCCCATTGAGTCTGATCTTTCTGGCCCTGATGATCTTACTCACAGGTCTAGGGGAGTCTTCAACTTCCACTATCTCTTGTGGTGTGGGGTTCCTTCTCCTGGAGGGGAATTTGTCCTCCTCTGTCTGGAAGTATGGTCTGACCAAACTCACTGGAAATACTGGATGTTTCCTTGAAAACTCCTCAGTGAGTTTGACTTCCACTGCATTTTTTCCTATCAACTTAATGATAGTAAAACGTCCTATAAATGAGTCTCTCATCTTTTTAGGTCCTTTGAGATTGTTTAAGTTCAGTGTAGACACTAACACCTGGTCCCCTTCCTTGAAGTCAGGTTCCATATGTGATTTGTCCCACCTGTTCATATTGTATTCTTTTGCCTCAGCCATGCATTTGGCAGCTGTGTCACAGGCCCTCTTCCACATATCATGGAAGTCTTTGGCTGTGGGGTGGATAGTAAGGAGATTTTTCTTCAAGTGATCCACAGGCAACAGTGTGTTCCACCCTTTCTCCACCAGTGCAGGTGTTTTACCTGTGGTGGAGTGCTGGCTTGTATTATAAGCCAGTTGGACTGCTGGTAAGAGGGTAACCCAATCATGGGTGTATCCCTCATGGTCCTTGTATTCCATGCCATAGGCACAGAATCTTCTGAGGATGTCCTCCATTGTTTGGATCATCCTTTCAGCTAGGCCATCTGTTTGTGAATGGTAAGCTGTGAAAAAAGCAAGTTTGGTACCAAGCATGTCATATAAGTTAGTCCAAAATTCAGATGTGAATTTTGGGTCCCTATCACTAATGATGATCTTAGGGACTCCACAGGTAGATATGATGTTATTCCAAAACAACAGAGCAGTATCCATGGCTGTGTATTCTTTATGGCATGGTAGACACCTCATGCTCTTGCTGAACCTATCAACTATGATCAAACAGGCATTATAGTTTTCTTTGCCCCCTGGGACAAGTCCTGTTACCCAGTCCATGTTGATGGTTTCCCATGGGTGTTTGGGTTCTTCTGTGTGTTGAAGCAACCCATACTTCTTCCCATGTTTCCTATTTGCCTTTTGGCATCTTTCACAAGTGTTGATGTATTCACTCAACTCTTGTTCCCACTTGGGCCACCAAGCTGTGCTTGCTACCCTCTCTTTGGTCCTGTCCTCACTCATGTGTCCCATATAGGGGCAGTCATGGCATTCTTGTAGGATCAATGAGATGTGGTCTCTGTCTACCACTGTGAGTGCACTTGTGTGCTTTTCTCTGTGGTAGAGCAGGCCATCTATAAGAAAAAATGTATTGTCCTTATAGGCCCTCAACCAGGGTTCTTCCAGCTTGGTTTCCAGTTCTGGACTCCTATACCTTTGTTGAACGAGTTGGAGTAGTATGCTACACTGTTTGTGTTTGGCATAAGACTTCTGTACTGCACTGAAGAATTCATTGTGCAGTTCTGAGGAGCTTATTCCCAGTATGGGAGTTTCTGTCCCTTCTGAGTCAGTGTCTCCACTGTCAAGGGTACCACTTTCTGGTGCCCATTCAGATATTCTGAAGCTCTTCCTCCTATCTATTTCCATGAAATGGATAGGGATTTTTGCTGCAATTTCTGGGTCATAAGCTGGATTGCTTTTGACATTGTCCAGTGGCCATCTTCTGAGGCCATCTGCATTGGTATGGCTTTTACCTTCTTTTTATATGATGGTCATGTTCCCTCTATACTCCTGGATGGCTATTTGCCATCTCAGCATATGTCTATTTGTAGTCTTCATGTTTAGTAAAGACTTCAAGGCTGTGCAGTCTGTGTAGACTTCAAAGACTGCACCCTCCAAATAATAATGGAGTTTTTCTAGAGCCCAGACTAGACATAGACATTCAGTCTGGGTGGCCCCATACCTGGCTTCTGAATCTTTCAGCTGCCTTGAGATGTAGCAAATTACTCCTTCTCTTGGTTCACCATCCACAATTTGTCTTTGGTGAAGGGCTGCTCCTAGGCCTTGACTGCATGCTGCATCTATATATAACTTGAATGGTAGTTCAAAGTCAGGTAAGATGAGCACAGGTGCATTAGTGAGTTCATATTTGATCCTCTCATCTGCATCCCTCCTTTCCTTGGTTATTCCAAAAACTACATCCTTTGAACATAACTTGTATAAACTACTAGTTATATGGGCAAAATGTTTGATGTGGTTTCTATAGTAGCTAGCAAACCCAAGGAAAGATTGCATCTCTTTGATGTTCTTTGGTGCTGGCTTTTGCAGTACTGCTGCTACTTTGTTCTGGTCAATTGCCAGACTAAGACCTGAGACTTTATGTCCTAGAGCTAGTAGCTCTTGTTGGCCAAAATTACACTTTTTGAGTGAAATTTTCAGATTAATGGGTATACATTTACTTAGAACTCTATCTATGTATTGTACATGGTCTTCCCATGTCTCTGAGTAAATAATGATATCATCAATATATACTACCATCCAGCCTTCCATTATTTCTACTTGAAATATGGTGTCCATCATCCTTTGGAAGTGGGCTGGTGCATTCTTGATTCCAAATGTCATCCTGGTGTACTCATATATACCCATATGGCATATTATCCTGAATAACTTCATGGAGTTTGGTTTAACTCCATTTTGGTGGAAACCTTTCATACAATCCATTTTGGTTATGTATCTGGCCTTGGCCAGTTTATCTAAGGCATGGGGTATCCTTGGTATAGGGTACCTGTCTGCTTTTGTGTAGTTATTCAGGGCTCTGAAATCTCCACACAATCTAGACTTGCCATCATGCCAGGTGATTAGGACAGGGGTGGTGATTTCCACTATTTCATTATGTCCAATCTTCCTGATGACATCCATATCCAGGAGTTCATTGATATGTTTCTCAATTTCTTTCCTGGTTTCCAGGCCTGCTGGATAAGGAGGTCTCCTCAGCATAGGTGGATAAGGCCTTTCCACATCTAGATATAGTTCCATATCATGGCCTTTGATCTTGCCTGATGGTTCTTCACCAATGGCAAATGCTGGTCTGTTCTTCCTCAGCATCTTCAGTAAACTTAGTTTTTGTTTACTGGTGAGGGTAGTGCTAAACTGTCCCTCTCTGAATTCCTTCAGAAGCTCTTCTAGTGGATCTTGAGAAGACATCTGGTATATGTCAAGTGAAAATTTCTTTTCTTTGTTAGTACCAATGGTGATTTGCCTATTTTTACTGTTGTAAATGTCTATGCCATACATCCTCTGGTAATCTGTTCCCAGTAAAAACCCTTGGATGTGGGCATCATTAAGCACTACAAACTCTGGGTTGAGTCTGATATTACCCTTCCTGTGGGGTATAGTTATCTCTTTGATAATTGTCCTAATGGAAGTCATCTTCCCTGATGCACTTTTAAAGCTCTTTGCCTTAGTGGGCAAGAGCTGTTTTTCCCAATTTGGGAAGTGGGTATCCAGATAATTTCTGGCCACTATGGAGCAGTGTGCTCCACTATCAATGATCAGTGGGTTCTGAGCATTGTCAATACAAACAGTCATTTCTGTGGCTGTCCCATGTATATATCCCATTCCTTTGGTTGGTGTAACCAGGAATGTTTGTGCATCTTGTGTGTGTTTGCACAAGTTCTTGTTAGCAGTGTCCTGTGGCATGCCTGCTTCCAACTGTATGTCCTGGATTTCCAGTGGGGTTTCCTCTTGGTATTCCACTAGAAATTCCTCTCTTGGGTCTTGATCATCCTCAGATGGTTCTCTGATGGCATCACCCATGGAGTCTGATTCAGAATCCTCTGTTGGAGGTTCTTCCTCAGGGACTTTCTCTATGGAATAGACTTTTTTCTTTGCCTTTGGACAGTTGTTGGCATAGTGGTCTGTTGAACCACAATTGTGACAAGAATTCTTCTTCTTAGCCAATTCTGCCACTCTTTCTCTGGGTTTGTCTTTAAACTCTACCCTGAGTGGTTGTTTCTCTTTGAAACTGCTGCTTCTATATGAGGTGAATTTCCCTATATTAGTCCTCTTCCTTATGTCTTGTAAGGTGTTGGCTATGTCATCTAGAGTGCAATTTTGGTTGCATCTGCATTGTACTGCATGCTCTAGTTCTCCTGGCAATTGTGTCAGGAGTTTGTGATTCCTCATTTGGATGTTCATCTGAGGATCAATGGCTTTAAGTCTTCTAGACTGTCTAAGACTCCACTCATATGGATCTTTGTCCACAGAGTACTTGTCATTTTCAAATGACATGATCTGTTGCCATATCCAAGTTCCATTACTATACTTTTGGATGATTTGACTCTTCCACCATGGTCAGTTTCTCCTGCTATGGATTTCTTTCATTTCTGTGTACCATATACTAGCATGACCTGTAAATGCAGTATTCAATCTAGCAGTGATCCAGTAGTCTGGTATGCTTGGTACATCAATGAAGAGTCCATCAATATAATCTATGAGTTCCATATGATCATATTCTAATGATCCAGAGAATTTGGGCCAGTTGGAGGCCTCAGGAAGCTGTTTCAAGGCTTCCTTCTCTGAATAAGACATTCCATCTCCATCTTGGTATTGTGATGGGGCTCTTGCCTTATTTATCAACATGGCATCTGGTTTGATTTCATCTGGTTGATATGGATTATCCATAACTTGGCCTTGTGGCTGGGGCTTCAAGCTATGGTAGGCATTAAACAGTTTGTTAATGTCTTGGTCCAGACACTCCCTGTCCCTTGTGCTGTTGTGTTGTTCTTCAAAGACTATATTCAGTCTTTTGTTGGTTTCTTCAGAGGCTTTGCTCAGTTGAGCATATCCTTCTTGAAGATTTTTAACTATCTGTTCCAAGGAGGCTTGAGTTTGTCTCATCCTCTCTTGGCTAGCTTTAATTTCTGCAAACTGCTTTGCAGATTGTTCAGCATATTGGGACATTTGTAACCACAGTGTATCACTGTTGATGTTACTCTCAGATGTGACGATGTTATTTTCAGTCTGAGTGGGGGTAATGTTTCTATTACTAGGACTACTGATTCTAGAGTGGTTTACAACTATTTCTAGTTCTTGTGTACTTCTTTTACCAAATCTAACAGCTTCTGAATCATGGGGTCTGACTATTTCCTCCTCTGGTTGAAGGAGGCTTTGTTCTTGTCCTTTTTTCCTTGTCTTCTCCTGGAAACTTCCTGGATTTGTGAAGAATGGTGACTCTTGGCCACTGATCTGCTGGTTTCTGAATGGTGTGAAGCCACTCAAGAGCTGATTTGGCCTGCTCCTTGTGAACCTGAAGGAATCTGAGTAGGCCCTGTCTGGGTCAATTGTTCTTCTATTGCTTGGATAGTGGCTTGATTCTCCCTTATCCTATGTGCCCTTGCCTCCAGGAGTCTGTGCTGCCTGGTAGGATTCTAACCTTTGGTGATTACCATCAGGTCTTTGAATTCTATCTCTTTGAGACAGATCTTCTGGAAACTTGATCCAAGTTCTGCCCAGTGAGTTGCTAGGTTGAACCTCTTGTTGTCCATGCTCCATTGAAATAAGTCTTTGTGGAGTTGGTGGATCTGAAGAACTTGATCCATATCCTTCCAGTCCTCTGGTTTGAGGTTCCTGTTGAATTGGAGTGTGAATGGCAAGGTTGATATTATCTCCCTCATTGTTTTGCCATCCACCACTGTGTCCAAGGTGTCTTCTTCCAGGTCTTCTGGTTCTGGACAATCCTTCTCTGTCCTCTGGCTGGTTCCTTTGGAAGCCAAGGTCTCTGAGGTATGCAGGGGACATATCAGTGTTTGCAAGCAGTCAAAAACTTTATGTTCTTAGGGTATTTACCTTTTACTGTGCCTTGTACAAATTTATTATCTGCTGATTTGGGCATTTTGCCTTTGGAGGTTACAACTGGGTTAATAATTGTAATCTTCCCTGTACAAGTGGTTAAGGTTGGTTTACCTTGTATTGAACCGGAGTTTTGTGGTTTTCTACTCCTCTGAGTGGCTATTGGTGTCCACTTCATGGCTGTAATGAGGCTTTCACCAAGCCTTTTTCCTTTGCCCTTGATGCCCTCTGGTTCTGAGGATGTCACTGGTGTGTTGGCCTGTGACTGGGTCTCAAGTGGTATGAAGCTTTCTTCCACTGAATCAAACAGGAAAAAGAGGTCTTATGTCAGTTAAGACTTCTTAAAAGGCTGGTTTGCACATCTAAGAATGGCCTCTGGGCTTGTATATTATTACAATATGCCCTTGTATTATGACAATGTAATTGAATTAACAATTCCATGTCAAAAATACAGCTTACTGATATGTGGTATACGGTTTGTATACCAATATCTCACAGAATACTTGTAATTAGCAAGTATAATCTGTCAAAAGATGGTGTATTACAGGGCAATTGAGTTAACAATGTGCCCAAACACGCCTCAACTGTTGGTTTATCAGTATGAGCTGTCTTGATTCAATTAAGAATTAAGACTGTATTAGTGGCTTAAGAGTGTTTTTATATACAAAACACGCCAAAAATACTGGTCTTGTCGCTATTAGCCACGTGCAAGATACTCTATAATATGTGAGTATTTATTTAAAAATTAAAAAAATATATAAAAGATATATATTTATAAAGAAAATTACGCCTAAAAAAGGTAAAACAGGTGTCAATAAATGATAAAAAAGAGAAAAACTTACTTGTAAGGTCCAAGAATAAGTAAAAAACACAGCCAGGCCCCCAAAATGTCAGGGTGAGTCTATGATAAAGCTGTATATAAGTATTTACAAGCTTTAACTATGAGTGTGACATGGTAAAAATAATTTTAAATGGTGATAAATTTGATAATAGATGATTATTTTAAGATTTTAAGGGCTTTACTATAGAGATATAGTGGTGGTGAGTGCTGTTGAAAGCCCTGGGTGCAACTTTTACCTGTTGGGTTACAGTAATAAAAGCTACAATACTTAAAATTAAAGTATAACTGATTGTTTTCCAAAAGTATAACTGTTTTGGACAGTTGTACTACGTAGGAATTCAAGAGCAGGATGAGGAAAGCTATTCTAGCTGTGAAAAGCCTCCTTTTTATCCTGAAATGGGGTGGAAATGGTGCTAGACCTTTCCATGTTGTGGTAGGCCATACCATTTCTTTCATTTTGGATTAATAAAAATAAAAAATAAAAATAATAGAAAAAAAAAAAACTAGGATTACATAATCAATTTCATCATTTCCCCACAATTTCCCCACAAAATCAAGAACTCAATTAAAGCACAGACCTCTGAATTCAATTACCACCAAACCTTAATTTGAAGACCTGGAAAATTCTAAGTCCCCTTTTTTTTGACACTCCCATGGAGGCCCCAAAAACCATAAATAGAGGTCCTCTCCCCCCCTCAATTCTTTTTTCCTCATGGCCTAGACAGAGGCTCATCACAAAAACGTAACTTCTTAATATTTTTTCTGAGGGAAATCCCCTCCATCCATCCACATTATCCTAATTTTTGAGGAATACTCAGTAGCTAAGCTCAGAAGTATAGTTATCCCATCCCCACTCCTAAATTTTGCTCAGTAGCTAAGATCAGTAGCATTGTCTGGGTGTTTTATAGATAATAGTAGTTAACAGTTGGTCTACATTATTTTATATCTCCATCCCATTGACAAAGTTCTTTACTCAGTAGCCAAGCTCAGTAGTAAATTGAACAATAGTATTGCCTGTTATCCCAAGTTATCATCATATAAAATTATCAAACCCTTAAAAAAATAGTAGTGTCTTTTATTATTTAGTTATCATATTATCAACAGTGTTATCATCAAAATTGGAAATACCTCAAGGTGTACTGTTCTCAGTAAAGGAATCAAAAAGTCTTTTGCCAGTTTTATATCTTTATTTATTTGTGTTAAGGCTTACTAAGCCATTGTTTCCAGATCAAACAAAGTCTGATAGAGTCTGTTGAATATACTTTTCTGACAAGCCACCATCAAATAAAATAAATGGATTGTGAACTCAAGTCAAGATAATTCAGCATTTTCAGGAAGGGCAGTTCAGATTATTCTGACACACAAGCAGAGCAAGGGTTACAAGCTTGAACAGAAATTCAAAACTGTTTTCTTGTAATTTCCCCTTCCAGGTACTGCCACATTTATCCCACACAAGAGGAGTTCCCACAACGTAGAGGAAGTGAAGATTTTTTCACTTTCTAGTACTGTCTTGTGGTTTGCAAACAGCCTGTATAACCTGTATTGGGCACAGATGTGGTTTTGAAACCACATCTGGGCGGTTTTCACCAATACAGGGTGAAAGTTTTCATCTGGGGACCTCACCGCCTGATTCTGACGTGTATGACGCCTAGAATGCTGTACAGGACCTGTATGGGACCCCATTATTGAATGGACTATGAGGTATTGAAGTAAAAACAAGCTTCTTCATCTATTTGACACCTCATATTCATGGTTATGGGATATTATCCCATGGTAAGGCTGTATATGACAGCAGGTGGGAATCTGACCTTAAAACAGCCATAACTTTGTCAATTCTTGAGGTATCAACCTCAAACTTGGTCGGTGTATAGCCCTGTATGTGCTCTACACAATGGCTCCTTATTTAATATGGGTATCATTAAATATGGCAAAGTTATCCCATGTACAAGATTTTTGTACATTTGCATGTTTTAGGCAAAAAGCTGTATTGAGCTTGTTTGCCCCATAACTTCTGCAGTAGTTGAGATTTGGGGAAGTGGATGACACCATCAGATAGTCCTGATTGTGCTCTTTCCAAAAATACCCCACTTCAGGTATCCCACACTAAAACTGTAGAAGTTAGATGAGAGGTGAATGTTTTGTTCACCCTTATTTGGCCTGAAATTGACCATAACTCCAGTAATATTGGTGCTAGCTCAGTTTGGGTGGTACCATTGGATAGCCCTGGCTTGGAGCTTCATTTTGAGTACCAATTTGATGGGGTTAAGCCTCTCCTTCTAGATTTTAGATGAGAGGTGAAAATTAAGGTTTATGCTTAGCAATAACTTTGAGCAGGAATAACTTTGTTATTTCTTGTCCTATGGTGATGGGACTTATGTTTTCAGGAAGAGGTGAGTTTCCTCCTTCTTTTGATACCTTTTGAGCTGATTTGGCTCAGCTCCATGTTTTGGTGGTATCTTGGCTATACCATTGGTTTATGGTATTTTGGCTGTCATGCTTGTGCTGTGGTTTTGAGTCACAGGCTGACACCTTATCACTTGATCTGTAATTTATTATCAGACTTACAGGGAAAGCTGGGTGTTTGTTCATCATTTCACCTCTGAGTCCCAATTGCTCAGCATTGGGTCCATGAAGTGCTTTTATCATAAATGGTCCTGCAAAGGAATCTTTTAATTTCTTTGGGCCTTTTATGTTATTAAAATTAATGGTTGATACTAGAAACAAGTCTCCTATTTTGAATTCAGGTGGTTTATGACTTTTAGAATCATGCATACATCTGTTTTCATGGTTTCTTGCTTTGTCAAGCATTATCTCAAAACTTCTTGCTGTTGGATGTATATCCACTAAGTCCTTTTTGAGGGTATCATAAGGAAGTCTTGTATTCCCACCTTTCTCTAGAATTTCTAGTGTTTTGCCAGTAGAAGAATGGATTGATGTTTTATATGCCAGCTCAAGGGCTGGTATTAGTGTACACCAATCATGGGTAAAACCATCAGAATCTTTAAATTCTATTCCATAAGCACAGAATCTTCTGATCATGTCCTCCAAGGTTTGTATCATTATTTCTGCTAAACCATCAGTTTGAGGATGGTAATCTGTTGAGAATGATAACTTTGTCCCAAACAAGTTATGGAGATTTTTCCATAATGCTGAAGTGAATTTTGGGTCTCTGTCACATATGATATTTTGGAATAAGCCTGTATGGCTAGTGGCTTTATTCCATATCATTATGGATGTGTCCATAGCTGTGTCATCTTTGTGACATGGTAGGAACATGGGAGTTTTTTTATACCTTTCATCTAACGCTAGGCATGCATTATAACTTCTGTCTCCTCCTGGAGGTAATGCTGTTATCCAATCCATATGAACTATTTCCCAAGGGGATTTTGGTTCTTGGATTTGTATCATCATTCCAAATTTCTTTCCTGTGGCTCTGTTGGCTTTTTGACATCTGTCACAGGTTTGGCAGTATTCTGCAACATCTTTCTTCCAATTTGGCCACCAAGAGCAGGTTTTCACCCTTTCTAGTTTTCTATCTCCTGAGAGATGTCCAGCTGCAACACTCTCATGACACTCATGTAAAATAGTGTTTATCAGGGTTCTATCTGTTAAGGCCATAACAAATGTGTGTTTTGTTATATGGTAGAGGATTCCATCAAGGAGGTGGAATCTTCCTTCATCATATGCCTTTTTCCATGTTTCATCTAATTTTGATGGAAGTGATGGATCTTTGCAGTCTTTCATCAGAAGTTGAATTAAGATATGGCAGTTCTTGTCTATCTTATAGCTTTCTTTAACTTGGCTAAAGAATTCTGTACCAATGTCTGTAACACATATTACTTCTATATGGTGCTCTTCCTGTGGTACCCATGCTGGATTGTCAGGGGTATTTGCTAGAGCCCATCTGCATTATTATGAATATTACCAGATTTATGAACAATAGTCATATTTCCTTTATATTCCCGGATAGCAATTTTCCATCTCAGCATATGTCTATTTGGAGATTTCATATTTGATAGAGATTTTACAGCATTACAGTCTGTAATCACATCAAATACTGTTCCATCCAAGTAATAATTTAATTTTTATAAAGCCCATACTAAGAAGAGGCATTCAATTTGGCGTGCTCCAAATCTTGCGTCTGTTGGCTTTATCTGTCTTGAAATAAAACAAATTGGTCCTTCCACTGGTTTATCATTGATAATTTGTGTTTGATGTAGTGCAGCACCTAGTCCTTCTCCACAAGCATCAATGTAAAGTTTAAAGGGTAGTTTCCAATCTGGCATTAGAAGAAATGGGGCATTAGTTAAGGAATTTCTCAATTCTTCATATGACTTGACTCTTTCTTCTGTCATTTCATAGACTTTTTGTTGGTCACATAGTTTATACAAGGATTTGGCAATTTTTGCAAAGTCCTTTATATGCTGTCTATAGTAACCAGAAAATCCTAGAAATGATTGCATTTCTTTTTTGGTTTTAGGCATTGGCTTAAGCAGTACTGCTGCTACTTTACTCTTGTCTATGCCTAGACTAAGTCCAGATACAACATGTCCTAGTGCTTTCAGTTCACTATATGAAGAATGACACTTTTTCAAGGAAATTTTCATATCAACTTGCAATAGTTTTTGTAATACCCTTTCTAGTCTTGTAAGGTGATTTTCCCAGGTTTCTGAGCAAACTATGATATAATCAATATAGATAATTAACCATCCTTCTGATAATTCTTCAGAAAATATGGTATTCATCATCCTTTGATAATGGGAAGGTGCACTCTTTATACCAAATGGCATTCTTAAGTATTCATAAATCCCACAGTTGACTATCTGCCTTAGTAGCTTCTTGGAATTATCTGTTAAGACATCTTGATGGAAACCCTTTAAAGCATCCATGGCTGTAATGAACTTAGCTTGTGACAATTGTGTCAATGTCTCATGGATCCTGGGTATTGGATGTCTGTCTGGAATGGTATAGGTGTTCAGGGCTCTGAAGCCTCCTACCATTCTCAATTTCCAATTATTCCAAGTTATAATGACAGGTGTAGTGACCTCTACCTGTTCATTATGTCCCACCTTTCTTAATACTCCAAGGTCCATTAATTCTTTAATGTTTACCTCCAAGGCTTCTCTAGCCCTTGGACGAGCTGGGTGAGCAGGTCTCCTCAGTAAAGGTGGGTAAGGTTTTTCCACATTAAGAATTATATCCACCTCATGCCCAATTATGGCACCTACTGGCTCTTTGTCAGTTGCAAAGGCATTTTTGCACTTAAATAAGAGGTTAATGAATTTTTCTTTCATTTTTTCTGTTAATTCTTGATTGAATTCTGCCTCTTTGAGTTGTTTAGATATGAAAAGTTCCTGTTCTGGGCTTTTCTCTTCATTCTTAATAACTGTAATTTGTTTTTTGTTATTTAAGAAGCCCAACTTTTGTCTTTTGTTGTCTCCTATGGTAAAATATCTATCTTTTTGGTTAGAGATATCTATACCATAAACTGACAAGTAGTCATTTCCAAGTATGAAGTGATTACTAGTACAGTTGTCCATTACTACAAACTCTACTTTAACTCTGACACCTTGTGAGGGGTGAGGAAAAATTAGTGTTAAATCAATAATTTCAAGGGGTTTCATGCTCTCACTTGCACAACTAAATTTGACACCTTGTATTGGCATAAGTTTTTCTTGCCAATCTGGAACAATGGTTTTTAAATAACTTTTACCAACACAGGTACAATATGCTCCTGTATCCAAGTTCACTTTTCCTTCTTGGTATCAACCATAACAATACTTAGACTTTTTTTTCAGCTGTATATCCCATTCCTTTTGCAGGTTTGGTTCTGTACATTTTGGCATCTTGTATATTTGTCAGGTTTGTGTCAGATGTTCCGACTTGTGGTAAGGTTGAGTTAACATCTAGTACTTCATGAATTATATCAATATTATTAATTTGTGCATTAATTATATTAATTTTATCACTTTCAGAACTTTCTGACTCTTCTGTTTATTTTTCAGAGTCAGATTCCTCCACTTTGTCATTGTGGGTTTCTGTTTCCACAATTTCATTAATCTTTGCCTTTTTGAGGTAGTTGTTGGCTAAGTGTCCAATACCTCCACATTTATGGCATTTTCTTTGCTCATTATTGTTGGATATATTGGGCTTAAAAGCTTCTTTTTATGTGTCTCTTTTGATAAATGGCTTATTTGGACTTTTAATGTCTAGTTTCTTCCAAGTTCCACCAATTTTTGTTATTGTCACTATGTCCTCTAATGCATTGATATACTCTTCTGTGGATAATGGTTCTATACACCTGCTTCTTGGGACATGTTCTAGCTGTCCTCCACATTTCTTAAGTATTTTCATGCGCACCATCTTTTGTGACATTTCTGGGCACAGTGCATTTAGTCTTTCAACTTGCTACAAGAACCAAGTTAAAGGTTTGTCTTTGTCTGGGTCAGAGAAGGAATTTTCAAATGAATTCTCTATCTTGTTCCTCCAGGCATCATTAGACCACTTGGTGATTATTTCTTGTTTCCACCAAGACCAGGTGTTTCTGCCATTTGTTTGTCTTATGCCATAATACCATATTCTTGCAGATTTTTCAAACAATGAATGTAATCTTGCAGTAATTAATTCATCTGGTATAGCATAATCCTCTTGTAGCATGTCAATTGTCTTGATAAATGACATGTGGTCATATTCACCTTCTCCTGTGAATGCTGGCCATTCTTTTAATTGTGGTGCTTCCTTCATTAAGACTTGGCTATTGTCTTGGTGACTTAAGTCTGTTATAAGTGGATTTGTTAATTCCTCTTTTGGTTTAACAGGGCTTCTTATGTGAGAAAATGGGGTTGATAGCTTTGGCATATTTAAGTTAGCCTCATTTATTTCATCCATCTTTTCAGTAATAAAACTTATTTCACTTTTAATGTCATCTTTCAGATGCATTCTTGCTTCATCAGTTTTTTCCACATGGTCCAAAAGTAATTTTTGGTGTGATGAAGTCTTTTCTTCACATTTTTCTACAGAAATATTTAGTTTGTTTAATTTTTCTGTGAGATTGTCAATACGTATGTCATAATTGATTGTCAAAGTTTTATCTTTAATATCTTTTATTTATTTATACAATTCTTCTTCTCCTTGTATTAATTTTTGAGTGTTGTCAATTAAAATATTTGGTTTATTATTTTCAACAATAAACTTAATCTTGTCAATTTCTTTCTTATTTTGTACAACAATATTTGTCAAAGAAGATAAGTTATTGTTTATTTCTTGTAATGATAATAAACTGTTTTTAATTTCTTTTAGAGGTAATATACTATTTTTAATTTCTGTTAAATTATTTACAACATCTTTGGACAAGGTTATTTCTTTGGGAAATGAGGTTGTCTCATTCTTTTTTCTTTCTTGTCCTTGAATTCCATCAAGGTTCTGGCCATGTTGAAAACATTGTCCATGGCATCCTTTTGGATTTTTGGAATCCTGTAGCTTGGGGAATATGGTTTTCTCCAATTTTTTTTCTTGTTCTTCTTCCCTATTTGGGGAAGTGGGTTGGCTTGGGGCTTGCGGGTAGAAGCTACTGGGGCTTCTTCCTTGGTTACCTCCTTCTTTTTGACATGGTACTCCTTGATCTTTTTGATTTGAGGTTTGTATGATAGTGTATTCCATCCATTGGAGTATCTCACTATTTCCTCCTCTTTGAGGAGCTTTTTCAGGATGTGCCAGGAGTTCATCACTCCTTGGTGTATTTGAGGCACCATTTCCCAGTCCTTGTCTTTGTACACTGTGTAGTACTGTTTGTACTGGCTCATGTAAATGTCTATTTGAGCCCTGTGAATGTGATTTGTACCTGTTTGAGCTACTCATACTTAGTTCTAACTCTGGTTCAGATATCATGGGCATTTCTGGGACTTGCCTTTGGGATAAGGCACTTCCTTGTGTGGATTCTGTTCCACTGGCAATATTGCCCCTCCTTTTCCCTTTTGAGGAATCAATTCTGTCTCTGAGTCCAGCTGCATTTGATTGGATGGAGTATTGGGAGCCTCTTCTGGTAGTCATGTCTTAAGAAAAAATAAGAAATAAGAGGATTTCAGAACAGGAATTCTTCTTATGGCAATTTATAAATGAGGTACTCACCTTCAGAGTCCTGAATAGTGGGTCCTGGAAAGTCTAATTTCTTAGCTTTCTTTCTCTTAGTGATTATTGGTGTTGGAGAACTTGGAGAAGTTTCTTCCCCCAATCTTTCAACAGTGGCTTGGTTTCCCTCTGTTGCATTGTCTTCAAACACTAAGAAAGACAAATAAATAGAAGTCTTTTATTTAAGAGGTGCTATTTTTGGTAAGATATGGCAATTTTCCACATAAAAATTGCTTTTATATCTTAAAAAATGAAATTAAATAAAGAAATGAAATTCAAATGAATAAAAATAACTTTTTTATTGGTTTTTATTATTTTTTTATTATTTTTTATGTTTTTATTTTTAAAGAATAAAATAAAAAATGAATATGATTCTCTTTATAAAACTAATTTATAATATAAAATTATTTTTAGTCTATAAAATATCTTTTTTAATTGCTAGAGTCACTCAGAGAAAGTTCTTGCAAGTCTAAGGATGTGAAAAACCATGTGTAAGACAGTACAATTGCTTTCCAAATGCCTCAATAGTATTTAAAATCAATAAGTATAAAATTATTATATAATTTTATGATTATAGCTGTAATTTATTATTGGATAAACCCAATTAGAATCTTTTTAAAGGTCTTTTAGAGTAAATATCACGGCCAGGACCCCAAATGTAAGGTTTGACTATGAAACAATAAGTAAAAATTACTAATATTTTACTTATTCTACTATGAATGTCCTTATAAATAAAATAAATAAGATAAAAATAGTTATAATAATAATTAATTATTATAGTTATGGCGTAAAAATAATTATATTATTGGATAAATATAACAATATAATCTATATTATGAAAAAATAATATAATAAATAAATATATTAATATAAGATAATTCATATATTTAAAAGGACTTTGTTATTGTTACCAGCGAATAATAAAGGCGTAGAAAATTGTTTTTTCTTGATAAAAAACAATTGATAACAATAATATTACTAATATTCAAGTTATGAATTGATATAAATACTATTTATATTAATTATGGAATTATTTAAAGTAATAATAGAGAGAAAAGTCTTATGATAAGAAATAACTACTTTTAAGACTTATTTTAATAATTTTGAATATTGTACGCCAAAAAATGTAAATACAACCTTTTTAAAGTTTATTTACAATAAATTTCAAGAGAAATTACAAATATTCTCAATTTTACATGGAATTGAGGTTTTTACGAGAATTTTCAACAAAACAGTTAAATAAAATTAATAATCACGTCAAAGATAATGATAATAATAAGAGTATCTTTGGTCTTTAATAATATAAGAGTTATATATATAAAGAGTAAAGAAATTACCTTTTGATGTAAATATTTTAGTGTTTTGTAAGCGTTTGAAGGGAAAGCAGAGTAAAAAGAGCTCTATTTATAGTAAATACTTCCCTCCTAGAATCCAGCAGGCTTCTAGTAGACGTGTACTGATCTTTTCAACTAGAATTGATCAATATTTTAAGGTTTGGCGATTATTACATCATGATCAAACCATCTTACCTCATAATTACGCCATTATTTAGAGTTATCACTATAACTCTAATTTTGATGACATCATAGGCTTGGCAGAAGCCTAAGCTTGGTGGATTTTATTAGTATTAATAATATTATAATAGTATTCACCAGTTTTATCACTTATATAGCTTTTAAACTAAAAATAAGATTACAGTGAGTGATCTTAAATGATCAAAGTTAACCTTAAGCTTTGATCATTAATAGCTTTTAAGCTATACACGCTACAGATATTCTGAGAGTGGATTCTGATAGCTTGCCATGTCCTCACCATAATGCCAAGAGCATTTAATTACATAATCAAAACTCTACTATTGATGATTTTTCTTGTAACTCATCTTTTCTGTCAAAATCTAATATTTTAAGCTTCAAACCATGATTTAAAGGGGTTATACCTTGAATATTGTAATAACAAATATGTCATTCTTCACTAATGAACTAGTAGAATCTGACTGTCTACCTTTTTTAATTTTGGACCACTTTCACAACAAAGTGGTCAACAGCTCTATTGATTTTAATTCATAATCCATTACAGGTTTTAACCTTGTTTATAGCCTATAAAATAAAGTTTATTTCTGTGTTCCTACAGTAATTACGTGGTGACTTCAATGTTGGTTTATCACTCTATCATGTATATTCCAAAAGATATTAGCTAAATTCCTTGAATATATGCGTTGACCAAAAAAGTGCATATATTCAGCTTAACTCCTTAAGTATTGACTTTGGAAATTAGATTCTTAATTGTTTTATGTGTAGAATTGTATGGGGGATATAATGGTACAATTTATCTCACATGTTGCTTCATTGGTAATTGAAATAATGCAGGATTTATGTTTTTCATAAGGTGTTATTACTTATAACTCATTAAATATTGACTTTACAGATATGCCATAAAAATGGTATATGTGTATTTTACCATGAGGAATCCAATGGTGTAATTTATTTCACATGTTTATTCATTGGCTTTTAAGTTAAACCAAATTTTATGCCTATTTATTGCAGTTTTGTAGTTTTAAGGTAATTATTTTTAAGGTATAATTATTTTAAATATTTCTTGTGACCTTTTTGGGTATGTGGTCATATCTCAAAGGTTCACACTTCTATTTTTGAATCAATGACATTTTAATGAAGTTCTTCTCATATATCATTTAAGAGGATAATCTTGAAAAATTACTTTATGTGTTGGGTAAAAGAAAGACTAAGACTTAAAGCTTCAATTTTTTTTAGAAAACACCCTTGAAGTAGAAATCCCATGAAAAGTGACAACAAGAAATAATTGATATATCAAAGCAAAAAATATATTTTCTATTTCTTTCTCATTTTCATGGGTCTTAAAACTCTTCAATAAATTCTAATTCAAGCTAAAATATCTTTTATCTGTAATATCTATCTCATATTACAATGCATTCAAACATAGATAACATCCTATGGGATGATAATAAAATTTACATATTTTGGAGGGAAAATTTATTATCAGTTCTTTCTAATATTAAATTCAAAATTCTTAATAAGGGAAGGAATGTTACCTTATCTTATGAAAAAACACTCACCAATATGCATCAAAGAGGAACATAGATAATTTTGGCCTTTGAATAGAAATTAAATTCAAATTGATAGTGAAAATACTAATATGTGATTACTACTAATAAAATGGTATTCATTAAGGATAAAATATATATAGAAGAGAATCAGAATTAAATATATGAGTAAAAGATCGTATAAAAAATTGAAAGAAGTTCTTTGGTGTAAAGAAATACTTAAATATGAAGAAAACGTAAAATGTTTCAAATTTCATGTATTCAGATGTCCAAATTATATCACTCATTATTATACATACATTTGAGGTATATCTTTGTTTGAATAAATCAAATTACAATTGACATGAGAAAAATTTCTACGCCTGACAGCAGGTGTTGCATTTGGAATGTCACATGGGAGATAGATTGGATTCAGGTTGTAAATAGCACAGAAATTGAATTTAGAAATAGACGTTTTGGAAGAAATTCAAGCCACACATGAAAGCCAAGAATTATAAATTCATTTGACTCAATAGAGGTTCTTTGTTGAGCTTGTCAGAGTTCAATAATTCAACAATATATGCTTTAAAAAGTTATCTTAATTTCCCCTTTGTTTTAATCTTTTTTATTCCTTTTCATAATTTCATTTACAGAAAATTCAACTTTTTGGTTCATTATTATAGATTTATGAATACATATTTCAGTTTCAATATCAATTCTCTTTCAAGCTCACTTATAAGAGTCCATAGATTAATATTTTTGAAATTGGAACCCTCAAATTTACAAAGAATATTTTCATAGATGATAAATTTTCTTGGGTAATTAGGCACTTTCTTCACATGTCAAAATTATCAGAAATATAGCCTACCATTGAACACTTTACTCACAATAAAAAGCTGTATTTAGTGAGACATTATATCCCCTAAATTTTCCTCTTTTTGAAGGAAGAGTTCAATAGAAATCAAAAAAAGATGTCAAGACTTATGGGACAAACCCATTTTAAGGAGAGGCCCACAAAATTGATTATATATTGAAATACTATAACCCTGTTTCAAGCCATAAGCTTCTTAAGAGGAGGGATTTAATCTTATAGCTAGATTATATGAATATTTAAAGTGGAATATTGGGTTTTGGCTATAGAATTTGGGGTATTTTTATTATATAATTCCATGGTGTAAAATAATAACTAATTTGATATTCATATGCAAAGCATTTTTGATAAAATAATTTCAAATGTTAAGAACAATGGAAAAAATTAATTTCCTTGAATCTTTGGGTCATTCAATATTTTATTCATTGATAAAAATTAGGATTCATTGTGTATATTATTCTGGAGAAATTATTATTTGTGATCCAACCATCCTTATCTAGTGATATACATCAATATGTGAAAATCTAGGATCATTTGGGGTGTTATTTAGAGTAAATTAGGGTAGTGTCTTTATTCAGAAATTCAATTAAGCTTAAAGGATGCAACTATTTGTATTAAAGTTGAGAAAATTCAATCCTCATGTATGAATATGACTAAACATCAATTTCCCCAATTATCTGATCATTCAAAAACATTCTATCAGGATAGTTTTTTATTTCATGTATTTTTTGATTTTACTTGATTTATTATATAGGTTCTTGACATTTTAACTTCAATTTCCTTAATCTTGATCCCATTATTAAGTTATTAGGATATACGGAGAGCCCTCCATGCACCTAGAAACCACCTATTATCCCTTGATTTGATGGGTTGATAGCTTCAAGTACTTTAAAATGTATTTTTGACTTTAACAATAATTCAAAATAAAAATCAATATTATTAAAATAAATTTAGAGAGTGATTTTCCAGTTCCTCTACAATAATTTTTCTTCAAATTTATGGGGAAATCTTTATAGAATTCTACTAATAATTTAATTTGATCTGATAAGAACTTTCAACAGTTCTTGAAAATAATGAAAGACTTAATATTAATGAATGACTTGAACAATTGAATTAGTTATGCTCAAACTATTGGAATGCTATATAATATTGAGGAAAAACAACTGGTAGAATTTGGTTCTTTTCAAAAATATCTTTCTTAAACCATATCTATAAAGTTTCTGGTAGTTTTTTGAATCTGAGATTCCTTTGATAAATTTATAAACCCAAATTAATTATAGATTCAGAAAAACCAGCTGTTTATAAAGTGTAGTTAAGCAGATTATATATACACCTATTTCTAGTGTTTTTACAAGATAAGAGGAGTAGTTCTCTCGTTTTTATCTGTTATTAATGCTGAAAAAGAGGGTTAAAGTGTTTATAAAAGTATCATTAAATAAGGAAACGACACATAATTAAGTTAGAACCTTGTGGGAATTAAGCTTAGAGTAGGACAAATATCACTTCAGGGCCATTTCCACTCATAATAAAAACATGATCTGAGTCATTTTTTAATTATTCAATAATAATTATAACAGAATTACCAAGGAATTTAAATTTTCAATATCATTTTTAGATGAAACTCTGTTAAGAGTGGCTATTGAGAGATTCTTAAGCCCATTAATGAATGTTCTTTACAAACAATTAGTAATCTATCCAGATTAATCATGAATGACAATATTTGATCACTGAGACTTTGTTGAAAATTTGGAAAGATATCTGTTTGAAAATTAAATACTAATTCGGTTCAAAGTTTCAAAATGAAGAAAATATAGTCAATCTAAATTCTAAATATTATTGAACAGGATTTAAATGAAATGAGCTTCTTTGATATTCTTTTGAAATAATGAAATTCTTTATGGGAAGCTAGTTTTTGGAGATTAGGTGAACTGGTCCATATTTAATGAAATAAAAAAATATTTTTATTGCTCATTAATATTATTGGAACTGAATTTAATTAAACATATACTCCTATTTGTATTTCCAATGTGTTTTTGAAAAAGCAAAATTATTTGAATTCATTTTTTAAAGCCAAAATGTCAGGGTGACTCTATCATATAGCTTCAGAATGATAATAAAAGCTATAACTCTGAGTGTGACACGAAAGTAATGATGATATTAGAGTGGGAATATGAGTGAAAAGGGCTATACTAAAATAATTTAGTGATGGTGAGTACTGCTGATAGCCCTGGGTGCAGTGTTTGCCTGTTGGTTTACAATAGCAAACCCTAAAATACTCCAACTTAAAGTATGCCTGTTAAATTCTAAGAGTATCACTTCTTTTTAAGAAGTTATACCACGTAAGAATATCAAGAACAGGATGCTGGATTTTCTTCCTGGTGAGGCAAAGCCTCCTTTTATCTTTTTCTGGGGTAGTGGCAGGTGGTTTACCTCTGCACACGACCACAGAGTGAAACTTTTCACTACTGTGGGCTGGTTTGTGGTTCTATACACGCAATACAGGCTAGTATTGGGTTGAAATGTGGTTTTAGAACCACAAGTAGTCATTTTTACCCTATACAGGGTGAAAATTTTCACCAATGGAGTTTACAGGGGTATTCTGGTGCTCCTGACGCGTCAGAAACTGTACAGAACCTGTATGTACCTCTGTATTTGACTTAATTATGAGGTATTAAAGTATAAATAAGCTTCAGCGTCTGTTTGACACCTGATAATCAGAGTACAACTGTATCCTGTCATAATACAGCTGTATTGGTCATATTGTGGGATTATAGCTTTCAAATAGCCATACCTCTGTCAGCTTTTGAGATATCATGCTGAAAGGTAGTTCATTTGATAGCCCTGTATGTGCTCTACACAATGGCTCCTTATTTAATATGGGTATCATTAAATATGGCAAAGTTATCCCATGTACAAGATTTTTGTACATTTGCATGTTTTAGGCAAAAAGCTGTATTGAGCTTGTTTGCCCCATAACTTCTGCAGTAGTTGAGATTTGGGGAAGTGGATGACACCATCAGATAGTCCTGATTGTGCTCTTTCCAAAAATACCCCACTTCAGGTATCCCACACTAAAACTGTAGAAGTTAGATGAGAGGTGAATGTTTTGTTCACCCTTATTTGGCCTGAAATTGACCATAACTCCAGTAATATTGGTGCTAGCTCAGTTTGTCTGGTACCATTGGATAGCCCTGGCTAAGAGCTTCATTTTGAGTACCCATTTGATGTGTTTAAGCCTCTCCTTCTAGATTTTAGATGAGAGGTGAAAATTAAGGTTTATGCTCAGAAATAACTTTGAGCAGGAATAACTTTGCTATTTGTTGTCCTATGGTGATGGGATTTATATTTTCAGAAAGGGGTGAGTTTCCTCTTTCTTTTGATATCTTTTGAGCTGATTTGTCTCAGCTCCATGTTTTGGTGGTATCTTGGCTATACCATTGATTTATGGTATATTGGCTGTCATGCTTGTGCTCTGGTTTTGAGTCACAGGATGACACAAGCAGAAACACAAGAACCACAACAAGATCTCTTCAAAAATGTTTCCTTCAGAAATAATTCATACAAAATGATAGAGCTACCTCAAAACAATGAAGTACAATAACATCTATGAGAGGTGCGTTGAGATTCCTTTTATTATTGAAATAAAGTTTCTTTTATATTTTCTGTAGAAATGAAAGAGAAAAAACTGCCTTTCTGCTACTCTAAAATACTTTCTTAGTTTTTTATTGAATTTTTCTGAGTTTTTGCATCCATGGTTTTCAGTGATATATCATTTTGATTTTTTGATAAATGTTTTATTTTTTACTTTCCTGAGTTTTGTCTCCTAGTTTTGTAAATTAATTTTTTTTCTTTCAATTTCTGTTTTTAATTGTAAATTAGAGTAGAAGCCCTTATCAAGGACTCCTACTGTAAGATGTTTGACATATGTAAGCTGCATTACAGTGCAGACACTTCAAAAGCTGATTATGTAATATTGTAAACAATCGTCAAAAAGTTTACAGTAGCAGCCATTACAGGACCTTTACTGTAATATACTTAGAGTTTTATTGATTTTCTCCAGTAGCAGGTCCTTTATTGGATAGAGACCACTATTTCTATTTTTGATTGAGAAACAACACCTTCAAAAAAGCCAGAGGAAGTAAATTTCTATTATAAAAAGATAAATTTTTTATTTGATAGTAAAAAGTGATGAGATTTTTCAACAATGAAAAGGAATCATAAAATAAAAAAATAAAAATAAAACTTCATTTCTACGAGTTCTAATTAATAAATAACCAAATTCGTATAAGTTGATTTGTGTTTTTGGGAAATAGTTTTATTCAAAAATATTTTTAAGCCTTTATATATGTTCCCTCTGAGGTTTCAGAACTTGGAAAATATAACAAAAAAAGTTTCAACCAATCCAGTTTCTTCAAAAAAGGCTTCTGTTGAAAAAAGCTGATATTGACATTTGTGAGCCACTTTTTGAGAAAGAAATAAAAATTGAGATTGTTAACAAGTATTAGTAAGTCATTCATCAAGACAGATGAAAGCTTTATTCATTTTGAAGGATAGTTTTTCCTTATTTTGCCTTCAAAAACACTAGAATTATTTGAATTTAAAATAAATTTTGAGCACAAAATTTCTTATCTTGTGAAATATTAATTTGAAGATGAAGATAGAAATGTAAAACATTTCCCTATAATATATTACCTACTTACTCTATAAATTTGAAAAAGGAAGAAAATCTTGGAGATTCTGTAATATTCCAGTGGCTTGAAAGACCTTGGAAGACCAACAAACATTGGAATCCTGGGTCTAACCTATTTCACAATAAGGGTCAAAGCTGAGTCCAAGATAGGTCCAAGCTGATTTCCAAATGTAACACCTTCTGTCAGGCTTAGCCCATTTGCTCATGGTTAATGTATGATCAAAGTCAAGAAATAACTATATATAATATTATCTTTCCAATTATACATAGATTCCAAAGATATTTCTTATAGTTCTGGTATAATTTTTTTAGAGTTTTTTATTTGAAATGGGACTTAAGCTAGATCTTGAAAAAAATCATAATTCTTTCAGAAATCTATTCTCAATAGAAATTGGATAAGCTTTAGATAATAATTTCAGTATTTTTGTTGAATCAAAAAAATTAATATTTAAAATTAGGGTATAGAGCTTCAAAATTAATAAAAAACTCAATAGTTATTGAATTAAAGTATAAGTCAATTGGAATAATTAATATTAACTTCAATTTGGCTTAGTTTAATTCTTCCAATACGTAGTTATCATTTATTTTTAAATACAAAATCCCTTATTATTCAACCTATAGCTCATCCAAAAAATTATTATGAATCATGTGATTTGATATAGCTATATTATTTTACTTATTTCTTGTCAATTCATTATATAATATATTTATGTAACAAAATGGTATCAAAATGTAGGAATTAAAAGAGCTATTTATTTGAATCTTCCCACAACAGTCCTCATTTTTTCTGAGAATATTAACAAAATATTTCATATTTGAAGACATTTTTAACCAATCATTGATTTGTAATGGTACTGATGTATACAATTGTTTTGAACCTACAGCACCTTCAGCCAGGGATTGTCCTTTTCATAGTGTTTTCTTGTTAATATTACTTTGTAACCTCAAAAATATCCCTTCTAAAGCAGTTTTGTCATGAATTCTCATCATTCCCGGGATGATAGCCCCTTTTTTCATTTGTAATAATATATTTAAGGAAAACTATTTTGGGATTTGTGTAATTGAAAACTCTTGAAGTTCATATCTTTTATTTCTTCTACTCCATACAAACAATGAGCATAGGAAAATTAATTTGTTTTAGTTGAAAATTTCATATCAAAACCTTGTACTTAGCGTTATTTCATTTTTTCTCTTTTTTTAAAACAAATTAAGTAAACAAAAAGCTATAAAAACTCTTTCTTAACTCTTTTCCTACTTTTTACATAAAAACTAGATCAATTCAAAAAAAACTCTTCATTTATTTCAGCTTCAATGAAAAAGGATTATTATTAATTAAAATAATATCAATATTAGTGGATTGGTAAATTGATATAATCTCTCTGACATGAACATACCATAATTTATTTGAATTTGAAAAGATCTTCCAAATTGCCACAACAATTTAGTAAAACGGTCTTAAAAAAGCCCCTTTTCCCAGCTTTAATAGTCAATAGAGAAGATTCTTAGAGGTTTCTATGCTTAAAGACTGTTCCCCTCCCAAAACGAAAACTTATTGAAATAATTCACTGTTTTTAATCTTTTACTCTTGATTAATTACCTTTATTTTGTGGAGTTTTATGCCAAAAAAGTAAATACATATTAATAAACTCAGTAAGTATGAATAAAATTATTATTATCCTCCTTTAAGACTCACCTCAATCACACATACAGGTTTGAAAAATTAAGGGAACTTCACCCCCAATAAAGATCTTTCAGCTTTTAAGATACCCCCATAACAGGGTATTTGTTTTTCTAATTTGAAAATATTTAATTTCTTTTAGGATCATATTTCTCTTTTGACTCCGCTGGATTGAACTTTGAACCCAGAAACCCTGATTTTATTAGAAAGGAAATTTCTTGGCTTGACTCATACGTCGAATCCTTAATAAGGTTTTTGAAGGCTAATTAAGATGAAAATTAAAAAATAAAATTTATCCACTGATTTTGGTAGATTATATATACAAATATTTATCTAAAACCATCTTCAAAGAAATATTATTTATCTAGGCCTCATGTCAGAAGATATTGTTTCATGGGAGTCAAAAAATTATCAATAAGAATTAATTGAAATTGAAATTATTTAAATGTTTTTTCCCATATGAAGAGACTTCTTTTGAAAAAAAATTGTTAAGAACCTAAATGGAAAAATTTTTCATAATCTTTTGCCTTCATAAAATGAAATTTTTCACATAGGGAAGTTTTGAAAATTTTGGCAAAAAGGTAAAATGGTGATTAAATAAATTTTTTATAGAAACTTATATTTCATTAATCTGTGGCATTTTCTTTCAAAGAAATGTGTTTTTAGCATATTATAAACTCTTATTTTATTTATCCAATTCTCTAATTTTGTTAAAGAACAGAAAAATTCAATTGATAACATGATTTTGATTTTAAAGTTGTGAGTCTTAAGCTTGCTCATTGGAATTTGAAAAATTTCTAAACCTAGTATCTCAAGAGATATTTGATATTATTAAATAACCTTTCCTAAATAATTATCAAGATTTAAATATATTTGGATAAAAAAATGAATAAAAGATATTTGTAAATACATGTAATACTCTCTTGTGTATTTACCATGAATTATCAAACACACAGAATGAATCCCCAGGACCCCAATTCAGTTTTGAATCCCTGATTTTTCCAAACTAAATCCCCACCAAAAACCAAATAACTTCTTTTAAATCCATAAGTCCCCTAAAAGCTCCAAAAACTGCACACACACCCTAATCTTTTGACTATCTCAATTTCTTTTCTTGATTAATATATTTATCATTAAATCCATCTTATAAGCTTAAAGTCCCCATTTTCCCTCTAAAATATGTATAAAACATCCCATATCTTTTTTTTACCCTTCAAATCCTCACATTTTTCATTTTTTTCTAATTGTAACTAACTTTTAATTTTCTAAAAATACCTTAAAATTCCGTTTTTCCACTTCCAAAACTCTTAATTTATTTCCAAAGATTCTGAAACCTCTAGCAGAGAGTGATTTTGAAACACTTGAGAATCTCTGGAAATATTTCCATGATTTAGCCAGGGAAGAGTGGCATTCTGTTTCCACTTTAAAGGAAAATATTACTCAAAACCAAATTTAAAATTTCTGATATAGGTCTGCTACCCCCACTTCCCAAATTTCACATTCCAAAAATCATAAAACAAGAAAGTTGCATTTCCCTTTTAGACCTTACTACAGAGAATATTGCAATAAAGCTTGATTGAATCTTGAATCCAAGATATCTGAGCATAATAGTTGAAGGATTGAAAAAATTCTATTACATTTATCCTTCCAAAGATTTGATAGTAATTAAATTTCCTAGATTTCCAATATGTCTGACTCCTCCCTATTCCAATAAATTTTAGGCTCAATTTGGAAATAAAAGAGAAAAATAAATACCAGTAAGTCTTGAAATAAAATATAACCAAAGAAAAAATTAATAAAGATGATCTTCAAATAAAAAGGCCTATTTATTCCCTTATTTATATCCTCAACAAAGAATTTTCTTATTTTCATGTTAAAAATACCAATAATATCACATTTACTCCTTAGTTTGCACCCATCCTGGAGAACTGAAACTCTTTTAAGGCTTTTCCCATGTTATCTTTATGAGTTTTAAATACAAAATAAATAAATAAATAATCCCCTTATCTCATATTGCTGTATTTTCCTTTACCAAAAAACACTTTTTCTGATTCCTTCTTTCTCATGAAATAAATAAAAAGAAAGAGATTATCACTGTAATTTTAAAAGACTTAATAAACTAATTCTTTACAAAAGCAATATTTCACCACCCCAATTTCATTTTTATTGATTGAAATTTGGCCTTAGGAAAAGAGGTGATCGTCCACAGCTCAAGAACTTTTATATTTATTCTACACATAAATAAAGAGGTTTCATCTTATCTCATGAGGAAATAAAGATAAGGACAATTATTTGATAGCTTGCTTCATAATTGGAATTAACTATATAATTATTTCCCTCAACCTTATCCTTACCCTTCTCTTTTCATTTTCAAACTTATCATGTGATTTCATTCTCAGATTATGTATTCTCATTATTAAACGGATTTCATAAATAACTGGAAAAAAATGAATAATTAAATCATATATACTAATTTAACTCAAGGCTTAAAATACACTAGTTCTTTGACATTTTCAAAATATTTTACCTGGAAATCTGGTCTACCAAGCTTTACCCTTTTCAACATGGGGAACTGACTATTATGAAGAGCCCTTGAAATTCAAGAAAATCGGAGGAAGACCCCATGAGGAAAAAAGGAAGAACAGGAATCCATTCAAATTTTAAATAATTGGAAAAATATTAAAAATCAAGAGGAAGTCCCGAATTCAATAATACCATTTCCAGAAATTCAAATCCCAATAAATCTGGTTTTCTAATCCCAACACACATATAAGGATTAATATTCCTTTGAAAATTCCAATGTGTCTTCTTTACCTTGAGTTTTTACAAAGCTTAATCCACCTTACAAGAAATCATGACCAACCCACAAGGTCTCAAATATTTGCCAGGACAGGACCATATACCTGTCACCATTCTGAATTATTTTGATTCAATTAATATTAAATTTAAACATTTCCAAAGAAATTTTCACTCAAGTGATGAGTTCTCTAAGCTTTTCATATTTCATCTTCTATAAATAATCTTCCAGAAAGGCTCTGATGTCTTTATTTTCTATGTCCCTGGTTGAAAAAACTTTCCAACATAAGTTTTTAAGTGTAATTTCAAAAACTTAAATTTTCAAGGTGATGGAAATTGTGAATATAGGACTGTGTGTGACCCATTTCATTTACAATAAATAAGACAACTCTTGAGATCTTAGGGGAATTTTTTTGAATAATTTCAACAAAATCAGATTTTTTATGAAATAATGAATACGTCTTTTTCCCCACCTAAACAGTATTTTTAAAGGCTTTAGCTTTATGAAGATTTCAGTCAATACCCAAAAAGTAAGTGGATTTTTATTCTTGACATAGGTGATCCAATTTCTAATAAATAGGAAAGATAAATATCATTTTATTCCTCCATCCAATCCTTTAATTTTTTTCCCTCATTCCTGTATTCCAAAAAGGAAAATACTCAAATTTTATTTGTTTATCAAATTACATTTATCATTTTATCTCCTTGGATGTTACTATATCAAGTATATTTCCCGTCTCAAATTTTCTTCCACATTTTGAGTTGAATTTTTTACCAATAGCTCTAATTTGGGCTAATAAGTACTAGATAAGCTTTCTTGTTTTATTTATAAGACATTCCTGCACCATTTAAGAATTCACCAAATATCTTTTAGGTTTACTTTAATTAGTACTCTTACTATTTTTTTAATACATGTTATTAAATTATCCCAACTCAATTATTTTGGGATTTTAAATCCTCATTCAATCTTATCTTTAATTTCCCTTATGTTATCTCATACATAATCATATATTTACTACCCTCCCCCACCCCCCACACAAAAAAACAGTTTTGAAGTCTTCACATGACATTTTTATAAAAATAATTTTAAGACCAAAAACTCTCAAAATTTTAAAGTTTGTCAATGGTGCTTTTTTTGTTTTCCTAAATTTTTTATAATAATACTGAAAGTTTTGAATCAAAAAAAAAACTTTTGAAAAATTCATTAATTGAAACAAAAAAACTCAAGAAACTAAAAAATTAAAATTCTTTTTTTTTTTAAAATTTTTTTAAAAAAACTTATCAATTTTTTCCAACTTCCTTTTAAGTATTAAATTAATAATTATTACTTTAATTATAAAAATAAATAAAAATAAAATTACAAAAATCAAAGAAAATTTCAATCCTTTTTTTCCACTTTCAAGAATTAAATAATTCAATGAACCCTTGAAAAAAGAAAGAAAAAAAAAACTATTTTTGTGAATAATTCTTTTTGTGCTGTTGGTAAACAAACATAAAAGCTTACATGTTTTTACCAATTTATGACAAAATCACATAAGTGGCCTATTTTTTTTAAAAGAAAGAATCTCAAGCTTAGCTTTGAGGATTTCTTTTCCTTCTTTTTTTCAACATGTGATGTGGAGATTCCCAAATTTTTTCAGAATTTTTTTTTACCAAATTTCTCCAATTTGATCAATTTGGTAAAAATGACCAATTGTTCCAAAAAAAATTCATTAAGAATGTTCCCACTTATGAATTTTCATAATTTTTTTAAAAAATTAAGGCAAGAGCTTTAAGAATCAAAACCCAAAAACCCAAAATTTTGCAATTTTTTTTTTGGGTGGGAAAATTATAGGCTCAAAATATGCTTTTTTATTTTCTTTTGTTTGTGTTTTTTAAGTAAATTTAAAATATCATTTATGAAAGCAATGGAATTAAAAATTTAATGTATGGTATTAGTGGAAGGTAAAATTCCATTTATGGAATTAAAAGGGCCATTTATGGCATTAACAGATCCATAAACGGAATTAACAGTGCCATTTATTGCATTAGAAGTCCCATGAATGGAATCAACAATGACATATGAATGTCATTAATGGCATAGAATGTGCCAAAAATGGAATCAAACATGCCATGACAATTCCATAAGTTGTATTCACAGTGACATTAATACATTTTATGGAATGATTTACAGTGCCATAAATGGCATCAACAACAGCATCACAATTACATTTATGGCATTAAAAACAGCTGAAGAATGCCATTCATGGTATTAACAATTCCATTTATGGTATTAACAATGCCATTTATGGCATTAACAGTGCCATTTATGGCATTATAATGAGCCTTTGAGATATGACCACATATCCAAAAAGGTCACAAGGAAACTTCATAATAATTATACTCTTAATAATTATCTTAAAACAAGTGAAAATGCCATAAATAAGAATAAGCTTTGAATTACCTCAGAATCCAATGGGTTAACATGTGTAATAAATTACACCATTAGATTACTCATGGTAATATACACATATATCATTTTTATGGCATATCTGTAAAGTCAATAATTACTGAATAATAAGTAAGAATACCCTAAAAAAAATCTTATTTAACCCAGAATCTGATGAAACAACATGTGGAATGAATTTCATCATTAGAATCCCAATGTAAATCTACACATATAACATTTTTATTCCATATTTTTAAAGTCAATATTTAAGGAAATAGCCTGAATATATGCACTTTTATGATCAATGCATATATTCATGGTTTTAAGCTCATATCTCTTGAAATATACATGATATAGAGTTAAACTGAAAGGAAAGTCACCACATAATTAATGTAAAAATACAGATATGAACTTTATTTGACAAGTTATAACCAAGGTTATAACCTGTAAGGGTTTATTGAACAAAAATGCTAGAGCTGTTGACCACTTTGTTGTGAAAGTGGTCAAAACTTAAAATGAAGTGGATTGTCAAGTTCTGCTGGTTCATACATGAATAATGATGTATTATTTATCTTAATATTCAAGGTAAAACCCCCTGAAATCATGGTTTGAAGTTTAAAATAGTAAGTTTTGACAGAAAAGAGAAAGATCATCAAAAATAGAGTTTTGATGATGTAATAAAACTTGCTTGGAAGCTTAATAATGACATTCCAAGCTATCAGAATGCACTCTCTTAATGCCTTTAGTGTGTAAAACTGGAAAGTTATTAATGATCAAAGTTTAAGCTTAAAACTGATCATTAATGATCACCCACTGTAAGCTTAAATTATGTTTAACAGTCATATAAGTGATAAAATTGATTAATACCATTAGTTTATGATTCAAAATAATAAACCCCACAAAGTTTAGTTTTCTTCAAATCCTATCATGTCATCCAGCTTGGAGTTTTAGTGATAACTCTATATAATGGCATTATTATGAGATAAGATGGTTTAATTATAATTTAATAATCACTAAACCTTAAAATAGTGATCAATTTCAATGGATACCATCAGTAAATGTCTACTAGAAGCCTGTTGGACTCAAGGAATGAGGAATGTACTACAAATAGAGCTCTTTTCATTCTATTTCTCCCTCAGATGCATCAAAAACAATAAAACATTAAATAAAAAGGTAAAATATTTATTCTTTATATATAAATCTTTTATATTATCAAATACCAAAGGTAATATTTCTTATAATCGTCAATCTTGACATGATTACTCCAATTGTTCAATTGTTTTTGTTATAATTCTCTTGAAAATCTTATTTCCACATAAAATTACAAATATTTGTAATTTCTTTTACTTTTATTTGTAAATACAGTTTCAATAAGTTTTCTTTACATTATTTGGCTTGAAATCTTTCAAAATTACTATATTAAGTATTCAAAGTAGGTTATTTTCTCTTATTATAATAATTTCTCTCTATTATTATTTTTAATAATTATTTTATTAATATAAATAGTATCTACATTAATACATAACTTGAATATTAGTAATATTATTGTTATCAATTTTTTTTTAATAAAAAACAACTTTTTACGCCTTTATTATTCTTTGGTAACCATGAAGTTCTTTGAGATATATTTACTTATTAAATTATTACTTTCTAATATAAATCATATTATAATATTTATTTAATAATATAATTATTTTGACACCATAATTATAATAAATCTTTACTATTAGAATTGTTTTAATCTTATTTATTCCATTTATAAGGATATTCAGAGTACAATACGCAAAACATTAGTAATTTTTACCTATTGTTTCATAGTCAAACCTTAAGTTTGGCAGCTGGATTGGGAATATTTGCTTGAAAAGAACTTTGAAGAGATTCAAATTGGGCTTATCCAAGAATAAATTCTATTTATAGTTCTAAAACTATATAATAATCTTGTATTTATTGATTTTAAAAGCTATTGAGGCATTTGGAAAGCAATTGTACTGTCTTACGAGTGGTTTTTCACATCTTTAGACTTGAAAGAACTTTCTTTGAGTGACTCTAGTGATTAAAATAGATATTTATAAATTAAAAAGAAATTTATATTATAATTTAATCTTGATAATCAGCTTCAATTTTATTTTATTCTGTAAATAAAAATATAAAAACCAATGAAAAAAGTAGTTTTTATTCATTTGTTTATCTTTATTCATTTCATTTATTCTGAAATAAAAAAGCAATTCTCACATGGAAATTTCTTTATCTTATAAAAATAAAACTTCTTGATAAAAAACATATATTTATTTTTCTTTTAATTGTTTGAAGACAATCCAACAGAGGACAATCAGACAACAGTTGAAATATTGCTGGAAGAAACTTGCCCAAGTTCCCCAACACTGATTGTCACTAAGAAAAAGAAAGCTAAGAAATTAGACTTTCCAGGAACCACCATTCAGAACTCTGAAGGTGAGTACATCACTTTTAAAATTATCATAAAAAGAAATTTCTTTTCCTGAACTCTTGTTATTTTTTATTTCTTAAATTATGACTACTATATGAGGTTGCCAATACTCCTATCAATCAGATGGAAATGGACTCAGAAGTAGAATTGATCCCTCAAAAGGGAAAATAAAGGTCAAAATCCCCAGTGGAACAGAATCCACACAAGGAAGTTCCATATCCCAAAGGCAAGTCACAGAAATGCCCATGATTTCTGAACCAATGCTGGAACTAAGTATGAGTAATTCCCACAGGGAAAAATCACATTCAGAAGGATCAAATAGACATTTACATGGCTAGTACAAGCAGTACTACACCATGTATAAGGACAATTATTGGGAAATGTTGCCACAAAACTACTAAGGAGTAATGAACTCTTGGAACATTCTCAAAACATTCCTCAAAGAGGAGGAAATAGTGAGATACTCCAATGGATGGAATCCACTATCACCCAAACCTCAAATCAAAAGGATCAAGGAATACAATCTGAAAAAGAGAGAAGCAAGCAAGGAAGAATCCCCAGTAGCTTCTACCAGAAAGCCTCCAGCAAACCAACTTCCCAAAGAAGGGAAGAAGAACAAGAAAAATAATTGCAAGAAACCATATTCTCCAAGCTACAGGATCTCGAAAATCCAAAAAGATGCCATGGACAATGTCTTCAATATGGCAAGAACCTTGATGTAATTCAAGGGCAAAGAGGAACAAAGAATGAGACAACCTCATTTCCCAAAGGAATAACTCTGTCCCCTGATGTTGTAAGTACTTTAATGGAAATTAAGAATAGTATTTTACCTCTTAAAGACCTTAAAGACAGTTTATTATCTTTACAAGAAATAAATAATAGTTTATCATCTTTAACAAAATTGTTGTACAAAATAAGAAAAAAATTGATAATATTAAATTTATGGTTGAAAATAATAAACCGAAGTTTTTAATTGAAAATGATAAGTAATTAATAAAAGGAAAACAGGAATTTTATAAATACACAAAAGATATCAAAGAAAAAACTTTTACAATCAATTATGACATGAGTATTGATACTCTTACAGAAAAATACAACAAATTAAGTATTTCTGTGGAAAAATTGGAATAAAAAACTTCATCGCATCATAAATTGCTTCTAGAAAATGAAGAAAAAAGTGATGAAGCAAGAAACAATCTTAAAGTTGACATTCAAAGTGAAATAAGACTTATTACTGAAAAAATGGATAAAATAAGTGAGTCTAACTTAAAAATGCCAAAGTTATCAACCCCATTTTCTCACATAAGAAGTCCTGTCAAGCCAAAAGAGGAAATAACAAAACCAGTAATAACATACTTGAGGCATCAAGACAATTGCCAATTCTTAATGGAAGAAGAACCTCAATTGAAAGAATGGCCAAAATTCACAGGAGAAGGTGAATATGAACATATTTCATTTATTAAAGCAATTGACATGATACAAGAAGATTATGCCAAACCAGATGAGCTAATAACTGCCAGATTACACTCACTATTTGGGAAATATGCAAAAATATGATATTATGGCATAAGGAAAACAAATTTGAAAAATTACCTGGCCTTGGTGGAAACAAGAAATAATCTCCAAGTGGGCTAATAATGATGCCTGTAGGTACAAAATAGAGAATTCATTTGAAAATTCCTTCTTGAACCCAGACAAGGATAAAACTTTGATTGGTACTTAAAAAAAGGTGAAAGATTAAATGCACTGTATGCAGAAATGTCACAAAAAATGGTACACATGAAAATACTTAAGAAATGTGGAGGAGAATTGAAACATGCCCTCAGAAGCAGGTGTATAGGAACATGCTCCACAGAAGAGTATATCAATGAACTAGAAGGCATAGTGACAAGGACAAAAATTGGCAGAAAATGGACATTAAAAGTTCAAATAAACCATTTATCAAAAAAGATAAACCAAGAGAACCTGTCAAGACCAATACATCCAGCAGTAATGAGCAAAAAAAAGGCTACAAATGTGGAGGTATTGGACACTTAGCCAATAATTGCCTTAAAACACAAAAATAAATGAAATTGTGGGAGCAGAAGACCACAATGATAAAGAAGAAGAATCTGACTCTGAAAATGACACTGAAGAATCAGAAACTTCTCAAAGTGATGAAATGAATGTAATTAGTGCACAAATTAATAATATTGATTTAATATATGAAGTACTGCATGTTAATTCAAAATTACCACAGGTTGGAACATCTGACACAAGCCTGACAAACATACAAGATGCTAAATTGTATAGAACCAAACCAGAAAAAGGAATGGGATATACAGCTGAAAAATCGAGTGTAAGTATTGTCATGTTGGAAAACCAAGAGGAAAAAGTGAACTTAGATACAGGAGCATATTGTACCTGTGTTGGTAAGAGCTATTTGAAAACAATTGTACCAGATTGGGAATGAAAACCTATACCAATACAAGGAGTCAAATTTAGTATTGCAACTGAAAGCATGAAGCCCTGGGTAACTATTGACTTAAAACTCATTTTTCCTCATCCTTCACAATTTCGCAGATTGAAAGTAGAGTTTGTGGTAATAGACAACTGCACTAGCAACCATTATATGCTTGAAAATGATTACTTTTCAATTCATGACATAGATATCTCGAATCAAAAAGATAGATATTCTACTATAGGAGACAATAAAAGGCAAAAATTTGGCTTCCCAACACACAAAAAACAAATCACAGTTATTAAGAATGAATAAGAGACCATAAAAGAATTTTTTTTATAGCTGAACAGCTTAAAAAGGCACAATTCAATCAAGAATTAACAGAAAAAATGAAAGAAAAATTTCTTCACCTCTTATTGAAATACAAAAATGCCTTTACAACTGACAAATAACCAGTAGGTGCGGCAATTGGACATAAGGTAGACATAATTCTTAATGTGCAAAAATCTGATCCACCCTTATTAAGAAGAACAGCTTACCCAGATAGCCCAACAGCTAGAGAAGCTTTAGAGGTACACATTCAAGAATCAATGGACCTTGGAGTATCGAGGAAAGTAGGACATAATGAACAGCTAGAGGTCACTACACCTGTCATTATAGCTTGGAATATAGGGGAATTTAGAGCCCTAAATACCTACACCATCCCTGACAGATATCCAATACCCTGAATCCATGGGACCATAATACAATTGTCACATCAAAATTTCTTAACAGACAATTCCAAAATACTACTGAGGATGATAGTCCACTGTGGAAATTTTGAATATTTGAGAATGCCATTTGGTAAAAACAATTCACCTTCCCATTATCAATGGATGTTGAATACCATATTTCCTGAAGAATTGTAAGAAGGATGGTTGATTATCTATATTGATGATATCATAGTCTTCTCGGAAACTTGGGAAAGTCACTTAACAATAAAAGAAAGAGTCTTTCAAAAAAGAGTACAAGTAAACATTAAAATTTCCTTGAAGAAATGTCATTTTGCATACAGTGAACTGGAAGAACTAGGACATGTTGTATCTGGACAGGGTTTGGGCATAGATAAAAACAAATTAGCAGCAGTCCTATTGAAGCCAATGCCCCAAACCAAAAAAGAAATGCAATAATTTCTAGGATTTGCTGGTTATTACAGACAGCATATAAAATATTTTTCAAGAATTTCTAAATCCTTGTATAAGCTCTGTGACCAACAGACAGTCTATGACATGACTGAAGAAATAGTAAAATCATATGAAGAACTGAAAAATTCCTTAACAAATGCCCCATTTCTTCTAATGTCAGATTGGAATTTACCCTTTAAGCTTTACATTGATGCTTGTGGAAAAGGGCTAGGTGCTTCACTAAACCAGACACAAATCTTCAATGACAAACCTGTCGAAGGACCAATTTGATTCATTTCCAGACAAATAAAGCCAACAGAAGCAAGGTATGGAGCAAGCCAGCTGGAATGCCTTTTCTTAGTGTGGGCTTTAGAAAAATTACACTATTATTTGGATGGAACAGGTTTTGATGTAATTACACATTGCAATGCTGTAAAGTCTTTATTAAATATGGAAACTCCAAATAGACATAACCTAAGATGGAAAATTGCCATCCAAGGATATAGAGGAAATATGACTATAGCTCATAAATCTGGTAATATACATAAAAATGAAGATGGTCTTAGCATATGGGCTCTGGAAAATACACCTAAAAATCCAGCATGGGTACCACAGGAAGGGCACCATATAGAAGGCATATATGTGTCACAGATATTGGCATGGAATTCTTTAACCAAGTTAAATAAAGCTATAAAATGAAAGAAAGCTGTCATATCTTATTTCAAACTCTAATGAAAGAGTGTAAAGACCAATCACTTTCATCAAAACTAGATGAAATATGGAAAAAGAATATGACAAAGGAAGATTCCACCTCCTTGATGGAATGCTCTATCATAGAACTAAGCATACATGTGTTATGGCTTTAACAGACAGAACACTTATAAACATTATAATACATGAATGTCATGATAGTGTTTCAGCTGGACATGTCTGAGAAGACAGAACACTAGAGAGGGTAAAAGCCTGCTCTTGGTGGCCAAATTGGAAGAAAGATGCTGCAGAATACTGCCAAACCTGTGACAGATGTCAGAAAGAAAACAGAGCCACAGAAACGAAATTTGGAATGATGATCAAAATCCAAGAACCAAAATCCTCTTGGGAAATAGGTCACATGGATTGGGTAACAGCCTTACCTCCAGAAGGAGACAGAAGTTAAAATGCATGCCTAGTATTAGTTGACAGGTACAGCCATAATGATATGGAAAAACATTATTAGCCACACAGGCATATTCCAAACTATCATAAGTGATAGAGAGCCAAAATTCATTTCAGAATTATGGACAAACCTCCATAACCTGTTTGGTACAAAATTATCATTATCAACAGCTTACCACCCCTAAACAGATGGTCTAGCAGAAAGAATAATAAAGACCTCAGAAGCCATGATCAGGAGATTTTGTTCTTATGGACTAGAACTCAAAGACTGATGGCTTTAACCATGATTGGTGTACCCTAATACCAGCTTGTGAACTGGCATATAAAAAATCAATACATTCTTAAACTGGAAAAACACCAGCAATGCTAGAAAAAGGTTGTAATCCAAGACTTCCTTTTGATACCCTCAGGAAGACTTACTGGATATACACCCAAAAGCAAGTAGCTTTAAAATAATGCTTGACAAAGCAAGATTACATGCAAACAGATGTATGCAAGATTCTTTCAAATATGCAAACAAAAGATGGGATAAAAGCCATAAACCACCTGAATTCAAAATAGGAGGCTTGGTCTTGGTGTCAAATCTAAATTTCAATAATATAAAAGGCCCGAAAAAGTTTAAGGATTCCTTTTCAGGACCATTTATGATAAAAGCACTACAAGGACCTAATGCTGTGCAACAAGAGCTCACAGGTGAATTAATGAACAAACACCCAACTTTCCCTGTAAGTCTGATTAAATCTTACAGCTCAAGTGACAAGGAATTATTTCAATTAAGAAGTCAACCCCCACTGTAAATCCTCCCTTTAGAGGAGGGAGAAGAAAAGAAAATTGTAAAAGTCCTTAAAGAAAGAAGGACAAGAAACCAAAAAGAAAGGGAATACCTGTAAGGTATAGAAACCCAGCTCCAGAAGATGAATGGCTACTTGAGAAAGATATAAAAAATGTTGATAAACTATTACAGAGGTTCAGACATGAAAGAAAACCTAAAGAATAGAAAGCTAAGCATCATTGAGCTTCAAGACTAACAAAGTCTATTGAAGATGTAGGACAGTGGATGATACCCTAACTGACTTTTACAGATTGTGGTACAATATTTTTTTGCTGTAGGGAATGTAAGCCTTTGAGATATAACCACATATCCAAAAAGGTCACAAGAAAACTTTATAATAATTATACTCTTAACAATTATCTCAAAACTGGTGAAAATGCCATAAATAGAAATAAATTTTGAATTACCTCATAATCTAATTGGTAAAAATTTGAAAGAAATCACACCGTTAGATTCCTCATGATAAAACATACATATATAATTTCTATGGCATATCTGTAAAGTCAATAATTACTGAGTAATAAGTAAGAATACCCTTAAAAAGACATAAGATCTTATTTAACTAAGACAACAATGAAAATACATGTGAAATAAATTACACCACTAAGTTCCCCATGAAAATCTACACATATATCATTTTTATGCAATCTTTGTAAAGTCAATATTTTGAAAATTCCCTGAATATATGCACTTTCATGATCAACGCATATATTCATGGTTTTTAGCTCATTCCCCTTAAGCTATACATGATAGAGAGTCATACCAGAAAAAAATTTAACACAAAATTACTTTGCCAATACATATATGAACTTTATTTGACAAGTTATAAACAAGGCTATAACCTGCAAGGGTTTATTGAACAAAATTGCTAGAGCTGTTGACCATTTTGTTGTGAAAGTGGTCCAAACTTAAAATGAAGCGGATATTCAGGTTCTACTGGCGCAAACATGAAGATTTATGTATTTCTTTTTTTAATATTCAAGGTAAAACCCCCTGAAATCATGGTTTGAAGTTTAAAAAAGTAAATTTTTACAGAAAAGATGAGTTACAAGAAAAATCTTATAAAATGGAGTTTTGATTATGTAATAAAATTCTGTTGGAATTTTTATTATGACATGCCAAGCTATCAGAGCTCAAGCTCTGAGTGGCTGTAGTGTTTAAAAAGTTGATGTTATTAATAATCAAAGTTTAAGCTTAAAGCTGATTGTTTATGCTCAATAAGTGTAAGCGTAAATCAAGTTTAATAGTCATATGAGTGATGAAATTTATTAATACTATTAGTTTATGATTAAAACTAATAAAATACACAAAGCTTAGGTTTCTGAAAAGTGTATGATGTCATCCAGCTTAGAGCTATAGTGATAACACTAAATAATAGCATAATTATGAGATAAGATAGTTTAACTATAATGTAATTATCACTAAACCTTAAAATACTGATCAATTCATGTGGCCACCATTTTTACACGTCTACTAGAAGCCTGTTTGACTCTAGGAAGGATGAACTTACTATAAATAGAGCTCTTTTTGCTCTATTTCCCCCTCAGATGCATCAAAAACAATAGAACAATGAGATCAAAAGGTAAAATCTTTATTCTTTATATGTAGATCTCTTATATTATCAAATACCAAAGGTAATATTTATTATAATCGTCAATCTTGACATGATTACTCCAATTCTTCAATTGCTTTTGTTATAATTCTCTTAAAAACCTTATTTCTACGTAAAATCAGAAATATTTGTAATTTCTTTTACTTTTATTTGTAAATACAATTTCAATAAGTTTTCTTTACATTATCTGGCATAAAATATTTCAAAATTATTATATTAAGTGTTCAAAGTAGGTTATTTTCTCTTATCATAATAATTTTTCTCTATCATTATTCTGAATAATTCTTTTATTAATATAAATAGTATTTATATTAATACATAACTTTAACATTAGTAATATTATTATTATCAATTATTTTTCATTACTAAAAAAAAGCTTTTTGTGCCTTTATTATTTTTTGCTAACAATAATGAAGTGCTTTCAAATATATTTATTTATTATATTATTGTTTTATAATATAAATTATATTATTATATTTATTCATTAACATAATTATTTTGAAACCAAAATTATAATAAATCTTTATTAATATTATAATTATTTTCATCTTATTCATTCCATTCATAAGGACATTCAGAGTACAATAAGTAAAATATTGGTAATTTTTACCTATTGTTTCATAGTCAAACCCTACATTTGGGGGCCTGATTGGAAATATTGACTTGAAAAGACCTTTGGAAAGATTCGAATTGGGTTTATCCAATAATAAATTATATTTATAATTTTGAAATTATATAATAATCTCATCTTTCTTGATTTTAAAAGCTATTGAGGCATTTTGAAAGCAATTGTACTGTCTTACACATGGTTTTTCACATCTTTAGACTTTCAAGAACTTTATTTGAGTGAATCTAGTGATTAAAAGAGATATTTTAAATTAAAAATAAATTTCTATTATAATTTAATCTTAAGAATCATCTTCAATTTTATTTTATTCTTTCAATAAGAATATAAACTAATAATGAAAAATATAAAATCGAATAAAAAAAGTAATTTTTATACATTTTTTATCTTGATTAATTTCATTCATTCTGAGATAAAAAAGAAATTCTTACATGGAAATGTCCTCATCTTATGAAAATAACACTTCTTCATAAAAGACCTATATTGATTTGTCTTTTGAGGGTTTGAAGACAATCCAACAGAGGACAATCAGACCACTGTTAAAATATTGGTGGAAGAAACCTGCCCAATTTCACCAACACCAATTGTCACTAAGAAAAAGAAAGCTAAGAGATTAGACTTTCCAGGACCCACCATTCAGGAATGTGAAGGTAAATACCTACTTTTTAAATCAGCCATAAAAAGAAATTCTTGTCCTGAAATCTTTTTATTTCTTATTTCTTAAATTGTGACTACCAGAAGGGCTTCCCAATACTTCATCCAATCAGATGGAGCTGGACTCATAAGTATAATTGATCCCTCAAAAGGGAAAAGAAAGGGCAAAATTCCCAGTGGAACAGAATCCACACAAGGAAGTGCCATATCCCAAAGGCAAGTCCAAGAAATGCCCATAATATCTGAACCAGAGTTGAAACTAAGTATGAGTGACTCAAACATATATAAATTACATTCAGAGGGCTCAAATAGACATTTACATGGGCCAGTACATGCAGTATTACACAGTGTACAAGGAAAAATGTTGGGAAATGTTGCCACAAATCCACCAAAGAGTGATGAACTCCTGGAATATCCCAAAAAGGTTCCTCAAAAAGGAGGAAATAGTGAGTTACTCCAATGGATGGAATCCACTATCAATCAGGCCTCAAATCAAGAAGATAAAGGAATACCATGCCAAAAAGAAAGAGGCAAGCAAGGAAGAAGGCCCAGTAGCTTCTACCAGCATTCCCCAAGCCAACCAACTTCCCCAATGCAGGAAGGAGAACAAGAAAAAGAATTGGAGGAAGCGATATTTTCCCAAGCTACAGGATTCCAAAAATTTGAAAAGATGCCAAAGACAATGTTTTCAACATGACCAGAACCTTGATGGAATTCAAGGACAAAAAGGAACAAAGAATGAGACAACCTCATTTCTCAAACAAACAAATTTGTCTCCTGATGTTGTAAATACTTTAACTGGAATTAAAAATAGTATCTTAACTCTCAAAGACAGCAAAAATAGTCTATTATCCTTACAAGAAATAAATAACAGCCTCTAATCTATAACAAAAATTGTTGTACAGAACAAAAAAAGAAATCGATAACATTAAATTTTATGGTTGAAAACAACAAACCAAAAATTCTAATTGACAATACTCAAAATTTAATACAAGGACTACAATAATTGTATAAATACATAAAAGGGATTAAGGAAAAACTTTAACAATCAATTATGATGTCAACATTGAAAATATAACAGAAACACTAAACAAATTAAGTCTTTCTGTTAAAGTATTTGAAGAAAAAACTTCATCACGTGAAAAATTACTTCTAGACCATGTAGAAAAAAAAGATGAAGCAAGAATGAATCCTAAAATGACATTCAAAGTGAAATAAGACTTATTATTGAAAAAATAGAAAAAATAAATGAGGCTAACTTAAACATGCCAGAGTTATCAAGTCCATTTTCTCACATAAGAAGTCCTGTTAATACAAAAGAGGAAAAAACAAACCTATTTATGACAGACTTGAGTCATCAAGACAATAACCAAGTCTTAAAGAAAGAAGAACCTCAATTAAATGAATGTCCAAGATTCACAGATGAAGGTGAATATGACCATATTTCATTCATTAAAACAACTGATATGTTACAAGAATATTATGCTATACCAGATGAATTAATCACTACAAGACTACATTCATTATTTGAAAAATCTTCAAAAATATGGTATTATGGCATAAGACAAAGCAATGGTAGAAATACCTGGTCTTGGTGTAAAAATGAAATAATCAGAAAATGGGAAAATGATGCCTGGAGGTACAAAATAGAAAATTCATTTGAAAATTCCTTCTTTCATCAAGATGAGGATAAACATTTGACTTGGTTCTTAAAACAAGTTGAAAGATTGAATTCACTGTACCAAGAAATGTCACAAAAGATGGTTCACATGAAGATACTTAAGAAATGTGGAGGGTAATTAGAACAAGCCCTGAGAAGCAGTTGCATAGAACCATTCTCCACAGAGGAATATATCATTTCACTGGAAGCTATAGTGACAAGAACTGAGATTGGTAGAAGTTGGAAAAAAGTGGACATCAAAAGTCCAATTAAACCATCTATCAAGAAAGATAAACCAAGAAAAACTTTCAAACCCAATACACCTAACAGTAATGAGTAAAGAAAATGTCATCACTGTGGAGGTATTGGATACTTAGCCAATAATTTCCTCAAAAGAGAAAGATCAATGAAATTATGGAAACAGATGACCACCATGACAAAGAAGAAGAATAATATTCTGAAAAGACACTGAGGAGTCAGAAACCTCTGAAAGTTATGAAATCAATATAATTAATGCACAAACTAATAATATTGATTTAATATATGAAGTATTAGATTTTAACCCAAACTTACCACAAGTTGGAACATTTGATACAAGCCTCACAAACACACAAGATACAAAAATTTATGGACCAAAACAGCAAAAGGAATGGGATATACAGCTGGAAAGTCAAGTATAAGCATTGTCATGGTTGAGAACCAAGAGGGAAGAGTAAACATGGATACAGGAGCATACTGTACATGTGTTGGTAAAGGTTATTTGGACTCAATTGTATCAGATTGGGAAAGAAAAATTATACCACAACAAGGAGTCACATTTAGTAGCGCCAGTGGAAGAATGAAGCCCTGTGAAATAATAGACTTAACATTAATTTTTCCACATCCTTCACAATGTATAAGAGTTAAAGTAGAGTTTTTAGTAATGGAGGACTGCAATAGTAACCATTTTATACTGGGAAATGATTACTTGCTAATTTATGTAATAGATATCTCAAATCAAAAAGACAGATATTTTTCCATAGGAGACAATAAGAGGCAAAAATTTGGGCTTTCAAATAACAAAAAACAAATTACAGTCATAAAAAAAGAAGAGAAAACCCCATCAGAAGTCTTTTTATAGGGCACTAACTTAAAGAGGAAGATTTCAATCAAGAACTAAACAGAAAAAATGAAAGAAAAATTTATTTACCTCTTATTCAAATATAAAGATGCCTTTGCAACTGACAAAGAGCCACTAGGTTCCATTATTGGCCATGAAGTAGATATTATCCTCAATGTAGAAAGCCCTTATCCACCTCTGTTAAGGAGACTAGCTTACCAAGCTAGCCCAGGAGCTATAGAGGCTTTATAGGTACACATTAAAAAATCAATGGACCTTGGAGTATTAAGGAAAGTAGGACATAATGAACAGCTAGAGGTCACTACACCTGTCATTATAGCTTGGAATATAGGGAAATCAAGGATTGTAGGGAAATTTAGAACCCTAAATACCTACATCATCCCTGACGGATATCCAATACCCAGAATTCATGAGTCATCAACACAATTATCACAGGATAAGCGTATTACAGCCATGGATGCTTTAAAGGGATTTAACCAAAATTTCTTGACATAAAATGCTAGGAAACTACTGATGATAATAGTTTACTGTAGGGTATATTAATACTTAAGGATGTCATTTGGTATAAAAAATGCATCTTTCCATTATCAAAGAATGATGAACACCATATTTCCTCAAGAGTTATCAGAAAGATGGTTAATCACCTATATCGATGATATCATAGCTCCCTCAGAAACTTGGTAAAGTCACTTAACAAGACTAGAAATAGTACTAAAAAAGATAGTCCAAGTGAATATGAAGATTTCCCTGAAAGAGTGTCATTTTGCATCTAGTGAGCTGGAAGCACTAGGACATGTTGTATCTGGACTAAGATTGGGAATAGATCAAAGCAAAGTAGCATCAGTACTACTGAAACCAATGACCCAAACCAGAAAATAAATGCAATCATTTCTAGGATTTTCTGGTTAATACAGAAAGCATATAAAGGACTTGGAAAGAATTTCCAAATCCTTTTATAAACTCTGTGACCAACAGGCAGCTTATGAAATGACTGAAGAAAGAGTCAAACCATATGAGAAATTGAAAAAATCCCTCACAAATGCATCATTTCTTCTAATGCCAGATTCAAAACTAACTTTCAAACTATAAATTGATGCTTGTGGAGAAGGATTAGGTTCTTCACTAAACCAGACACATATTAACAATGATAAACCTATTGAAGGACCAATTTTCTTCATTTCAAGACAAATTTTGCCAACAGAAGCAAGCTATGGAGAGAGCCAAATTCAATGTCTTTGCTTAGTGTGGGCTTTACAAAACCTACATGATTATTTGGATGGAACAGTGTTTGATGTAATTACAGACTGTAATGCTGTAAAATCTTTGTTAAGAATGAAGACACCAAATAGACATATGCTAAGATGGAAAATTGCTATCAAAGAATATGGAGGAGATATGACTATAGTTCATAAATCTGGAAGTATTCATGAAAATGAAGATGGTCTCAGTAGATGAGATTTAGCAAATAAACCTGAAAACCCAGCATGGGTACCACAGGAAAAGCATCACATAGAATGCATATGTGTCACAGACATTGGAACAGATTTTTTTAATCAAGTTAGAAAAATCTATAAGATGGATACAAACTGTAATATCCTATTCCAAGTTATGTTGAAAGACTGCAAAGACTCATCCCTCTCTTTGAAACTAGATGAAATATGTAAAAAAGCATATGATTAAGGAAGATTCCACCTCCTTGATGGAATACTGTATCATAGGACAAAACACACATGTGTTATGAGCTTAACAGAGAGAACCTTGATAAATACTATATTAAATCAATGTAATGATAGTATTACATCTGGACATCCCTCAGAAGATATGACACTGGAAAGGGTTAAAACCTTCTCTTGGTGGTCAAACTGGAGAAACAATGTTTCATAATACTGCCAAACCTGTGAAAGATGTCAAAAAGCAAACAGAGCCACAGGAAAGAAATTTTGAATGATGATTCAAATCAAAGAACAAAAATCCCCATGCAAAATAGTTCATATGGATTGGGTAACAGCCTTACCTCCAGGAGGAGACAGGAGTTACAATGCATTCCTAGTACTGGTTGACAGATGCAGCAAAACTCCAATATTCCTACCATTTCAAAAAGATGACACAGCCATAATTATATGGAATAAAGCTATTAGCCATGCAGGATTATTCCAAAATATCATCAGAGACAGAGACCCAAAATGAACATCAGAGTTGTGGACAAACCTCAATAACCTTTTTGGAACAAAGCTATCAGTCTCAACAGCTTACCACCCTCAAACTGATGGTCTATCAGGAAGAAAGATACAGACCTTAGAAGGCATGATCAGAAGATTCTGTGCTTATGGACAGGAATTAAAAGACTCTGATGGCTTTACCCATGATTGGTGTACCTTAATAACAGTTCATGAACTGGCATAGAAAACTTCAATCCATTCTTCAACTGGAAAAACACCAGAAATGTTAGAAAGGTTGAAATGCATGACTTCCTTATATTACCCCCAAAAAGGACTTAGTGGATATAAATCCAAAAGAAAGAGATTTTAAAATAATACTTGAAAAAGCTAGACATAATGCAGTCATATGTATGCAAGCCTCTTTAAAATATGCAAAAGAGAGATGGGTTAAGAGTCATAAACCACCTGACTTTAAAATAGGAGACTTGGTCTTAGTTTCAACTCTGAATCTTAATAATATAAAAGTCCCAAAGAGATTGAAAGATACCTTTGCAGGGCCATCTATGATAAAGGCACTACATGGACCTAATGCTGTGCAATTAGAGCTAACAGGTGGGCTTATGAAGAAACACCCAAATTTCCCTGTAATTCTGTTTAACCCTTACAGCTCAAGTGACAAATATTTATTCCCACTAAGAAATAAACCCCAACTTGAAATCCCCCCTCCAGAAGAAGGAGAAGAAAAGAAAATTGTCAAAGTCCTTCAAGAAATAAGGACAAGAAACAAAAAAGAAAGGTAATACCTTTTAGGTTATAGAAACCCAACTCAAGGAGATAAATGGCTACTTGAGAAAAATATCACTAATGATGATAAACTACTAAGAAGGCTAAGAAATGAAAGAAGACCTAAAGAATAAAAGAGTTAAAGTATTATTGAGATTCAAGACTAAGAAAATCTACGGAAGAGGTAGGACAGTGGATGATAACTTAATTAGCTATAGAAGATTGTAGTACCATCTTTCTTGATGGTAGGTAATGTGAGCCTTTGAGATATCACCACATATCCAATGAGGTAACAAGAAAGACTTTAAAATAATTATTCCTCCAAATACTTATCTCAAAATAAGTAAAAATACCATAAAAAAGCATAAATGCTGAATCAAATTAGAATCTGATCAATAAACAAGTGAAATACATTACCTATGATAAAATACACATATATCATTGTTATGGCATACCTGTAAAGTCAATAACTAATGAGTAATAAGCTAAAAATGCCATAAAAAGACATAAACTCTTATTTATCTCAGAAAAAAATGAAACAACATGTACAAAAAATTTCAAAATTGGATTCCCCATGAAAAACTACACATAAAACAATTTTATGTCATTTCTCTAAAGCCAATTCTTAAGGAATCAAGCTGAATATATCCACTTTTTTGGTCAGTGCATACATTCATAATTTTTGGCTAATATCTCTTGAAATATACATGATAGAGAGTTAAACCAGAAATGAAGTCACCATATAATTATTGTAAGAACACATATAAGAGCTTTATTTCACAAGTTATAAAAAATGTTATAGCTTTTAAGGGTTTATTGAATAAACTTATTAGAGCTGTTGAACACTTTGTTGTGAAAGTGATCCAAGCTTAAAACAAAGTGAATATTCATATTCTACTAGCTCTTACATGAATATTGATTTTTTTTTCTCATAATATACAAGTTAAAACCCATTTAACTCAAGGTTTGGAGTTCAAAATATTGAATTTAAACAGAAAAGATGAGATACAAGAAAAATCATCAAAAATAGAGTTTTGATGATGTGATGAAATTCTCTTGAAATTTTAATAAGAACATTGCAGGCTCCCAGAAATCAATCTTGGAATAGCTTCACCGTGTATAACTTCAAATTTATTCATTTTCAAAGCTTAAGCATAAAATCAATCATTTATGATCACTCACTGGAATCTTATATTACGTCTAACAGTTATATAAGTGATAAAATGGTGAATACTATTGAATTATGACTAATACTAATACAATTGACAAATTTTAGGCTTCTTCAAAGCCTATGATGTAATCAAACTTAGAGCTATAGTGATAACTCTAAATAATGTCTTATTAATGAGATAAGATGGTTTGATCATGATGTAATCATCACTAAACAGTGAAATACTGATTATTTCCAGTGAATACCATCAGTAAACGTCTAATAGAAGCCTAATTGATTCTAGAAGGGAGGGATTTACTATAAGTAGAGCTCTTTTTACTCTATTTCCCCCCATATGCATCAAAACAATAAAACAATTAAATCAAAAAGTAAAATCTTTATTCTTTATATATAAATTTTTTATCTTATCAAAGACCAATGATGATATACATTATAATCATCAATCTTGACGTGATTACTCCAATTGTTCATTTGTTTTGTTACAATTCTCTTAAAAATCTTATTTCCATGTAAAATCAAGAATATTTGTAATTTCTTTTATTGTTATTTGTAAATACAATTTGAATAAGTTGTACTTACATTATTTGGCGTAGAACCTTTCAAAATCATTATATCAAGTGTTAAATTATATTTATAATTATAAAATTATATAATCATTTTATATTTGTTGATTTTAAAGGCTATTGAGTCATTTGGAAATCAATTGTACTGTCTTATACGTGGGTTTTCACATCCTTAGACCTGAAAAAACTTTCTTTGAGTGACTCCAGTGATTAAAAAAGATACTTATAAATTAAAAATAATTTTCTATGATAACTTAATTTCATAAAAAAATGATATTAATTTTCATTTTATTCATTAAAAATAAAAAATATTAAAAAATATTGAAAACCAATAAAAAAAGTTATTTTTATTCATTTCCTTCATTTCTTTGTTCATTTCAGTTATTATAAAATATAAAGGCAATTTTTACATGGAAAATTTCCATATCTTACCAAAGATAACACTTTTTATAAAAGACTTATATTTATTTGTCTTTTTAGTATTTCCAGACAACCCAGCAGAGGACAACCAGACCACCATTGAATTATTGGTGGAAGAAGCTTGCCCAAGTTCCCCAAAATAAATTGTCATTACAAAAAAAAGCTAAGAAATTAGACTTTCCAGGACCCACAATTCAGGACTCTGAAGGTGAGTATATCCTTTTTAAATATGCCATAAAAAGAAACTTTTGTGCTGAAATCTTTTTATTGCTTATTTCTTAAATTATGACTACCAGAAAAGTTTCCCAATACTCCATAGAATCTGATGGAGCTGGACTCACAAGTAGAATCAATCCCTAAAAAGGGGAAAGAAAGGGAAAAAAACCCAGTGGAACAGAATCCACACAAAGAAGTGCCATATCCCAAAGGAAAGTCCCAGAAATGCCCATAATATCTGAACCAGAGCTAGAACAAAGTATGAGTCACTAAAACAGAGACAAATTACATTCAGAGGGCTCAAAAAGACACTTACATGAGCCAGTACAAGCAGTACTATATAATGTACAAGGACAAGGATTGGGAAATTTTGCCACAGATCCACCAAGGGGTGATGAACTCCTGGCACATCCCCAAAATATTTCTCAAAGAGGAGGAAATAGTGAGATACTCCCATGGATGGAATCCACTATCATCCAAACCTCAAATCAAGAAGAACAAGGAATACCAGACCAAAAAGAGGGAGGAAAGCAAAGAAGAAGCCCCAGTAGCTTCTACCAGCAAGCCCCAAGCCAACCGACTTCCCCAAGAAGTGAAGAAGAACAAGAAAAAGAACTGGAGAAAACCATATTCCCCAGGGTACAGCATTTCAAAAATTTAAAAAGATGCCATGGACAATGTCTTCAACATGGGCCAAACCTTGATGGAATTCAAGGACAAAGAGGAACAAAGAATGAGACAACCCCATTTCCCAAAGAACTAACTTTGTCTCCAGATTTATGAAATACTTTAATAGAAATTAACAATAGAATTTTACCTCTTAAAGAAGTTAAAAACAGTCTATTATTTTTACAAGAAATAAACAAAAATTCATCATCCTTAACAGGAATTGTTGTACACAATAAAAAAGAAATTGTGAACACTGAATTTATTGTTGAAAATAATAAATCAAAAGTTTTGATTGAAAATACTCAAAAATTAATACAAGGAAAACAGGTATCTTATGAGTATATAAAAGATATCAAATATAAAACTTGGACAATCAATTATGATGTGAGTATTGATAATCTTCCAGAAAAATCAAACAAATCAAGTATTTCTGTAGAAAAATTTGAAGAAAAGACTTCATCACACCAAATGTTACTTCTAGACCATGTGGAAAGAAGTGAGGAAGCAAAAATGAATCTGAAAGATGACATTAAAAGTGAAATAAGTTTTATTACTGAAAAAATGGATGAAATAAATGAGGCTAACTTAAATATGCCAAAGCTATCAACCCCATTCTCTCACACAAGAACTCCTGTTAAACCAAAAGAGGAAATAACAAATCCATTCATAACATACTTGAGTCATCAAGACAATAGCCAAGTCTTAATTCAGGAAGCACTCCAATTGAAAGAATGTCCAAAATTCACAGGAGAAGGTGAATATGACCATATGTCATTTATTAAAACAATTTACATGTTACAAGAAGATTATTCCATACCAGATGAGTTAATCACTGCAAGATTACACTCACTATTTGATAAATTTGCAAACAGATGGTATTACGGAATAAGGCAAACAAATGGCAAAAATACCTGGTCTTGGTGGAAACAAAAAATAATCACCAAGTGGGCTAATGATTCCTGGAGATAAAAAATAGAGAATGCATTTGAAAATTCCTTCTTTGACCCAGACAAGGATAAACCTTCGACTTAGCTCTGAAAACAAGCTTGAAGATTAAATGCAATGTATGCAGAAATGTCACAAAGAATGGTACACATGAAAATACTTAAGAAATGTGGGGGAGAATTGAAACATTCCCTCAGAAGTAGGTGTATAGAACCATGCTCCACAGAAGAGTATGTCAATGCACTAGAAGACATAGTGACAAGGACAAAAATTGGCAGAACATGCAAGAAATTGGACATTAAAAGTTCAAATAAACCATTTATCAAGAAATATAAGCCAAGAGAACCTTTCAGGCCCAATACATCCAACAGTAATTATCAACAAAAATGCCACAAATGTGGAGGTGTTGGACACTTAGACAATAATTGCCTCAAAAAAGCAAAAATCAATGAAATTGTGGGAACAAAGGACCACAATTATAAGGAAGAAGAATCTGACTCTAAAAAGGACATTTAAGAATCAGAAACTTCTGAAAGTGATTATATTAATATAATTAATGCACAAAGTAATAATATTGATTTTATATATGAAGTACTGGATGTCAATTCCAACTTCCCACAAGTTGAAACATGTGAAACAAGCCCAATAAACATACAAGATGCTAAATTGTATAGAACCAAACCAGAAAAAGGGATGGGATATACAGCTGGAAAATCAAGTATAAGTATTTTCATGGTGGAAAACCAAGAGGCAAAAGTGAACTTAGATACAGGAGCATATTTTACCTGTGTTGGTAAGAGGTATCTTAAAACAACTGTCCCAGATTGGGAAGAAAAGCTTATACCAAGACAAGGAGTCAAATTTAGTAGTGCAAGTCAAAGCATGAAGCTCCTTGGAATAATTCACTTAACACTCATTTTTCCTCGTCCCTCACAATGTATCAGATTGAAATCAGAGTTTGTGGTAATGGAAAACTAAACTAGTAGCCATTTTATACTTGAAATTGACTACTTGTCAATTTATGGAATAGATATCTCTAGCCAAAAAGATAGATATTTTACCATAGGAGACAATAAAAGACAAAAATTTGGATTCTTAAATAACAAAAACCAAACTAAAGCTACTAAGAATGAAGAAAAAACCCCAGAAAACATTTTTTGATAGCTGAACAACTTAAAGAGGCAGAATTCAATTATGAATTCACAGAAAAATGAAAGACAATTTATTGACATCTTATTTAAAAATATAAATTCCTTTGCAACTGACACAGAACCACCAGCTGCCATAATTGGACATGAGGTAGACATAATGCTTAATGTGTTGTAAACCTTATTCACCTTTATTAAGAATACCAGCTTACCCAGATAGCCCAAGAGCTAGAGAAGCGTTAGAGGTACACATTAAAGAATTAATGGACCTTGAAGTATTAAGGAAGGCAGGACATAATGAACAGGTAGAGGTCACTAAACCTGTCATTATAGCTTGCAATAATGGAAAATCAAGGATGGTAGGGGAATTTAGAGCTCTAAGCACCTATACTATCCCTGACAGATATACAATACCCAGAATCCATTAGAAATTGACACAATTATGACAGGCTAAGTTCATTACAGCCATGAATGCTCTAAAGGGTTGTCATCAAAATGTCTTAACAGAAAAAGCCTCAATACTCCTGTGGATAATAGTCTACTGTTGAATTTTTGAGTGCCGAGAATTCCATTTTGTATAAAAAATGTACCTTCCCATTATTAAAGGAGGATGAATACTATATTTCCTGAAGAATTGTCAGAAGGATGGTTGATTATCTGTATTGATGATATCATATTTTGCTCAGAAGCTTGGGATAGTCACTTAACAAGACTATAATGAGTCTTGAAAAAGATAGTACAAGTAAACATGAATATCTCCTTTATCATCCTGTGACTCAAAACCAGAGCACAAGCATGACAGCCAAAATACCATAAACCAATGGTATAGCCAAGATACCACCAAAACATGGAGCTGAGCCAAATTGGCTCAAAAGGTATTAAAAGAAAGAGGAAACTCACCTCTTTCTGAAAATATAACTCCCATCATCATAGGACAAAGAATAACAAAGTTACTCCTGCTCAAAGTTATTCCGGAGCATAAACCTTAATTTTCACCTCCCATCTAAAATCCAGAAGGAGAGGCTTAACTCCATCAAATGGGTATTCAAAATGAATCTCTAAGGAAGGGCTATCCAATGGTACTAGCAAAACTAAGCTAGAACCAGTATTACTTGAGTCATGGCCAAATTCAGGCTAAATAAGGGTGAACAAAACATTCACCTCTCATCTAGCTTTTGCAGTTTTAGCGTGAGATACCTAAAGTGGGGTCTTCTTTGAGAGAGAGCAATCAGGGCTATCTGAAGGTGTCATCCATTTCCCCATAGCTCAACTAGAACAAAAGTTATGGGGAAAATAAGCTCAATACAGCTTTTTGCTTAAACCACGCAAATGTACAAAATTCTTGTACATGGGATAGCTTTGCCATATTTAATGATACCCATATCAAATGAGGTACCATTGTGTAGAGCACATACAGGGCTACACACCGGACCAACTTTGAGGTTGATATCTCAAGAATTGACAAAGGTATGGCTGTTTTAAGGTCAGATTCCGACCTGCTGTCATATACAGCCTTACCATGGGATAATGTCCCATAATCATGAATATGAGGTTTCAAACAGACAAAGGAGCTTGTTTTTACCTCAATACCTCATATTTCAGTCAATACTGGGGTCCCATGCAGTTTCTGTACAGCATTCTATGCATGATACATGTCAGAATCAGGCTGTGAGGTCCCCAGATGAAAATATTCACCCTTTATTGGTGAAAACTGCCCAGATGTGGTTTCAAAACCACATATGAGCCTAATACAGGCTATAAAAGTCCTTGCAAACCACAAGCCTGTCTCAGAGAGTGAAAAAATCTTCACTTCCTCTACGTGGAAAGGTCTAACACCCTTTCCACCCCATTTCAGCATAAAAAGGAGGCTTTTCACAGCCAGAATTGCTTTCTTCATCCTGCTCTTGAATTCCTACGTAGTACAACTGTCAAAAACATCTATACTCTTGGAAAATAATCAGGTATACTCTTAATTTAGAAGTATTGTAGTATCTATTATTGTAATCCAACAGGTAAAGCTTCACCCAGGGCCTTCAACAGCGCTCACCACCACTATTGCAAAATAGTAAAGCCCTTTTATTTCATCTATAAACCCTTATTATCAATCAATACTTTTATTTTATCACTTTATTTCCATGTCACAGTCAAAGTTAAAGTTGTAACTAGCCTAAATTACTGCTTCTACATAGACTCAACCTGACATCCTTGAAAAAGGGTCATTTTGCATATAGTAAACCAAAAGCATTAAGACATTTTGTATCTGGACTAAGCTTGCGCATAGATAAGAACAAAGTAGCAGAAGTACTATTGAAGCTAATGCCCCAAACCAAAAATCAAACCCAATCATTTCTAGGATTTGCTGGTTATTACAGACAGCATATAAAAGACTTTGCAAGAATTGCTAAATCCTTGTATAAGCTCTGTGACCAACAGACAGTCTATAAAATGACTGAAGAAAGAGTCAAGGCATATGAAGAACTGAAAAATGCCTTAACAAATGCCCCATTTCTTCTAATTCCAGATTGGAAACTACCCTTTAAAATATACATTGATTATTGTGGAGAAGGAGTAGGTGCTGCACTACACCAGACACAAATCATCAATGACAAACCTGTTGATGGACCAATTTGCTTCATTCGAAGACAAAAAAAGCCAGCAAAAGAAAGGTATGGAGCAAGGAAAATGGAATGCCTTTCCTTAGTGTGGGCTTTGAAAAAATTACACTATTATTTGGATGGAACAGTTCTTGATGTAATTACAGATTGCAATGCTGTAAAATCTTCATTAAACATGAATACTCCAAATGGACATATGCTAAGATGGCAAATTTCTATCCAAGAATATAGTTGAGTATGTCTATAGTTCATAAATCTGGTAATATTCATAAAAATGCAGTTGGTCTTAGCAGATGAGCTCTGGAAAATAAACCTAAAAATCCAGCATGGGTACCATGGCAAGAGCACCATATAGAAGGCATATATGTCACAGATATTGGCACAGAATTCTTTAACCAAGTTAAATAAAGCTATAAAATGGACAAAAGCTGCCTTATCTTATGCCAACTTCTAATGATAGACTGTAAAGACCCATCAGTTTCATCAAACCTAGATGAAATATGGAAAAAATAACATGATGAAGCAAAGTTCCACCTCTTTGATGGAATCCTCTATCATAGAACTAAAAGTAAATTTGTTATGGCTTTAGCAGATAGAACTCTTCTAAACACTATACTACATGAATGTAATGATAGTGTTTCAGCTGGACATCTCTCAGAAGAAACAAAACTAGAGAGGGTAAAAACCTGCTCTTGGTGGCCAAATTGGAAGAAAGATGCTTCAGAATACTGCCAAACCTGTAACAGATTCCATAAAGAAAACAGAGCCACAGGAAAGAAACTTTGAATGATGATCCCAATCCAAGAGCCAAAATGCCCTTGGGAAATAGCTCACATGGATTGGATAACAGCCTTACTTACAGCAGGAGACAGCAGTTGCAATGAATGCCTAGTATTAGTTGACAGATACAGCAAAACTCTAATGCTCTTACCATGTCACAGGAATTATACAGCTATGGGCACAGCCATAATGATATGGAATAAATTTATTAGCCACACAGGCGTATTCCAAAATATCATAAGTGATAGAGACCCAAAATTCACTTCAGCATTATGGACAAACCTCCATAAACTGTTTGGAATAAAATTATCATTCTCAATGGCTTTCTCAGGATGAGTCTATGTTTAAGTGGTAATAAAGCTATTTACAACTAAAACTATGACTGTGCCACGTGGAAAATAGTTTGAAATGTTTTTATAAGGGTTAAAGATGGATTAATTTAATAATAAAAGGGCTTTACCATAAGGAATATAGTGGTGGTGAGCGCTGTTGAAAGCCCTGGGTGCAGCTTTACCTGTTGGGTTACAATAATAAAGACTACAATACTTTAAATTAAGAGTATACCTGTTTATTACCCAAGAGTAAAACTTTTTTTGACAGTTTACTACGTAGGGCATTCAAGAGCAGGATGGGGAGACAATTCTGGCTGTGAAAAGCCTGCTTTTTATCCTGAAATGGGGGGTAAAGGGTGCTAAACCTTTCCACGTAGAGGAAGTGAAGATTTTTCACTCTCTAGGACTGACTTGTGGCTTGCAAACAGCCTGTATGCCCTGTATTGGGCTCAGATGTGGTTTTGAAACCACATCTGGGCAGTTTAAACCAATACAGGGTGAAAATTTTCTTCTGGGGACCTCACAGCCTGATTCTGACGTGTATGACGCGTAGAATGCTGTACAGAAGCTGTATGGAACCCCAGTATTGACTGACTTATGAGTTATTGAAGTATTAACATGCTTCTTTGTCTATTTGACACCTCATAATCAGAGTACAACTGTATCCTGTCATAATACAGTTGTATTGGTCATATTGTGGGATTTTAACCTTCAAATGGCCATAACTCTGTCTGTTTTTGAGATATCATGCTCAACGTTGGTTCATTGAATATCCCTGGATGAGCTCTACACAATGATACCCAGTTTGGTATGGCTATCATTAAGTATGACAAAGTTATCCCATGTACAAGGTTTTTTGTACATAGGCATGGTTTGGGCAAAAAGCTGTATTGAGCTTGTTTGCCTCATAGCTTCTGTTATAGGTGAGATATGAAGAAGTGGATGGCACCATCAGATAGCCCTGATTGTGCTCTTTCCAAAAAGACCCCACTTCAAGTATCCCACACTAAAACTGTAGAAGTTAGATGAGAGCTGAATGTTTTGTTCACCCTTATTTGGCCTGAATTTGACCATAACTCAAGTAATACTGGTGCTAGCTCAGTTTGGCTGGTACCATTGGATAGCCCTGCCTTAGAGCTCCATTTTGAATACCCATTTGATGGGGTTAATCCTCTCCTTATAGATTTCAGATGAGAGGTGAAAATTAAGGTTTATGCTCAGCAATAACTTTGAGCAGATATAACTTTGTTATTTCTTGTCCTATGGTGATGGGACTTATGTTTTCAGAAAGAGGTGAGTTTCCTCTTTCTTTTGATACCTTTTGAGCTGATTTGGCTCAGCTCCATGTTTTGCTGGTATCTTGGCTATGCCATTGGTTTATGGTATTTTGGCTGTCATGCTTGTGCTCTGGTTTTGAGTCACAGGCTGACAGGCTTACCACCCCCAAACTGATGGTCTAGAAGAAAGAATGATACAGACATTAGAAGGAATGATCAGGATAATTTGTGCTTATGCACTAGAGCTCAAAGATTCTGATGGTTTTACCCATGATTAATGTGCATTAATACCAGCCCTTGAGCTAGAATATAAAACATCCTCCATTCTTCAACTGGCAAAACACCAGAAATGCTAGAAAAAGACTAGAATCCAAGAGTTTCTCATGACACCCTCAAGAAGGAGTTAGTGGATATACAGCCAACAGCAAGTAGTTTCAAATTAATGCTTGCCAAAATAGGACAACATGAAAACTGATCTATGCAAGATTCTTTCAAATTTGCAAAACAAAAGTTGGGATAAAAACCATAAACCACCTGAATTTAAAATAGGAGATTTGTTCTTAGTAAAAACTCTAAATTTCAATAATATAAAATGCCCAAATAAATTGAAAGATACCTTTGCAGGACCATTGATGATAAAAGCACTACATGGACCTAATGCTGTGCAGCTAGAACTCACAGCTGAATTAATGAACAAACACCCAAATTTCCCTGTAAGTCTGATAGAGCCTTACAGCTCAAGTGAAAAAAAATTATTTCCATTGAGAAATGAACCCCCACTTCAAATTCCCCTTTAGAAGAAGGAGAAGAAAAGAAAATTGTGAAAGTCCTTAAAGAAAGAAGGACAAGAAACAAAAAATAAACAGAATACCTTGTAAGGTATAGAAACCCATCTCACAAAGATAAATGGCTACTTGAGAAAGATATAACAAATTCTGAAAAACTATTAAGAAGGTCCAGACATGAAAGAAAACCTAAATAATAGAAAATTGAACATTATGGAGCTTCAAAACTAACAAAGTCTATTGAAGAGGTAGGACAGTGGATGATACCCTAATTACCTATATCAGATTGTGGTACAATATTTTTTGGTGGTAGGGAATATGAGCCTTTGAGATATGACCACATATTCAAAAAGGTAACAAGAAAAACTTTATAATAATTATCTTAAAACCAGTGAAAATTTCATAACTAGGTGTAAAATTTGGAATATCTCAAAATCTAATGAGTAAATATGTGAAATAAATCAAACCATTAGAGTCATCAGGTTAAAATACACATATATCATTTTTATGGAGTATCTGTAAAGTCAATAATTACTGAATAATAAGTAAGAATACCCTATAAAAGACATAAAATCTTATTTAACTCAGAAGCCAATGTAACAACATGTGAAATAAGCTGCACCATTAGATTCCCCATGAAATACTACACATAAAAACATTTTATGAAATTTCTCTAAAACCAATACTTAAGGAATTAAGCTGAATATATGCACTTTTTTGGTCAGTGCATACATTCATGATTTTGAGCTAATATATCTTGAATTATACATGATAGAGAGTTGAACCAAAAATAAATTCACCACCTAATTACTGTAAGCGCACAAATAAGGAATTTATTTTACATGTTATAAGCAAGGTTATAACTTGTAAGGGTTTATTGAACAAAATTACTAGAGCTCTTGACCACTTTGTTGTGAAAGTGGTCTAAATTTGAAGCAAAGTTGATTTTCATATTCTACTAATTCCTATGTGAAGATGTATGTATTTCTTATCATAATATACAAGGTAAAACCCCTTGAAATCAAGTTTTGAAATTTAAAATATTGAATTTTGACAGAAAAGATGAGATACAAGAAAAATCATCAAAAATAGACTTTTGATGATGTAATGGAATTCTCTTTGCTTTTTAATATGGACTTGCTAGGATATCAGATTTAACTTCCAGAATAGCTGTAGCATGTATAACTTAAAATTTATGAATGATCAAAGTTTAAGCTTAAAATTTATCATTTATGATCACTCACTGTAGTCTTATTTTAAGTTTAACAGTTATATAAGTGATAGAACTGGTGAAGAATATTAGATTATGATTAATACTAAGAAACGCCATGAAGTGTAGGCTTCTTGAAACCCTATGCTTCCATTGAACCTAGAGGTATTGTGATAGCTCTAAATAATGGTGTAATAATGAGATAAGATGGTTTGATCATTATGTAATCATCACTAAACCTTAAAATACTGGTCATTTCCAGTTAATATCATCAGTAAATGTCTACTAGAAGCCTACTGGACTCTAGAAGAGAGGAATTCACTATAAATAGAGCCCTTTTTAATTTATTTCCCCCTCAGATGCACCAAAAAAAAATAAAACATTAAATAAAAAGGTAAAATATTTATTCTTTGTATATAAATCATTTATATTATTAAAGACCAAAGTTAATCTTTATTATAATAATCAATCTTGATTTTATTACTCCATTTGTTTAATTCTTTTTGTTATATTTCTCTATAAGTCTTATTTTTAATGTAAAATTAAGAATATTTGTAGTTTCTCTTATTCTATTATTTAAATACAATTTAAACAAGTTTTACTTAAATTTTTTGGTGTAAAGCCTTCCAAAATTATTACATCACCTGTTAAAAGCAGGTTATTTTCTCTTTTTATAATAATCTATCTCTATTATTACTGTTAATAATTATTTTATTAATATAAATAGTATTTATATTAATATAAAACATTAATATTGGAAATATTATTTTTATTAATTGTTTTTTATAATAAAAGAGCAATTTTTTACACCTTTTTATTTGTTGGTAATAATGATAAGAGCTTTAAATATACTAATATATTTATTCTTATTATATTATGATTTTATAATATAAATTATATTATTATATCTATTTAATAATATAATAATTTTATGCCATAGTTGTAATAATAATTTATTACTAGAATTAGTATTTATTTTAATCATTTAATAAGGACATTCATAGTACAATAAGTGAAGTATTTGTAATATTTACTTGTTACTTAATAGTCAAACCTTACAGTTTAAGCTTAGATTTAATAATTTTTATGTTGAATTTTGCCATCAAACTCATTTCCTATTTTTCTTATCTTTGGATAATATTTTTTATATTTCATAGGCATTCCTTCTCTTTTTTTTCTTATGCAGGCTTAATAGATTCTGTGATAATTGGAAATTATGGAGAGTTCTCCATTTGCAAATAAATAAAGATTTTTGGTTTTATGCTTTAGTTTTCTAGACCTAATGATTTTGGAGTAATTCATCAATTTATCCAATTGACAACAATTCAAAAATTGAGAAATTAAAGTTCTAAGTGCTCTAGGTCAAATTCTTCTTAAAGTGATGAAGAGAAACTCTGTAAATCCTTTTAAAAAATTATTTTGAATTAGATATGAGTATTGGATAGAAATTTGGAATAGTTGAAAGATACTTATTTTTGAATAAGTAAAAAAATTATCTAATCCTTTTCAGCAACTGATCCCCATGTTACTTTAGAATGAAATTATTGGGATAAATGGTTTATCTTACCAATTATATTTTATGAGTGTTATTCATAAATAATATTAGAGCCCTATGAGAATTAATTTATGATGAAAAATCTCTTAAAACTGAAAAGAATAGTAAAGCTGTATCCAAGAGAAACTTCCAAAGTGAACTAAATAGAATTATATATTAATCTCTTTTGCATATTTTCAAAAGAAAATAAAAATAGGGTTCTTTTCTTTCTATTCTGGTTTTTGTATTGAGTAATAGCCTATAAGATTCATTCAATTTATATTTTTAAAGTGAGGCACCACAGAAATAAACTTTAAATTTTTCAAAAGGAATATTGAAGTTATTCAAATCTTACCTCAGAGCCATATCCAGCTAGCTTTGGAATATAGTCAATATTACATCTTAAATTTATCTATTTGATTTTTGAGCATTTCACAAGGCATTTACTCAGATTTTGAATAGCTTCTTTAGGGTACTTTCTTAAGATTTCCCCATAAGAAATATTCAAACTCGCAATTAAAAAAATTCAAATAAATTTAATTTATAATCTATGTAGTTTATTAATCCTCAGCTTGTGTTAAAGTAAATCCAATCAAAAATTTCAAAGTTTATCTTTCAAAATAATAACATTGGTCTGAAGATTTGAAGAATTATCATAAAGATCCCAATTTGAGGCTTGATGTGATTTAAAAATAATCACAGTTACATAAAGTTTGTGGAATACTATTTGGATTAATACCGAATCAGGTATATTCAGATATCTCTGAGATATGCAATGATTTGGTCCTCATCTCTTAAAATTCAATGTGATATTGAAATTTCAAAAGAAGATGATAATTAGGGTATTTAATTCATAGTTTTACTAGCATTCCTTACCACATTTGTTTGGTCTAAATTGAACATTATCCCTCTTTCTTGTTTATTGTAAAAATTGAACACAAAAAACACAAAAAAATAATAAAAACACTTTTTTCTTGAAAAGTTAAACTCAGAGGTTAAATTGACTTCAAATAATAAATGATAAAAAACAACCATGGAGAAGGAGCTGTATTTTTCTATAGCTTAAATTTAATTTTTTTTTCATTTTTTTCAATAAAATAACTTAAGAGAATGTTCTTTTTCTAATGTGAATATTTTTTATCTATGGTAGTTTACTTTTGTAATTTGATTATCAATTTTTTATGAAGTTTATTTTATTTGATGATATCATTGTTTTTTGGGGTTGTCTTATTTATCTTTACTATTTACAAATTTTTACATTTTTATACCTTTTTTTTATACTGTAATACTGATTATTACAGTAGCATTCCTGGAACACATGCTTTGGTAAAATTGTCAATTATTGTCAACAATTTTACAATAGTGGGCTCTGTATTGCCTCCTTCATTGAATATGTTTAACATTTTCACAATTTTTCTCCCTTCTATTCTGAATTTCTAATATTAATCAGACTTTGAACTCCTTTTTCAGTTTTAGGATTCACCTCAAATACCCCAATACTTGTTTATTCAATAAAAAAACAATTCAAAAGCTCCAAGATAAGGCATCTTTTCTTTTTAAAAAAGGGGGATTCAAAATTTCCTCATAGTAAAATTTATAATGTAAAATAATAATAACAGAAATTAGAAACTGAAATGGAAATGGAAATCATAATGATAATGATATTGAGAATATCCTGAACAATCAATGTGATATTTTGTATTGTTTGTACTTTTTTTCTTTATGAATCATTCCATTCATGAAAAATGTTTGAATTATTCCTTTTATTTATTTTGAATTTTTATAAAACTGATTATATAAAAAAAGGATAATTATTTTTCTCCTTAAGATGAGAATTTGATTGAGGGGAGGTTTTTTTTTAGTGAAAGATGTTGACAAAAAATATAAATTGATATAGCTATATGTCAAAAATAGGGAGGTATTTAAAGAAAATAAGGGTTTCATTTATTTTGGGAACTGAGCTTTACTTATGAAATCGTTCAAAAGACAAATAAAAAGGTTTAAATTAAGAATATGTATTTACAGTGGAATGATTATAGCACGCAATATCTACATGAAGATGAAAATAGAATGCAAATCCTTTTCCACCAATTAAAATATCTGGAGATATCTCATATATTGAGATATATGTGTATTGTATATAATCAAAAAAAATGTTTAAATTTCCTTGATATTCCAGTGGCTTGGAAGATCCTGGAATATCAATTAACATTGGAATCCTGGTTACAACCCACTTCAAAGGAGGGATCAAAGCTTATTCTATTCTGTGTCTAACCTAGTTTTCAAATGCAACACCTGCTTTCATATGCAGCCAATTTGCTCATGATGAGTGTGGTCTTTCTTATTATGCCTTACCTTTACTCATAAACCATCTAGAGCAAAATTTATGGAGCAAACAAACTCCATACAGGATTTGAGAAAAATCTGTATCTGAATAATGGAAATTTAAAGTAGTATAATTTTTCCATATTTAATTTTACCCATAGTAAATGAAATAAAATTCTTCATATCTCATAAGGGACTAAGAGACTAAGCCACTTTGAGCTCATTACCATCAAAACTGACAAAGCTAGAGTTTCTTTAAGTTGAAAAACCCCACACTGTGGAATACTATCCCATATCCTTGAATATGGATTGTCAATTCTACAAAGAGCTTTTTAAACCTTCAATAACTCATATCTTGTCCAGTATGGGGTCCCCATACAGTTTTTGTACAGAGCTCCATGCATCATAAATGTCAGAAGAAGGCTATGAGGTCCCCAAAAGAAAATTTTCACCCCGTATTGGTGAGAACTCCCCAAACCACATCTGATCCCAATGAAGGTTTTACAGGAAGTGTAAGAAAGAACATTCAGTCCTTGGAAGTAATAATTCTCCACACTTCCTACATGAACAGGTTCAGAGGCCCTCTCTGACCAATTTAAGGATAAAAAGGGGCCTTTTCTCTTCCAAAAAGAGGATCCCCATCCTGCTCTTGAATTCCTACATATTACAGCTATCCAAAACAGTTATAATCTTAGAGTGTAATAAGGTAAACTATACTATTAGTATTTTACAGCTTATTATATTTATAAAATTAATACTCAGTGCACCCAGGGCTTTCAGAAGTTCCCACCACCACTATAGCTTCATTGCAAAGCCTCAAATACTATTGTTAAACTATTTTTTATCATAAACTATCATGTCACAGTGATATTTAAAGCTTTATATACTATATTTATAGCTTTATCATAGACTTAGCCTGATAATTGTCAAAGATCTTCTTATCATCTACTTTTATAATACTTATGGATTTTTTATTCTTGTTTCAATTATGCCATCAATATTCAATTTATAATTTCCATTTTTCATTCTTTCATAATGAATTATTGTTCACTTATTTTATTTGAAAATGAAGTGTAATTATTTAATTTTTTTAATTTTTCTTAGAAATTTTTCAAAACACATAATTGTTTTTTTATTTATTTGGCTCAAACTTGGATTATTGGTCTTGGGATTGTTACAAATATTTAAAGTATTATCAGAAATATACCTTTTTTATGTCATTTATGAATATATAAAAAGCTTAACTTCCATCCAAAATCTCAAAAATCATTTCTGATATCTTCATCTGGCTTCCTCTCTCTTCTAAATCGTCATCATAGTTCTGTCCATCTGAAATACATTTATCATGCCATCTGGTTGAATATTTGGGATGCTTTAGCCTTGGCTGCATTTTTTGATGGCTGTTTCTTTTCCTTTTCCCTTTCTCTGAGCTTAAAACTTCTCTTTCACATTGGCGTTGCTGATTCTGGCCATTGTGGTTGTTTTTGGCACTTTTTTGGTGGTTGAGGGTTTTTTCCCTCCATTCTGCTGTCAAAATAATAATGTTCTTATTTTTTATTAATGGATTCCATCCATTCAGTAACTTGCAAGTATTGGGATGTCCCACCAACTTTCTTACTGTCAGGTAAGAGTTCATGTTGGTTTTCCGACGGTCTGCTAGAATTTGATACTCATTGTATTTGAGTGCATTGTTGTATGCCTTCTTGGTGGCTTTCTAGATGTCCACTGAGGCTTCTTGTGACATTTTTAGCTCCTTTTGAAGGAAAAACAGTGGCATAATTTGTTGATTTGGGTTTCATTTACTGACCCTTTTCCTTCAGTAACTGATTGGCTTCTTCCAAAATCACATCTATATTCTTTTTGGGAGCTGCTTGGGAGGTTATATATGCCTCTTGATCTTGTTGAAGGCATAATTATAGCTAACAAAAGCTCAAAAACAGTAATCTTCTTCCAACAAATTACTATTTGCTAAACTATTTTCTTTTTTTGACAGCATTACTAGTATCCAAATTATTTCATTCAGAAGAATGTTTTTCTTGATTATTCTGAGTTATCATAGCTGTGATATTATGGTCACAGTTGAAATTACTGGATGAAATAATGCTGGTTACTGTTGAAGATGTTTCAATGTTTTCTTGTCTTGCCATGTTTTCAGAAACTAAAATTAATGAATACAACAATTATTCAAGTAAAAAAAGTAATTTTTTCAAAGGAAAATGAAAATCCAAGCCTCGCCTACAATACACCAAAAGCAAGTTTTGGTGGATTTTTGATATTATAATAAGTAATTTGTATGTATTTTTGAGTTTATCAATATAAGAAAAAGATTCCAAAACAGCTAAAAAGTTATGTCACAGGTGAAATATCATGGCTGGGCTGCCAATTTTAAGGTGTGGATATGAAACTTTGATGAAAAATCAAGTACTTTTCCTGTCCGCAAAATTTTTTTTAAGGTAAAATTTAATCAAAAAGAGTCAAATTGAAGAGCTTAAAGATAAAACACACCAAATTTATGGGTTCTAATGTTTTGGTATAGAAAAATAATATTATATAGATCTATTGTTTTACCAACAATCAAAATGTATCCAAAAATAATCTACAAGAGGTATTAATGGTTACAAAAGAAATTTATTCAAGAGCAATTTTAATTTAAATTTATTTATCAAAGAAATGCAGGAATTAATATGAGAACAGACTCTCTAATAAGATCATTCAAGATAAAACACACCCAAAATTTGCTAGAATGAATTGGGAACCAAAGGGCCAAAGTTAACAGTGATGAAAGATGCTTTAATTCACTTTTAGGGTGTTTTAAGGGTAAAAATGATTATAAGAGTTACAAAAAATGATTATGATAATTTTTTCATGCGCTTAAAAGGTTTAAAATGATTTAAAATATGTGGTTGGTATATTTTGTTCATTTGTTTAGCAGTGTTTAAACTATTTATAAAAGGAAAAGATTCTAACATGAAGGGAAAGGTGGAGAAAAGAAGAAATTCTTTTATAGCCACAAATTTTCTTACCTCGAAAGTAAGATTTATTATAATCAGCTGTGAGAAAGACACTTAAAACAAAAACACCAATTATGGAATCATTGAACCCTGGTTTGGACCAGAAAAAGGGCTGGCTTTTGCAATTTTTGGCTCTTTTTAGCCATTTTAGTCCCTTAAATCAGCCATTGCTATAGTAATACTTGGTTTAAATCCTTCAAAACATGTAATAATGTGTGTAAGAGACCTTGAAGCCAGTTAGATCTTTTTTAATAAGTTTTTTTTAGCTTTAGGTAGCTTTCCCCTCTTGGAAACAGTTAAAACTTCCCTGATTGGTATCAAAAACTCATTTTCAAGTGAGTCACAGACCCTGTGACTCAATTACAGGTGAAAAGTGATGAACTTTTGCATGAAATTTGACCTCTCATGCCTGTCACCAAGGAATTTGGGGAAGTCTGGCACCCTTGAAGCCAAGATTCTTTTCCCCCCCAAAATTAATCTTTCCAATTTATTATTTCTTTAAATCCTCATTTTGTATTATACTAAAAGTTTACATATGTAATTCAATTGAAAATTTAAGTTACACAGCTGTGGTTATTAAGTCCAAAGATATTGATGCACGTTCACTTATGTAATACATGCACACATTTTTACATTTAAATTGAAAATACTTCAGTTCCTCATACCTTCTTAACTACACAGAACACCTCAATTTAAACACAAAAATTGATGGATAACAACACATATGGTTTGAATTGACTTAAGGTCTTGAGTACTTACAGAAGTTTATACAAAAAATACTTAAACTTAATTTAAGCTTATTTAGAGTTGAGTTACAGACTTTTCACCCAGAGATTACCCCACCTGTTTTTCATGAGAAATCCAATGGTGAACTAATTTTCATAATTTTTTTTATTGGAAAAGGAATTTAGTATAAATTTTATCAATTTTTTTTCACAAAATATTTTAATTTTCATATTTTTCATGAAAATTTCTTTTTACTTAATTTTTTTATGTAAAATTATATTCTTACATTTTTAAATTTTAATATAATTTTATTGTTATGTTTTAATTAAATATTTTATTTTTGAATTCAAATTTTATATTCATACTTCCATTTTGTTCTTATATTCAAAATAAAGGGCTTTGGTAGAAACATGCAAGATCTTACATGTTTTTATCAGGTTTGGCCAAAAGCACCTGATTTTATGGTCAAAAAGCAAGAATAGTTTTTTCTTTGAAAAGAAATCTTCCAACTACATTTTGGAATATTTTAGGTATTTATTTCTTTTTTTTGTGTTCTGTGATGAATTATCAATCACAGATAAGTATTCCATATTTTTCAGATTTATGATTTTTTTTCTAAATGATAAGTCTAAGAAATATGGAATAACTCTCTGTTCTTGAGAGGCCACCACAGAACAAAAAAAATTATTCAAATCCCAAAAATATTCCCAAACTTAGTTGGAGGATTTTCTTAACAAAAATGTTTTTGATATTTGAAAATAAAATTACGTGCTTTTTGCCAAAGCTGGTGGAAACACATAAGGCCTTATGTGGGTTTACCAAAGCCAAAAAGTAATTTTTTTTAATTCCTTGTAGTCTTTTTGGTATATTAAAATACCTCTAAGGCTCACACATTCACAGTATGGAATCTTGAACTATGACTTCGATAACGGTAAATTCCACCTGTTTTATGAAATACTCAAGCATAGGACTAAGCACTCTTGTTTAATGTCACTTTGTGACAGATCCTTTATCAATACCATACTTTAAGAATTCCATGACAGTATATATTCTGGACATCTACTTGAAGATAGGAAACTTAGAAACGTCAAATCTTGTGCATGGTTTCCTCATTTGAGGAAAGAAAAAATTGAATACTTTCACACTTATGATAGGTTCAAAAAAGCTAATAAAGTCACATGAAAGATATTTAGGCATATGATCCAGATACAGGAATGTAACTCCCCATGGGAAATATTTGATATGGACTGGGTAGCAGCTTTACCACCTAGTGGGGGATAAGAGTTTCAATTCATGTCTAGTGATAGTAGACATATATAGCAAGACTCAATTATGTTTTCCATGTCATAAATATGACACAGCTATGAATACTGCACTGCTAATTTGGAACAGAGTCACATCACATATTGGTCTCTTCAAAACTATTGTTAGTGATAGAGATCCTAAATTCAAATCTTCTCTTTTTACTAGTCCTAACAGATCATTTTGGAGCCAAATTGTCCTTTCCTACAGTCTATCATTCTCAAATTGATGGATTAGCTGAAAAATGATTCAGACCGTGGAAGACATGAAAAGAAGATTCTGTGCATATGGCCTAGAATTTGAGGACTCAGATGCTTTTACCCATTACTGGTGCACCTTGAGACCAGCACTAAAATTTTTGTATAAAACCTCTATTCATGCATCAACAGGAACAAGACCTGAAATTCTGGAATAAGGATGGAACCAAAATGTCCCAACTGACAGCTTAAGAAAAGCCCCAGCTGACATACACCCAACTGCTTCTATCTTTAAGCTTATGCTTGAAAAAGTGAAGAATTATGCTCTACAAAGCATGAATGAATACTTTTAATATGCCAAGAAAAGATAGGATAAAGGTACTTAGACCCCAGAATTCACAGTAGGAGACCTATTCTTAGTTTCAACCTTCAATTTTAACAATATAAAAGGCCCCAAGATATTGAAAGATTCCTTTGTTGGACCTTTCATTGTCAAAACAGTGCATAGATCAAATTCAGTAAGAGAGGAAATTACAGGAGAATTTAAAAACAAACATTCCACTTTTGCTTTCAGATATCTCCAAGAATATAAAGAAACTGATTAAAAGCTTTTTCTTTTGAGAAACCCATTTCCACTCACAGTTCCCCATTTGAACAGGATTACACTAAGAATATAAACAAAGTGTTAAAAGGGAGGAAGTTGAGGAGTAATAATTTTAGAGTATACCTATTGAGGTATAGAAACCCATCTAATGAAAATGAGTGGCTAACTGAAAAATACATAACTTACTGAGGTAAATTTCTGAGAATATTTAGGCATGAGAAAAGGCCCAAATACTAAATATACCTATAATTGTGCTTCATTTACTTGATCCGAGGAAAATATTAAGAGGTTGAAAAGTCAAATATTACCGAATTTGGGGTTTATATTTGCATTAATTATTTTCTTCTTCTTAATAAAACTGTTATAGAATATTTCTTTTTTGATGGGAGGGAATGTGAGCCTTGAGGTATGTTTTACATACCTAAATAAGCCACAACTTGAAACAAAAATAAATAAATAACTGCGCAGAACTCATAAGTCATGTTATTACTAAAATTAATCATTTTCCAAGAAGAAAAGAATGAATAAACTTTTATTGTTTAAGATCAAAATTGGATTCTACACTAAATTTTAGCCTAGGTCCCTCATAAGAGTTATACCCAAAAATGTCTTCAAATATGTCTATCCATATGTAAAAATGAATAGGAATTAGTTGAATTTTTGAGCAGGCAACCCTCCAAGCCCATACTTTGAAAAAAAACCCTGATTATAGACTTAAAATCTTATTTAAGAGAGAATTAAGTGTATTCCAAGAATTCAATGTGTATGTACCAATTGGTACAGACTAAAAACATGCATATATGCTAGAAAATTCTAAACTATTTTGGTTCATTTCTATTTGACCATATAAAAATTATGGTATGGTGGAAATAATGCTATAAGTACAAATTATAGCAGAGAGGAAGACAATTACAAAAGTCAAATAATTATGGGGTAACTGAATTTCTTGGTCCTCTAAGGTTCCAAAAGGTTCCCCAAAGAAAATTGGACGTTTTCCCATACTAAAACATACTTTGGGCCTAGTACACTGTGATAACTAATAAGTAAACCAGCTTTAAGTTACAATTTCAAATAAAATGACAAGATCTTCAAAAATTCATTAAAAATAAAATTCTTAAGGAGTTTCTCTAAAATATTTTGACTCAATTTAGAAAGAGGTTATCTTTAATTTCGTCCAAAAATACTCATTAGCTCACAGGCTCAATTGAAACTTCCATTTACAGTTCCTTCTTGATGTTTTAACATAGAGCACTGAAACTTCAAAAATTCACATAAAAATAATATTTGATTAAATTACAAATAACATTGATAAGTGTGAGAAACAAATTTATATTTTGAAAGAAAGAAATACTTACATGATTAACTTTATTATTTCTTAACCATGAATGCAGTGGTAGTTATGAGAAATCCATTAATTTGTGATTAAATGATTTCTTCGAATAAAAAAGTGATGAAGCCTCTAATCCAAAAGTGATAAATGGTTTATAACATTGTTTTTTTCAGTATAATTCCTTCCAAATGATCTATTAGTCTTGTAGAATTCTCAGAACTTCAAAGGAACCCTTTTGGTACTGTTTTTTCCATATCATACAATCAAATCAATAAATCTTAGCCTTATTAGTGACTATAATAGTCTAAACATCTCAAATCTTTTTAAATAAGCAAAAGACATTAAATTCTGAAGATTACTATAGGATATGCTACTTTCACCTCCAGAATTTTTATTGTTGTTTTTATCTTTTGTGTATCCTTAAGTCCACAATTCCTGTGAAATACTCTTGTGTTAGTCTTTGTAACTGTTTTGATGTGTTTTGGCATGTTTTTGTACAAAACTCTTTTAAAATTGTTAGTGTTTCGCTCTTAATCTCTATCTATACTATAAAATTCTTATTAAGATCATTATTTCTAATAATTCTTTTAAAAAAAGAATATTTATATTATTTTTGAAGTGTATTATTTCTAATATCCACTAGATATATTTATTCTTGTAAACAATTACCTCCTGCTATTGTATCACTGGTAGTATATAATAAGTGGTAGAATAATAATTAATTTCTTTGATTATTCTTGATGAAATTCAAATTTATTCTAATGTTATAACTATAAAAAGAATTTTTCTGATTAATTGTGGTTATGATATTTCTTTTATTATATTTCATTAGGACAGTCATAGTATTGTTAATTTTGTTAACAGTTTCATAGACAAACCCTACAAGTAAATTCAAATAGGTCAAATACTCATGAGTGAAGAAGTCAAAATTTTCAGAGTGAACTTAATTTTAAGATATTAATGAGGCTCAAGTATTTTCTTTCACAATATTGGTGTTGCAGCTGAATATTTTTTCATGAAATAAGCTCAAATCCTTCAAATTCTCTTAACCTCCAAAATGAGAAAGATACGTTTTTTGGGAATTATTTTTTTTCTTCAAGCTGTAAAATCCACATTCATATTGAGCATCCTTTCCAGCTTTTGTGAGAAATTCTTGGAATTATACATCTTTAACTTTGGCTATTTAATCTGAATGTAATATAAACAGGACTCCCAGCTCTCCCACTAAGTTCCAGTTACTATTCACTTATTTCAAGAATTACACCAATTAATATAAACAAGAATCTTCAGAAACAAATCCCTGTTAAGATTCATGTTGAATTAATTTCTTTCATGTTGAGATTATCTTTGAAATGAAGCACCTGCACCCTTGGTCTTCCTGTTTTAATAGCTACTGAATTATTTTTGAAGATATATATTCCAAATTCTCTATTTATTTACTTATTTGGCATCTATTAAAGTGAGTTTCCCCATTGAGTTCCAGGACACTCTCATTTCCCAAGAGCCTCTGTGACACTTACATATCTTGCATTTTATTTGACTTCTAATTAGATAAGCTGAAGGACAATGGATGTGTTTCAGAATTAGGCACTCACTGGATTCAGTAGAGGTTTTGATTCAGAGGTCAAATGTCTATTCATTGTCACCATTCCATTTTATGAACTATAATCATTTTACAATTATTTGTTGTTCAAATTTAGTTTGCTTAAATTTCAATCTATAATGTTCAGGAGATCATCAACAATTCCAATTTTTTTGTGCTAGTTTATTTCTTTTTCATTTTCCTAGAGGCCATTTGAATCATTTTGACAATTTTGCCTTTCTTGATGAGCGTCAAAGATTTTCCATCCATCTTTGATATGATTATAGACAAAACAATTGCATGTAGGTTTTTGACCAGGAATGTTTCTACACCTATCATTATTCAAACTAATACCACATGCCTTTAAAATTGCTTTGATATTTTCAGAGAAAGAGGCATAGAGCCAATGTAAAGGATGGTCTGGCTACAGGCAGGGTAGACTCATTTGTTTTTTTACTTTCACTGAAAATGTTAAAATATGCTATAGAACCTAAGTGTTTTTTTGAAATTCAGCACAAAAATCAATATTTCTATTTGCTTTATATTTTCAATCTCTCACATTCAAGCTTTTTTGCCTCGAAAAATTCATTCATTATTTGAAGAATATTCAAAACTTAATACTGTTTACAAAAGATTAACATTACTGTGCTTTTTTCAAAAAACCTGACCGCAATTGAAGTGCCCTTTTTTATATTCCATTTTATAGAGTGCGATTTCTTTGGGATAAAAGTTATTCATTACCCAAATTAGAACAAAAATGATGTAAGAGGATGTCGGCTTTTCTCAAATTTGATTGCCATTTCCTTCCACAAGAAATGGCCCAATCTACAAAGACTCCAATAGCGTTTTGGATTTGTTCAACGGAAGCCTTATGACTTTGTTACGTTGTTTTGCTTCCTCAGCGTCGAGTTATCAGTCATTTACGAAGTTATCGCTTCGGAAGACGTGGGCTCAAGCAAGCTCTTTAACCTGAACAATAGTGCTCATACTTGCTTTAAACGGTGTAACACTGGTCAGTCACCAGTTATCGTGTGATTGGAGTGTTCTGATTCAAGTCTTGCGTTCTCAAACGTGTTTTGTTTCAGCCTTGATGGCTTTCATCATATTGGCGATTATGAGAAGTCTTGAACCAATTTCTTAGGGAAATTTATCAGATTCTTGCTTGGACCGCTTCAAACTGGCTGCTAGGGTTGTGGAATCTGTGTAAACTTCGCTCGCTTATCAATTTAAATTTTGATCTTCAACTTATAATAGTCTTCCTCACTCCAAAACTCATCCAATTTAGAATTTTTTTATCAAAATGCTGTTCGGATTGATATATCCGTCATTGTCAGCTTGTTCCGGAAAGGAATTTATGAGCGACGTTTTTTTAGACTCAGACCTAAACTCAAGTCTTCACGAGCCCGAGCACAGAAAATATCCGGCGCTCAATGACTGTCCGTTTAATTGCAATCAACAACGGAATTTCAGAATGATGAGTTAGTTGATATGGCTCTCGGGTTGATTTTGGTATATCAAAAGAATGACTCACAAAAAATGATAAATAATAAGCCTGCTTTTATTACACTCAATCTGAATGTCGTATCAATGCATATTTTAATCAGTTTTAACGATTAAAGTAGGTGGCATGAATACCTCATCAATAGGCCTGGGCCTATAAATGCTTAATATATGAAAAAACCCTTTAATTTTTTTTTCTAACCTGATTTCATTCGCTAAGAGGCGTGCTATCAAAGCTGAAGCAGGCTAAGAGGGAAAAAAACAACAAAAGAAGATACCCTCTATTCGAATGTCGCATTCATGCATACTTGAACAGTTTTAAAGATCAAAGTAGGGGGCATGAGTACCTCATCAATAGGTTTAACCCTATAAATGCTTAATATATGAAAAAACCCTTTAATTTTTTTTTCTAACCTGGTTTCATTCGCTAAGAGGCGTGCTATCAAAGCTGAAGCAGGCTAAGAGGGAAAAAAACAACAAAAGAAGATACCCTCTATTCGAATGTCGTATTCATGCATACTTGAACAGTTTTAAAGATCAAAGTAGGGGGCATGAGTACCTCATCAATAGGTTTAACACTATAAATGCTTAATATATGAAAAAACCCATTGATTTTTTTTTCTAACCTGGTTTCATTCGCTAAGAGGCGTGCTATCAAAGCGGAAGCAGGCTAAGAGGGAAATAAAAACCACAAAAAAGATACGCTCCGTTCCAATGTCGTATTCATGCATACTTAAACAATTTTAAAGAGCAAAGTAGGTGGCATGAATACCTCATCAATAGGTCTAAACCTATAAATGCTTAATATATGAAAAAACCCATTGATTTTTTTTTCTAACCTGGTTTCATTCGCTAAGAGGCGTGCTATTAAAGCTGAAGCAGGCTAAGAGGGAAATAAAAACCACAAAAAAATGAATAGAAAAAAGAATAACTCTTGCGAATATCAATATTGAGGAAGCGAGGATACAGGCCTGATATGGGATACAACCCATGCGTAATATGGGATACAACCCACTTGCTCCAGCCAATTTGACATACGAATGACTATTGGAGTCAGAAAATTTCAAATGATGACTGATATCAAGTCTAACTAAGTAAAGAAAAAATAAATGTTAACACTTGGTGAATGTTCTTGAGATGATCAAAATCTATGAATAAACTTTAGAAACATGCCGTCAATGACACGGCTTTCTTGGAACCAGGATCTCAACCTTTGAATTCAGCGATTCAAACTTGTGCATTCTGCCTATGGGCAACTCAACACAACTTTGGAAGTACTGATCTTGACAAGAGCCAGCATCGACCCAATATGAAGGGCATAGCTTCGTCAAGTCCGCCAAACGTTCTGGATATTAACCTTTTGGCTGCGCACCCTTTCAACTTCACCTCGTTGACACTCTAACGTGAGAAAACGAGCTAAGGTAAACCCAATATGTAGGGCATGAAGAGAACTAATCAACAAACAAATTATTAGTCACTGATAAGACATTATTAATTAAACAAAATCAATTGACAAACCTTTCAAAGTATAGTACTGAATTTTCTGAATGTCTTTTGAATAAGGATAGTCTTGGCCGAATATGTAGTCGATAGCTGAACCTCTTATCATATAATGAAGCAAAGAGGGGTAAATGAATCAGAATCATATCCTTTATCTAAATGATAGCCGTAACAATTCTACCTTGAAATTCAAAATGCATCATAAATGATTCATTCGGCTTGACTTAAATAAAACGAGGCTTGACGTATATTTTCATTTCACTGATTATCTTCATTTGTTAATCTTGGCCGTTTGATATTTCCATTGGTTTCCCTTGAGGGGATCGGGGAAGAATGGGCATAATTTCCCTAGTTATTGTTGAACACAACTCCAGAGAACACAGAAAAAAAATAATTGATTTTGCTTCAAATTTTCCTGAAATAGACTTGAATCCGAGATGGCTATATCTTGCTTCTAGGATCTTCATCACATTCAAACGATGTGATGGGTCTCGCCTAATATGTTAAGCATGTAGTCAGAATGAAGAAACCCAAAAACTAGATCAGATAAACACTTTAAAACCCCACTTTGAGTGCGTTTTATCACAGACGTACCCTTAGTATCAAGTCCAACCTTATCGTTCCAACTTAGAATTCAAAACCTTTGATAAATGGTTGACTCTGCTTGAATCAAGCGACATTAGGCTTGAAGTAAATTTTCATTCACTGATGATCTTCACCTTGTTAATGTTGGCGATTTGATCTTTCCATTGGTCCTCCTTCAGGGGATCGACGTGGAATAAGAGTCTTTCCTACTGAGTGAGTGATACAAAACCCAACATGGAGGGTATGTCTTCGCCAGTGATTGTAGGACGGAACTCCAGAGATTAACACAGAAAAAAACACAAATGATTTAAATTCAAATATTCTCAAATTCGACTTGAATTCGAGACAGCTATATGTTGCTTGTATGATCTTCATGGGATTCAAAAGATGTGATAAGTTTGAGCTGATATATAAAGCGTGTATTGTATGGTAACTGAAAGTAAGAACGAATGAAGCAAAAACTAAATTATATAAACTTAAAAAGCCATTCCTAGTTGTATTATCAAAGGCGTACCTTCAATATCAAGTGCATTAGCCTAAAGGTCTATTCTTGTTGGTAATGTATGATTGATTGGCAATGAGTGTAAAGATTAATAAATAAACAAACAAAAATTAACAGGAGTGATAAAGGAACGACAAGTCAAGCTAATATATTGGTTATGTCTTTGTTAGTGATGAGATTTATTGATAGCATCACGTCTCAGCAATTGCGACTGCAAAGAAGAATCCCAACCTGTGAGAAGTGGAATTGAATTTGAAAGTTGTGACAAAGAGATAAATAAAAACATCAATGAGTAAAATTTAACTCATTATGATTGAATCAAGAAGGTTGCTATAATCATGTTTCAACATAGAAATCAAGTGAGATATATTGAAGAGGATTTTAGGCTTCTTCGGATAATGGGAGAGGCAGAGTATATATGTATATTTATACCATTTATTATATTATTATATATATATTAATTAAAAGCAGCAATCGGGAGACAGGGTAGAAGGTTTCTTTTAACATATAAATATTAAAAAGGTTGAAGAGAGTTAAAAGGTGTTAAAGAGAGGATGTTCGGGGTTTGTAGAATTGGTTTGGGAGATGAAGAGGGATAGAGGGGGGCTTTTATGCCTTTCAAAACAGATGAAAAGAGAATGGAGAATGGAAGCATGGGGAGAAAACTCCTTTTCGTGAATTTCCCATTCATCTTGATGGGCTCACGCTATGCAAAAAATCGTCCTCAGCAGTCACCAACTCATCCTGGCGCGTTGGGTCATTTGGATTGAGTTTACGTGGATTAAAAGAATTCCTGAGCAGCTAAATTCTAATTGCATATCAAAATTCTTTTGCTTTGGGCTCTTCGTATGCCTCTATTGAAATGTTCCGTGGATCAAAATTCCTACATTCAAGTATGATTAGCCAAGAAGCTAATCAAGATTTACAATTTGGTAGAGATAAGACAAATGATTTAGGTGACTGGTTTTGGGCTTTCTGTATACACAAACAAACCCCTTCTGATCTATGTAGAAAATTCTTTAATCAAAGTGGTTTATTTCTGAATTTTCTGGAACCTATCAGTATCACCCATGAGCTAGACTTAGGCATTTTTGATTACATTATCTCAAAATAGATCCGAATTGTCTTTCTATTATCTCATACTTTATAAATGCATTTTTCATTTTAAATCAATCCATAGGTACATACTTGGAGCTTTCTTTGAATACTCTTTATAATCGCATTATAACTCTTGTGATATAAATTCGAAAATGCTGAAGGTCAGAAATTAAAACTGATCCTCACTCTGAAAAGCACAAAGTTGGTTCGAGTTTTTGCACAAAAACTAATCAAGAAATAGCATTTAAAGCTAACAAGGACAGTAAACTTCAATTTAAATCTAGGTCAGAAGGATATGAAATATTCATTAGGAGAAAAGGTACACGAAGGTTTTGCGCTATCCTGTAAGGTATAATTAGTGGTCTTAGGAGGATGACGCCATTTTGATGGAAATAACTGAGTTCTCAGCGATCTTTAGCTTATTACAAAGCAAATCTTGTATCCGAAATATTTCTTGTAATTATCTTTTATCATCTTCTCCAGGGCTGATTTTCACAATGGGCTTTAGCATTCCTAGACATTTCACGTTACATGGAATTAATAATAAAACACCTTTGGTAATTCTGACCTCACCACATGCTTGACTTAAAGATATTGAAATACTACTGGAAAAATCAGAACTGCACACAATTCTTCAGATTTGAGTATTTACCATAAATTCTTTATCCTTATCAAGACAAAGCTATTCATTAAGGTGAAATTTCCTTCAAGACTTACACACAATAGTTCATATGTACAGGAATCAAAAACTAAAAATTGTTCAGAATTTCAAAAATAGAAATTTTGGGACCCACATATTTGAATTAACAAGTTTGAAAAATTTCAAACTGAAATATGATGCTTGATTTCAAGAGTTCTTTGCTTCATTATAGGGGCTGATTATATGATATATAATATGAATTAAGAAAAAAACCTTTTAAATTATAATTTTTATCAAGATTTTGAATATTTTCACGCAAAATGATCATTGTGAGAATGGGTTTTGAATACATTTGGTTCTCTTTGTAGCCAAAAATTATACCTTGGGAAAAGATTGGGTTATATGAACAATTAACTTACTCTAATTCAATATTACTCAAACATTTGGAAGGAAGACAGAAATGAAATTTCTGCATAAATTTTGTGTTCATATTTGGACTCTACCAATTGTTGGTGTCTTCACTTGACCAGATTTTAGGGGCTGACTAGTTGATGAAATCAGCTTATAGAGAATTCAAGAAAAATTATTAGTGATTTATAATTATTTGGATGGGGTTCTCATCATTGAAAGATTCTCTAATCAATTTAATGTGTTGGAAGCTTATGTATGGCATGAAACTACTGAAATTCCCTGTTTTTTTTGGGTAATCAAGCTTTAATTAACACCCATGATCCTTTTTTTAATTGTTATTCTGAAATTGAGATATCATTAAAAAGCTCCTCATTCAATTCCTTTTTTTTGTTAAAAGCTATATCCTCAAAGCTTCTCTTAGTATCTTCCTTTATCGTATTTAGTTGTAGTTGTTCACTGTGTTAGGAAAGAATTCAGCATATATCTTCTGATAAGGTATTTCAAGACATTTTGCATGCCTATTTCAAATATGATATTCCATATGATTCCTTTGCCTTTTGTTGGGAACAACAAGCTCAATAAAATAGCTTTTATAAAACATGGATGTACTTTATATTGATTCTCAGGGTTATGTGTTTATTCCGGGGAACAGTTTCTGATGAAATTCCTTAGCTAAGTATGATAGAACTCTAATTCATCTCTAAAGCTTATAAGTGAAATAATGACTGAATAGTTTTTACATCTAGCTTAATTAAATTAAATTTCCTCAACAGAATAAATTCTCACTAGAGCTTCTTTTTATATTTGATTTATTTCACACTCTTGGATTGAAATAAGGTAGGAATAATAACAAAAGGTCACATGATTATGAGTGAATTACTTTTTTCAAGACTTAGATTCAATGAAAGTATACTATTTTTTGTGCCTGAGTTATTGAATTTCAAACAAATTGTCAGGGAACCATTATTTCAATAAAACTATCGCTTGTAACAGTCTCCATATTTATATTATTTTTTTGATTTTCAAGGAGCTTTATTTATAGATTAATTTGCCTTGATAAGTATATAATCCTGATACCAAGGTGTATGTAACATGGTTATTTCATAAACCAATTTTTTAAGGTGGAAACTCAAAAAAAGTTATCTAGAGTTTCTTTATGCTCTATCAATGGTGGCTTGTTGAATTAAGTTCTATTTAAACAGTTAAAGACGTTAATTTTTGTGTATAAAATTTATTTATCACTCACCAGTTTTGTGGAATTAACTTCCATTGTAACAGCTGAAAGAGATAGTTTTTGATTATACACTTTACATACCACTCATGGGTGAAACCTTGTATGGAATCCAAATCTGGTATTAAGTCCATGCATTTAGATTCACAAGAAAGATATTCATCCTTTTTTTAAAAAAAATTCAATTTAAAAAATGAATATGAATTATGGTCTTTTCATATTCAAAAGCGTATTTTGCAATATTTTTGGCCTGTCTGTATCCTTTTGGACTATATATCAAGAAATTAGCTACCATATTGAATGAATTCTCAGATATGAAACTGGGAATTGGGAGAAATTAAAATCGAATATTACTAGAAGATGGGGAAAAATATCCCCTGAAGGAATATACAGGATGTCCTCAATAACTCAATTACTTACAAATATACAAGAAGGAGGTATTAGAAATACAACTCAATATAAAACATTCATTGGGCGATCTGAATCAATCATCAATTATCTCAAAATTTATCAATAGATAAAAGGAAAAATTAATCAAAATCAAAAAATTTAGGCTAGTTTGTCCTCAAGTGTCCAAGAAGCCATTTCAAAAGAAATGATAAAGGATAAGGCCATGATGCAAGCTTTGGATGGTGGTTATATCTTTCAAAGATTTGAACTCTTAAAGCTATATATTCAACAGGACTTGTAGGCCAAAGCTTTAATTCAAAAGAAAAGCTGCAAGAAAAGAAAACTAGGTTTGAAAATGAAAGCTGATGGGAAGGCTTAAATCAAATGAAATATCTTACCCAAAAACAAAAGCAAACAAGAACATCAATTAAAGGATACCAGCAAGGAATCAGTTAAGGAAGTATTGAATCAGCTCAGACCCCTTTCAGAAGTAGTTGCAACTCCAAAGAAAACAAAAGAAGGAAATAATCAATATCAGAAAATTATGCAAAGCTCACAGTAATTCAGGACAAAATATTGTTTGCCACCCATATATTCAAGTTATCAACCATATTTACCAGCTCAAGTGGTTCCAAGGCAGCCACCAAAGCTTTATTACTTCTAAGAAGCAAATTCTGCAATAAGATTTAATCATCTGACAAAGCACTTTGAGAAAAGAACTGTCTTGAAGCATGGAGGAACATACATGTTTCAAAATTCTCAAAGAGTACCCAAAGAAGTTCCTATGTCTGCATAAGAATTGGTTAGACAGTTTGACAAAGAACAGGAGGAAGTAAACTAGAACGATGATGTAAAAAACAAATCCACTCCCAACACAGGAAGAAACAACAGTAATTGCAAAAAACAAAGATAAGAAGGAAGCTGCTACAGCTGAAATGGAAGAATAGGGAAGCTGGAAACATCCTCAAATATCACCAGAAAATGAAAATCTTCAAATGAATTTTGAGCTTAGTCAGAGGAGGTAGGAAGCTTCAAACCAGGAAAGTCAAAGCAAAACTCAGAAAGAGGATAAGAATGAAACACAAAAGTCCCTCAAAAAGAAGATACCAGGTGCCTAACATGATGAACATGAGGCAGAAGAAGAAAATAGAGTTTCAATTCCAGAAAAAATACATGAAAACCTAAGAACAAAAGGAAATAGATGAAGAAAATTTTCAAATGATTTCTAAGGATGAAAATAAGGAGATACAAAAACAGGATTCAAAAGATGGAATTGAGGAAGAAAGTAAAATATACAGTAAATAAGGAAAATACAATGATTGATAAAAAGGTAAATCTTACTCTTGAAGGAATATTATCTATGTCACAAAACATTGATGAAAAAATTACCAAATTTAACTACAAAAGAAAAAGATTTGATAAACTCAGTTAATGAATCAAATATTTGGGAAAGAGTACTTTCATTAAAGATACCAGCATATGATACACCAATGTTACATTGTGCATGCCCACTTGTATTTATGGAAGTATTTATCAGAAGAGAATAATATCCAACAATGGCATTGGTGGATACTGGATCAGAAATTAACATAATATCAGAGAAAATTGAAATTGAAGCTTCAATTACAAGCAAAAAACTAAATATGAAGCTCAGAGGAATTGGAGGAAATACAACATCTTTGGTTGGAATCTAAGAATTTACACCACTTACTATGATTAAAGTAGAAGAAAAAGAAAATCATTCATTTATAGAAAAAGGAGCCATAGACACCATACTTGGAGGAAAATTTTTAGCATGGGATAATTTTAAATTCAAATTTGCACACAAGAAAGGGGAAATCCCCATTTATCCAGAGGAATCCAATATGTAACCCTCAAGCTAGGGCATGAAAAATTTCTCCACCAAGAGGTATGGATCTTTGTGATTCTTCAGAAATTGGAAAGTTGTCAATAGATCAAGCAGAATCATCCAAAATAAAATAAAAAGAGGAAAGAGGAAGTAAATTTTTAACAAGAGTGAAAACCATACTCCTTGAACCAACAAAAATACCTTTCTCAGCTATTTTTTATGCAAAAAATGAATTGAATGTTATAGCTTGGGAAATGGCTGTTAAAGCAGAATTGAAAATCAGCCCTTACACATCAAACTAAATAGATAACTCTTTGAATCCAACTGGTAAAATTTAAAATATTGAGGTCACTTTTAGTATTGAATAAAAATATAAATGGAATTCTTAGTACTTGAGCATTTTGGCTCAATAGTATTTGAAGAAAAGCCTAGCATATCATCTTCATCGAAAGAACGTATTCCCTCTGAAACTGATGGAAGATCTAAATGAAAGGAGCCAGAAGAAGATAAACTGGAGGTGGAAGATGGTGAAAAAATAGAAATAATGAAAGAGGAACTGAAGAAGATAAGGAGAAATTTGGACATGGCCATAAAACACCCAGAGAAATGGCTATCAATTTAGTTAAGTGGAATGAATATAGTAGATGAAGGACAAAGCCCACAGAATAGATCTAAAATAGATCTCAAGCCACCTAAAGCCAATTCCCCAGGAATTACAGAAGATTATTTCAATTCATTCCAGGAAGAAACAGGGTAAATCAGTGATATTGAAGGAGATTTAATTAATGAAGAGCCAAAATATGGAACAATAAAGCCACTGGGAAAAAAGCTGAATGATTGGGAAATGAAAGTTCCAGAATTACTGATGACTCAATGGATCAATATCAGGATAGAGGTATTAAAAGGAGTATTAAACAAAGAATGGAGACAGTGCTAGAAGACGGAATATTGGTTTAATAAGTGATGACTTGATTTTATGTCAACAAAATCATGAGAATCGGAAAGATAAATTTAAGGAAGGAACAAGATTTGAAGACCTAGAGGAAGGAGAGTTATTAAAAAATATACAAGGGAAAGCTGGACTTACCATTCTAGAACCCAATACCCAGAATGAAATGAGAGATGAATTTTATGATTCCCACAAACAATTTATCTATTTTTCCAATATCTCACTTTTAAAGAAAACTGATTTATTTGGTCAAAATAAAGAAATGACACCCAGAATCAAAATGAAATGCAACCAAACATACAGAAGAAATGAGGAAGAGAAATATTATGTAATTCTTCCAATGATAACATCAAAAGACCTGTATTATTATGATCCAGATTCACCACCAATTCAAAGGAAATATTTTCAAGAGCCACCCAGATCAAATCTTATAAGTTTTGACTTCTTGGAATTAATAAGCACTATTGGAATCAAGAGAAATATAAGAAATACTTACTGGAAGAAGCCTTATGGATATTATAAAATGAATATAGAAGGACTTTATGAAAAATATATATGGGATCAAGAGGGTTTGAATTGGGATGGTTTGGAGATCTGAAGATTCTTCTAACTGGTGTGATTTTGGATATATTTTCATCCATGATTTTAAAGTTTTTCTTTCAGAATGGAAAGGTAATACACAAAGAGATAAACACAGAAAACTATTTGGAGAGATATTTGAAAACATATGTATTTCAGTAATTCACAACAGAAGATTGTGGAGTTCTCAATAATGGATCAAGAAACCCATCTTCAATCACCAATCAAAAAATAATAATAATAAAATAATAGAATTCACTTGAAAAAAAATTTTTCTTATCACTCAAGGGAAGTGAACTCCTGCCCTATTTAAGAGGAATCCTTATCACTCAAGGGAAGTAAGCCCCCTCCTCCTCAAAGATGAATTTTCATTTTATTAAATTGCCTCATTTTTCTTTGAAAACCAACCTTTCATCTGAAATATTTTCAACCTTTAGTGGAAGTGACTTCCTGCCTTATTAAAGAGGGATAATCATTTTATCTCACAGCTTAGTAATCTCACCAAAGGTCAAAAAAGACGCAGAAAGCAATGCCTGCAAAAATTACACCTCAAAATGAATGGGAATGGAATTCTGGCTATAATGAAGAAGGATGGACAGAGGTAAATTTGAAGAAATTGAAGAAGTAAATTACTGGGGAAAACCAATTTGTGAAGTAAGAGATGATTTATTTCAAATATGGATTCCATACCTTGAATTTGAAGATTTTTTCAATTTTCTATTAAAAGTTTAAAGTGTTAAAGAATCTTAAAATTGAAAATACCTGCCAAATATTTCTTTATCAAGATTGGCATTTTTAGGATTACTTGCATATGAGGGTATCAAAGGAAATTCAGGAAAAATCTATCAGGGAGAGGATACATCAACATATGTGTAATTGAGAAGGAAAATCTATTTTGGGGATTTGGAAGTTTAAAGAGTACTTTTGTTGGAATTATTGGAGATAACAGAAGTAAATATTTCTGAAATAATGGGAATTTACCAATATGAAATTCCAATTGGGATGTTTTATGAGCAGATGTGGTTGTATGTAAGATGTGTCTATGAAACTGTTGATAATATTACTATTAATACTCAGTACTATGACTATTCTTATGAAACATCATAATAAAGCTATTATAGCAGCAATTCATTAATTATTCATTTATTTATTTATTTTACTTGTTATTTACTACTAGTGATTATAACAGCAAGCAGTAATTGTCTAGAAGAGGTATTTAATAATAAAACTTCTTCATAAAAATAATGAAATCATTTCAATATATAATTATCTTTTCCAAGAAAAATCATAAATATAATTCTTAGAGAAAACTAATAATAGAAGAAAACTTTAAGAGTTAACTAAGACAAATCACTAATACTCCAATATAACCTTTAAAAGAATTGGTAGAGAGATTTTACAGATAAATTGTGAATACAAAGGATCAAAATTGATTTATGATAGTATTACAACAAATTATATTTTACTTCTAGAATTAGATGTCTTTCTGATTTATTCTGAAATATTAAGACACTTAAGAAAATATTTAACTAATACTTACTTGTTGGTAATAAAGGTATGATTGGATAAGAAGATGATTTACAAAAAACAGCAAGAGGAGGCCTCTTTTAAGTCAACAAAAGCTCATAGGGGTATGCTATGGATTGAAATGAAAAGCAAGTGAGTGAGAAAGAAATTATCCCTTTTGGATTATTGATTGCATCATCTGTTGTCACATAAGACTATCATAATTACTCAATTAAGGCTTTTATGTGACTACCAACCCATTTATGGCTAAGAATAAAAAGGGTAACAACTGTGAATCTTCTTTAATTTCAAAAAAACCTCAATTTCTCAAAGATATCAGATTTTTTGAAGATTCAATCACAGGTTGTATTTTCTGTGAATTTTTGAAGATTCAGTGTTTCACATGGAATAATCAAAAATGGACTGTAAGTAAAACTTTGAATTTTACTTATGAATACATAATTACTTTTGTTTATTAATTAATGATACCATTATCAATTGTTCCTTAAAGATTTAGAAACATTCATTAAGAATTTTATTTTCAATGAATTTTTGAAGTATTTACCTCATTTCTACATACAATTGTAAATAACACAGTATAGCTGGTTTCTATGGGTTAAATCAATGAATACTAGTCCAAAAAGGGTTTTAATTACTCTTTTAGGGCTTAACATCAAACATCATCAAGAATTGACGTGGCTACAGGAGTCTAAGTTTCTCTTTACCGCCTTGTCACAGCAAAATAGCAGCTTATTTGCAGTTTTCTTATGATTTAATGAGAGTTTAACTTGGTAACCAAGTTCCCAAAAGGTTTTAGTTTAATAATTGGGCCATGATCAGCCATGTATCCAATCTTTAAATATTTACATGCCTCAGAGGCCTCAGAAGCTGGGTACCCTGGGTCTCTTTGATGTCTTTTGTCCCCCTTAGCTATTTTTGCGTCAAAAATACTAATTTAGGCTTAAAGACTGATATCCACTATGGGTGTACCAAAGCTGTATATCAGAATAATGTATTTTTAAGTGCAACAAAAATGCATAACACTACTATTATTGTATACGTAACATGGTATTTCTCACATTCCCATTATTTTGGTGTGAAATTGAGGAAAACAAAAAGTTTCACAATTCTTGGTAGCTGTATTGATGATTTGTTATTGAAGTATGTTCCATTTTACCACCTCATAGATTTAATTTAAGCTTATTCACTCTATGGAGCTACCCTAGTTAAATTTTTGTGTTTAATTCAAATCTGGTCTTAAATACATGGACTTAACTACCCACAAAGAGGTTATACATCTTTTCTTAAATCAGAAATAATTAATTTTGGATATATGCATGACTTATGGGTTATGCATGGTTCAGAATTCATTTTCATATTAATTGTGGCCTATTTGGGTATTTAAAATATATCTTAAGGCTCAGAAGAGTTTTCCCCCATTCCCCAAGGTCTGTACCTACAAACTTTGACATTAACTCTGAGCCTGAACTGATTCAATGTAATGTTTTAAGGGCTGAACCATTTCCAAGTGGCAGCCATAGAAATATATCAGTCCCAGTACAAAAACTGGTACAGAGAAGCCAAGGAAGAGGGGTGGGAAATATGCCCAAGCCTTTGGCAGGGAGCTATGAACTCCCACTTCCACATCAAGAGCTTTCTGTGTCAGGAGAAGACCATAAAAAATAGGTGGATGGAGTCTATTTTCTTGCAAAGTGTCAGGATGAAACTATGAAAGAGTGGTAATGTACGCTATTTACAACTCAAACTATGTTTGTGACACGGTAAAAAATGCTTTAAGAAAGTTTTGAGATGATTAAGAATAAATTTAAGGGCTTTACTATAGTGGTTATAGTGGTGGTGAGCGCTGTTGAAAGCCCTGGGTGCAGCTTTATCTGTTGGGTTACAATAATAAAAGACTACAATAATTAAACTTATAATTATACCTGATTACTAACCAAGAGTAAAACTGTTTTTGACAGTTTAATACGTAGGTTATTCAAGAGCAGGATGAGGAAAAGCTTTTGGCTGTGAAAAACCCTCCTTTTATCCTGAAATAGAGGTGGAAAGGCTGCTAGACCTTTCCACGTAGAGGAAGTGAAGATTTTTCACTCTCTATGACAGGCTTGTGGTTTGCAAACAGCCTGTATACTCTGTATTGGGCTCAGATGTGGTTTTGAAACCACATCTTGGTGGTTTTCACCAATACAGGGTGAAAAATTTCATCTGGGGACCTCACAGCCTGATTCTGATGTGTATGATGCGTAGAATGCTGTACAGAAACTGTATGGGACCCCAGTATTGACTGACATATGAGTTATTGAAGTAAAAACATGCTTCTTTGTCTATTTGACACCTCATATTCATGGTTATGGGATATTATCCCATGGTAAGGCTGTATATGACAGCAGGTGGGATTTTGACCTTAAAATGGTCATAACTCTGTCAGTTTTTGAGATATCAAGCTCAAAATTGGTTCATTGAATAGCTCTATATGGGCTCTACACAATGGTTCCCAACTTGACATGGTTATCATTAAATATGACAAAGTTATCCCATGTACAAGTATTTTTGTACAGTGGCGTGGTTTGGGCAAAAGCTGTATTAAGCTTGTTTGGCCAATAACTTCTGTTGTAGTTGAGCTATGAGGAAATGGATGGCACCACCAGATAGCCCTGATTGTGCTCTTTCCAAAAAGACCCCACTTCAAGTATCTCACACTAAAACTGTAAAAGTTAGATGAGAGGTGAATGTTTTGTTCACCCTTATTTGGTCTGAATTTGACCATAGCTCAAGTAATACTGGTGCTAGCTCAGTTTGGCTAGCACCATTAGATAGCCCTGGATTAGAGCTTCATTTTGAATACCCATTTGATGGGGTTAAGCCTCTCCTTCTAGATTTTAGATGAGAGGTGAAAATTAAGTTTTATGCTCAGCAATAACTTTGAGCAGGAATAACTTTGTTATTTCTTGTCCTATGGTGATGGGACTTATATTTTCAGAAAGAGGTGAGTTTCCTCTTTCTATTGATACCTTTTGAGCTAATTTGGCTCAGCTCCATGTTTTGGTGGTACTTTGGCTATACCATTGGTTTATGGTATTTTGGCTGTCATGCTTGTGCTCTGGTTTTGAGTCACAGGCTGACACAAAGACAAGGTCAAAAAAATAAAGAATTGGTTGAAGAACCAAAGTCTTTTATCTATAGACCAGAAGAAAGAGTTGGAAATGACCCCAGCTTTGGATGAAGAAGGCCTAGTGGCATTAGCAAGCTCCAGAGGTGTCCAAAGACAAGCCCAAAGGACCTCAGAAAACGTAGAGAGATCCCAAAAACAATCAAGTCAAGGGAAAATGAAAAACTATTTGTCACATACCTTGCCCACAAGGGTACAGGATCCCCAAACTAGAGCCTTCAGCCATGGACAGATTATTTAATATTACCAGAACTCTTATGGAGTTCTAATAAACAGATCAGGAAAGGATGAGAAGAACCTTTCCACACAACTAATAGATGAAATAAAATTTAATAAATCTAGTATTGACTTACAACTTGGTAAATTTGATGCAAAATTTAATAAATTAACATCAAATATCAATGACTCAAAGAAGAATGAGAGAACTTATACTAAATGGAATAAAGTGAACAATGCCAGACTTGAGTCAATTTCAAAAAGAAGTTTAAGACATTAAAGAAGACATAAAGAGTAGAAAAATTAAGCATTATTGAGCTTCAAGACTAAAAAGGTCTAATGAAGAGGTAGGACAGCAGATGATATGCTAGTTAACTATATGAAATTGTGTTATAAGCTTCTTTTGGGGGTAGAGAATGTGAGCCTCCAAGATATGACCAAAACTCCAAAAAGGTCACAAAAGATGTAAGGTTTGACTAAGAAACAATAAGTAAAAATTACTAATATTTTACTTATTTTACTATGAATGTCCTTAGAAAAAAAACAAATAAGATAATAAGCAATTATAATCATAAGGAATTATTATAATTGTGGCCTAAAAATAATTATATTATTAAATAAATAATATAGTAAATAAGTATATTAATATAAGATAATCAATATAGTTGAAAGCACTTTATTATTTTTACCAGCAAATAATAAAGGCATGAAAAATTGGTTTTTATGAATAAAAAACCATTAATAATAATAATATTACTAATATTGAAGTTATTTATTAATATAAATACTATTTATATCAATATCAGAATTATTAAATGTAATAATAAAGAGAAATTATTATAAAAGAGAAAATAACCTACGTTTAACACTTAATATAATATTTTGGAGTATTTTATGCCAAAATAATGTAAATACACTTTATAAAAACTGAATTTACAAATATTCTTTAGTTTTTATGTGGAAATTGAGTTAAAGAGATTTTTGAACAAAAACAAACAAATAATTGATGTAATCACATCAACATTGATGATTATAATAAAGATTATATTTGGTCTTTGATAATATAAAAACTTTATATATAAAGAATAAAGAATTTACCTTTTGATTTAATTATTTTAGTGTTTTTGATGCATCTGAGGGGAAAATAGAGTAAAAAGAGCTCTATTTATATTAAATACCTCCCTTCTAGAGTCTAGAAGGCTTCTAGTAGACGTGTACTGATGCTTTCTACTACAAATGATTAATATTTCAGGGTTCAGTGATGATTACATCATAATCAAACCATCTTATCTCATTATTATGCCCTTATTTAGAGTTATCACTATAACTCTAAGTTTGATGGCATCATAGGCTTGGAAAAAACTAAGATTTGTGGATTTTATTAGTATTTATCATAATCTAATAGTATCCATCAGTTTTATCACTCATATGACTGTTAAACCTAAAGTAAGATTACAGTGAGTGATCATAATTGATCAAATTTAAGCTTAAACTTTGATCATTAATAACCTTTAGGTTATACACACTACAGCTATTCTGAGAGCGGATTCTGATAGCTTGGAATGTTGTTATTAAACTACCAAGAGTATTTTATTACATCATCAAAACTCTATTTATGATGATTTTTCTTGTAACTCATCTTTTCTGTCAAAATTCAGTATTTTAAACTTCAAACCATGATTTCAAGGGGTTATACCTTGAATATCATAATACAAATTACGTCATTATTCACATATGAGCTAGTAAAATATGAATCTCTATTTTTTTAAGTTTGGACCACTCTCACAACAAAGTGGTCAACAGCTCTATTGATTTTATTCAATAATCCATTACATGTTTTAACCTTGTTTATAGCTTGTGAAATGAAGTTCATATCTGTATTCCTACAGTAATTAAGTGTTTACTTGATTTTTGGTTTATCTCTCTATCTTGTATATTCCAAGAGATATTAGCTAAAAACCATGAATATATGCGTTGACCAAAAAAGTGCATATATTCAGCTTAATTCCTTGAGTATTAGCTTTAGAGATTGGCTTTATTACTGTTTTATGTGTAGCGCTTTATGGAAAATTAAATGGTACAATTTACTTCACATGTTGCTTCATTGGTTTCTGAGATAAATGAGGTTTTTTACCTTTTTTAAGATATTATCACTTATAATTAGGCAATTATTGACTTTTCAGATATTCCATAAAAATTACATATGTGTATTTTACCCTGAGGAACCTAATGGTGTAATTTATTTCACATGTTTATTCATTAGATTCTGAGTTAATTCAGATTTTGTACTTATTGATGGTATTTTACTAATTGTTGAGATAATTGCCATAGGTATACTCATTACAGAAATGTTGCTGTGACCTTTTTGGATATGAGGTAATATCTCAAAGGCTCACAAAAGAGCTTTACAATACTTGTTTCAATAATAAGAACTGAAAGTATTATCTTAAATAAGTAGAAATACCATAAAGAGGCATAAATTCTTGATCATCTCACAAACCAATAAAGAAAGATGTGAAAAAAAAACACCATTGGATTCCCCTTGAAGAATACACATATGGAACTTTCATGTCCTATTTGTAAAGTAAATACCCACTGAGATAACCAGAATATATGCACTTTTATGATCAGTGAATATATTCATGGGTTTTAGCTCATATCTTTTGAATTATGCATGATAAAGTGCTGGTCCAAAAATAAAGTTACCAAGAAATAACTGTAAACATACATACATAAACTTTATCTTGAAAACTATAAACAAAGCTAAAACTTACAAAGGTTTATTGAGAGAAATACAAATAGCTGTTTACCACTTTAATTTATGAATAATCCAGGCTTAAAACAATGGATATTCAAATTGTAATAGTTTATACATGAAGAAATATGTGATTTTAATCATGATATTCAAGGTATAACCCCCTGAAATCATGGTTCAAAGTCTAAAATAGTAAATTTCTACAGAAACAATTAGTTACAGGAAAAATCATCAAAGACAGAGTTTTAGTGATGTGATGAAATTATATGCACAGCTTAGTAAAGGAATGCCAAGGTATCAGAATTCACTCTATGAATGGCTGTAGCCTGAATAACATAGAAGGTATCAATGATCAAAGTTAAAGCTTAAAAATGATCATGTATGATCACTAACTGTAATATTATTTTAAGTTTAACAGCTAAATAAGTGACCAAAATGGTAGATACTAGTATGTTATGATTAAAAATAATGAAATACACAGATGTTAAGCTTTTTCCAAGCCTATGAAGTCAGAAAACCTAGAGTTACAGTGATAACTTTAAATAATAGTGTAATATTAAGATATGAAGGTCCAATTATGATGTAATAATCACTAAAGCTTAAAATACTAATTAATTATAGTAGACACCATCAGCAAATGTCTACTAGAAGCCTTCTATACTCTAGGAGGGAGGATTTTCATATAAATAGAGCTCTTATTTCTCTATTTCTCCCTCAGGCACATAAAAAACATTAAAACATTAAATAAAAAGGTAATTTCTTCATTATTTATATATAAATCTATTTTATTATTCAAAAAAAATATCAACCTTTTCACAATCACAAGCTTTGACGTGTTTGATTCAACATTTTGTTATTTTTGTTAATTTCTCTCTAAAAAATCTCCAATTCAACATAGAATCAATAAAATTTGTGTTTTTCTTTTTTTAATATGTGAATGAAAATTGAATAAGCTGTATTTAAATTATTAGGCATAAAAGAACTCAAAATTATTCTTTTAAGTGTTAAAAGTAGGTTATTTTTACTTTTCATAATTTGTTCTCTTCATTAGTATTATTAATGATCATTTTATTAATATAAACAGTATTTATATTAATATATAACTTTAATATTGGTATGATAATTATTGAATATTTTTATTATTAAAAGACAAAATTCTAAGCATTTATTACTTTTTTGTAACAATACTAAAATTCCATTGCATATATTGGCTATTATATATTAATATATTTATTTAATTATATTATTTTGTTTATTTAAATAATATAAATATTTTTATGACATAATTAGAATAGTATTTTATTATTATAATTATTTTTACTCTTATTATTCATCTGAATTGGGAAATTGAGAGTGAAATAAGTAAAGTATTAGTACTATTTACTTATTGTTTCATAGTAAAACCTTACAATTCCTTTCATTTTCTCTTAATGTAGGTGATCCCTTTGAAAAAAAGTGAAAGTGCATAATTATATTTATTTTGTTGAAGAATATTAGATGAAGAATTTTCCAGTTAGCGCTTTATGAAGAAGAATAAGCCTGCCATATTTGAGTTCATTTTTGAAATTTGAAAAATACAAGACATGGATTATAGTGAGCCTTTATTCATAAAATCCTTCCATAATCAAATTAATGCTTGATAGGCTTCATGGTACTGAGGAATGAGATTTTATTTTGAATATTTTCCTTATCAGAAAATTTAATTCCTTATTTAAAATACAAAAATGAACTGCAGTTATGCTATTTCCTATTTGTAGATTAAGTAATGCGCTCCATGGAATCCTTCATGGAGATGATGAAAAGAGTTGAGTAATTTGGTTGTTGTAAAAGTGTGAGCCTGTGAGGTATATATGACATACCCATAGGGCCACGAATAGCTTTATATACAGCTGATTTAGTCTTGAACAGACTTTTCAGTTGAAATTAGAATAAAAAATATCAAAAAATAAGTATAAATTTTGTTTGGATAAACAAAGTTATAGTTATCATAACATTTTTGGATTCTACGCCAAAAGAAACCTAGGGTACACCAATAGGGTGTTTTACCCAAAATTGCTTATTGCTTAAGTTATTGGAAGATTTAAGAATTCCACAGTACTAATGTAAATTTTTTAACATTTTTCAAAATAATTAAATTTAAGCTTAAATAACCTTAAATTTAAAGTTGCGTAAGGTTCATGCAAACTTACCAAAATTTCATTTAAATTTGAGGTGTTGTGTATATTTAATGAATTGGCTAAGGATTTTCCATACAGAATGTAAATCCTATGTGAGCTCAATTTAAAGGTGTTTAAGGCCATAGTATGGCTTTAAATAAATAAAAGGGCAAAATCCACACAAAAATGTGGGAAAAAGGAAAAAGACCAAGCAGAGCTGGGGTACCCAACTTTTTGGATCTGCAAGGATTCAATTAAGGTTTTCCACCTGTATTGGAGGATTTTCAACCTTATTTAAACTTTAAGATTAGTCTTTGATCCAACCTTAAAGTTCAAACTGTTTTTATCCCCATTTGGACAGGAATTTCAAGCTGCCAAAGGGTAAATCCCAATATTTAAGCATGAAATTCAAGTTTTGAGACCTGTCAAAGGATAAATAAGCTTAAAACTTTAAAGCTACAAGAATTAAAACCTTATCAAAAGTTGAGGTTTAGTGTGTATTGCTATTTTATGTGGAAAAATAGCAATGACTTCAAAAATTCATTAAAAATCCAAAGATTAATAGATTTACTTGAAGTTTTCACACAGCTTACATTTCAATGGTAGCAGTGTATACATAAAACTTTGACTACCTTTTATAAACAGGTTTTATTGGTATTCAGCCTGGAAAATTACTCTTTTAATTATACTTAGAGAAAATTAAGATTTCTTTAAAAACTGATTAAAAATTGAGTTTAAGACATTTTTACTTAAAATTTAAGTTTTAAGTTTCCCATGTGGGAACCTTTAATATAAAGAAACTTGTTTTATATTAGAACTCAAGATCATTAATTGAAATGAGGATTAAAGCTACTTGGAGTTAAGAACAACAACAGTAACTCTAAATTGGAATGAAAAATAAGTTACCTTAAGTTAAGAACCTTATTTTTAAGCAAGGTTTTTTGGTTTTGACCTGAGAACGCCCTCTATATTCATTATGAATTATGAGAGATTCTCTGCAGAAATAAAAAGAGTCTATTAATCACTGTTTTAGTCCATCAATTCAATCCAATCCAGCTATATTAGACATTTTACACAGGTAAAGTTTTATTTTATATAAATTCTTCTTATTAAAGTATCTCTTAGGTATTTTATTTTTTATAAATCTTGAATTCAAGAATTGAAATCATAGAAATTAGATTATTGTTGTAATCACCAATAATACATTTTATTTCATAAAATTATTGTCTTAAAATATCTTTTAAAATCCACAAATTCCTCTCAAAAGCTCTTTAATCATATTTTTTACTATAAAAAGCTGTCTTATCTTTTGAAAAACTTATTTTTTGCATTTTTTGAACTTATAATAATCTTTGAATATAATAACTGTAGTATTTGACTTGTTGTATTAAGTATATATTATAAGTAAGTTTTCTTTAAAATTCTATACTTTTTATCAATTATCAGTTTTTTTGAAGAATTTTCTTTAGAAGAATTATATCTGCACAGTGTGTGTTATAATTTCTTTTTTATAAATAATATTTATATTATTCAAGAGTGGTTAAATATTTATATTTTTCATGTGTAATTGTCTCATCAAGAGCTTTACACTTCTTATTGTTATAACTTTCAGTGACTATAGCAATAATAGAATAATTATGATTTATTATAATGATTAATAATTTTATTATTATTATATTATATAATAATCACTAAATTTCTTTTTTTAATATAATTATTTTGAATAATTATATTTAATTTGTGGTTATAATATTTTGTTATATTATATTTTTCTACTGAGGACAGTCATAGTACTCTTCATATTGTTACTAATATCAAGAGTTTCATAGAAAAACCTCAAATTTGAGGCCCTGGCCATGTTTTTAACCAATTTTTGGGACATAAATCATGTTCTAGACCTTATTTTACTCTTTTTTGACGTAAAATTACCATATTTATCTTAATATTGGCTTTTTGGGACTTATCCCCTATAAATAATCTTTATGATATTAATGAATTTATTTTTTCTTAAGAATATTGTTTGCAACAATATACCATTGAGTGACTTGGAGCAAATTTTCTTTGTCTAACCAGTGACTTTTTCACATTCCAGACTTGAAATTTATTGTTTGAGTTATTCTAGTATAAAGTGAATAATAATACAATTTTGATTAATAACTTATTAATTGCATAATTATTATTTTTTTGAAGAAAATATAAAATCAATTGAAAAATTTAATAATATTTATTAAAAATTTTTTTTTCTTTTATCTTTAAACATTTTTTCTTAATCTTGATGTAATTTGCCATCAATTACAATCAAAACAACTTTATTCAATAAGTTGAGTTTATAATTTCTTTTTATTGTTTGATAAAATAACTTATATCTTTACTTTTATCTAGTGTTATCCATCAGAGAGAGCTCCTCAGAATCTGACACATCAGAGTCTATTATTGAAATTCAAACCAGCACAGCGCCAAGGGGTTTAATTACCAAAGAACCCTGTAAAGGTCCAGCAGGTGAATTCAACTTATTTCTTAGTCCATTTTTTTAAAAATTGATGTGAAATGACTCCGACCAGAAGTGGAAGCAACTACTCCATCCAATCAAATGGATCTGGACCACGACATTCAAGTCAAAAATCCAAAAGACATGAATGTCAGCCCAGAGGAGAGGCACAAATGGAGGATTCCAGAACTTCCAGCAATTCCCAAAGGTTAGCCAGCACCTTTGACACTCTTATTGAGAGTCCAGAAGCTGACATAGCTGCTATTCCTGTTGTCAGACCTGAATAATTTTCAGCAGGCAGCAATAGAAATATACCAGTCAGTACAAGAACTGTTTGATGGCAGAAAAGCAGAAGGAGTGAGAACTTCTGCCAAGTCTTTGTATAGGAACAATGAACTCTTATCTTCAAGTGAAGAGGTTCATGGGCCCAGGAAAGACAGAAGAACTTCTGAGAGGTTGGAAACCCATTTTCTGCAAGGGACAAGTTAAATAAATAAAAGCTTGGTTGAAAAACCAATGCATGTTGTCAGACACCCAGAAGAAGAAGTTGGCCCAAGGAAAGGACAACAGCCAAGTGGAAGATCCCCAAGCCTCCATAAGCAAAAATCTGCCTCCACAAGTGCAAAACAAGGACAAGAAAACCCCAAAGAGCAATAAGAAGGGAAAGCAAAAAGGCAAAATCAAAGTGAAACAAGCCTTATCCATAGAATTACAGAATCCCCAATAAGGAGAAGACAGCCATGGACAAGGTGTTCAATATGGCAAGGACTCTGATGGAATTCAAAAACCAGAAGGAGGAAAGATTGAACCAATCATTTCCAAATAAGTAGACCTTGTAAAGCTTGTAGCTCATTTTGAAACTTGTAACAAATAAATCTTAGCAAAGATTAATAATTTTGAGTATATCCAACAGAAGTTGGGTAGAGAGATATTACAAGTAAAAGAGTCACAAAAGACCATAATTGGTCTAGAAAATGTGAATAAAGACAATTTCTTGTCTTTAACGCAAATTTGTGCAAGAATTGAGTTTAAAGTTGCCTTACTCCATCAACCAGATAAAAATACTATTTCTTTTATAACTGGAATTTTGAAAGAATTAAGGATAAAAATTCAGAACTTGGAAAACTCAATTGGCCACAATGCAGCTCTTTTCCAAGAACAATTGAAAGAACGTGATAAGGAAAGACTTGAATTGAAAGAAGATATTCAATCAATTATTAAGAATATCTCCCTGAAGAATGATTTTCCAAGACAGTCCACACCAATTCTTGACAAAAATGTGCTGAACTGGAAAAATGACTTACATCATACAGTTTTGAGTAATGTAAAAGTGGAAACTGCTTGTAATTTTAAAGACATTCCAAGATTAGAGGAATGGCCAAAATTCAGTGGTGAAGGAGAATATAATCATATGGAATTTATAAAAACAATTGATATGTTTAAAGAAGACTTTAACATACCAGATGGATTCATAAGTTCCAGATTACACTCATTGTTTACCAAATCAGCAACAAAATGGTATTAAAGAATGAGGCAAGACCATGTGAAACATTCTTGGCCTTGGTGGAACGGAGAAATTATTTCAAAATGGGCAAATGACTCCTGGAGATTTATAATGGAGATTTCTTTTGAAGAATCTATTTTCAATATTGAAAGGGAAAGGCCCATGTCTTGGTTTCTTAAACAGAAAGAAAGGTTAACTGCTCTTAATCCTGATGTGTTTGAAACAATGTTCAAAAGAGGATATTAAGAAAATGTGGTGGTGACCTTTTGCATGCTATAAGAAGCAGATTTATTGAGCCTTTCTCTACAGAAGATTATATCAATGCCATGGAACACATCACAACTAGGAAAAAAATTGGAAGGAATTGGTATAAACCCCCAATGTATAACAAGACCAGTGGGAAACCAATTCCAATACCCAATAAACCACATCACAAAGCTCCTTTGAAATGTCATAAATGTGGAAGTACATCTCATTGGGAAAACACTTGTCCCAAAAAGACAAGAATAAATGGAAGAGAAATGGATAAAGTTGAAGACACAAAAGAAACAAATAAATCATCTTTAAATGACAGTGATTCTAAGCCTTCTGAAGAAGAGGAGGTGCCATATGAGCTTAGTATAGAAAATATTAATGTTTCTTTTAAAGTCAGAGAAGTACATACTCACTTACAACAATACAGTGAGGAATGTATGGATCTTATACATGTGCAAGATGCTAAAATGCAGAAAGCCAAACCTGCCAGAGGAGAAGGTTATACAGCTGGAGAATCTTGTATCAATAATATTGTGAGAAACAACAGAGAAGCCAAGCTACATCTTGACTCAGGTGCTTTTTGTACTTGTGTTGAAATGATTACCTTGACAGGATTTATACCAATTGGAAAGAAAGCTTGATGCCAATTGAAGGTATAAAATTCAGCAGTGCTAGCAAAGATATGCACCCCTTGGAAATTTTTGAAGCAGCAATGATATTCCCTCATCCTGCAGGAAGTATTACATTAAAAGTTGAATTTGTTGTTATGAATAATTTTACTTCACAAAACTAAATACTGGGAAATGATTATCTCAATATTTATGGAATTGATATTAATAATCATAAAGACAGATATTTCACTATAGGGGAAAATAAAAGGCAAAAATTTGCTTTTCCTCCATGAAAAAGAGAAATAACTGTCATTAGACAAGTGAAGAATGTTAATAAAGGAAAATTTGTGTCATATCAGTTAGTTGAAGCACAAATTAGTACCAAACTAACATTAGAAATGAAGTAAGAACCTATTGAGATTTTATTACAATACAGAGAGGCCTTTGCTTCTGATAATGAACCACTTGGGGCTATCAAAGGCCATGAAGTGGACATTATGCTTAATGTGAAAAGATGTTACCCTTCACCTTCAAGAAGACCAGCTTACCCAGATAGCCCTAGGGCTAAAGAAGCATTGGAAAGTCATATTAATGAACTAATGAAATTGGGAGTTCTTAGAAAGGTTGGGCCCAATGAAGAAGAAGAAGTAACCACACCTGGAATAATTACTTGGCATAATGATAAATCAAGCATTTTTGGTGATATTAGAGCATTGAATACCTACACAATTCCAGACAGGTATCCAATTCCTAGAATCCATGAAAATTTGACTCAATTATCCAAAGAAAAATTTACCACTTCTATGGATGCTCTTAAAGGCTTCCATCAGAATGTTTCAACACCTAATGCTAGGAAATTACTGAGCATTATTCCTGATTGTGGTATTTATGAATACTTGAGGATGCCTTTTGGTATTAAAAATGCTTCCTCTCATTAGCAAAGAATGAGGAATAACATTTTGGCACATGGGTTATCAGAGGGATGGTGAATCATTTACTTTGATTACATTATTATTTGATAAGAAACCTGGAAATTTCATCTAGAGAGACTTTAATTAGTACTTAGGAAAATTCTTCAATTGAACATGAAAATATCTCTCAAAAAATGTAATTTTGGGTTTCATGAGCTGAAAGCTCTAAGACATGTAGTATCAGGACTGAGCCTTGGTGTTGATAAAAACAAAGTGGCTGCAGTGTTACTGAAACAAATTCCCCAGAACAAAAAAGAAATGATGTCTTTCTTAGGGTTTGCCAGTTATTACAGGCAGCACTTTAAAGATTTTGCAATCCATGCTAGATCATTGTACAGAATTTATGATCAACAAACTGTCCTCAAGATGACACAGAAAAGAATTCAAGAATATGAAAAGATCAAGTTTTCCTTGACTAATACTCCATTATTATTGATTCCAGATTGGAAACTTCCTTTCAATCTGTATATGTGTGCATGTGGTGAAGGCCTAGGTGCAGCTCTTCATCAAGTCTAAATTGTCAATGACAAGCCTTATGAGGGTCCAATTTGTTTTATATCAAGACAAATCAAATGTACTGAGGCCAGATATGGAGCTAGCCAAATGGAGTGACTTTGACTTGTTTGAGCTCAAAAAAAACTTCATCATTATCTTGATGGTAGTGTGTTTGAAGTAATTACTGATTGTAATGCAGTAAAGTCACTTGTTAGCATGAAGACTCCTAACAAACACATGTTAAGATGGCAGATTGCTATTCAGGAGTATAGAGGCAATATGACCATAGTATAAAAAGCTGGAAATATTCACAAGAATGCTGATTGCTTGAGTAGATGGGCATTACCATACACACCAACAATCCTGCCTATGTTCCTACAAGTGCAGAACCTCAAATTCCAATTGAAAGAATTAACATCACAGATGTTGAAACAGAATTCTTTGAAGAAGTTAGAGATAGCTATAAGCTGCATACAAATTTCCATATTCTAACTTCTCTACTTGACAAAGATTGAAAAGATTCAACTGTGGGGAATTCTCTAGATGATATTTGGAAAAAAATCTTATGAAAATGGAAGATTCCATTTATTTGATGGTATCCTATATCATATATCTAAGCACACATGTGTCCTGGTCCTGTGTAGTAGAATGTTAATCAACACAATACTGCTAGAATTCCATGAGAACATTTATTCTGGACATCCGTTTGAAGACAAAACAATGGAAAGAATTAAGACATGTGCATGGTGGCCATCTTGGAGAAAGGATGTCATTGAGTTCCTTCATAGTTGTGATAGATGCCAAAAAGCCAATAAAGCTACTGGTAAAAGATTTGTATTAATGATTCATATCCAAGAACCAAGTACCCTAAGGGAAGTGGTTCATATGGATTGGGTAACTGTTTTACCACCTGGAGGTGATAAACATTACAATGCATGTCTTGTCATTGTTGACAGATATAGCAAAGCCCCAATCTTTTTACCATATCATAAAGATGACACAGCTATGGATACAGCTCTTTTGATTTGGGACAGAGAGATATATCATACTGGTCTCTTTGAAAATATCATTAGTGATAGAGACCCAAAAATTTACATCAGCCTTATAAACCAATCTACATAAGTGTTTGGGTAAAAAATTGTCATTCTCAACAGCATACCATCCACAAACAGATGGGTTGGCATAAAGAGTGATTCAAACCCTTGATGATATGATCAGAAGACTTTGTGCTTATGGCATGGAGTTTAAAGATTCTGATGGCTTTACCCATGATTGGTGTACTCTTATACCAGAATTAGAATTTGCCTATAAGACCTCCATCCATGCTTCAACAGGCAAAACTCCTGCAATGTTGGAAAAAGGACGGAACCTTGAGCTTCCAGTTCATACATTGAAGAAAGATTTAGTTTATATTCATTCAACTGCTTCAAACTTTAAATTATTCCTTGATCCATTGAGGCATGATGCAAAGCAAAGGATGAATGATTCCTTTGAATATGCTAATCAGAAATGGGATAAAAGTCATAAAAACCCAGAATTCAAAGTAGGGGACTTAATACTAGTTTCAACCTTGAACTTTAAGATTATATAAGGTCCAAATAAATTGAAATATTCCTTTGCAGGAACAATTATTATTAAAGCCCTTCATGGTACAAATGCAGTACAGGTAGAGCTTTCAGGAGAATTGGAAAACAAACATCCAACTTTTCCTGTTAGTCTAGTAAAGCATTACACTTCAAGTGATAAGGAATTATTTTGTTTAAGAACCGAAACACCCTTAGCAGTACCTCCAATTGATCAAATTGAAGAGAAAAAACTAATTAAAGTCTTGAAAGAAAGAGGAATTAAGGGAAAAGATGAAAGAGAATACTTTGTCAGGTACAAAAATTTACAACATGAAGATTAATGCATTGTAGCAGAAAAGATACCTGATTCCCAAAGGTTTCTCAGAGGATTCAGACATGTGAGAAGACCAATTCCTCAATAAAAAATCTGAATTGTGTGCTTTACATACTTAAACGTATAAGTAGAGAGGTTGGAAATTGGATAATACCCCTCCAAATTAACTTGGTGGTATACTAATAAAGAAAATTGTGGTACAATTTATTTTGGTGGTAGGGAATGTGAGCCTGTGAGGTATATATGAAGTACCCATAAGGCCATCGATAGATTTATATACAGCTGATTTAGTCTTGAACAGACCTTTCAGTTGAAATCAAAATAAAAAATAATTATAATGTTTGTTTGGATAAACAAAGCTATAATTATTATGTTGTTTTTGGATTCTACACCAAAAATAACCTAGGGTACACCCATAGGGTGTTATACCCAAAAATGCTTATTTCTTAAGCTATTGGAAGATTTAAGAATCTCATGGTACTAATGTAAATTTTTGACATTTTTTTAAAATTGTTAAATTTAAGATTAAATCAGCTTAAATTTAGAGTTGCATAAGGTTTATGCAAACTTACCAAAATTTCAGTTCAAATTGAGGTGTTGTGTATATTTACTGAATTGGCTAAGAATTTTCCATACAGAGTTTAAATCCTGCATGAGCTCAATTTAAAAGTGTTTAAGGCCATAGTATGGTTTTAAATAAATAAAAGGGCAAAATCCACACAAAAAGGTGGGAAAAAGGAAAAAGACCAAACAGAGCTGGGGTACCCAGCTTTTTGGATCTGCAAGGATTCAATTAAGGTTTTCCACCTGTATTGGAGGATTTTCAACCTTTTTTAAACTTTAAGATTAGACTGTGATCCAACCTTAAAGTTCAAACTGTTTTTATCCCAATTTGGACAGGAATTTCAAGCTGCTAAAGGGTGAATCCCAATATGCAGGCTTTAGATTAAAGTTTTTAGACCTGTCGAAGCTTAAATAAGCTTAAACCTGTAAGGTTAGAAGCATTAAAGACTTATCAAAACTTAAGGTTTAGTATGTATTGCTATTTCATGTGGAAAAATATTAATAACTTCAAAAATTAATTAAAAATCCAAATATTGATGGGTTTTCTCGGAAATATTACACAGCTTATAATGCAATAATATCTATATAAAAATTAAATTTGAATTATCTTTTACAAACAGATTTCCTGGGTAATCAGCCTGGAAAATTACTCTTTTAATTATAATTAGAGAAAATTAAGATTTCTTTAAAAATTAATCAAAAATTGATTTTAAGAGATTTTTGCTTGAAACTTTATTTTTAAGTTATTCATGTGATTCACTTTTATATAAATAAACTTATTTTATATTAAAACTGAAAATACTTAACTTAAATGAGTATCAAAGCTACTTGGAGTTAAGAATAACACCAGTAACTTAAAATTGGAATTAAAAATAAGTTAAATTAAGTTGAGAACCTTATTTTCAAGGATGTTTTTTCAGTTTTTTCCTGAGAACACCCTCTATATCCATTATGAATCATGAGAGATGCTCTTCAGACATGAAAAGAGTCTATTCATTACTGTTTTTGTCCATCAATTCAATCCAATCCAGTCCTATTAGACATTTTAAACAGGTAAAGTTATATTATATATAAGATCTTATTATTAAAGTATTTCTTGAGTATTTTATTCCTTATAAATCTTGAATTAAAGAATTTAAATCATAGAAACTAGATGATTGTTGTAATCACCAATAATACGTTTTATTTTTCGAAACTATTGTCTTAAATGATCTTTCAAAATCCACAAATTCCTCTCAAAAACTCTTTAATTATATTTTTTATTGTAAAAAGTTTTTTTATCTTTACCAAAATTGATTTTTGGCGTGTTTTTCACTTATAATAATTGTTTGATATAATAACTGTTGTTGTTTGATTTGTTGTATTAAATTTATATTATAAGCAAGTTTTCTCTAAAATTCTATATCTTTTTTATCTATTATTAGTTTTTTTTGTATAGAATGTTTTTATACAAATTATTGCTGCACAGGGTGTGTTTTAATTATTTTATAAATAATATTTATATATTATATATAAGTGGTTAAAGATTTATATATCATTTATAAGTGGTTAAATATTTATATTTACCGCATATGATTGTCTCATTAAGAGCTTTACACTTCTTATTGTTATAATTGTCAGTGAATATAACAATAATAGAATAATTATAATTATTATATACTTTTTATCATTATTTTATATAATAATAGTCAAATTTATTCTTTATATACAATTAATTTTAAGACTTATATTTGTATGGGTGGTTAGAATATTTTATTATATTATATTTTTCTACTGAGGACAGTCATAGTACTCTTGATATTGTTACTACTATCAAGGGTTTCATAGACAACCCTTACATTGGGGGGCCTGGCCATGATTTTAACCAATTTTTGGGACATAAATCATATTGCAGACCTTATTTTACTGTTTTTTGACTTAAAATTTCCATATTTACTTTAATATTGGATTTTTTGCGACTTATCCCTTATAAATAATCTTGCTAATATTAATTAAGTTATTTTTTCTTAAGAATATTGTTTGAAACAATATAATATTGAGTGACTCGGAATAAATATCTTTTGTCTAACTAGTGGCTTTTTCACATCACAGACTTGAAATTTATTCTTTGAGTTATCCTAGTATAAAGTGAATAATAATACAATTTTGATTAATAAATTATTAATTGCATAATTTTTATTTCTTGAAAGAAAATATAAAATCAATTAAAAAATTAAAAATCTTTACCAAAAACATTTTTTTTGATCTACAACATTTTTTCTTTATTTTTGATGTAATTTGCCAGAAATTACATTAAAGCAACTTTATCCAATAAGCTGAGTTCATAAGCTATTTCTATTGCTTAATAAAATGACTTATAATTTTTTTTCTCTAGTTCCATCCATCAGAGAAGGTTCTTCAGACTCTGAAGCCTCAGAGTCTAGTATTGAAATTGAAACTCGCCTGGCACCAAGGGGTTTAATTACCAAAGAACCCTTTAAAGGTCCAGCAGGTGAATTAAATCCATTTCTTAGTCTTAATTGCTTTATATTGATCTGAAATGACTCTTATCAATAGAGGAAGTAACTACTCCATCCAATCAAATGGCTCTGGACCAGGACAATCAAGTCATAAATCCAAAAGACAAGAATGTCAGCCCAGAGGAGAGGCACAAATGGAGGATTCCAGAACTTCCACCAGTTCCCAAAGGTTAGCCAGCACCTTTGACACTCTTATTGAGAGTCCAGAAGCTGACATAACAGCTATTTCTGTTGTTAGACCTGAATTACTTTCAACAGGCAACAATAGAGATATACCAGTCTAAGTACAAGAACTGGTTTATGGCAGAAAAGCAGAAGGAGTGAAAACTTCTGCCAAGTCTTTGGATAGGCACAATGAACTCTTATCTTCAAGTGAAGAGGTTCATGGGCCCAGGAAAGACAGAAGAACTTCTGAGAGGTTGGACACCCATTTCCTGCAAGGGACAAGTCCAATAAATAAAAGCTTGGTTTAAAAACAAAAGCATGTTGTCAGACACCCAGAAGAAGAAGTTGGCCCAAGGAAAGGACAACAGCCAAGTGGAAGCTCCTCAAGCCTCCAAAAGCAAAACTCTGCCTCCATAAGTGCCAAACAAGCCCAAGCAAAGCCCAAAGACTAATCAGAAGGGCAAGAAAAGGGGAAAGGGAAAAGCAAATCCCAAGTGGAACAAGCCTTACCCGCAGAATTACAGGATTCCCAAGAAAAGGAAGACAGCCATGGACAATGTGTTCAATATGGCAAGAACATTGATGGAATTCAAAAACAAGGAAGAGGAAATATTGAACCAATCTTTTCCAAAGATGTAGATTTTGTAAAGCTTGTAGACCAAATTGAAACTTGTAATAAAGAAACTCTAACAAAGTCTGAAACATTCGAGTATATCCAACAAAAGTTGGTTCATGAGATACCACAAGTAAAAGAGTCACAAAAGACCATTATTGGCCTTGAAAATGTCAATAAAGACAATATTCTGTCTTTGATGCAAATTTGTGCAAAAATTGAGTATAAGGTTACCTTACTCAATCAACCAGATGACAATTCTATTTCTTTTATGACCAGACACTTAAAAGAATTAAGAATACAAGTTCAAAACTTGGAAAACTCAACTGGGAACAATGCAGCTCTTTCCCAAGAACAATTGGAAAAAAGTGATAAAGCAAGACTTGAATTTAAAGTATATATTTAAGCAGGTATTAATAATATACTACTGAGGAATAATTTGCCAAGACACTCTACACCAATTCTTGATAGAAATGTGCTCAACTTGAAGAATGACTTACATCATACAATTTCAAGTAATGCAGAAGTAGAAACTGCTTGAAATTTTAAAGACATTCCAAGATTAGAGGAATGGCCAACCTTCAGTGGTGAAGGAGAATATATACTCATATGGAATTTATGAAAAAAATTGATATGCTTAAAGAAAACTTTAACATACCAGATGAATAAATAAGTTCCAGGTTAAACTCATTGCTTACCAAATCAGCAAAGAAATGGTATTACAAAATGAGACAAGAGCATGGTAAACATTCTTGCCCTTGCTGGAAAGAACAAATTATTTCCAAATGCAAAAATGATTCCTGGAGGTTTAAAATGGAGAATTCTTTTGAAGAAGCCATTTTTAATATTGAGAGTGATAGGCCCATGTCTTGGTTTATTAAATGAAAGGACAGATTAACTGCCCTTCATCCTGATGTGTTTGAAACAATGTTCATAAGAGGATATTAAGAAAATGTGGTGGTGACCTTTTGCATGCTATAAGAAGCAGATTTATTGAGCCTTTCTCTACAGAAGCTTATATTGATGCTATGGAGGACATCACTACTAGAACCAAAATCGGTTGAAATTGGCACAAACCCCCAATGGACAACAAGACCAATGGGAAACCAATTCCGAAACCCAATAAGCCACATGAGAAAGCTCCTTTGAAATGTCATAAGTGTGGAAGTACATCTCATTTGGCTGATACTTGTCCCAAAAGGACAAGAATCAATGAGATAGAAATTGAAAAATATGACACAAAAGAAACAAATGATGTCTCTGTACATGAAAGTGATTCTGAGCCTTCTGAAGAGGAGGAATTGCCAGATGAACTTAGTATATAAAATATTAATGTTTCCTTTGAAGTCACAGAAGTACATACTCACTTACCACAGTATAGTGATGAATTTATGGATCTCATACATGTGCAAGATGCTAAAATGCAGGAAACCAAACCAGCCAGAGTTAAAGGTTATACAGCTGCATCATCTTGTATCACTGATATTGTGATAAACAACCTAGAAGCCAAGATACATCTTGACTCAGATGCTTTTTGTACTTGTGTTGGAAAGCATTATCTTGAAAAGATTTATACCAATTGGCAAGACAAGTTAGTTGCAGTTGAAGGTATAAAATTCAGCAGTGCCAGGAAAAATATGCACCCCTTGGGTATATTTGAAGCAGCAATGATATTCCCTGATTCTACAGGAAGTATCAGATTGAAAGTTGATTTGTTGTCATGAATAATTGTACTTAACAACACTTTATACTTGGAAATGATTATCTCAATATTTATGGTATTGATACTAGTAGTCATAAAGACAGATATATCTCTATAGGGGAAAATAAAAGGTAAAAATTTGCTTTTCCTCCAGAAAGCAGAGAAATAACTGTCATTAGACAAGTAAAAAATGCTAATAAAGAAAGATTTGTGTCAGATCAAGAAATGAGGGAATATTTCATTGCAATCTTATTTCAATATAGGGAAGCTTTTGCTTCTGATAATGAACCACTTGGGGCTATCAAAGGCCATTAAGTGGAAAGACCCTATCCTCCACTTTTAAGAAGACCAGCTTATTCAGCTAGCCCTCGGGCCAGAGAATCATCAGAAAGTCATATTAATGAGCTAATGAAACTGGGAGTTCTTAGAAACATTGGACACAGTGAAGAAGTAGAAGTCACAACTCCTGTAATCATTACTTGGCATAATGATAAATCCAGGATGGTGGTCATTTTGTAGCACTGAATACCTACACTATTCCACACAGGTATCCAATACCTATAATCCATGAAACTTTGACTCAATTATCCAAAGCAAAGTTTATCACTTCTATGGATGCGCTTAAAAGTTTCCATCAGAATGTATTGATACCTCATTCTAGGAAGATATTGAGGATTATTGCTCATTGTGGTATTTATCAATACTGGAGGATGCCTTTTGGTATCAAAAATGCACCCTCTCATGACAAAGAATGATGAATACCATTTTCCCACATGAATTATCAGAAGGATGGTTAATTATTTATATTGATGAAATTGGCATTTGTTCAGAAACCTGGCAATTGCATTTAGAGAGACTTTCATTAGTACTTAAGAAAATTCTTCAAGTGGACATGAAAATATCTGTTAAAAAATGTAATTTTGGCTTTCATGAGCCAAAAGCTCTAAGAAATGTAGTCTCAGGACTGAGCCTTGGTGTTGATAAAAAAAAAGTGGCTGCAGTGTTACTGAAAAAATTCCCCAGAACAAAAAAAGAAATGATGTCTTTCTTAGGGTTTGCCAGTTATTGAAGGTAATGCCTTGAGGATTTTGCAATCTATGCCAGCTCATTGTACAGAATTTCTGATTAACAAACTGGCTTTGAAATGAAACAGGAGAGGATTAAAACATATGATAATATCAGATATGCCTTGACCAATGCACCATTACTACTGATGCCAGCATGGAAACTTCCTTTAAAGCTGTATATTGATGCGTGTGGTGAGGGTGTAGGTGCAGCTCTTCATCAAGCTCAAATTGTCAATGAAAAACCTTTTGAAGGTCCAATTTGTTTTATTTCAAGACAATTAAAACCTACTGAGGCCAGATATGGAGCCAGCCAAATGGAGTGCCTTTGCCTTGTATGGGCTTTGGAAAAACTGACTTATTATCTTGATGGTAGTTTGTTTGAATTCATTACTGATTGAAAACCTACTGAGGCCAGATATGGAGCCAGCCAAATGGAGTGCCTTTGCCTTGTATGGGCTTTGGAAAAACTGACTTATTATCTTGATGGTAGTTTGTTTGAATTCATTACTGATTGTAATGCAGTAAAATAACTTCTTAACATAAAAACTTCAAACAGACACATGTTAAGATGGAAGATTGCTATACAGCAGTATAGAGGCAATATGACTCTATTACATAAATCTGGAAATATTCACAAGAATGCTTATGGCTTGAGTAGAGGTGAATTACTTAATACACCTGACAATCCTGCCTATGTTCCCAAAGGTGCAGAACTTCAAATTCCAATTGAAGGAATTAACATCACAGATGTTGGAACAGAATTCTTTGAAGAAGTTAGAGATAGCTATAAGCAAGATAGGAACTTTCATATTCTTACTGCTCTACTTGACAAAGATTGAAAAGATGTAGCCTTGGCTAATTCTCTGGATGATATTTGGAAAAAAATCTTATGACAATGGAAGATTCCATTTATTTGATGGTATCCTATATCATAGATCTAAACACACATGTTTCATGGTCCTGTGTAGTAGAATGTTAATCAACACAATACTGCTAGAATTCAATGAAAGCATTTATTCTGGAAATCTGTTTGAAGACAGAGCAATGGAAAGAATTAAGACATGTGCATGGTGGCCATCTTGGAGAAAGGATGTCATTGAGTTCCTTCATAGTTGTGATAGATGCGAAAAAGCCAATAAAGCTACTGGTAAAATATTTTTATTAATGATTCATATACAAGAACCAAGTACCCCATGGGAAGTGGTTCATATGGATTGGTTAGCTGCCTTACCATCTGGAGGTGATAAACATTATAATGCATGTCTTGTCATTGTAGACAGATATAACAAAACACCAATCTTTTTACCATGTCATAAAGATGAAACTGCTTTGGATACAGCTCTTTTTATTTGGAACAGAGTTATATCTCATACTGGTCTCTTTAAAAATCTCATTAGTGATAGAGCCCCAAAATTCTCATCAGCCTTATTGACTAATTTACCTAAGCCTTTGGGTACAAAATTGTCATTCTCAACAGCATACCATCCACAAATAGATGGGCTAGCAGAAAGAATGATACAAACCCTTGAGGAAATGATCAGAAGATTTCGTTCTTATGGCCTGGAGTTTAAATATTCTGATGGCTTTACCCATGATTGGTGTATTCTTATACCAGCATTGGAATTAGCCTATAAGAGCTCCATCCATGCTTCAACAGGAAAAACTCCTGCAATGTTGGAAAAAGGATGGAACCTTAAATTTCCAGTTGATACTTGGAAGAAAGATTTAGTTGATATTAATCCAACTGCTTCAAGCTTTGAGTTATTGCTTCATAAAATAAGGCATCATGCAACTCAAAGCATGAATGATGCCTTTGAATATTCTAAACAGAAAGGGGATAAAAGTAATAGAATGCCATAATTCAAAGGAAGGGACTTAATACTAGGTTCAACATTGAGCTTTAATAATATTGAAGGTCCAAAGAACTTGAAAGATTCCATTTCAGGACCACTTATTACTAAAGCCCTTCATGGGACAAATGCAGTACAGGTAGAAATTTCAGAATTGGAAAACAAACATCCAGCTTTTCCTGTTAGTCTGGAAAAGCATTACACCTCAAGTGATAAGGAATTATTTCCTTTGAGAAATGAAATTCCCCTAGCAGTACCTCCACTTGATCAGAGAAAAGGGAAAAATTACTAAAAGTCTTGAAAGAAAGAAGACTTAGGGGAAAAGATGAAAGAGAATACTTGGTCAGGTAAGGAAATCCACAACATGAAGATGAATGGATTGTAGCAGAAAAGATACCTGATTTCCAAACATTTCTCAGAAGATTAAGACATGAGAGAAGACCAATTCCTCAATGAAAAATCTTACTTGTGTGCTTTACATAATTGAAAGTATAAGTAGAGAGGTTGGACAGTGGATGATACCCCCCAATTAACTTGGGGGTATACTACTAAAAGAAAATTGTGGTACAATTTCTTTTTGGTGGTAGGGAATGTGAGCCTGTGAGGTATGTATAACATACCCATAATGCCACAAATTATTTTATATACAGTTGATTGAGTCTTAAACGGACTTTTCAATAGAATTCAAAATAAAAAATAATAAAAAAATAAGTATAACTTTGTTTGGATAAACAAAGCTATAAATATTATGTCATTTTTGGATTTTACACCAAAAATAACCTAGGATACACCCATAGGGTGTTATACCCAAAAAAGCTTATTTTGTATGTTATTGGAAGATTTAAGAATCTCACAGTACTAATGTAAATTTTTTGACATTTTTTTAAAATTGTTAAATTTAATCTTGAATAAGCTTAAATTTAAAGTTGCATAAGGTTTATGCAAACTTACCAAAATTTTAGTTAAAATTGAGGTGTTGTGTATATTTACTGAATTGGCTAAGAATTTGCCATACAGAGTTTAAATCCTGCATGAGCTCAATTTAAAGGTTTTGAAGGCCATAGTATGCCTTTAAATAAACAAAAGGGCAAAATACACACAAAAAGGTGGGACAAACAAAAAAGACCAAGCAGAGCTAGGGTACCCAGCTTTCTGGATCTGCAAGGATTCAATTAAGTTGTTCCACCTGTATTGGAGGATTTTCAACCTTTTTTAAACTTTAAAATTAGACTTTAATCCAACCTTAAAGTTTAAGCTGGTTTTATCCCAATTTGGACAGGAATTTCAAGCTGCCAAAGGGTGAATCCCAATATGCAGGCTTGAAATTAAGGCTTTTAGACCTCTCAAAGCCTAAATAAGTCTAAACCTTCAAGTTACAAGTATTAAAACCTTATCAAAAGTCAATGTTTAGTGTGTATTGCTATTTCATGTGGAAAAATAGTAATAACTTCAAAAATTCATTAAATTCCGATTCCTAATGGATTTACTTGAAACATTCACACAGCTTATAATTTACTATTATCTATATATAAATCAAATTTTAAGTATCTTTTGTAAACACAGTTCCTGGGTAATTAGCCTGGAATGTTTCTCTTTTAATTATATGTAAAGAAAATTAAGATTTCTTTAAAATTTAATTAAAACTTGAGCTTAAGAGATTTCTCCTTGAAACTCTATTTTTAAGTTGTTCATGTGATGAACCTTAATATAAATAAGCTTATTCTATATTAAAACCTAAAATAATTAACTTAAACAAGGATTAAACTTACATGGAGTTAAGAATAACATTGGTAACTTTAAATTGGAATTAAGAATAAGTTACCTTATGTTAAGAACTTTATTTTTAAGCATGGCTTTTCAGTTTTGACCTTAGCACGCCCTCTATATCCATTATAAATCATGAGAGATGCTCTTTAGACATAAAAGGAGTCTTTTCATCACTGTTTTTGTCCATCATCAATTATCAATCCAATCATATTAGACATTTAAACAAGTAAAGCTTTATTATATATAAAATCTTATTATTAAAGTATTTCTTAAGTATTTTACTCTTTATAAATCTTAAATTAAAGTATTTAGATCATAGAAATTCAATTATTGTTGTAATCACCTATAATATATTTTATTTTATTAAATTATTGTCTTTAAAATATCTTTTGAGATCCACAAATTCCTCTCAAAAACTCTTTAATCATATTTTTTATTATAAAAAGTTGTTTTATATTTTAAGATATTGATTTTTGGCGTTTTTTTAACTTATAATAATTATTTCACATAATAAATTTTGTTGTTTTACTTGTTGTATTAAATCTATATTATAAGTAAGTTTTCTTTGAAACTCTATATCTTTTTTATCTATTATTAGTTTTTTTTATATAGAATTTTTCTATAAGAATTATTTCTACACAGGGTGGGATTTAATCTTTTTATAAATAATATTTATATTTTTTTTTAAGTGGTTAAATGTTTATATTTTCCATGTGTAATTGTCTCATTAAGAGCTTTACACTTATTGTTATAATTGTCAGTGACTATAGCAATAATAGAATAATTATAATTTATTATAATTATTATATTTTCCTTTATTATTATTTTATATAATACTAGTTAAATTTATTTTATATATATAATTATTCTTAATAATTATATTTAAACTTTTGGTTATAATATTTTATTATATTATATTTTTCTACTGAGGACAGTCATAGTACTCTTGATATTGTTACTATTATCAAGAGTTTCATAGACAAACCTCACAGAAAGAGTATCAGAACTATGTTGAAAAAATTAGTTTTCAGTGTCATATTATTCCATGAAAATCTGTGAAGGGAAGAACTTTGATGTGACATTTGGATTGGTCATTGAGGCTCTAACCATTTTTCATTTCTGGAAAGCAAATTCCACATTCATTTTAACAGAATAGCCAAGACCTCTATGTATAATTAGTAGGATTAGGAATCATAAACCTTTGAGCTTCTGTTAATGTGAATATACATTGTATGTTTAGATTTTTTTCACATCAAAAAATATCTTTTAAGACAAATTGTGGGGTTGAAATGATCTTCCATAATGTCACAATGATAAGTGCTTATAAGATGAATACTAATGTAATTGGTATATAATGGGAAAATGGTACTAAATTATTTTTTATGTACTCATAGGAGCTCTGGTATAAAATTTAACATAAAAATGAAGAAAGTTATGTAGAGTTTTTTTTCATTCATAACAACATATTTCAACTGTGGTAGTTGAGCACAAACCTTTGAGGAAAAACATATATTTATTGTTAGAATACAATTTCTAATCTACCAATAGTTTTCCATCAATCAGATGAAATTAAAATCTCTTATGCCTGATTATTCAATTTTCAATTAGCTTAGAGCTAGTGGTTTATCATCTATTTTAAACTTTATCATTGGATGCAGATATTAATTTCTATCTTTATCTCTACCAAAAACAAGCCACACATTCTTTCATTTCATAGCTCATGTATTTAAACCATTTTGGGCTCTTTCCTCTGGAATAAAATACAAGAAGTTCATTAAAATATATGAAGTTTGGAACTGTAAACACCCTTTAATGTATCATGCATTTGATTAAAAAATGTTAAAAGTAATAAAAACTAAAGTGAGAAGAATATATGAATCACCTTCTAAAAGGTCTATCTGAATATATGAAAAAAGGGGCCCAAGAAGACACTGAGTGATAGGATGGCAATGTCCCACAAGCTTGAGATTGAAATAGAGATATTATGGATTTCATATTGTATCTAATTGATGTTAACGATTCTAATTAAATAAAGACTAAATTGAAATAATGTATTTTCCTAAAAGTCACTTTAATTCCAGGATTTTTGAGCAATTGGTGGATATCTTCTTTTCAAATTGTATTCCAAATTGTATCTGATAGAAATAATTTTTCTTACCAGTGTGGTATTCCATATCTTTTTACCAGTTTCAAGAAATTTTTTAAAAATTAAAAGTTTGAAAATCAAGATCACAATGAATAATTCAGGAAATCACCACTCAAAGGACATGATTAAAAAAATCACACACACACAGGAACAACTTCAATAGTAGGGAGGAATGGAAGAATTTAGCATTCAGAATAGAAATAACCAACATATTTCTACAATTAAACAAATAATAGGGGAATCCAATCTTATGGAATTATACAAGAAAACCTACATATAAGCCTTACAAAATCAACAATAGGCTTAACACATACAGAAACTCAAAATTACATAAGAAAAGTAACATTGTAACATTATACCCACTCTAAATCCATCAAGAAGATTATATCACTAAGAATCCAATACATCAAAAATAAGTAAGTAATACAGTTCATATGACAGTATCAAATCCAACTCAATACATGAAAATCCACTAAAACCTCAAAATTACACAACAATACATGAGCCCAAATAAGACTTATGCAGTCCACCTGCATAAGATCTGGACATTACACAGCGTCAGGATCATCAAATACAGCTCAATTCAGCTTCAACTAGCTGCATGCAAGGGGAATACACTAAACTGTAAACCACACAGCAATTACAGTAATCAAGAATTAAAAATCAAGAAGATCTCCCCACATTGCACAGCAATATTGCCTGAAACTAAATAAATCTTACAAATAAAATTATACAAGGGCTTATTCACATAACACTACCTTCATCCATTTAATCACCAGCATTAATTCCTCAAGGCTATGCAAGCTGACTAAAGCAGTGCAAAAGGGAAGTCACCTGATATTTTTATCAAAATCCCCACCAAGCAAAACATCTCAACCTTCATTTTGACCAAACAAATGGTGAAAATATCTCAGTCATATGATACCATTCCCAATTTTACACACTGCCATAAATCTCTCAAGGCTGTGAAAGATTACTAATGCAGTATAACAGATAGGTCATCTGACTTTTGTTACAAAAAATCTACACCAGCAAAATTATCTCAAGGGAAAGAATAAAGCTTTACATGGAGAGCTCATGGGTACTTCTCACAACATAAAAGGAGGCCTCTCTCTCTCATTTTATCCTTTTTCCTCATGCAAATAATTATTTACCAAGAATGAGAATAATTATTCATCCCTTATTAGTAGGTTAATCTAGAAGTTATTATTATTAAATTACACTAAATAGTGGTTTATGAATAGCTGTAGTTAACAGTAGGTCTGCCTATATTATAAATTCATCTCTTATTCAAATCCTCATATTCAAACAAATTAGAAGAAATATTATTATACTCTTCTCACTAGAACACAAGTCATTATTATTATTACTTATCCAATTAAAAAATTACAAACGAAGTTACACATTAGTAGTTTCATTAAGCGTTCTATTAACAGCTCTTATTATCTATTATCATCCCTCTTATCATCAATTATTACTATCATAAGTAGTAATCAATCTATAAACCTTCACCAGTATTCTTTAAAACAAACATATAGTGGTGTTATTATCTATAGTACTTATTAGCTATACAATTATTATTATCACATATATATTTAACATATTATCAAAATTATTTATCAATTACACTTATTTAAAATATTAAACAATATTATTATATATTATCACTTATATAAAATATTCTCATATTAAACTATTATCCATTAAACAAAATACCTTTGACCAATAAAACCACTTGAATCACCACTCAGTACTATTATATCTACTATATAATTTACCCAATTATTACTTTATTATCCTAAAATCACCTACAAATTTATCTTTTGAAGTTATTTTATCTAAATTAGTATTATTATTTTATCATTAGTCTGATTATTGAATAGGTCTGATAGAGACTGCTGAAAAGTCTTCTCTAGCTGTAAAGCCACAATCTTAAATATTGATCTGTGAGCTCTGTAGGGAGATTGTTTAGTATATTCAGAGGGGCAGCTAAAAAACCATTAGCACCCTTGGTTACAGGATTATTTAAGCAATTCTAGACTTTTTACCTGTGATTTCCCCCTCAAGGACTGCCTTATCCAATCCCACACCAAAAGGAGTTCCACACCAGTACTGTAGCTCTTGTTATTTTATTATAAATTATGAGGAGCTCAACATTTATTGTAAAAGAGAAACTTAAAACCTTTTTGAGTTTATAGTATATTTTGAAATAATCATAAATTGACAAATGGTCAGTTTGTACCTCTTTTTAAATGGATATCATCTTATCCTTTTGCAAAAGTATTCAATTCAGAAATAGTCAGTCTTGATTTCAACAATTAACAAAAGAAGATTTCAAATTCCTAAGCAGTATTTTCAGTCTGGGATTTCTTTGTTTCTGGATTTCATTACCAAGAATCTTCTTCAGCTTAATGTTCTTTATTTTTCTAAATTTAATCTGGAATGTATCTTTGAAGGAAATTACAAATCTTTATATAAACCAAGATGTAATTCCAAGAAAAATAGCAGCTATATGATTCTGTCTGGGAAATTGCTTTGAGGAAATTTAAAGGTGAATTCACCTGAAATTCTTCAGCTTTCATATATTCAGGAAATGAAACTTTATTAAAAGCCCCAATACTGAAAATTTGTAGTTTTCCTTGTATAATTTGGAATGGAAGAGGGAAGGTGATGTCCATTCTTATTATATCCCATAAAGGTGTGGATGTTACCTATAATCTAAGAAGCACAAAATACAAGAAATTGGAAGGAAATTTACAAAATTGGGACAGAAATATTTCAGAAAAACAGGGAAAATACTCTTATTTATGATATATTTGTCCATTTCTTCAAGCACCAATCCTGTATTTTCAAGATTTCTTCAATAATACCATACCATTTTTTATGCAGTTATGAGATATAAGAATTATTATGATCCATTGTAGTTTTTATGCCTACCTATTCTATCAATTTTATTCCTAAAATTCCTTCGTTATTGTAAAATAAATGCAAGTCCCCTTTTATTATCAAAAATGGAAATTGATTGCTCAAAGTTTAATGTTCTTTCAGATATAACCCAAATAGTCCTTGAATACCAGGAGGTAAGCACCAATCACTTTTTGGGGACAGAAAGTGTACAGGATCATTATAAAAGGAAAAATGTGTAATTAATAAGCAGATTCCTTGTTTATTTAAAATGAAATGATGATTTTTATTAATTCTAATGAGTAATTCTTTGCTTTTCAAAAGGTACTATTGATCTTTCACATTTTCCATTTGCCAGGTTCCTGCTACTTCTTTTTTATGGGAAATTACGTTGAAAAATAAAAGATGCAAGTTATTTTTCATCTTGTCCCCTTGAGATATTATTATCTATTTGAATATTTCTATTTTTCCTTGAATGTGGCTATTAATAAATTTCAAAAAACACAATAAAAATTTTCCCAAGTCATCAATCCAATATCAATGGTGGCCTTTGTCTAATCTCTCAGTTTTTTATTGGATCCTTCAAAATGCAGGCAGGTTGATTTGGTGCAGAAAGACGTTTATAGAAAAATGATTTCAATATCTGTATTGGACTGGCAGAAAAAAAGGAAAATATCCAAAAATATCAGAAAGTGATTGATATTCACTTCCAAAATAGTAAAAGAGCACAGAATTTTGCTAAGCTTACTATTTTATTTGGAATTTACTTTAGGTCAAAGATTAAATCAGAATTTCCAATAATCAAGAAGAAATTCTGATATAGAGAATTGAAATTTTACAGCCAAAAGTCAATATAATTGGGATTTTCATAAATAATTCTATTTATGGGTGAATTGAAGATCATTCACTATCTCTATAATAGCTCATAGAATGTTTTAAAAAAATTTAAAAGAAATATTTTGGGCAAATTACTCTTGTATTTGGGATTTTTTTCAAAATAAACTGTGAAGTGAACTTTGGAAGGCTGAAGAAATACTACCATAATCAAAAATTTACAGCATATAAATTCTTAGAAGCTCAAATGGATGGGTCCCAGAAGGGGGTTGAAGATGTGTTCAATAACACTGGAAGAAAGCTTGGAGCATGGTGTTAAACCTTGTTTGAACCATTTTTGAAATATTTCAGTCATTTTTAGCATGTAATTGACTGTTAAAATGAATGTTCTCCAGCCAGGAGGACGTTTCTGTGAAACATTCTGAGCTTAAGGCTCATAGGATTCTTGATAAATGTAGATATTATGTATGTTAGCCAAGAAAAAATACAAAAAGATATATACTGTATATTCTTTATCTTAACTTAAAAGTACTATTGTGCTTTTTTAATTAAAAAATATTTTCTGATGACAAAGAATCTGCATCATAACAGCAGGCTGAATCAATTTATGCTATCAAATTTCCAACTATTTTTAAAGCAGTGTTATTACCTTTGTTAAGAGAATTTTTTTAAAAACTCCAAAAATAATCAATTTAAAATGTTTCTTGACTTGCAATCACTTTTTTTGTATTTCTCTCTTCAATTCCGTATACAAAAAAGAAACTATTACTCGTCGTTTTGGAGATATTACATGATAAAACAAAATTAATACATCAAAATGGCTAAATGCAAGAAACAAATATGTGGAGCATCTCAAAAAATAAAATAGAAATACTTGAATTCCACATTTGTTCACAGTCTTAGAAAATTTCAGTTATTCCTTTCTTAGAATAGCTGAATCATTTTATGGATGGTATCATATCATGTTTTCTTTGATAGTTTTCTTTTTCATCTATATATCCCCTTTTCATTCTTTTATCCTTTCATTTATCTTTTTGTCCTTTTATGTGATTCATCATTTTCTTTGGATTAATCTGTGTTAAAATTGAGTCTTTTAGTTTTTTTAAATTTTGAAACCTTATCTATAAATTTTTATTGATTTTTGACTTCAATTGAATATTTATAATGTTTTTATCTTTATGTTACTTTGTTTCAAAATATACAGTTTCCTTACATTTTCTGATAATGAAGATTCTTTAATTCTCTTCAATATCTTATATTTATTGAGGTAATTACATTTCTGTAACTTAATTTATTGAGCTGAGTGATTATTTCTGATTTTTTTGATTTTTCCGTTTTTCTATGTTTTTGTCATTCTTTCAATTCCCTCAATATTTCCAACTTTTGATAACTTATTTAAAATTCTCAGGTTGATTTTTTTTAAATTGTCATTTTTAGAAATTTTGAATTTTCTTATTTTTTTAATTTTTAACTTTTTCAGTCATTTAATATTTTTTGTAAATTCCAAATACAGCTATATAGTTAATACAAGTGGACCAGCCAAGCCTTCTGCACCTGTTTTCCAGCCATACAGGTAAAAAAACAACAAAAAGTGTAAAAATTGAGGAAGGTTTTAAAATGAATAAAATCCAAATTCTCAAAATAAAATAAGATCAAAAACCAGGAATTTGAAGCAATTAGAAATATAATTAGAATAAAAAATTAGAAAAAATCTTCAAAACATTGGAAAAAATGAAAAAAGTGAGAATTAAATTCCTCAAAAGTTGCAAACAATAAAACAAAAGTTGAAACTTTGAACCAAACGTTTAAGTTAGAAACCAAAACAATGGTTAAGAAAACAGTTGATGAGAAATGATAAAAAATTGATCAGTATTTGTAAAAGGGCCTCTTGGGGATAACAAGAGTAGGATGAAAATAATGAATTAAGGAGCTCACTTGGAAGACTCCAAAATAAGCAAAGAAATAATAAAGTGTATATTTCTTCTGTAAGAAGAATTAAAGTACAAGGATGAGATTCGGAATAAGAAATGAAGCCAAATTTCTGAAGGGAGACCAAGTAACTTCTTTATTCACTTTTTCAACATTCCAGAAATAATTATAAAATTAGTAAAAGACATGACCATCAAATGTCCACCAACAGGCAAGAAAAGAGGTGCAAATGACTGATTTAATAATATCAGTATTGACTATCAAGATGAAAGAAAATAAACGTAGGAATAAGTCATGATATATTCATTAACTAGGGGAAAACCCCCAGGGTTGAAAGAGAGGCTGGTATATATTAATGTCTGAGAGCTTTACTCCTTCAGGCTGACAACTTGTATGTATTGAATCCTTGAAGATATATTGATTGCTTGAGGAAATGTACACCTGGCCAAATTGGGAAATGAACTGGGTTGAATGATTTTCCCAGGGTCTATTGCTAAAATAAAGGCTTCTATGGAACAATACTTTATTAAATGAATGTGGTTTACAATGTGGATTGATGGAGATTTGACACTTTACAGCTGGTTTGGAACTTCCTCTTGAATATCTCTTGAAGTGATACTGCATTCTTGAATAGAACCACTACCTGATCTTTGAGGTGATTGGTATTAAAGGAACCACTGAGCTTAAGCCTTGATTAATATTCCTGAAAATATTCAGCCATCATTGCATAAAGGTATTTTTGAAATTGAAGTATAGCCCCCTTATTTGGTCACCATTTGATTGCTGCTGAAAAAAAGATGCATAATGGTGTATAACACGAGTTATGGAACTTTTGGTTCTTGAAGGGAAAATGTAGCAAAAAGAATTGTGAAGGATAGCCTTGACAAACATTGGAAAAGGTGGTTTTGAGGGCTTCATAGGCTTTATGGGTGTTTGTGGACAGCTTTAGTGTTCTTTCCATTTTTGGGTTTCTGGTCAAAAAGGCCTGTGCAGGCTTAACAATGTATTTTCAGAGATTGTGCAAGACGTGAATTTAAACCCAAATAGTCTGATATGGCCATTCGGGAATATTTCTCATATTTCATCGGAAAATGTAATAATATGGCCAAATTTGCATAAATACCCAAAATTGCCAAAAGTGCACAAATTGTGCAAAACTGTATTTACAGATTAAAAATCATAATATGGGCTTTTGAGATGTATTTAGCCTGCTGACTGGGAAATGCCCAAAGTTTTCCAAGTGCAGAAAATGACCAAGAGGGGCAAGGCTGGCCCCAGATGATGAAATTGCCATAAAAGGCCAAAGAAAGTGAGTGTGGCAATTTGGACAAAGAATGATGTATATGGCCAAATTGCCATTAATTGGTTTTGGTATTGATATGCTATGAAATAATTCAAGAGGGTAATTATCCATGTTTGTGACAGTAGTGTTAAAGAAATGAATGAAGACAAAAAGATAACAAAGACCTAGAAAAGAGAAAAACAGGAAGAGGGGGGAAAAATTCATTGAACCAAAAAATTGAAAATTTAAAAAGATGAGCAAATAATTAATATAAAAAAAGCAGAAACATAAAAAATACAAGAAGTCTAATTGAAAATCATTAAAGGAAAAGTCATAACAACAAGAGAATTCATATATAAGCTTTTTATATGATACAAATTAACATAGATAAAACAAAAAAAGAATGACATAAGCATAAAAAATGTAAAAATAACAATATATAAATCAGGTGAAGCTTGCAATGATAAAGAATAAACAATGAAAAGATCAAAAATTAATGAGAAATTAAGTTTGAATTCAGAATGAAAAAAGTAAAAAATGAATCATTAATTCATTATAAAACATTAAATAAAATCCAAAATCAAAAAAGAACAAATATTATCAAAATTACATACACAGACAAGGGGAAAAAAGCCAAAATCCTAAACCCCAAGGCATCTTTAAGATTCTATGTTTGGATTTTCCCACAAAAAAACTTGAAAAATTCTTTCAAAGCACAAATTTTGCATTCAGAATTTATTAGAGTGTTAGGGTGACTCTATGATATAGCTGTACAATGACAAATAAAAGCTATAACTATGAGTGTGACACAAAAATAAAGATGATAATTCAGATAATAGATGGTTAAAAGGGCTATACTAAATGTATTTAGTGATGTTGAGTACTGGGGATAGCCCTGGGTGCAGTGTTTATCTGTTGGTTTACAATAATAAACCTTACAATAATTACAATTCATAGCTATAACTGTTAAATTCTGAGGGTACCACTTCTTTTAAGAAGATATACCACATACAAGTACTAAGTACAGGATGATGGATTAGCCTTTTGGTGAGGAAAAGCCTCCTTTTATCTTGTTCTGGGGTAGTGGGAGGTTGTTTACCTCTGCACACAACCACAGAGTGAAATTTTCACTACTGTGGGCTGGTTTGTGGCTCTACACACTCAATACAGACTTTCATTGGGTGGAAATGTGGTTTTAGAACCACAAGTTGTCATTTTTACCCTATACATAGTGAAGATTTTCACCAATGGAGTTTACAGGTGTGTTCTGGTGCTTCTGACGCGTCAGAAGCTGTACAGAACCTGCATAGACCTCTTTATTTGACTGAACTATGAGGTATTGAAGTATAAACAAGCTTCTTTGTCTATTTGACACCTCATAATTATAGTTATGGGATAGTTTCCCACAGTAAAGGTGTATTGGCCAAACTGTGGGATTTCAACCTTAAAGCTACTATACCTTTGTCAGTTTTCAAGATATTGAGCTCAATGTTGGTTTATTGTTTAGCCCTATATGTGTTCTATACAATGGTACCTCATTTTATATGGTTTTCATTCAATATGGCAAAACTTTGCAATGTGCATGTTTTCTTATACATATTTATGATTTGCGCAAAAACTGTATGGATCTTGTTTGCCCCATAACTTGTGTTCTAGATGGGATATGGGGGAATAGATGGGACCATCAGATAGCCCTGATTGTTTCCTTTCTCAAAAGACCCTCCTTTAGGTATCTCACACTAAAACTGTAGAAGTTGGATGAGAGGTGAATATTTTATTCACCCTTATTTGAACTTATTTTGGCCATAACTCCTGTAATTTTGATGCTAGCTCAATTTGGCTAGTACCATTGGATATCCCTGATGTAGAGCTTCAATTTAAATACCCATTTGATGGGGTTAAGCCTCTTCCTCTGGATTTCAGATTGGAGGTGGAAAATAAGGTTTATGCTGAGCAATATCTTTGAGCAGTAATAACTTTGTTATTCCTTTTCCTATGATGATGGGACTTGTTTATTTGTAAACTGGTGGGCTTTCTCTTTATTTTGATACCTTTTGAGCTAATTTGGCTCAGCTCCATTTTTTGGTGGTATCATAGCTCTCCTATTGGTTTATGGTATTTGGCTGTCATGCTTGTGCTCTGTCTTTGAGTCATGGGCTGACATAGAGTATTATGGTATTTTTGAATGAATAAATATATTTTGATGAGAAAAAAAAGGGGTAAGAAAATTTCCCATAAAAGTGGACTATTGATGTATTAAATATTTCAAAGAATTCTTTTTCAATAATTTCTAATTGAATCATTGGCTTGGTCAAGAATATGAAAAATGACTTCTGTAGGCTCTTGAAGAAATTAAAATTGAAATTATCCAGAAATAATAATTTTTTCAAGAATGAATACATTATTTCTTTGATTAATTTCAAAGATAACTATGAAGGAATTTTAACATCTTTCCACACCTAAAAGGCAAAAATTCTTCTATTATTTTATTAATTGATGTTTTGGAAATCCTTTCAGTGTGGGATGGGATGATGAACTCCTTGAGGGAGAAATCACATGTAAACATTTTGGAATTTCTGGAATAATCCCGCAGCCAAAGGTGCTAATGGGGGTTTAGCTTCCCATCTGAATATAATAAAAAATCTCCCTAAATAATGTTTCAGGAGCTCTTCTAAGTGAAAAGGGCCTTTCACTCAGTAAACTGTGAATCACTTGTTGAGTGCTCAGAATTTGATAAAAAAGAATACACGTAAGAGGGTAATAAGGATTGGATTTCTAATAAAAATAAATATAAAAAAAGCAGCAAAAATATTGAAATAAGAGTACAAAATAAAGGAGCCAACCACAAACAAGTTTGAGTCCACTGTCTCAACCTGTCAGAAAGAAAGAGAGGGGTTAATAAGGATATGGCCACCAAACCTCTACTGAATAGGTGAGAAAGTGCAAATCCCAACTTGATACCAATAAATAGGATATTCAAAAATAAGAAGCAGAATATTCATTAAGTAATAAATCAATGTTTTCAGTAAACACATTAGTGGTCCTTTTTTCAAAAACATTCCTCAGGCTCAGTTTTGAGGTTTTTTTATTTTTTTTGCCATATTCTTTCCAACATGGGATGTCAATATCCCCAAATTTCTTTAATTTTTTTTGCCAAATTTCTCAAATTCTAAAAATTTGACAAAATGGCATATTTTCTTCAAAAATTCATTTAAAATCTTCCAACTTATGAATGTCCTTCATTTTTTTCAAAATTAAGGGTTCAACCTTGACAATGAAAAGCTAGAAGCCCATAATCTTAGGGAATACTTCTGGTGGGTCAAGTGAATGCACAAAAAGGTTTTTTTCATGTTTGTAATATCACTATTTTTAAATACAAAAGTGCCACATGTTTGATAAAAAATGAGACTGAGGTGCAATTTAAGCAATAAACAGGACTGAGGAGGGGGATAATGGACCTAAATTGCATATACAAAAATCAATCAACCTCCAAAATAGTTGGCTTTTTCTGAGGGGAGTAGGAATATTGGAAAGATATGACACCCTGGGTTTCTTGAATTTATCTTCCCACCTTAGGGCTTGTGGTTGGGCATTAAATCACCAATTCACAGTAATGGGAGGACTGGATAAAATTTGCAATTATGATATCCAGTGGAACAAAATGAGAACAGCCATCCAAGAAGCAGATTAAAATGGATGGATTATCATTTTGAGGAAAGAAATAGGGGAAAAACAGTAATATTGGGCTTTGGAATCAAAGAAAACAGGTCTTTGATGCTTATTTTCAATTGGATCCCCCATATCAGGCATGGACATCCACTTGCTCTTTGGAGCCTGGCCAACATCTTCATACCACTGATGGGTCTTAAAACTCTTCAATAAATTCTAATTCAGGATATGATATCTTTCATCTGTAATATCTATCTCATATTACAGTTCATTCAGAAGTAGATAACATCCTATGGAATGATAATCAACTTTACAGATTTTGGAGGAAATATTTTATTATCAGTTCTTTCTACTATTAAATTCAAAATTCTTAATAAGGGAAGGAATGTTACCTTATCTTATACAAAAGCACTCACCAATATGCATCAAAGAGGAACATAGATAATTTTGGTTTTTGAATAAAAGTTAAATTCAAATTGATAGTAAAAATACTAATATGTGATTACTACTAATAAAATGATGTTCATTTAGGATAAGATATATATAGAAGAGAATCAAAATTAAATATATGAGTAAAAAATCCTATAAGAAAGCTAAAAGAAGTTGCTTGGTGTAAAGAAATTTTTAAATATGAAGAAAACGTAAAAAATTTCAAATCTTAGGTATTCAGAGGTCCAAATTGTATCACTCATTATTATACATACATTTGAGTTCTATCTTTGTTTAAATAAATCAAATTCCAATCACAATTAGCAAAATGGCTACACTTGACAGCGGATTTTGCATTTGGAATTTTAAATGGGAGATAGATTGGATTCAGGTTGGAAATAGCACAGAAATTGAACTTAGAAATAGCAGTTTTGAAAGAAATTCAAGCCACATACGCAAGCCAAAAATTATGAATTCAGTTTACTCAATGGAAGTTCTTGGTTGGGCTTGTCAGAGTTCATCAATTCAACAATACATTCTTTAAAAAATTATTTCAATTTCCCCTTTGTTTTAATCTTTTTTATTCCTTTTCATAATTTCCTTCACAGAAAATTCAACTTTTTGGTTCATTATTATAGATTTATGAATATGTATTTCAGTTTCAATATCGATTCTCTTTCAAGCTCACCTATAAGATTTCATAGATGAATATTTTCGAAATTGGAACCCTCAAATTTACAAAGAAGCTTTTCATAGATGATAAATTTTCTTGGGTAATTAGGCACTTTCTTCACATGTCAAAATTATCAGAAAAATATCCTACCATTGAACCTTCTACTCAAAATAAAAAGATGTATTTAGTGAGACATTATATCCCCCACCTTTTCCCCTTGTTGAAGTAAGATTTCAATCAAAATCAAAAAAAGCTGTCAAGAATTATGGGACAAACTCATTTTAAGGAAAGGCCCATAAAATTGAGTATATATTGAAATACTATATCCCCTGTTTCAACCCATAAGCTTCTTAAGAGGAGGGATATAAGGTTATAGCTAGATCATATGAACATTTAAAGTAGAATATTGGGGTTTGGTTATAAAATTTGGGACCTTCTTATTATATAGCTTCATGGTGTAAACTAATAACTAATTTGATATTCATATGAAAAGGATTTTTAATAAAAGAATTTTAAATCTTCATAAAAATTAAAAAAAGGAATTTCTTTGAATTTTTGGGCCATTCAATGATTTTATTCATTGATACCAATCAGGATTAATTGTGTATATTATTCTTAATAAATTATTGATTGTGATCCAACCATCTTTATCTAGTGATATACATCAATATGTGAAATTCCAACAGCATTCGGGGTGTTATTTAGAGTAAATTAGGGTAGTGTCTTTATTCAGAAATTCAATTGAGCTTAAAGAATGCAACTATTTATGCTAAATTTGAGAAAATTCAATCCTCATGTATGAATATGGCTAAACATCAATTCTCCAATTATTTGATTATCTGAAAACATTCTATCAAGATAGTTTTCTATTTAATGTATTTTTTGATTTTATTTGATGTATTATATAGGTTCTCTACATTTTAACTTCAATTTCCTAAAGATTAATCCCACTCTTAAATTATTAGGATATACGGAGAGCCCTCCATGCACCTAGAAACTACCTATTATCCCTAAATTTGATGGGTTGATAGCTTCAAGTATTTTAAAATGTACTTTTGACTTTAACAATAATTCAAAATAAAAATTAATATCATCAAAATAAATTCAGAGAGTAATTTTTCAGTTTCTTTACAATAATAGTTCTTCAAATTTATGGGTAAACCTTTATAGACTTCTATTTCTAATTTAAGTTAATATGATAAGAACTTTCAACAATTCTTGAAAATAATGAAAGACTTAATATTAATCAATAAATTGAAAAATTCAATTATTTATGCTCAAACTATTGGACTGCTATATAATATTGAGGAAAAACAACTGGTAGAATTTGGTTCTTTTCAAAAATATCTTTCTTAGAACATATTTATAAAGCTTCTGGTAGGTTTTTGAATCTGAGATTCCTTTCATAAATTTATAAAGCCAAAATTAATGATATATTCGGAAAAACCAGCTGTTTATATAGTGTAGTTAAGCAAATTATATATATACCTACTTCTAGTTTTTTGACAAAATAAGAGGGGAATTTTTCTTGTTTTTATGTGTTATTAATGCTTAATAAGAGGGTTAAAGTGTTTATCAAAGTATTATTAAATAAGGAAAGGCCACATAATTAAGCTAGAACCTTGTGGGAATTAAGCTTGGAGTAGGACAAATATCACTTCAGGGCCATTTCCACTCATAATGAAAACATTATCTGAATAATGTTTTAATTATTCAATCATAATTATAACAAAATTACCAAGGAATTTACATTTTCAATATCATTTTTAGATGGAACTCTGTTAAAAGTGGCTATTCAGATATTCTTAAGCCCATTAATGAATGTTCTTTACAAACAATTAGTCATCTATCCAAATTAATAATGAATGAAATTCTTTGATCACTGAGACTTTGTTGAAAATTTCGAAATATATCTGTTTCAAAATTAAATACTAATTCTGTTGAGCCTTTCAAAATGAAGACAATATAATCAATATAAATTCTAAAGACTATTGAACAGGATTTAAATGAAATGAACTTCTTTGATATTTTTTTAACATAATGAAATTCCTTATGGGAAGATAATTTTTGGAGATTAGATGAACTGGTCCATATTTCATGAAATAAAAAAATATATTTTTATTGCTCATTAATACTATTGAAATTGTATTGAATTGAATATATACTCCTATTTTTATTTCCAATTTTTTTTTGAAAAAGAAAAATTATTTGAATTCGTTCTTTAAAGATCAAACAGAAACACAAAATCCACAAAAAAATATCTTTAAAAATTTTTCTTTCAGAAATAATTCATCCAAAATGATAGAGCTACGTCAAAAAAATGAAGTACAATAACATTTATGAGAGGTGCATTTAAATTCCTTTAATTATTACAATAAAGTTTCTTTTACATTTTCTGTAGAAATGAAAGTGCAAAAACTTCCTTTCTGTTACTCTAAAACATTTTCTTTGTTTTTTATTGAGTTTTTCTGAGTTTTTGCATCCATGGTTTATAGTGATATTTTATTTTGATTTTTTGATAAATGTTTTATTTTTTATTTTTTGTTTTTATTTTCCTGGGTTTTTTCTCCTATTTTTGTAAATTAATTCTTTTTTCTTTTAATTTTTTTTTAATTTGAAATTACAGTAGCAGCTCTTTTCAAGGACTGCTACTGTAAGATTTTTGACATATGTAAGCTGTATTACATTTCAGGCACAGAAATAGCTGCTTATGTAATATTGTTGACAATTGTCAAAAATTGCACAGTTGCAGCCATTACAGAACTTTACTGTAATATACTTAGAATTTTATTGATTTTCTCCAGTAGCAGGTCCTTTATTATATAGAGACCACTATTTCTCTTTTTAATTGAGAAACAACACCTTCGAAAAGCCAGAGGAAGTAAATTTCTCTTAAAAAAAGATAGATTTTTTAGTTAATAGTAAAAACTGATGAGACTTTTCAACAATGAAAAGGAATGATAAAATGAAAATATAAAAATAAAACTTCATTTCTTGGAATTCTAATCAAGAAATAACCAAATTCATACAACTTTATTTGTATTTTTTGGAAAATAGTTTTATTCAAAAGAATTTTTAAGCCTTTATATGTTCCCTCTGAGGTTTCAGAACTTAAAAATATAACAAAAAAAAGTTTCAGCCAAGCCAGTTTCTTCAAAAGAGGCTTCAGCTGAAAAAAGCTGATATTGAAATTTGTGAGCCACTTTTTGAGGAAGAAATAACAATTGATATTGTTACCAAGTAATAGTAAGTCATGAATTACGTCAGATGAAAGCTTTATTCATTTTCAAAAATAGTTTTTCACTCTTTTGGCCTTCAAAAACACTGGAATGATTTGAATTGAAAAGAAATTTTGAGCTCAAATTTCATATCTTGTGAAATATTCATTTGAATATGAAGATATAAATGTGAATAAATTTCCCATAATATATTATCTAATTACTCTATAAAGTTGAAAAAGGAAGAAAATATTGGATATTCTGTAATATTCCAGTGGCTTGGAAGACCTTGGAAGACTAACAAACATTGGAATCCTGGGTCTAACCTATTTCACAATAAGGGTCGAAGCGAGTCCAAGATAGGTCCAATCTGATTTCCAAATGCAACACCTGCTGTCAGGTGTAGCCAATTTTCTCATGGTGAATGTATGATCAAAGGGAAGAAATCACTATATATAATATTATCTTTCCAATTATACATAGATTCCAAAGATATTTCTTATAGCTCTGGTATAATTTGTTTAGAGTTTTTTATTTGAAATGGGACCTAAGCTAGATCTTGAAAAAAATTATAATTCTATCAGAAATCTATTCTCAATAGAAAGTGGATAAGCTTTATATAATGAGTTCAGTATTTCTGTTGAATCAAAAAAAAAATATTTAAAATTAAGGTATATAGTTTCAAAATTAGTACAAAGCTCAATAAGCGTTGAATTATAGTATCAGTCAATTGGAATAATTAATATTATCTTCAATTTGGCTTGATTTAATTTTGCTAATAAGCAGTTATTATTGATTTTTGAACATACAATCTCTTATCATTCAAGCTTATAGCTCATCCAAAAATTATTATGAATCATGTGATTTGATATAGTTATATTATTTTAATCCTTTTTTGTCAATTAATTATATAATATACCTATGTAAAAATATGGTATCAAAATTTATGAAGTAAAAGAGCTATTTATTTGAATCTTCCCACAACATTCCTTATTGTTGCTGAGAATATTAACAAAATGTTTCACATTTGAATCCATTTTTAACCCATTATTTATTTGTAATGGTACTGATGTATACAGTTGCTTTGAACCTACAGCACCTTAACCCAAGGCTTGTCTTATTTCATGGTGTTTTCTTGTGAATATTACTTTGTAACCTCAAAAATATCCCTTGTAAAGCAGTTTTTTCATGAATTCTCATCATTCCTGGGATGATAACTCCTTTTTTCCTATGTAATAATAGATTTAAGGAAAACTATTTTGGAATTTGTGTAATTAAAAACTCTTGAAGTTAGTGTTTTTTATTTATTTTTACTCCATACAAACTTTGAGCATAGGAAAATTGATTTGTTTTAGTTGAAAATTTCATATCAAAACCTTGTACTTAGCATTATTTCATTTTTTTCTCTCTTTTTAAAGCAAATCAGGTAAACAAACATCTATCAAAACTCTTTCTTAACTCTTTTCCTACTCTATACACAAAAACTAGATCAATTCAAAAAAAATCTTCATTTATTTCAGTTTCAATGAAAAATGATTACTATTAAATAAAATAATATCAATATTAGTGGATTGGTGAATTGATGTAATCTCTCTGACATGAATTTACCAAGATTTATTCGAATTTGAAAAGATCTTCCAAATTTCCATAATAATTTAGTAAAATGGTCTTAAAAAAGCCCATTTTCCCAACTTTCATATTCAATTGAGAAGATTCTTAGAGGTTACACTGCTTAAGGACTGTTCCCCTCCCAAAAAAAAATTATCAAAATAATTCACTGTTTTTAATCTTTTTATTCTTGATTAATTAGCTTTATTGTATGGATTTTTATACAAAAAAAGTAAATAAGTATTAATAAACTCAGTAAGTATGAATAAAATTGATATTATCCTTCTTTAAGACCTACCTCAATCACACATACAGTTTTGAAAAAATTAAGGGAACTTCACCCCCAATAAAGCTCTTTCAGCTTTCAAGATACCCCCATAACAGGGTATTTTTTTTCTAATTTTCCAATATTTAATTTCTTTTAGTATAATATTTCTCCTTTTAACTCCGCTGGATTTAATTTTGAACTCAGAAACCCTGATTTTATTAGAAAAAAAGTTCTTGGCTTGACTCGAACATAGACTCCTTAATAAGGTTTTTGAAGGCTAATTAATATTAAAATTCAAAAATAAAATTAATCCACTGATTTTGGTAGATTTTATATACAGATATTTATTTAAAACCATCTTCAAAGAAATATTATTCATCTAGCCCTCATTTCAGAAGATATTGTTTCATGGGAGTCAAAAAAGTATCAATAAGAATTAATTGAAATTGAAATTATTTAAAGGTTTTTTCTTATATGAAGAGACTTCTTTTGAAAATAAAACTGTTAAGAACCTAAATGGAAGAATTTTTAATAATATTTTCCCTTAATAAAATGAAATTTTTCACATAGGGAAGTTTTGAAAATTTTGGAAAAAACAAAAATGGTGATTAAATGAATTTTTTATAGAAACTTACATTTCATTAATCTGTGGCATTTTCTTTCAAAGAAATTTGTTTATAACATATGGTGAGCTCTTATTTTATTTATCCAATTCTCTGATTTTGTTAAAGACCAGAAAAATCAAATTGATAACATTATTTTGATTTTAAAATTTCAAATTTTAAACTTGTTCATTGGAAGTTGAAAAATGTCTAAATCTAATATTTCAAGAGATATTTGATATTATTAAATAACCTTTCCGAAATAATTATCAAGATTTAAATATATTTGGATAAAAAAATGAATAAAGGATATTGGTAAATACATTTAATCCTCTCTTGTGTACTTACCATAAATTATCAAACACACATAATGAATCCCCAGGACCCGAATGCAGTTTTGAATCCCTGATTTTTCCAAACTAAATCCCCACGAAAAACCAAATAACTTCTTTTAAATCCATAAATCCCCTGAAAAGTCAAAAAACTGCACACACCCCCTTATCTTTTGACTCTCTCAATTTCTTTTCTTGATTAAAATATTTATCATTAAATCCAACTTATAAGCTTGAGTCCCCATTTTCCCTCCAAAATATGTATAAAACTTCTCTTATCTTTTTTTTTACCCTTCAAATCCTCATGTTTTTTCATTTTTTTCTAATTTTAACTAACTTGTAATTTTCCAAAAATCCCTTAAAATTCCTTTTTTCCACTTCCAAAACTCTTAATTCATTTCCAAAGATTCTGAAACCTCTAACAGAGAGTGATTTTGAAACACTTGAGAATCTCTGGAAATATTTCCATAATTCAGCCCGGGAAGAGGGGCATTCTGTTTCCACTTTGAAGGCAAATATTAATCAAAACCAAATTTAAATTTTCTGTTACAGGTCCGCTACCCCCACTTCCCAAATTTCACATTCCAAAGATCATAAAACAAGAAAGTTACATTTCCCTTTTAGACCTTATTACAGAGAATATTGCAATAAATTTTTATGGAATATTGAATCCAAGAGCTCTGAGCATAATAATTAAAGGATTGAAAAAATTCTATTAAATTCCACCTTCAGAAAATTTGATAGTAATTAAATTTCCTAAATTTCCAATATTTCTGCCACCTCCCTATTCCAATAAATTTTAGGCTCAATTTGGAAATAAAAGAGAAGAATAAATACCATTAAGTCTTGAAGGAAACTATAACCAAAAAAAAATTAATAAAGATAATCTTCAAATCAAAATTCCTATTTATTCCCTTATTTATATCCTCAACAAAGAATTTTCTTATGTTCATGTTGAAAATACCAATAATATCAAATTTACTCCTTATTTTGCACCCATACTGGAGAACTGAAACTCTTTTAAGGCTTTTCCCATGTTATTCTTATGAATTTCAAATACAAAAAAAAAATCCCCTTATCTCATATTGTTGTATTTTCCTTTACCAAAATCACTTTTTCTGATTCCTTCTTTCTCATTAAATAAATAAACAGAAAGAGATTATCACTTTAATTTGAAAAGACTTAATAAACTGATTCTTTACAAAAGAAATATTCCACCACCCCAATTTCATTTTTATTGATGGAAATTTGGCCTTAGAAAAAGAGGTCATCCTCCACATCTCAAGAACTGTTATATTTATTCTACACATCAATAAAGATGTTTCACCTTATTGTATGAGGAAATATAGATAAGGGAAATTATTTGATAACTTGATTCATCATTGGAATTAACTATATAATTATTTCTTTCAACCTTATCTTTACCCTTCTCTTTTCATTTTCAAACTTATTATGTGATTTCATTCTCAGATTATTTATTCTCATTAAGAAAGGGATTTCATAAGTAACTGGAATAAAATGAAGAATTAAATCATATATACTCATTTAATTCATGGCATAAAATACACTAGTTCTTTAACATTTTCAAAATATTTTACCTGGAAATCTGGTCTACCAAGCTTTACCCTTTTTAACATGAGGAAGTAACTATTATGAAGAGCCCTTGAAATTCAAGAGAATTAGAGGAAGACCCCATGAGGAAAAAGAGGAAGAACAGGGATCCATTCAAATTTTAAATAATTGGAAAAAAATTCAAAATAAAGAGGAAGTCCTGAATTCAATAATACCATTTCCAGAAATCAAAATCCCAATAAATCTGGTTTTCTAATCCCAATACACATATATGGATTAATATTCCTTTGAAAATTCCAATTTGTCTTCTTTACCTTGAGTTTTTAAAAACTTTAATCCACCTTAAAAGAAATCATGACCAACCCACAAGGTCTCAAAGATTTTCCAGGACAGGACCATATACCTGACACCATTCTGTATTATTTTGATTCAATTAATATTAAATTTAAACATTTCCAAAGAAATTTTCACTCAATTGATGAGTTCTCTAAGCTTTTTATATTTCATTTTCTATAAATAATCTTCCAAAAAAGCTCTGGTGTCTTTATTTTCTATGTCCCTGGTTGAAAAAACTTTCCAACATAAATTTTTAAGTATAATTTAAAAAATTTAAATTTTCAAGGTGATGGAAACTGTGAATATAGGACTGTGTGTGACCCATTTCATTTACAATAAATAAGACAAATCTTGAGATCTTAGGGGAATTTTTTTGAATAATTTCAACAAAATCAGATTTTTTATGAAATAATGAATACTTCTTTTTCCTCACCTAAACAGTATTTTTAAAGGCTTCAATTTTATGAAGATTTTAGCCAATACCCAAAAAGTAAGTGGATTTTTATTCTTGACATAGGTGATTCAATTTCTAATAAATAAGAAAGATCAATATCATTTTATTCCTCCATCCAATCCTTTAATTTTTTTTCCCTCATTCCTGTATTCCAAAAAGGAAAATACTCTGATTTTATTTGTTTATCAAATTATATTTATCATTTTATCTCTTTGGATGTTACTATATCTAGTATATTTCCCATCTCAAATTTTATTCCTCATTTTTAGTTGAATTTTTTACCAATAGCTCTGATGTGGGCTAATAAGTACTAGATGAACTTTTTTGTTTTCTTTATAATACCTTCCTTCACCATTTAAGAATTCACCAAATAACTTTTAGGTTTACTTTAATGAGTCTTCTTACTATTTTTTTTTAATACATGTTATTAAATTATCCCAACTCAATTATTTTTGGATTTTAAATCCTCATTAAATCTTATCTTTCATTTCCCTTATGTTATTAAATACATAATCATATATTTACTAACCTCCCCCACCCCCCACAAAAAAAAACAGTTTTGAAGTCTTCACATGACATTTTTATAAAAAATCATTTTAAGACCAAAAATTCTTAAAATTTTGAACCTTTTTCAATGGTTTTTTTTTTTTTTTTTTTTGGTTTTCCTAAATTTTTTTATAATAATAATGAAATTTTTAAATACAAAAAAAAAAAAAAAAAAAAAAAAAAAAAAAAAAAAACTTAAGAAATTAAAAAATTCATTTATTTATTTATTTATTAATTTTTTCTAAACTTCTTTTTTTTAAGTATTTAATTAATAATTATTAGTTTTAATGATAAAAAAAAAATAAAAAATAAAAAATATTAAAAAAAAATTTCAATTTTTTATTTCCAATTTTAAGAATTAAATAATTTAATAAAATTTTAAAAAAAAAAAAAAAAAAAAAAAAAAAAAAAACTTTTTTTTGTGAATAATTTTTTTTTTTTTTTTTTTTTTTTTTGGTGTTGGTGTTGGTAAACAAATATCAAACCCTTAGATTTTTTTACCAATTTATGATCAAAACACATTAAGTGACCTATTTTTTTTTTTAAAAAAAAAAAAAAAAAAAAATTCCACAGGCTTAGTTTTGAGAATTATTTTTTTTTTTTGTCATATTTTTTTTTTTTTTTTTTCAACATGTGATGTGAAGATCTTCAAATTTTTTTATAATTTTTTTTTTTTAAAAAAATTTAAGGTAAAATCTTTGAGAATCAAAACCCAAAAAAAAAAAAAACCTAAAATTTTTAAAATTTTTTTTTTTTTTTTTTGAATGGAACAATTTTAATCCCAAAAAATATGCTTCTCTTTTTTTTTTTTTTTTTTTTTTTTTTTTGATGTTCTTTTGTTAATGTTTTTTTTTTTTTAAGTAAATTTAAAATTTAATTTATGTTATTATTGGAAGGTAAAATTCCATTTATGGAATTAAAAGTGTCATTTATGGAAGGCATTAACAATGATATAATAATGTCATAAATGGAATTCAAAAGTGTCATGATAATGCCATAAATAGTATTAAAAGTGACATTTAATACCATTTATGGAATTATTTACAGTTCCGTAAATCACATCAACAACTGCATGACAATTACATTTATGACATTAACAATAGCTTAAGAATGTCATTTATGATATTAATAATAACATGAAAATGTTATAAATGGTATTAATAGTGCCAATTATGGAATTAATAGTAAAATAATAATTCAATTTTATAAAATTAAAAGTTTTCAAAAATTATATCAAAAATAACCATTAATGAAATTAAAAAAAAAAAAAAAAAAATGATATATAAAAAAAAAAAAATATCATTTATTTAAATTAATAATTTTACATTAAAATTGAGAGTTTTTTTTTTTTTTAATAAATCATGAGTTTTTCTTTTTAATTAAAATTAAAATTTTAATTAAAAAAAAAAAAAAAAAAAAAACAATTACATAAGATAGCTTAACTTATATATATATATATTATTAAATTGTATATTTTAGTTTACCAAAAAAACCCTTTTTTTTTTAAAAAAAAAAAAAAAAAAATGATTAATTAAAAAAAAAAAAAAAAACTTTTTTTTTTTTTTTTCATATTATTATTTATTAATATTAAAAATTATTAAAAAAAAAAAAAAAAAAAAAAAAAAAAAAAAAAAAAAAGCAAATTAATTTTTTTTTTTTTTTTTTTTTTCTTTTAAATAAAAAAAAAAAAAAACATTAATTAATTAATAATTATTATTATTTTTTTTAAAAAAAAAAAAACATTAATTAATTAATTAATTAATTAATTAATAATTATTATTTTTTTTTAAAAAAAAAAAACATTAATTAATTAATTAATTAATTAATAATAATAATTATTATTATTATTTTTTTTTTTAAAAAAAAAAAAAAAAAGGTCTTTTTAACCATATTTTTGTTTTTTGTTTTTTTTACCAATTCTTCAAAAAAAAAAAAAAAAAAAAAAAATATATTATTTGTATATTTAACTAAATCAAAAAAAAAAAAAAAGAAAAACATGTTTTTTTTTTTGTTTTTTTTTTTGATTCAATTAATAACTTCAAAAGTAAATTATATTTTTTTTTTTAAAAATAAAAAAAAGAAACACTTTACATTTAATAATAAAATATATTTTTTTATTTATTTTATACTTTAATATAAATGAGTGAGATTGCATTTTTTTGAATAAATTTTCTAGTTTTTTTATTATGATTTTAATCAAAAGGAATTGATTTTAATTTTTTTTTTTGTGAATAAAAAATAATCATCAAACAAAAAAAACAAACGTCTTTTAAAATTAAATCCAGATCTTTGTGTGTTGAGTTTAAAATTGTATTGATTTTAACAGCTTTAAGGTGTGGTTGATAGGCAAGCTTGCAAACAGGCAGTTAACATTCTACATCAAGGTTTCTTTAACAAACCTATGCTCCTGTCAATGGCTGCCATAATATTCCATTTCCTTTCAAAATCATGGCCCAAGCATTATTGCAAGGGAGAATTCAGTTACATTCTTTCGAGATCAAGGCATCCTTATCACATCATAAACCACAACTTAATATTTTCTCTAACAAATTCATTTTAAAAGTTTTTATTACAATTTTTTTTCAATTCCAAAAAGCATTACCAAAACGTCTCCTTCAAATAGAGTAAAAAAAGGTATTTTTAAAATAAATAAACAAGCTATTATTATCATTATTTTTTTTTAAAAAAGATCGAGATATTCTACAAGTTTCAAAGAATTCTTTAAGAAAAAAAAAGAAATGTCTACCAACACGGTATTAAAGCAATAATCTGATACTCTTTAAAAGAAAATTGCAACATTTTCCAAATGTCTAAGCTGTAAAGCGTTCAAGAAATCCCTGAGTTTATCGTTTTCGCCTTTTTGCTTGAAATGATTCATCCAGGTCCTCAATAGGTTTTGTTACTTGATCACTGTTTCTTCTTGTTGACTTTGAAATCGATAATTCATCTTGAGCCCCCACACAATGTTTCTTGGCGTTAGAATTTTTGGTATGAACTCGAATCGATTTCCTATTTGACGTTTTCCCTACCGATTTCAAATTGTCCTCTTTGTTTGACTCAGGTTTAATTGATGTGCATCCAAATCCTTTAGTTTCTTTTGTTGAATTCAAATTTTTATGGATTGCGTCTCTAGTCTTATCAGGAAACGAGTGTGATTGGCTCAAATGAGGAGGTGAAGTAGACCACTGTCGTAGTTTACGCTTTGCGAACGACTTATCGGTGAATTCACTAAGAATCAAATCGGGTTCTGTAGGAGCTAAGTGCGAAGGTGAATCTGTAAATGGCCAAATAGCTCACATTGAGCCAACGTTTTTATTGATGTTGAACCTCGCTTGAACGGTCACTTACTGGCCTTAACAGTCATGATAGGAGTATCAATTGGTGACAATTCTTGACGAGTTTCTAGATGTAAATCATCTAAAACAATACATTAACAATGACATTTGATTTGAAAAACCAATTAGGTAAAATATCTAGACTGACCTAGTTGCTGAGAACATTTGAATTCCTCTTGATCAGCAAGACCAGATGACTCAACATCAATCTGGCGCTCAGTAGTGATGGGGGAAGTTCCTGATGAATAATAATCACGTCTATCTTGATAATCACCGATTAGGGTTTTTGGTGCTAGACTTTGATCACTTGGAGAAGCATGGTTACCAGACACGACCGATTTTCTTTTTTCGGCGTCAATATTTAAATTGCTAGGCAATAAAACTGAACGAGGTGGTTGATCTGAATGAAGAGGTTCATGAGTGATTTTAGGAATGATTAAATTGGATGAAGATGAGCGAGGATGAGTGACGATTTTGGTGGGATTTTCAGGCAAAGCATTTGGTTGATGAGACTGAGAGGTATCCAAAGCAGTGACCCAAGGGTGTTTTAGAGCCTGAGCTAGAGAGAGAAAGGATTTTAAGTGAGGAAGTTGAATTCAAGGAAAAAGTGAATTCATACCGGCAGTCAACCTTTTACGAGGTTCTTTTCGAGTCAAACATTTAATGAAATCCAAAGCAGCTTGAGTAATATTAGGTTTTAGCTTAGCTAAGACTAGAGTATCGACTTTTCTGTTACGAATGCTAACACGTATATCGCCTTTCTGATCTTGACTATCGAATGGAGAACAATTTCCTAATGACGCGTAGACAATTACGCCTAGTGAGAACATATCAACAGCGACAGTATAACCAGCGGAAAGACGTGAGCTGAGGACTTCGGGCGCTACATAAGCGGGTGTGCCTGGAGGCCAAAGGAGTATGGCAAGAAGTGAAATGAAAATGATGTTCCAATAGACCGATGAAAGCTTGAGGGTTTAGGTAACATACCGCAATGAGTCTTGAAATTTTCCTAAATGAAAAGATTAAAAATTTATGAGATTGAATAAGATTGAAGAGATAAATCAAGAAATGCAGACATTTTTATCGCTTAATTGTTTAGCAAGACCAAAGTCAGCGATTTTCGCTTGAGGATTTTTTCCTGAGGTCATTAAGATGTTTTCAGGTTTGAGATCACGATGAGCGATTTCAAGTTTAGCCATATAATTGATTGCATGTAAAAGCATAATTGTGATCAAACGACAAGAGTTTTCATCCAAACCGTCGGCGTTACAAATATAATCTAAATATTCGCCACCATCGACCAATTCCAAGATGATCCAAATGAGATGTTCATCTTCTTTTGAACCATAAAACTTTACAATGTTTGGCTAAAGAAAAGCAAATTAGAAGAATCAATTGTATTGTAAAGATTTGAAACAAGATGATTGAAACGAAAGCTTACATGATCAACTTTATGTAAAATGGCAATTTCGCGTCTAAAATTGATAAGATTTTCTAAATTCCAAGGTCAAGAGTCATTCAAATTAATAAAGTTAATGATTAAGCAGGAAAGAGTTAAAAGTTACTCACGCGGATTTTCACTATGATCCTAAAGAGTATTATCAGTCACCAAAACCAAATCAGATAAGAAAAAGGCGATAGACAAAAAAAAGTATCAAGATATCACAAAAAGAAGGATTAATTACAATCTTTCTAATGACTTTGATAGCCCTATACTCGCCAGTGTTCCTATCAAAAGCTTTCCAAGTTGTGGCGAAAGCGCCTCTAGAATGAAATTGAAGATTAGAGAAATTTGAGGCGCGATGAAATAGGTAAAATCAACGCACTTTCCCAACGCGACCAAAAAGTCAAAACGATCATAAATTTCTTTGCAGACTGGACTTTGTTCTGAGGGTAATTTGTTCATTGGAAAAGTTGGCTCTAAAAAAAAAAGAAAAAATAATAAGGATTAAACGTTTGATGAGATGAAATGATTGAATGAGCGTACGAGAAGGAATTGATACGAGCCAAACAAAGACATCGCTAGCTTGATCGATTTTTCCAGGTTTTGAACCTAAAGAAATCTAAAAAGTAAGATAAAAGAGCAAAAATTAAATAGTGATAAAAATATATATATTTAAAGATGAAAGAACTAAAGATTACAAACTTCATCGCCATGATTTAGCTTTGTCCACTTTTTCTGAGTACAACGTTTACCATTTATAAAAGTACCATTTGCGCTAAAATCACAAAGAGATATTCTAAAGAAAAAAAAAAAGAGTTTAAGAAATGAATTGGAATGAATTGTAATTAAAGATTGAATGCTGACACAATTTTTCCATTTTCACCATTATTGGGAAGAGTGGGGCCACGAATTAAAGGTTTAGAAAGATTTTGATTAGATTTAATGATTTCATCTGAGTCATCTAAACCTTTTTGTTGAATAAGAGCATGAAATCTTGAGATCATTCCAGCATGATGACCATCGTTTGGACCTATGACGAGGTTAACATTAAAAGGAGCATTTGAAGGGAGTGGACCTTTGTGTCTACCGATACCGAAAGGATTTTGATCTTTGAATAATTTTATGGAATGAACGTGAGGAGAAAGACTGTGTAAGATAGCCCAAGGTTTTTGAATATTAGAAACGGGAAGAGATTGAGATTGAGAGTTATTTAAAATTAAATCGGGAGCATCTTGATTGATTTGAGTAGGTTGAATATCTTGAGTTGATTGAGAGATGGAAATCTCAGGATCATCTAGATGATTTGAATCGGAATGATTGATATCTTGAAGCATGATATCGATATCGAGAGATTGGATAACAAAGAACGAAATCGAATCAACTTGAGATGAACGAATCCTGAAAATTTGAAGGTTTGCTGAGAATGATCCAAATGACGAATTCGAGGTGAAGTGGACCTAGCTGATGATTAAGATTAATGAATTCAAAAGCCCTCAACTGAGCTTTTAGACGACCATCCTCCAAGCAAAAACCAGAATAGATTTGTGAGAGAAAGAATAGAAGAAGGCAAGAAGTGGAAGTGAATCCAAGATTGAGATAGAATGACAAATTTAAATTCTAATCTGGATTAAGTGCTGATCACCCTGGCAGACTCCACAGTAAACCTGGCTGTCTTGGAATTCTTGTGGGCTCAAATTCAGGTATTGGATAAGTTTTCAGAGGATAAGACATGGCTAGGTCTGTACTTCAAGACTCAGCATGGGATGCCATCCAAAATCCATCAGCTCATTAAATTAAATTTGATATCAAAGAAGATATGACCAAGTTCAGCCAATGAGCTAATCTGTCAGAAGGATGCAAAGGCCATCATGAGCACCATGAACCAGTTCTCAATAGTTGTGGAGTGCAGAATGACATTAAATAGCCAAACAAAGTGGGATAAGTGGTATGTCAGATTTTTTGATGGGGGAAAAGGACCTCCATCTTCAAGGACAGGCTGGTTTGAGTCCCATCAAATAAGCCACTGGCAACAAAATTATGATAGGAATTGAAAAATAGGATTGGTTCAAGGTTTGAATGCACTACTGCTTGTTTTCTTCCATAGCTATGGCAAAATCTCACAGGTTGAGCCAAAAATTTAATTTTCAACAGATTACCCTTGATTGGATGGTGACCTGGCTCTTTGAGGTCACTTAGTGGCTTAAAAGATACCAGAGCTAGAGATGAGTTTTTTTCCCAACTGAGTGATTTGTGAATTAGGAAATAATGATTTGTCACAAGCCACAAAATGAAGGAGGTGCACTCTTTTGGCAGATTAAATAAATACCATGAGATGAGATTGTTATTTGTATTATCAAATTTTAGTAGAAAATAATCTGATGATCATCACCCAGCCTTGGTTAGAAATGTGACATGAAAGTTTCAATATTGAGTACCAACCAAGCAGCTTCTTTTGCCATCAATCACAAAATCATGTATTCTGACTGACATTTTGAGATTGAAATATGAGATTGAAAGAAAAGTTGCAAGTTTTATGATGCTAATGAGCCAAACACCAAGATTCAATATTCATCTTGAGATCTTAAGGCTTCTTTTGTCCAATTTTTATCAACATAGACATCCATGTCATTCATGTTTCTCATCAAATGATTCAATTTGAACTGATTTATCTTTTATTTTTATTATGTAAGAGATCAAATACTTTAACACTGACCAATGGTCTTCATTTTTTTCAGCCTGTAACTCAAAACTGGAGCACAAGCATGACACTCAAAAATACCTCAAGGTATGGTAACCAATCAAGAGTCAAAATCACATCTTTTTCCTTTATTAAACCAAATAAATGTGCAATAAAGTCATAAACAACAAAAACATGAATGTAAAAATATACTCAGTATGTTTGACCATCTGAGAGAGGAAATTTCCTACCTCCAAAAAAATATTACTCTTATTACCAACAAATAAGAATTTATTAAGGTTGTAAACTCTTACTAAGCATAAGCCTTGATTTTCAAGTGTAAACTAAAAGCTCTAGTATCACTCAAAACCCCATCAGCTGGGGTCTTTTATTTAAGCATTCAAATAGGGTTATCCATTGGTACTATCCATATGGAATTAGTATCACAAACAAAATCTATCATATGACTCCCCCTTAAAAGAGTAAAAAATAAAACATGCCATTTTTACCTCTCATCTAGCCTCTAAAGTTCTGATGATAGACACACCAAGTAGCATATATATTATATGGAAGGGCTCAAGTGTGGCCACACAATGATACCACTCAAAGCCCTGTATCTAATACACATAAAATGTTTTTGAGACTTTTCTCCTAAAATAAGACAAGTACCTATTTTACAACAAGTAAGAAAGAATTTGAGCCTGTATAGCTTTGCCATACTTAATTCAAGGTGGCTCAAGAGTGTAACCATCTTTTAGAACTCACTTGTGGCTAAAGCTTAAGCCACTTATAATCCCTTCATCCTGAAAATTTAGAAAGATATCAAGGATTTAAGTCTATATTCCTACACCTACCTTTACAGAGTGATATTGTGGTCTATTCTTGCAAGAAAATGAATTATGAGGTTTCAACTCAATTGAATTTTTTTTTCTACTTTCATTACTCATAAATTGTCCAATTATATCTCTCCAGATATTTTCTTTACAGATTCAGATATTTCCTGGCTGTCAGAACATGTCTACATCTTCCATTGGTGAAAACTTTTATCCTATATGAATGAAAATGGTAAGATAACTACACCAAATACTAAATATTTTTTAAGGGATGTTTATTAAGTATGTAATATTATTTCAATATTATGGCCATTTTAATTCATATAAAATTAAAAAATATCTCATGATATTTCAAACTTTAAATAATCTTTTCTTATTCATAATTTAAAATTAAAAACATAAAATGTTTATTTCATTAATATAACTTTTCTATTATTTCATTAATTCATATTTACAACTTAAATTTTTTCTTTTATTCAAAAAAAAATAAAAATAAAGAAAATCTTTATCAAAAATTATTTTTTGTTGTTAAGTTTTTTTTTTTTTTTTTTTTTTTTTTTTTTTTTTTGGAAAAACTTATTTTTAATAAGAAATGTTAAAAAAAAAATTTTTCCAAAAAGAACTTTTTTTTTTTTTTTTTGGAAAAAAAAGACATTTTTATTTTAAGAATATATATAGGAAAGAAATTCTTTTTTTTTTTTTTTTTTGGAGAAAATATTTTTGTGTAAGAAAAAAAAAAATGATATTCTTGGTAAAAAAAAAATCTTTTTTTTTTTTTTTGATGAAAAAAATAAAAAAAAAAATTGAATAATCTTTATAATCAATATTTTTTTATTTTGATAAGAGAATTTTTTCAAAAAAAAAAAAAAAAATCTTTTGGTAAAAAGGATTATTTTATTTTTTGAACAAGAATTTTTTTTTTTTTTTTTTTTTTTTTTTTTTGAAGAAAATATATCTTTGGGAAATATATATATTTTATTTGAAAAAAATATCCCTGGGGAAAGAATTTAATTTTTGAAATATATATATATATATATATATATTTGTAAAAAAGATTTATCTTTTTGAAAAGATATATATCTGTGGAGAAAATGTTTCTAGTATGAGAAAGTATACTTTTTGTAGAAGACATGTGTCAGCCTGTGACTTAAAACCAGAGCACAAGTATGACAGCCAAATACCATAAACCAATGGTAGAGCTAAATACCACCAAAACATGAAGCTGAGCCAAAAAAATCTCAAAAGGTATCAAAAGAAAGAGGAAACTCACCTGTTTCCAAATATAAAAGTCCCATAATCATAGGACAAAGAATAACAAAGTTATTCCTGCTCAAAGAAGTTGCTGAGCATAAACCTTAATTTTCACCTCTCATCTGATATCCAGGGAGGGAGGCTTAATCACAAAAAATGGGTATTCAAATTTAATATCTAAGCTAGGAACATCCAATGGTACTAGCCAAATTGGGCTATCACCAAAACTACAGAGGTTATGGCCAAAATAAGGTCAAATAAGGGTGAATAAAATATTTGCCTCTAATCTAGCTTCTACAGTTTTAGTGTGAGATACCTAAAGTGGGGTCATATTGGGAAAAGCAAAATAAGGTCTATCTGATAGTGCCATACATTTCCCCATATCTCATCTAGAACAAAATTTATGGGGCAAACAAGCTCCATACAGATATTGAGAAAATTATATATCTGAATAACAAAACTTGTACATGGCATAAATTTTCCATATTCAATGTTATCCATACCAAATGACATACCATTGTGTAGATACCATTCAGGGATACACAATGAACAAACTTTGAGCTCAATATCTCAAAAAAGGTCAAAGGTATAGCAGTTTCAAGGCTAAAATACCACAATTGGTCCAATACACCTTTTCTGTGGGATAATATCCCATAACCATGATTATGAGGTGTCAAACAGACTGTTATTATTCTACAAGCTTCTGGAAAGTTCCAGGAATATTTAAATATATTTGATAAAAATCTTATTTTTAATTTTACTAACTAATGAACTTTATTATAAGATTTAAAAATAAGTAGGTACAACTAATTTATTGTAATCAAATAATTTTTAGAATCTCCCCTTTTAAGGAAATTAGCATACCTATAAAAATCCAGTATTATATAAAGAATAAGTTAGTAAAGTTGAAAATAAAAATTATAAGGAAAAGATCTGCCCTGAGGAGAGATCTTTTTGCTTTGATAGATGATTTGGGTAGTAAGTCATGTGTTATGCATATTCATATCAATTTATCATCAGAATAGGTTTAAATTTGGTTTCCTGTATTGTATTGTATCCGATGAAATACAAAACTCCCCTCCATAACACATCACAGGTAGTTGATTTGTGAAACAAAATCACCATGTTTAATATTTCCAAGTGATTTGGTCAGTATATCAGCTAATTGCTCATCCGTCAAGACCCATTCTAGTTTCAACTTATGCACCACAATCAATTCATTAATGGTATTGAAATCTCTTATCAGATGGCGTGCTTTCTTCCTGTTCATCGATTCAGTTGATATTCCCACGGCCGTCTTATTGTCAGAGAACAAAATAGGGATTGAGTTTTTTAGGATGTCAATGAAGAGATTGTATAAACATAGCATTTCCTTTGCTGCAAACAATAAATCCATGTGGTATTCAGCCTGAGCCGTTGAGGAAGCAATTGTTGTTTGTCTTTGTGATTGCCACCCAATTGGATTAATTCCATGGAATATGATGTAACCATGAGTGGATTGATTACCTTCCCACCCCAGCTTGCATCAACAAAACATCTCATTTCATACAATGAATTAGAGTTGGCAATTGAAATTCCCATATTTCTTGTTCCCCGTAGGTAAGAAATGAAATGCTCTAGAGCATTCCAATGTGATTGATCTGTCTTCAGAGAAAACCTAGCTAAGTAATTTACAGCATAAGCTATATCAGGACAAGATGCTTGAGAAATATATAAAAGGATAACAATCCTTTTCAAATACAATTTGTCCATAATATTTTCTGAGTGGTATGATTCAAGTTGACAGCTTGCCAGTAATGATGTTTTTGCCACAATCCTGCTGGGAACCAGATTTGTCAGTTTGTCAATAATATCTGGTTGCCAAAATTTGTAGCCTTATTTTGTGTGATCAATTGATATCCCCACAAGACCATTGACATCATCATTCCATTTAATCTTGAGGGAGGAGTTGAGTTTCTTGACCAATTTACTCATAAGGCTATTAGATGATGCAGTGAGTGAACCATCATCAACATGCACCCAAAGTATTGCCTGATCATTACCCTGATTTAACATATATGTACTTGGATCTTCCTTATTATTCATAAAGCCAATTTGAAATAAAACCTTCTTTAGGTGTAACCACCAGCATCTAGAGGCCTGTTTTGTGCCATAAAAAGCCTTATTTAATTTGATCACTTTATGCTTTGGGATATCAATTCCCATTGGAGGCCAAACATAGACAGGTTTGTCTATCAGGCTATGAAGGAACGCAACTTTAACATCAAATGTCCTTACCTTCCAGCTCTTAAGGCAGGCAGTATAAAAAAGAAGACGTAGTGAGTTGAATGTAGGAGTAGGCACAAATGTTTCATTGTAGTTGATGCCATGAACTTGACGAAATCCACGCGCCACCAATCTGGCTTTAAACCGCTCAGGTTTCTTTGTGAAGACCCATTTGGTGCTAAGAATACTTTCATGTGGTACCTCCTTTAAAGATTCATGAAAACCTTCTCCGTTGCCATGCTTTCTATTTCTTTGTTAATGGCACAAATCCAGTCAGCTTTGTTTTCCAAGATAATAGCCTCTTTATAGTTATATGGAATCGACAATTGCAAAGCATTGTTATTCAACATATGTGTTATCAATTCATCTTGCTTGTTCAATTCATTTACCATGGAACTATCAAATACATCTTGCACTTGTATAGAGTTGATGCTATGATTAATCAATCTATTATCATAGAAAGCCAGCTCATCAAAAGATACACTTGCTGACTTAACTATGTTTTTCTTTGAGGGTATCCAAAAAAGCCAACCTTTTGAATCCTCCAATACACCTACATGATAACCAATGGTTTCCCTAGGCAAGAAATCCTTCTTGAAATTGTGATTGTATAAGTATGAATTTGCACCAAATACTCGTAATAATTCTCAATCAGGACGCCTCTTTCCAAGAACCTCAAACGGAGTCTTGTAACTGTTTGCATGGAGATAACGATTAAATATCCAAACAGAATGGCGAAAAGCCCATGGCCATAAAAGAGAAGGAAGCCTAGCAGCTATAAGAGAAGTACAAGCCATTTCAGAGATTGTTCAGTTGGTTCTTTCTATTCTACCATTTTGATGATGCTCATAAGGCATGGAATACTCATGAATAATTCCATTTTGAGAAAGGAACTCATTGAAGATGTTATTCTTGAATTCAGTACCATTATTGGTCCTTATTGTTTTGACATTATGCTTTGTGATGTTAATAAATTGCTTTATCCAATTGATGAAATTAGTCTTTGACTCTGATTTATCACATCAAGGAATAGCCACCACAACCCGCAAAAAAGCATCTTGGATCATTAAAATGTATTTCTTGTTGTTAATACTGGTCTCATAGGGACCCATCAGATTGTCCACAACTAGATCACCAGGCTGAGTTACTAATTGCCTTGAAGCCATTTTCACAGGACGGTGTTGGCTTTTTGACATCAAGCAATCATGACATAATTTGATGTCATGTAGGGAAATGTTTGTAATACCAATGACAGAATTGGATTTCTGCATGCGTTTTAAATGCCTAATTGATAGATGGCCAATCCGCCTATGCCATAAGAGGCTATCATTATTCAGAGATATATTGGTGTAGTTATTAATAGATATAGCTGAAGAAAAAGCAGTGTTGGGAATGGGTTTGTTAATAGAATAGTTAAGATGAATAAACCATTGATTGTTCTTCTTGAAGGTGGGGATGTTGAAACATTTAGAAGATATGATGAAAGAGTTATTTAGAAATGAAATAGATAAACCCTCCTTCAGCATATGACCAAGAGAGAGGATCACCCCAGGTATATTGCGACAGTATAAAACATTATTTAATCAAAAAGAACCATGCGGGGTTTTCAAAACAATAGTGCCTATTCCATTGACTTCAAAAGATTCAAACGACACAACGGATAATATCATGTCAGTTGTTTGTAGTGATGTGAATAGTGAGACATTGCCTACTACCAAGTACATTGCACCAGAATCTAGCAACGCCTCATGATCCTCTAGCAATGGTACCACACCCATACTAGCAATATTGTCCGGTTGTCGTTGCGCCTTCACCCTTATCTCAATTGCCTTTGCTTTGATTAGACAATTTGGCGACCAATGTCCAGCTTCACCACAATAATGGCAAGGAAATTTGGAATTGGGCATCCTGGAGGAAGGTAACTTGTTGCTTCTAGGAGTATTTCTATTGGCAAAGTGTTGATTTAAAGTATGATGTTGGTCCTTTTTACCAAACTTCAATTCAGCATTGACTCTTGCAATTTCAGTACTATGGTCGAAAGATGGGGAAGAGGTAGAAATTTGTCTGATCATATTGAGTAGATCATTGGGATTAACCTTAATGTCAGGGTTGGTCGCCAGAGTGATAAGCTGGTGCATAGATGGTACAGCAAAGTAAATAGCCAACGTTGTAAGCATTTCAGAATTGATTTGACCCAATTGATTCTCCGAATTCTGAATGGCTTCAGTGATCGTCATTGCATAACTATTGATGTTGTCCAATTGATCAGATGAATTACAAAAAATAATCCCAGCATGATAAACTACAGAAGACCAAGAGGGGCAATTGAACCTATCCTTCAAGGCTTGAAATATCTTGCGGGTATCCGAGGTAAAGATATGAGAGGTGACAGATTCATAAATACTAGAGTGAATGCTGTGCTCAATAAAAAGTTGAGCAACCAGATTCCTCTTGACCTTATTATCAGTAGTCGTTTGTTGGAAGTAATCAGTATTGCCCATGAAATAGGTTTTCCAAGCAATTATCATGTTCTTTACCCATAGATTGAAGTTTGCACCATCAGCTCGCAGTTGAGGTCAAATTTTTTCTGCCAAGGAGATGAAATGCTGAAAAATTTCAGCTTGTTTATCTGCCTCCATGATGATACTCATGTCATTGTTAGAGTAGTCCTTTGATTCGGCCATAGTGTGAGAGATATCAAAGCTTGGAGGAATATTCTTTGATCAAGTGATAGGAGGTGCCAGATTTCATAATAAGAAGAAGGATCATAGCAGTAAAGGATTATGTATAAAAGCTCAACTAATATTAAGGAGAGGTGTGGTAAAAGAAAATTAAAGTAATAAATGAGGACTAACCTAGTACAATATATTAACAAAGTAAATTTTTAAGGTAGGCAGCCCATAACCTGTTATCATTCTATGAGCTTCTGGAAAGTTCCAGGAATATTCAAATATATTTGATAAAAATTTTATTTTTAATTTTACTAACTAATGAACTTTATTATAAGATCTGAAAATAAGTAGGTACAACCAATTTATCGTAATCAAATAATTTTTAGAATCTCCCCTTTTAAGGAAATTAGCATACCTATAAAAATCCAGTATTATATAAAGAATAAGTTAGTAAATTCAAAAATAAAAATTATAAGGAAAAGATATCCCCTGAGGAGAGATCTTTTTGCTTTGATAGATGATTTAAGTAGTAAGTCATGTGTTATGCATATTCATATCAATTTATAATCAGAATAGGTTTAAATTTGGTTTCCTGTATTGTATTGTATCCAATGCAATACAACACAGACAAAGAAGCTTGTTTATACTTCAATACCTCATAGTTCATTCAATACTGGGGTCCCATACAGGTTCTGTGCAGCCTTCTACATGTCATACACATCAGAAGAGGGTTGTGTGGTCCCCAGATGAAAATTTTCACACTGTATTGGGGAAAACTGCCCATATGTGGTTTTAAAGCCACATCTGAGCCCAATACAGAGTATAAAGGCCTTTTGAAACTCACAAGCCAGAACTCTGAAGTGAAATATCTTCACTTCCTCTATGTAGATGGTCTAGAGGGCCATTCCACCCATTTTCAGGATAAAATGGGGCCTTTTCTCTGCCAGAAAAGGAATTCCCATCCTTCTCTTGAATTACTATGTAGTACAACTATCAAAAAAGTTATACTATTGGAAAATAATCAGGTTTACCTTAATCTTAATAATCCATCTCACAGTCAGATTTGAAGTTGTAAATACATTTATTACCACTTTTTCATAGACTCAGCCTGACATTTACTGGTTGATGAGATGTATTATTTTGCATCAATTTTTGGCACATATTGGGGATCAATTCCTAAATTTGCATTATTATGAATACCCACCTCAAGCTTAAACCTATTCCTGAATTACAGGATGATTTTTAAGTACAAAAAATGTGTTAGAAGGTGAAAAATGTTGAATTGGAATGATAAAATAATAAATTTTAACTTCTTTTAGTGAGTTCTCATCAATTTCCTTAATCAAAAAGTCCAAAAAATCTATTTTTTTTTTCTGAAATTATTTGTATTCAAAGAAAATAAAAAGTTTTTCTAATTTTTCAATTCTTTTTAAAGCTGATTTCATTTTTATTTAATAAGAATTGATCCTTTTTTTTGGATTATTAAATCTTTGTTGAAACTATGTTTTTTTTTTTTCAAAAATAAACCAAATTCTAATTATTCAATTTTTTTATCAATTGAGAAAGAAGTTTTTTTTAAAAAAAAAACTGGAAAAATTGGGATTGTTCAAATTTTTCTTATGTTTTTATTACTTTTGTCTAATTCAATTAAGAAAAAATAATTAAACTCCATTTTTAATTATTTTATATTTTCTTTTTTTGGATAAACCTAAATGCTTCTTTTTGGTCATTCACTTTTCAATATGATTTTAATTTTCATATATACTTTCAATTTTTTTTTTTGAAAAAAAAAGTTTTCCTGTTTTTTTTTTTTTTTTTTGGTCTTTCTATTAGTTCTTTTTTACTCTTATTGTAAAACAAAAATGAGTTTCCTTAGTTACTTTTCAATTTTATTCATTTTTTTTTTTTTGAAAAAAAGAAAAATTCTGATTTTTGGAGTTTTTTTTTTTGTCTTTTTATAATTTTTTTTTTCTAGTTTTTTGCCAAAAGAAAAAAAGTAAGTTTTATCATAATTTCATCTTAATTATATTTGAAATGATTTTTTTTTTGAAAATTTTCTTTTATCAAAAAAAGTTTAATCATTAAACTTTTCTTATCACTTTTTTTAGTTCAATTAGGAAAAAAAGTAAGTTTTTTTTTATGATTTAATTTTTATTCTTTGAAATAAAGCTAACTATTTTCATCCCATTTCCAATTTTATTAAAATTTTTTTTATAATAAACTTGGGATTTTTTTTGTTAATATATAATTGTTTACCCTAGTAGAAATCATAAAAAATGAGTTGTTGAAGCAATAAAGATAAAATAAATTTTTGAAGTTATGTTTTCCTTTATCAAAATCAAGAGTGATAAGATTGAAATTTCATTATGAGATTAATTTATGCCTATCAGTAGCCTCAGATGATTTTCTAATTTGTCATATACCCAAACATTGAATCATTTAAGTGTATCCCACCATGGAAAAAACTAATTTTACATATTAATTTTGATTTTCTTTCAAAATATCAAACTAGTTAATAAATCTTGATATTTTACAGAAAAAATTATTTATTATTAAAGATATGAGCTAAATTTCAATCAAACAGAAAAAGATAATGATAAATATTGTGGTTTAAAAGATCATCCACTGACTGAAGTGGTCAAGAAATTTTTCAAAGATGATAAGAATTGATTCCAAATCATACTAATTATTGAGTTCCTTAGCAATTTCTCTGTCTCAAGATTAATCCAACAATTCACATTATTTATTCAAAAAAGCACCGGTAGGTGCACCAAATAAAACCCTCCTTACCATTATGGATTTCATACCTTTTTCAACCATTTCTAATAATTAACTCAACAGTTAAAATAATTTATCAGAAAAATGATTTCAAGAGGTAAATTATTTCTCACTGTGAGCACTTGGGATATTACCGCATATCCAAAAAATTAACATACAATATTAGAAAACTTATCTTAATAATAAGAATTAAAACTCAAATCTTAAAAACAATTAAAATAAGTAAAAATTCCATAAAAAGGCATAAATTCTTGTATATCCTAGACAAAATTGAATAAAAATTTGAAATAAATTGCACCATTAGATTCCCTATCCAAAAAGACATATATTAGTCTTTTATTTCATATATTTAAACCCTATACTTACTGAGATACCTGGATATATGAGCTTTTATGATCAGTTCAAATATTCATGAATTTTAGCTCATATATTTTGAAATAATCATTATAAATACATTATCTGAAATTAAACTTATCACTAATTAGCTTTAAGAATAATTTTGAAGATTTTATTTGGCAAGTTGTAATAAGGTTAAGAATAATAAAGAAAAATTGGTCAAAAAAGCAATACCAGTTGACCACTTAAGATTAAAAGTGGTCAAAACTTAAAAAAAGTACATAGTCAGATCCTAGTAGCTCATACATGAATTATGAAATTACCTATATAATCATATTCAAGGCATAAATCTATGAAATCATGGTTTAAAGTCTAAAATAGAAAATTTCAACAGAAAAGATGAGTTACAAGAAAAATAATCAAAAATGCATCTTTGATGATGTAATGAGAGCTTCTCAGTACCCTCTTTAGAAAATTTTAAGCTATTGGAATTCACTCTCTGAATTTCAGTTGTGTTAAAAACTTAAATGTTATTAATGATTAAAGTTAAGGCTTAAAAATAATCACTTTTGATCTTTAAATATAATCTTATTTTAAGCTTCACAGTTGAATAAGAGATATCACTGATGTATATTAGTATTTTATACTTGAAATTACCTCAAGAAACAAAATTAAATCATATCAAAATCTTATTATTTCAATAAAATAGAGTTACAGTGGTAAATCTAAAGTATGGCTCAATAAAGATTTAATAATCACCAAACCTTTTAATAATGATAAATTCCAGTTTAGAACATCAGTAAATGTCTGCTATGATGAATCTGGTCACTAGAAGTAAGGATCCTTACTATATAAAGACAATTCTTCCGCTGGTTCCCCACAAGTGCACCAATTTCAATAAAATATCAAATTAAAAGGTAATCCAATTTATTCTTTTCTATATAACTCTTATATTATAAAGTAAAAAATTCTTAAACTTTATTAGTCACTTTCTTTTACTTAATTTCACAAATTTTTTATTATGATTATTTAAGTTCTCTCAAAATCTCTAAATCCATTGAAAGATAGTAAAAACTTTATTTATCTCCATTTTTCACTGTAATTACATTCTCAATAAGCTTTAATTACTTTTTTCAGACATAAAATCAATGAAATTTATTATATTAAGTGTTAAAAGTAGGTTATTTTCTCTTATTATAATATCTTTCCTATTACTATTCAATGATAATTTTTTTCTTAATATAAATAGTATTTATATTAATATATAGCTTTAATATTATTAATATTATTGTTATAAATTGTTTTTTATTATTAATTAACAATTTCTTAAGCACTTATTATTTGTTTGTAACAATAATAAATTGTCATAAATATATGAATCTACTAAATATTAATATATTTATTTTATTCTTTATTAGTAATAGAAAATATTTTATGCTTTAATTATAAAAATATCTTATTTATATAATTTTTTTAAGATTGTGATTCATTTCTATTAGGACATTCAGAGTAAAATAATTAGCAAAATATTAGTAATTTTTACTTATTTTTGAATTTTCAAACCTTAAACTCACCAGTAACCTTTAATAGAACAAGTCTTTTTGGAAAAATATATCCTGTTTGATAGTGCAAATAAGTGAAAGTATCAAAGTATTAGATTTTATGGTTCAACAAGAAATATAATGAAGAACCTTCATAATTTTATAATTTGTGCATCAAAATTGGCTAGACTGGGTCAACATGTTTCCATAAATTTTTAAAATTAAGTAAAAAGATTATTTCAGGAAGCACATAAAGATGTTGGAAAAACTCAACTCCCTTTTCTTTCTACTGTAAAAATGTTAACATCACTCCATATGATTTTGCATCATATCTTAGCTGTACCAAAAATTAATCCTAAAATATACCATATAAGTGTTCCAGTGCATCAACTGCTTCTGTTGCAGGGTGAATACAATCAAATTAATTTACTGGTAATATCAACAAAAATCTAGTTAATAAAGTATTGCATGACAAGTTCATATTCCCTTAAAATAATTTTTACATTGATTTTTTCTCACTTTAATGGTATATGTCAAATTATTTTGTGAGTTGAAGATTCTACTCATTATAGTTAGCTATCTACTCATACAAAGGATGATACTACATTGTAAATATTCAAAAAATTGGCCAAAAGACTTTCCAAATTTTGTTGTTCAAATTGTATCTATCCTGATAGTTTTTTTTGACATAGATTTGCTGTATTAATTCCTCCTTATCAGCTAAATCCTCACTCCATTTATCTTGTATTTATGTCTCAGTACTTATTGTTATAAAAAATATAAAAGATCCCACTAATATTTCATAAGCTTAGTGAGACTTAATATAATTTGTGATTCCTCAAAAGGTCCACTGAAGTAAAATTAAAATCTGAAAATCTGAAAAATAATGTTATATAAAACTATCACTAAAAACAAATAAACATGATATTTATTGTTTATTAAATCCATTTAAGTTTTGAGCTATACAACATAGAAATTGAAATCATACATTGAGATTCTTAATTCCATCTTATTTTCTTCACCATTTGATTTTATTTGAAATTTTAACCTCCTTTCCTCTAAAAAGTTTTATATCTTGAGTTTTCTTTCTTCAAATTCAAACCCTTTAGGTTTGTTCTCATGTTAAAAATAAATCTCTATTTCATTTATAATTTTACCTTGTTGAAGAAATTTGTTTTTGGCTTCTTTTTCACCTTCTCACACACTTTTTGAAATTATGATTTTAAATTTTTGCCATTAATATGTGCTATTATTGTGCAGTATTCAGATTCACTGGTCATAGAACTATTTTCAACTTGAATTACCAACCCTCTTGTAATGCTTAAAAAACCTGAGGCATGTGAGGGTATAGTATTAATATCCACATTCTTATTTTATCAACTCCTAGAATATAAAATATTGATTGATTAACATCAAAAAATACTGGTTAATGGTGGTGAAAGGTTCCCCTTTTGAGATAATTCTTACTTATTCTCTTCTATATTAATTTCCTTACTTATATTCAGTATGACAATTGGATCAATCTGTGAAGTAAGTGAAAGTCCGTGATTCTTCCCTTTCTTTATTCATGGTTAAATGAATTAGCATTATAAACAGAATTTTCTCAATTATTAACTCTCACATCATTAGAATCCAAGTCCTCTGTTTTGATACGAACATCACTAAATTCCCCAGATAGAATTTTATAATTATGATTAATTCTCTCTGTGATTTGTGATTAAGGAAAAAAATCCTCAATTACCTGCAGGTGGATTTTTAAGCTTTAGTATAAAGATATGAAATAATAAAAACATACCTCATCATTCAAAAAAGAAATTTTGGGCTCAATCATTTCACTTTTGTCCAAATCTGGAATTTTACAGCCTTCTCTTGGCGTGATATTAGGTTTATTTTTGAAAGAGCTCATTTATATCTGCAGAACAGGGGAAAAGTATTCTCATTTTTTGAATTCCCTTCTTGGGAACTTTATCAGAAATACCTGTTGAGTTTTCATAATTCTTGGCAGTTATTTTTTTTATAAGTCCTCCATCAGTCTTGCATATTGATTGGTGTGAGCTTCAATCTGTTTTTGCATTTTTTCTCACCTCATTTGCTATGAGTTGAACTCCAACTTGCTGGGGAAATGAGGGTCACCCTCCTCAGGTCTTTCCAGATGTTCCAAAACATGCTTGCAAATTGTTTTTGAATTTGAGCCAACTTATTATTACAAGATAGTTGGCTATTGTAAGGTGCCCCATATTTTTGATATCAGGCCTTCATTGTTTACTTGATGCAGCTGTTAATTGCCAATGTGGCACTCTTCAAATTTAAAAATGAAATAAGATGATGAGAATAATGATCAAGTTGAAGATGCAGGTAAATGAGTATTTCATCTGTGAGGTTTTAATTCACAGTAGCAGGCTTCATTTTTATTTGAAACCTAATAGAAAATGTAGTGATTTCGGAAAATCCCCAACTTGGATTTTTTCATAAGAATGGCATTCAAACTTAAATAATATGTGGGATTGTGGGTATCAATTTTGGGCCAAAATACCTAAATAAATCAGGGTTTTTTGTGTCAAGTCTGAACAGGCTTATTATTAATTGTTTTTTTTTTGTAATTCATATAAATAAATTTATATAGTTTGCTATAAAATAACTTGTGATTACTTTGATTTTCTTTCCAAAAAAAATTCCATCTAACTAAAAAATTTGTTTTTTGTTTTCTTCCACATTAAAAGAAAGATTCAAACTTTTGAGAATATTATTTTTTTTGGTTGTCAAAAAGAATCTTTAACCTTTAAAACTTTCTTTTCCAAAACATCCTTTTGAAAGTATAAAAAGACTTTTTTGTTTTCAAAAAACTTTCTTTTTTCAAAAGACAAAAGTAAAATTTAAAGGATTTCTTTTTCTTGTGGATAATTCTTCTTATCTCTTTTTTTGTAAATTTTTTTAAAAAAAGCAACCTGTTATTTCTTGGGTATAAAATTCAGACTGATATTTCTCAAGGGAAAAAAATTATTATTTGTATTGGAAAAAGTTAAAAAGCTAAAATTTCCAGATGTTCAATAGAACAGGTATTCAATTCAAAAGCAATAAGAATCTCAAAGCTTTCCAAGAAAAGCTCCAAATTCTTAATAAATTTCAAAACCTTGCCACTCATTATATTGTATAGTAAACAATTCAATTTTCTAGATGGCATTTAAATTTTGGCAAGTTTTTGTTTTGGATGATTTTGATTTAAAGTTTACCAAGAAACTATTCTCAAACTGATAAATGGTCCCCTATTTATATATAAATAATGAGGTGTTCTGCTTTATATTTTCATTTTTTGAGCGCCTGTTTGACTGAAGTTTCTCTCAAACAATTGACCATAGCAGCTTTTGGTGATATTGGAGGATTTTTGGGCTTGTTGAATGGAAGTCATCACGATATCGACTACGTCTTTTAGGATTGTCAACTTCCCACAAAACAAGGAACACGTCCAACGATAAGACCATCGCATCAGATCATCTGCAGTTGCTCTTGCTGAGAAGCCAAGGAATACCAACCGAGTTCAGCCGAAGAATCCTTGGATGTTTCGATGAGAGGAATCCATCAGGTTGATGTCAGGATGACTCAATCGACGGTCCCCATTGAGATATCTTGAACGTCGTCATCAGTTGAAGAAGAATGGATATGGATTTTAGTGGAGACATTCAAGCGGATTGATGGATTCCTTGATGATGATCTCGGCGTGGAATGTTGGCTGGGTCGTTTCGAGAACTTCGTCGGATCCTTCTCGATTGTTCTTCGAGGCTCAAAACTGGCCAGGAAACTTGGCTTGTCCTCCAGTCGATTTCCATGCTCACTCTTCACTCCAGCACATTCTTAGCATCATCTCATCGACGCTCGGAAATGTCAATTTTGGGCATGAATACTCCCACTTCCCCCAATTCAATCAGCCAAGGGCCTTCACCAATCCTCAAGCGATTGCGATCATCTCACCATGATTCAAATCAAAAAAGAAGAAGGACTTCCCCAAGTGGCGCTTTCTCAAGACTTTCAATATCCCCACCTAACAATCTGTCTTGTCCAATCAGGTACACTTCAAATCAATCAACTTTCGATCCTTCAAATAAGTCATCACCGGTCGAGCGAAAGATGAAATCTGTCTATTCAGCATATGAGATCGAACGAGATCGAATATTCATAGAATCACTCTCAGATGGTGGTAGTAGTCCGTCTAGATCAAACATCTCAGAAGAAAATGAAAAATTACTAATAGATCATCAAGACAACCTCAATCATCAACTTCAAATCGATCCATCAATTTCTCATTCAATCTCCAGCTTAAATCATCCCGATCAATCCTTAAAACTAGTCTTGCAACACCATCAAAATTCAAGTTCTATTGTCGAGGAAAACCTCGCCTTAAATCAATCAAATCAATTGGTATTATATCAAGAACCTTGTTGGAAGAAATTTTTACCCGTGGATTTAAACCTCATTGAAAGCCACCCAATCGATCCAATCAAGATTGAAACTATTGAGGAAGATGAACAAGACAATCCAAAGTTTAATGAGATGTCAGACGATGAAATTTTGGTTGAAGAACTAAACGATCAAGGCTTAGAATCAATGGAACTTGATTAAAAAACCAATACAGCAAACTTTTTTGGAATTTCTGTCACATGCTTGTTGAAAATTAGTCTTATAAGACACATTCTATCAAAAAATTAATCTTAAACTTTCTGTGCTTGCTTGTTTTAGTAAAATTTAAATCCGAACCGTCTGGATTTTTTTATTCCAAAGATAAAAAGTTAAAATTAGGTTATCCTTTATCCAGCCAAACAGAATAATTAGACAAAATATGATTTATATATAGTGTATGAAGCAAAGGAGGATAATTTGTTGATTTGAAATCTTAGCTTCTATTTCGTATACAGCGCAAAAGTTTTGGCTGCAGCGTCATGATAGATCCGTCGGAGCTTGTCTAAATTCGCAAAAATCGACCGAGGCATCCATCATTTCCCTCTTTGCTCCTGGTATTCCTTGCCATCTTTCGAGAGGCAAAAATACTCAATTATTGCAAACGTTTATTAGACTAAGCGGTATCTTTACGGTCCCAGGACTTTTATATAAATTGATGTCTTTTAAAAGTCTCATTACCGAAACATCAGCCTCCCCAGGCAAAAGAAGGGGCATATCGACGCAAGTTTATAATCCTTTATTTGACTTGAGCGAATTGTGCAATCCCACATGCAACAACTTAACTAAAAAGTCCGCAAAAAAGAAAAAAAAATTGAACATGCAAATTATATCTAATACTTTTGAGGTTTTTTTTGTATTAAGTAATTTACTTTTCTAAGTGAAAAAAATATTTCTAAGGCATCCTTCCCTTCCAGACCACACAAATGTGTTATGTTAAGATATGAAAGTTAACATCTACCTATATATTGTTTTTTGACTGAAAATTTCTTTTAAGAAGCTATTGTATTGAATTTGATTTTATATAAAATATTAATAAAGTACTAGGGCTGCAAACATCGCCCGGTCCTGTGGCCCAGGTGCATAAATTCTCAAATTTGTTAACCTTATTGAGGGATTTGAATTTTGAAAATCAAGGGTGAAGTATAGCCATATATATTGCAAATTTTTATTTTCTGGTATAAATATGTGTCAATATTTGAACTAATCTTTTAATTAAATATTATTTCACTTATTTAATGAGAAGCCCCTGACCAAGTTCATTTACATAGAGAAATAAAAGCTTTAAAACCTATTTCTTAATTAGATATTTTCTTTATTTCCTGTATAAATTTTTTTTCTTGAAGGCAGTTATTTTGGAGAAAATAAGTTGTTTTTGATGAAAAAGACTGTCGTTCAGAGTGGTAAAAAGCTGAAGGAGCCGCAAATAAATGGATGAGTATGAGAGAAGCCAGATTATTCTTTTTAAAAATTCTGTTGTGATTTAAAACCCAATGAAAAGAAATTAAATGTTTATTAGAGGATGGTTTCTTGATTTGAAATTATTCATTGTTTTTTGATTAAGTGTGACTGGCCATAGATAAAACCTTTCTGCTTTTCTTGAGGTTTTTTTTGAAAAACCAATTCCATTTTTCAAATTTAAGACTTCTTATTTATTAAGATACAAGAGATACTCTTTATTTTTTGAATGAATATTTGTGAAAGTTATTGAGCTTCATAACTTATCATTAATTCAGTTTACTTTCAATTTTTCAGAAAAATCCAGATTACTTTTACTTTGAATAATTCTTAATCTCTACTAAAATAGGTCAAAAACACTGACAACAAAAAGAAGATCTCTTTTGGAATAATTCTCTTCTTTCAATGATAAAAAATTCGTGAGCATGAGATTTATTTATTTTTAAAGTTGATATGCATATATACATTACAAAAAAATTTGAAAAAAAATTCAGAGCTTTTTTCATAATTTGAGAACTCAAGAAAATTAATTTTGCACTCATCAATTGAGCTGCTTCTCATTTCAAAGTATCAATGCAGAAAACATGATGTGAATGGATCTTCATTCATAAATGAGATAATATCATTCTTTGGTTGAATACCACAATGAAAGATCTTTTACATTATTATTTCTTCTCATCATTTAGTCTTTGCATAACTATTGAGTTTATGAATTGAAATATGAATCATATAGCTTCTCAATAGATCATGAAACACAAATATCTTTGTATAATCCAAAGAAGTCACCTCAATAACAAAACCCAATCTTAACAAGAGATCAAATATTTTTTACCTTTAAATTGGAAGTATTTTTAAAATCAAAGTAATAATTTTTTTTTGAAGATGTTTAATTAACTTTTTTTCAAATGTATGATAGAAAATCAATTCAGTCATTCATTTATTCATTAATAAATATAAAGCAAATAGAGAAAGAAAATCTTTTGTCTTGAATTGGAATGGATTACACTGTCCAATCAGGAATATTGAATAATAAGAGGAATTAATCATTAAGATTATTATCAAGATATTTCTTAATATTTCATTTTAAAGAATATTTAAAATCACGATTAGAAATGTGTAAAATATTTACATTATGTCTTTTGAAAGTAATGACTTGTAATACACTATATAGTTTAATCTGATTATGTTTCTACATGAAAGAATCTGATTTCACCAGATGGAAAAAGCAGAATTGTTAAGATATTTTGAAATTTGATATTTTATTTTCACTTAAGAAGCCAAAGAAGGTATAATATATGATCCTAGTTAAATTTTCAGCTTTGAGGTATTAAGATTAAATATTCAAAATTTGTTTTTGTTTTTTATTTTGTTTTAATTATCCATTTAGTCTTAAGTAAAGGAAAGAGAAGAAAACCCACTTTTTAGATTGGTTCTTTTTCAAATTCGGAAATATTAATAAGATTAATAATTGGCTCCAAAAGATTTTCATCTTTCAAATTAATTTTAAAAATTTATATAAAAAGAATTAAAACTCACTACTCATATAATTTCAATTGGATTTTTTTTCAACAATATTAATTTTCAAAATTTTGAGTCAAAAAAATCAAAACAATATTAAATTTAAAATTTTACTGTTTAAAGCGGAACTATTATAACCATCACTATAATTCTGAAATTATGGAGAAAAGAAAACTAAAACCTGAAAAACAGATTATGCAGAAATAAAATTCAAATTTGAAATACAGTAAATTTTATTTTTAGTCAAAAAAAGGGAAAATGGATTTTTAAAGCTGTACAGTTTTCAAGTAAATTTTATTGGTTAGTGTCAAAAAAAGAAGATGCATAATTGAGGTCTGAACTTGCAATTTTTTTTGCGGATAATTTGAGCCAAAGCTTTGGTCATTCAAAATTTCAATAAATTGAAACAGAATATTATTGATTTCCCAATATTTGTGTTTCTTTACTCATAAATTAAATATCTGCCATTCATTAATTAATTTTTTTTTGAAATGAAACTTATTCCAAATAAGGAAAGAGACTTCTTTCATAAAAATCCACAAACCAATTTCATATGAATTCCATTGTTTTTTTTATTTGGAAAAATTGACTCACTTCAAATGGGCCCATCATTACAAAAAATTAATCTGTAATTTTTTTTGAAGGCAAAAATTCAATATTTAAAAAAATATATAAAATAAATGAAAAATTTTCCACCCAAATAATCTGTGATATAATCGTTCTCTCTTCTTACATACTTTATATACCTTTGAAAAGGTATATTCTAACATTGAAATTTTTTTTCTAGTAAAGATATAATATCCTTTTCATTACTAATCTATATTCAATATTGATTTAGATAGAAGAGATTACTTTCAGAAGCTTTGAGAGTTTAGTTTTCAGTTATTCATGTAAATAAATGAGGAGTTGTCTTCTTTTTTTTGAATATATTGAATATTATATTGTTTAATCAAGATATTAATCTAAACTCTAGTATTACACATTTGTGAGCTTTTTACATGTAATAAGAAATGTGAATTGTCAAAGGTATTTTCAAATTTTTATTTCCTTATGAGTTGAGCTTGTTCATCCTTGATCTATAGAAATGTGGTCCTTATAAAAATTAACTCCATAATTTTTGGAATTTTTCAATTTTTTTAATAACTCATTGTTATTTAAACTAAATCCATTTTTTTAAAAAAAATTCTATCCAAAAATTTGGAAATAATACAAATATTCAATTTTTACAATTGTAATTTCTGCTTCAAGCTCCTTAATCTTTCCTCTCAAAGATTTATTTCCAAAAAGTTAAATTTCTTCTTTTAAATTTTTTGATTAGTTCAAATAATTTTAATTTTGTTTAATTTTTTTTTTTGAAAAGAACAAAAATCCTTATTAAAGGAAATTCTTATTAAAAGCAACAATATCACTTTTTTGAATTTCAACTTTACTTTTTAATTTGAATTTTTTTTTTTTTAAATTTTTTTAATCATTAGGATCAAGGCATTATTTTTTGATATTTTTTAAATTATTTTTTGATTTATTTTCAAGTTTTTGGAATTTTTATATCTTTTTTTATTTTATTTTATTTAAATATTTTGTAATTTCTTTTTCCATTTTGAAATTTCTCTTCATTTTGTTCATTTTTTTTTTTTGATTTTTTTCTTTTCTTGGATGAAGAAATTCCACATCATTGCTTTTACACTGATTTGAAGTGTTTTCACTTCCCAAAGAAATAAGAAAAGCAAATTCAAAAATTACAAAAAAACTAAAAAAAAAATAGAAACTAGCAAGATAAAGGATGATATAATAAAAATAATTAAAGAAAATAAGATAATGTTAAAAAGAAAAAATTGTTTCTAAAAAAAAATAATGAAAAATCAAAAAACTACTGAGAATAAAAATAAAAAAAATTGAACATTCAAATTTTAAAATATAAGAAGGGCTTTGGTAAGCCCACATAAGCATTTGGGAAAAACATGTAAGCCCTTACATGCTCTTCCATTAGAATGAAGTTAAAACAAAACCTGTATTGGGAAAAGACCCATTTATGGCATTTTTATGTCATTTTTGATGCCATTTATGTAGCTTATATGCCATTGTTGATTCTATTTATGGAATTTATATGTCAGTGTTATGGCTTGTTGATGCCATTTATGGCACTGTTGATGCCATTTATGGCACTGTTGATGCCATTTATGGCACTGTTGATGCCATAAATGGCATTTATATTTCTTTAAATGGCATTTATATTTCCTTAAATGGCATTTATATTTCTTTAAATGGCATTGTTGATACCAAAAATGGAATTTTGAATGCCATTAATACCATAAATTCCACTTTTAATTTTATTAATGTCATTAATGAAATTTTAAACTTACTTATAAACATGAACAAAAAACATAAAAGAACACTTTTTGTGCTTACAATTTTCACATCCGAATTTTTTTTCAAAAACATGGAACTCTGTTTCTTGGTTCTCAAATTTCTCCCTTCATTTAAAAAAAGAAATTATGGAATTTCATAATTGGGAAGAGTTTTAATGAATTTTTCAAAAAAATTTAGCCATTTTGCCAAAATGGCCAATTTGGAGAAATTTCGGGATCTTGAAATCCCATGTCAGAAAAAAAACTCAAAACTAAGCCTGAGAAGCTTTTTTTTAAAAAACAGGTCCCTTAAATGTATTTACCGAAAGCCTACATGATTTTACCAGAACCTAAGGAAAAATAAATAAATAAAAAAGTGAAAAAATGCCTTAAAAAACAAACAAGGTAAAAAAAATAAATAAAAGCAAAAGATTGAAAAAGAAAGAAAAAATAATATAATAAAATAAAAATATGAAGAAAAATTAAAGAAAATATTTACAAAAAAAGCATACAGAAACTAAAAAGATCAATAAGGAAATAATTTCACAAAAGTAAGATAAAAATAAAGGCAATAAACAAATTACAGTTAATATTGAATAAAGAGAATTATTGTCAAAAATAGTCTAGAAGAAAAATCAAGCGTGTTGATTTGAAAACTGGTAAATTAATAAAAATCATAATTCTTGATTTAATAAGTCCCCGTGGATTACAATATATTAAATTTGAAATTGAGTTGGAATTTTGTGGCCATATTCTAAAATAATTAAAAGACAATGAGAAAAATTTGAGAGAAAAATATGTTGATATTTTCAAGATAATTTATATGTTTATACAGGATATTTCAATAAAATTCTTGAGTCCATTTCATGTGTCAAAAATTTTAACAAAAAAAATAGGTATACTCTTAGCTATTTTTTATTCAAGAATCTTATAAGAGTGATTAATTATGAAATCTTCCCCCATACAATTTTTTCCAAGTTTATTTAAGCATAGATAGTAAAAGTGGCTTGGAAAAAACTTTGAGCCAAATTCGAATGAAGCTGAACATAAGCTTAATCAAAAGCTCCAAATAAACCCAAAAATGACACAAAAAGGGCTATATAGCGCATTTTTCTTATAGTAACTTCCGGAGGAATCAATATTTTCAAAAATTAAAAGATTTTCATACCACTTGGAAGTATATTCAAAATCTGCTAAGTGAACTCAAAAGGAAACTCTGATTCTATTAGATTCATATATCTGAATAATGTATGCTAAGTATCTACATTGATATAAAGCTTTGTTTCAGATTATAAACTCTCATATAGAGAAATTTATGAAAATGTTAATTGATAAAAATTTGAAAAATTAGCCACTTTAAAGAGGCTTTCCAAATATCCTATGCAAAGCTCTTAGACTAAGAGATATAATGATGATAATACAACAATCAGTTCAATTGGGGTGAGGAACAAAAGATGGGTTCACAAATGGATTTAAATTACCTTCAGGATTTTTCCTCCCAATCAATGAAAAAAAACATGGCCATGGATTATTGACTCATAATTTTGTCTTATGTGTTTTGCCATTAGTTAAAAAAATATTCAAAATACAAAATTACTTTCAAAAGAAAGTTAGGCTTTTATCTTTATGGAAAAATAATTAAGTTTGAAAAAGATGTATGAAGTGGAGAGCCATCTTTTTAGCTGGAACTATTAGATTTCTGTAAGCATTAATAGTAATCAGTTTTTAATGAAGAAAGAAAAGGATATATATTTCAAAGATGTTTAAGGCTTGAAAAAATATGGGCTTAATTAATAGTTTATGAATAAATGGAAATAAAAAATAGTACAAATCCTAATCTAAAGATATATATATAAATTTCTGGATAGAAGTAGTTGGAAAAGTCCAAATTAAACTCTTAGCTTGAAGTGATTGTTCATAAAATCCAAGATAACAGCCCAATTAAAATATTTTCTTCCAATTACCTATTCAGTAGTCTTCTTCTTTTAAAAAACCCTTTAAGGGTGCTAATCATTCCAAATATCTGGGTTTTGTCTTCTTAGAATAATAATATAATAAAACATTCAGGTTGAAGGCATATATATCAGGTTGGAAATATTTGAAATTCAGGAGCTCAATGAGCTTATTGAAAGAGTGAATCTATACCATTATTTTGTTTCATTATATAAATAGAAAGATAATATTAGAAGGATTCTGAAAATGATAATAATCAATAAATATTCTGTTAAATTTCATTAATTGGAAAAGGAAGTTTTGAATTAAGTATCTTGTTCTTATACCAAAATGATGAATTTCAAGCACATCTATATTTCCCAAGAGATATTAAAAATTGAAAATTATTCTTCATAGATTGAAAATCATAATTATTCATCATAAAGTATCACCATGGAAATGAAGCTATAGCTATTCCCCAACATGAAATATAAAATAATCTGTGAAATAGAATGAACACATTTTTTGAAATATAATTATGAGAAAATTCAAGATTTTTATATAATTAAAGTTGATTTTAATTGAAAAAATTACTTCTCTCCATTGAGATTTAAGCCTATTCAAAACCTTTAAGATTGATCCCTGATTTTTATGTTATTCAGAGCTTAATACCTCCTTTCAATTCAAAGAACATAATTAATTATAGGAAGAAGTGAAATAGCCAAGCTTAACATTGATTTGATTTTTTTATTTTAATGAGGGATTAGTGATGTACTTAACTATTTTAAAGCTAGAAAAACTATTACAGTTTGGTTTATTGCTCTCTGAAAAATAAGAAAAATGAAGAACCTGATTTAAGATCTATTTCTCCCAAAAATTAGGATACAATGAATGTTTTCTAAAAAATATACCTTTTTATGAAGTAAGGAAAGTTTTAGAATGTATTCTTATCAGTAAGTTTATTGTGTAAATTTTGGTATATTGCATGTGATGTGATATGGTAAGAGCTTATTTTAGAGCCATGAAAGGTCTCAGTTTATTTCTATTATTAGAGAAAAGTGTGATAGTAAATAAACCCCAAATTTTGAAAAAATGAGAATGATAATTTCTCTCAGATTTCAAGGAAAAATTATATTTACAGGATAAGAGAGATATAAAAATATATTAAGTGAATGATTTCTTAGGAAATTTTTCTTTTGAATCCAATATTAACAAGAATTTTTGCAATTTTCTTCCAAATTTTTAAAAAGGGAATTTAATATCTTAATTTGTGTTTAGTTTCTAGAAATAAAGATCAATTAAGCCTTCAGGAAAAGGGGATAATCTAACATACCCATTTTCTGTTTTTTTGGGGGGTGAGAGAAATTCATTATAAGTAACTATTAAAAGAAAGATATTCTGATGTGAATATTTTTGAAATTAGAAATATTGAGCTCTGATAGAATAATTCTCAGAGAAAGAAGATTAATAAAAGAATGGATATCAGAGGAGATGAGGAAAAAGGGTTTATTTATTTTTAAATTTTCAAGGTTAATGGATTAACTTTTAATTAGAATTATCGGATTTAGTTTGAAAGGATTTTGTGCAATGAAGTATTATTAAAGAATTCCAGAGTTCACCTAACTAACCTCACTGTGAAAAAAGAGGCAGACCATGGGGTCAGGTGCTGTGGGTAAAACATGGTCTGAACCTGAAATTACAAGAATTCAAACATGACAACCAACATCGGTTTTTTATGCAGATCCATGTTTGTATTCCTCTGCATATAATTTTGGTTTAGTGAAAAAATTGGAATATTTGAAAGATATAGGTTCTATTTTTATACTACTTCAATACTACATAGATCAAATAAAAAGACCTTCCAATATCCTAGAACCATTATCAAAAATATCAAAGATAGATTTGGATCTTGGAATTGGAAAAAGATTAATTTTCTTAAGGAATTTTATTCATATCACTTCTCAGGTTGATATGATAAGAAATCCTCACTTATTTTATGGATACTTATATTGAATTATAACCCTTATTCATTGCATAAAATATTTGAATCCTACTTCATTAACAAAAAATGACCATAATGTCAAAAGTTAAGATAACTACTATTTACTACTAACCCTGCTTCTCAAGGGGCTTTATCAAACAGAATAGACTTGGAAAAAGTGTGAATCTTATTTACAGTTGAATTTTGGCTCTTATAAGATCTCAATTATGAGAGTTTTTAATATTACATATATTAGCTCAGTATCACAAAATAGTTTCAGAGAAAATATGTAATCATGTTAGCTCCACACCCTCTTTAAGATTGAGATTTGGGAATTGAATACATGTTGTTTTATGCTTCAATAAGCTAGTTCTGTAAGCTTTGAAAATTGTACATATCATCAGAGATAAAGGTTTTGCTTCAATTTCAAAGATGTAAGATATTAACAATTAAATTACATTCTTTCTTAATGGATTCCATGTGAGAGATTACTGAATCTCAAATTTTGAAAATAAATCACTAATAAAGGCAGAAGCTGCATAGATAGTCTTGGAAGCACATAACAGAGTCTAAGGTTTGTCTATGAAACTATTGATAATAGTAACAATGTCAAGAGTACTATGACTGTCCTCAGTAGAAAAATATAATATAATAAAATGTTATATCCACAAATTTAAATATAATTATTAAAATAATTATATAAAAAACAAATTTAATTATTATTATATAAAATAATAATAATAATCAAAATATAATAATTATAAGTAATTCTAATTATTCTATTATTGTTATAGTCACTGACAATTATAACAATAAGAAGTGTAAAGCTCTTAATGAGACATCTACACGTGGAAAATATAAATATTTAACCAATTCTAAATAATATAAATATTACTCAGAAAGAATTAAAACACACACTGTGCAGAAATAATTCTTATAAAAAAATTCTATATAAAAAAACTAATAATAGATAAAAAAAATATAGAATTTTAGAGAAAACTTACTTATAATATAAATTAATACAACAAGTCAAATACAACAGTTATTATATTAAAAGAGTATTATAAGTTAAAAACACGTCAAAAAATCAATAATTCAAATGATGCAACAACTATTTATCATTAAAATTATGATTAAAGAGTTTTTAAGAGGAATTTTTGGATTTAAAAGAGATTTAAGATGATAATATTACAATATAAAATATATTATTGATGATTACAATAATAATCTGAATTCTAGGATTTCAGTTCTTTAATTTACAATTAATAAAGAATAAAATTCTTAACAATTACTTTCTAATATTAAGATTTTATAAATAATAAAACTTTACCTGTTTAAATTTCTAATATGATTGGATTGATTAATGATTGATGGATAAAAACAGTGATTAAAAGACTCTTTTTATGTCTACAGAGCAACTATAATTATTCATAATGAATATGAAGGGAGTGCTCAGGTCAAAGCTGACAAACCATGCTTAAAAATAAAGTTCTTAGCTTAAGGCAACTTATTTTTAATTCCAATTTAAAGTTACCAGTGTTATTCTTAACTTCAAGTAGCTTTAATCCTCATTTAAACTAATTATTTTAATTCTTAATATGAAATGAGTTTATTTATATTAAAGTTCATCACATGAACAACTTAAGAATAGAGTTTCAAGCAGAAATTTCTTAAACTCAGTTTTTAATTAATTTTTAATGAAATAATAATTTTATTTGAGCTTAATTAAAAGAGTAAATTCCAAGGGTAATTAACCAGGAAATTTATTTATGAAAGATACTTAAAATTTAACTTATACATAGATAATATTAAATTGTAAGCTGTGTTAAGTTTCCAAGCAAATACATTAATAGTTGGATTTTTAATGAATTTTTGAAGTTATTGCTATTTTTCCACGTAAAATAGCAATACACACTAAACCTTAAATTTTGATAAGGTTTTAATGCTCGTAAACTTAAAGTCTTAAGCTTATTTAAGATTTTTGAGCTTAATTAGGTTTTTACAGTTCTTAAAACCTTAATTTCAAGCCTGCATATAAGGATTTACCGTGTGGCAGCTTGAAATTCCTGTCCAATTTGGGATAAAACCAGTTTAAGCTTTAAGGTTGGATCAAAGTCTAATCTGAAAGTTTAAATAAGGTTGAAAATCCTCCAATACAGGTCGACAACCTTCATTGAATCCTTGCAGATCCAAAAAGCTGGGGACCCCAGCTCTGTTTGGTCTTTTTCCTTTGTCCCAACTTTTTGCATGGATTTTGCCCTTTTATTTATTTAAAGCCATACTATGGCCTTAAACCCTTTTAAATTGAGCCCACGCAGGATTTAAATCCTGTATGGCAAATCCTTAGCCAATTCAGTAAACATACACAACACCTCAATTTTAACTAAAATTTTGGTAAGTTTGCATAAACCTTATGCAACTTTAAATTTAAGCTTATTTAAGCTCAAATTTAACAATTTAAGCTTATTTAAGCTCAAATTTAACAATTTAAGCTTATTTAAGCTCAAATTTAACAATTTAAGCTTATTTAAGCTCAAATTTAACAATTTAAGCTTATTTAAGCTCAAATTTAACAATTTAAGCTTATTTAAGCTCAAATTTAACAATTTAAGCTTATTTAAGCTCAAATTTAACAATTTAAGCTTATTTAAGCTCAAATTTAACAATTTAAGCTTATTTAAGCTCAAATTTAACAATTTAAGCTTATTTAAGCTCAAATTTAACAATTTAAGCTTATTTAAGCTCAAATTTAACAACTTAAAAAGATGTTAAAAAAAGTTACATTAGTACTGTGAGTTTCTTAAATCTTTCAATAACATAAGAAATAAGTATTTTTGGGTGTACCCTAGGTTATTTTTGGTGTAGAATCAAAAAATGACATAATATTTATAACTTTGTTTATCCAAAAAAAATTTATACTTATTTTCTGTCATTTTTTTTAAATAGAATTAAAAAGTCTGTCAAAGACAAATTTAACTCTGTATAAAGTCATTTGTGGCCTTATGGGTATGTTATACATACCTCACAGGCTCACACAGAGACTGCAAAATTACTCGAAGTGATAATTAATAAAAGAAAATTTGTATTTTATTTACTTCATTGTAAATTACTTACCCAAAAAATTTGGAAAGAATTTTCCAAAAATATCTGCTATTTGAAGTAAATCCCACAAATATTTTATTCAACCACTGCGAAATTATGTACAAAATGACTTCTGTGAAAAGGATATAGAAGAGATTTTCACCACATTATAATAAAACTTCTATCAGACAAATATGAAAGAAAAGTACCAATGATATCTTAGGGAGATCTTTTTCTTATGAACATGATCAAGAAATATTAGCTCAATAAACATGATATTCATATTTCTTAGGTTATTAGACACCAATATTTTAATACTTTAATCCAACAACACTCAATAAATGGGTTTGAAATTTCAATATATTTGGACAAAAAATCTTACAATGATCTTTTTTTACAAAAGTTGTGGAAAAATCCTAAAATTCACAATCTTTTTTTAATTACGATAGTATGCAAAACATTCTTAATTTTAACATTAAATATATGCTAAAACTCATTGGCCATAGTATAATCTTTAAAACACCATACAATATTTAAACTTTCCCATCAAATTGAGTATATATCAAATTTTTAATTGAATTCTTATATAAATATTTTATGTCTTGGAACAATTCTTTCAAAATTTCTAACTATATCTCAAAAAAATATTCTGTAAGGTTTTCAAAGAGCAAAAATCAAACTAAATTTAGATAAAAATGAAATAATTCTGAAGAATTTAATCTCATATTCTCTTTAGTTCTACATCATAATTTTTTTTTGATTTACTTGCATCAAATTAAGAAATTGCATTTTAAGGAATATTCCTCTGAAGGAATTCTTAAATCAACTCCTTTTGGAGAAAAAGAATCTTCATTTTTGGAAAGACTTATTTTAAGGTTTGTTTATGAAACTCTTGATAATAGTAACAAATATCAAGAGTACTATGAATGTCCTCAGTAGAAAATATAATATAGTTGAATATTATAACCAGAAATTAATATAATTATTAAAAATAATTTTGTGAAAAAAATAATTCAATAAGAAAAAAAACTTCATAATTATAATGAATTAGAATCATTCTATTATAATTGTAGTCACTGACAGGTATAATAAGAAGATATATAAAAGCTCTTAATGAGACATTTATATGTAGAAAACAATAGTTTTTATCCACTTATAAGTACTATGAATATTACTTATAAAATAAATATCACAAAAACTGTGCAGGGACAAATATTATAGAGAAATTATATATAAAAAGACTAATACTAGATAGGAAAGATATAGAGGCTTAGAGAAAACTTACTTATAATATATGTTTAATAAAATATGTCAAACAACAACAGTTATAGTATTAAATAATCTTTATAAACTAAAAACATTCCAAAAATAAATATTTTGAAGGAATAAAATAGCTTCCTTATGATAAAATAAGGTTTAAGAATTTCTAGATGATATTTGTGGATTTAAAAGATATTTTAAGAGAAAAAGTTTATATATAAAAATCTATTATTGGTGTCTACAAAATTATAATATAAATTATATGATTTGAATCATTTCTTTGTAATTTATAAAGGGTAAAATAGCTTAAGAATTACTTCAAAAATATAAGATTTTATATTGAAGAAAAACTACCTATTTAAAATGTCTAATTTATTTTAATGATGATGATGGACAAAAACAGTGATCTAAAGGCTCTTTTTATTCCTTCAGAGAATCTCTCATTATTAATAATGGATATAGAGAGAATTTTAAGATCAAAATTAAAAAACCATTCTCCAGAATAAGGCTCTCAACTTAAGATAACTTATTTATCATTTTAATTTAAAGTTACCAGTGTTATTCTCAACTACAAGTAGGTTTAATACTCTTTTGGGTTCATTATTTTAAGCTCAAATATCAAATGAATCTATATATATTAAATCTCATCACATGAGAAGCTTAAAATTAAAATTTCAAGTGAAAATATATTAAGCTGAATTGTTAATCATCTTTTGAAGAAATCTTAATTTATTTTGACAATAATTTAAAAGGCTAAGTACCAAAGAATACTATTTAAAAATGATACTTGAAACTTAATTTATACACAGAGAACATTGAATTATCAGCCGTGTGAAGATTTCAAGAAAATCCATTGAGAATTGGATTTTTAATAAATTTCTAAAGTTATTGCTATTTTGCCACGTAAAAGAGAAATACACACCAAATATCAATTTTTGATAAGGTTTCAACACTTATAACTCCAAGGTTTAAGCTTCTTTACACTTTTAAAGTTCTTGAAACCTTGATCACAAGTCTGCATAAGGGGATTTACCCTTTGGCAGCTTGTAATTCCTGTAAAAATTGGGAATAGCCCAGTTTAAACTTTCATATTCAATAAATTTCTAAAATTAACTTTTAAATACGTTTAAAAATCCATGAATACAGGTTTACAACGTTGATTGAGTCCTTGAAGATCCCAAACGTTGGGTACCCTGGTTCTATTTGGTTTTTCTTTTTTCCCACCTTATTGCATAACCTTTGCCCTTTTATTTAATTAAAGCCATAAAATGCCTTTAAACCAATTTAAATTGAGCTCACATAGGATGTACATACTGTATTGCAAATCCTTAGCTAATTTGGTAAATATACACCACATCTTCATTAAAACTGAATTTTTGCAAGTTTACATAAACCTTATGCAACTTCAAATCCAAAGTTCAAATTTCCATTTTAAAAAATTTAAATAAAAGTTGTAAAATTTTGTATTGGTACTGTGAGATTTGTACACCTTCCAATCACATGAGAAATAACCATTTTTGGGTATAAAGCTACTATAGGTTGATTTGGTGTAGAATGCAACAATGAAATAATAATTACAGCTTTCTTTATCAAAGATAAATTAATACTTAGTTTTTGTTATTTTTTGTTTTAAATTCAATTGATAAGTCTGTTTGAGACTAAACCAACTTTATAAAAAGCTATTTGTGGCATTATTGCTATTCCATACATACCTCACAGGCTCACAATAATCTTGATTACTTTGGCAGGAAATGGTTTGGTAACTATAAATAGCAGAGAGATATTTATTGTTCAATTAAATTAAACATGAGAAAATGGAGCATTTCTCTAATAAGCATTTGGAGAGCCTAATATGAAATGAGCCAATATAATTTACTATATTCAAAGGTCATCTTTGAGAAAGTCCTTTAAAAAAACATCCCAGTCATATATTATTTCCATAAATTATCTTTTACATTGGGTAAAGTTGGCCAAATAGGGAGCTCTATTCTTCAGAAAAAACCCCCAAATGTCCCTATGGACTTGTATTGGTTCACATCAGGCTAGCATGAGCTTAAATTATCTCCAGTGATAAATCTATATGGTTAGGAATATACAAAACAATTTCTGCTGTTTTTTCTCACCTTTTTTAATTTATATAATTTCAGTTGAAAATTAATTTCTCAGCTATTTGGATTAAATATTATTTAATATTTTAAAGATATACCAAAATGTATTCAATGAAATAAGATTTATTAAGGATGTTTTTTATTTCATATTATTTATGTTTATATATTTCAAATTTTAATTTTTGGTTTTTATCAAATAATGAACACATACTTGGAATGAATCTCTCATTTTTTTTATATAACTCTGTTCATGATGGAAAAAATATTCAACAAATATGAAATAATTCAATTATTGAATTAGATTCTTCATAATTAATCTTGAATGCAAAAAATTGTGTGTTTCAAAATAGAAGGGTTTTGAATCTTGATGAATGACGCACCTTCAATTAATTGAAGCTAAAGCTTGTTTTTGAGATGAAGAAACAATCACAGTAAGATTACAGAAATTCAATAAAAGCTTGTAAACAATCTGTGTTAAAAATGGATTAAATTAAGAAAATAATTTCTTGATATTATTTTCTTCATATTTTTAAGATATCAAACTCATTATAGAAATAAATATGAAGTTCCTTTCCAAGGCAAGATACCATGAACTCCTTTTTTCAAGATCCATGAATTTACCAAATTTAAAGCTTAAGATATAGATATTTGAAGTCTTCTTAAAACCTTACTGTGAAAAATATTGTTATCTCCACATATTACATATTCATTTTCAAAATAAATAAAAACAAGGATTTAAGATGAGATAAAAACCAATTTCTCTCATAGGAAAGATGATTACCCCATTGAATGTGTATAATAGAAGGACAATCAAGAAGAGAAGCTCCTCCCAATTAGGTTTTTGATTTGGAAAAATCTTGGCCTAAATTTATTATGAAAATCCCATTTAGAAGAAAATAGATTGGGGGAAATCAAAGGGATATTAAGTATTTTTGTGTTATCATAGAGGTTTATAGCACTTTGAGCCATTAGATGTTAAAGATTACATTATTAATCCTGTGGGAAGATAAATTTATAAATTTATTTGTAATTTTAGAATAATCAATTAATAAAAGATCAAGGGGAATATATGAAAAAAACATTAAACTTAGAATTATTTATTAGGAGAATATCATATGGTGAATATGTGAAAACTTGAAAAAATAATTTATAACAAAAATCCTCCATGAAAGGTGTGAGCCTGTGAGGTATGTATAACATACCCATAAGGCCACAAATGATTTTATAAACAGTTAATTTTGTCTTAAACAGACTTTTTAGTTGAAATTAAAATAAAAAATAACAAAAAATAAGTATAACTTTTTTTTTGGATAAACAAAGTTATAAATATTATGTCATTTTTGGATTCTACACCAAAAATGACCTAGGGTACATCCATAGGGTGTTATATGCAAAAACACTTATTTCTTGTGTTATTAGAAGATTTAAGAATCTCACAGTACTAATGTAACTTTTTTAACATTTTTTTAAAATTGTTAAACTTAAGCTTAAATTTAAAGTTGCATAAGGTTAATGCAAACTTACCAAAATTTTAGTTAAAATTGAGGTGTGGTGTATATTTACTGAATTGGCTAAGGATCTGCCATACAGAATGTAAATCCTGTGTGAGCTCAATTTAAAAGGGTTTAAAGCCATGGTATGGCTTTAAATAAATAAAAGGGCAAAATCCACGCAAAAAGGTGGGACAAAGGAAAAAGACCAAATAGAGCTGGGGTACCCAACTTTTTGGATCTGCAATGATTCAATTAAGGTTGTCCACCTGTATTGAAGGATTTTCAACGTTATTTAAACTTTAAGATTAGACTTTGATCCAACCTTAAGGTTTAAACTGGTTTTATCCCAATTTGGACAGGAATTTCAAGCTGTCAAAGGGTAAATCCCAATATGCAGGCTTGAGAACAAGGTTTTGAGAACTGTCAAAGCTTAATAAAGCTTAAAAACCTTAAATAAGCTTAAAACTTTAAAGTTAAAAGCATCAAAACCTTATCAAAATATAAGGTTTGGTGTGTATTGCTATTTTACATGGAAAAATAGCAATAACTTCAAAAATTCATTAAAAATCCAAATCTTAATGGATTTTCTTGAACATTTCACACAGCTTAAAATTTAATATTATATATATATAAATTGAATTTTAAGTATCTTTTATAAATAAATTTCCTGGGTAATTAGCCTGGAAATTTACTCTTTTAATCAAGCTCAAAGAAAATTATGATTTATTTAAAAATTAATTAAAGATTGAGTTTAAGAGATTTCTGCTTGAAACTCTATTTTTAAGTTGTTCATGTGATGAACTTTAATATAAATAAGTTTATTTATATTAAAAATTTAAAATAATTAGTTTAAATGAGGATTAAAGTTACATGGAGTTAAGAATAACACTGGTAACTTTAAATTGGAATTAAAAACAAGTTGCCTTAAGTTAAGAAATTTGTTTTTAAGTATGGGTTTTCAGTTTTGACCTGAGCACGCCCTCTATATTAATTATGAATCATGAGAGCTGCTCTGAAGACATAAAAAGAGTCTTTTCATCCCTGTTTTTGTCCATCATTCATCATCAATCAAATCATATTAGAAATTGAAACAGGTAAAGTTTTATTATTTATAAAATCTTATTATTAAAGTAATTCTTAAGTTATTTTATTCTTTATTAATTGTAAATTAAAGAATTGAAGTCATAGAATTCAGATTGTTGTTGTAATCATCAATAATATATTTTATATTATAAAATTATCCTCTTAAATATCTTTTAAAATCCACAAATTCCTCTTAAAAACTCTTTAATCTTAAATTTTATCATAAAAAGTTGTTTTATCCTTAAAATTATTGATTTTAGGCGTGTTTTTAACTTATAATCATTATTTAATATAATAACTGTTGTTGTTTAACTTGTTGTATTAAATAAATATTATAAGTAAGTTTTCTCTAAAGTTCTATATCTTTTTTATCTAGTATTAGTTTTTTTATATAGAATTTTATTCTATAAGAATTATTTCTGCACAGTTTGTGTTATAATTCTTTTATAAATAATATTTATATTATTTATAAGTGGTTAATATTCCTATTTCCATGTGTAATTGTCTCATTAAGAGCTTTACAAGTCTTATTGTTATAACTGTCAGTGACTATAACAATAATAGAATGATTATAATTTATTATAATTATTATTATTTTTTTATTATTATATTTTTATAATAATAATTAAATTTCTTTTTATATATAATTATTTTTCATAATTATATTTAAATTTGTGGTTATAATTTTTCATTATATTATATATTTCTATTGAGGACAGTCATAGTACTCTTGATTTTGCTACTATTATCAGAAGTTTCATAGACAAACATTACATTTGGGGGCCTGGCCGTGATTTTAAGCCAATTTTTGGGACATGAATCATATTCTAGACCTTATTTTACTGTTCTTTGACGTAAAATTGCCATATTTATCTTAATATTGGCTTTTTTGGGACTTATCCCTTATAAAATAATCTTTATAATATTAATAAAGTTATTTTTTTCTTAAGAATATTGTTTGAAGTAATATACTATTGAGTGACTTGGAATAAATATCTTTTGTCTAACTAGTGGCTTTTTCACATCACAGACTTTAAATTTATTCTTTGAGTTATTCTAGTATAAAGTGAATAATAATACAATTTTGATTAATTAACTTGTTAATTGCATAATTATTATTTCTTTAAAGCAAATAATAAATAAAATAAAAAATATTTACTAAAAAACATTTTTTCTTTTATCTTAGACATTTTTCTTTATTTTTGACGTAATTTGCCATAAATTACATTAAAACAACTTTATTTAATAAGTTGAGTTTATAAGTTATTTTTATTATTTGATAAAATAACTTATATTTTTAATTTTCTCTAGTGTCTTCCATAAGAGAAAATTCTTCAGACTCTGAAGCCTCAGAGTCCAGTATTGAAATTCAAACCAGCCCAGCACCAAGGGGTTTGATAACCAAAGAGCCCTTTAAAGGTCCTGCAGGTGAATTCAATTCAATTTTACTCTATTTTTTATTAAAATTGACGTGAAATGACTCCTACTAGAAGTGTAAGTAATTACTCCATCCAATCAAATGGATCTGGACCAGGACATTCCAGCCACAAATCCAAAAGGCAAGAATGTCTTCCCAGAGGAGAGGCACAAATGCAGGATGCCAGAACTTCCACCAGTTCCAAAAGGTTAGCCAGCACCTTTGAACCTCTTATTGAGAGTCCAGAAGCTGACATAACTGCTATTGCTTTTAGACCTGAACCATTTCCAACAAGCAGCCGTGGAGATTTATCAATATCAATGGAAGAACTGGTTCTTGGCGTCAAAACAACAAGAGTGGGAACTTCTCCCAAGTCTTTGGATAGGAACCATGAACTCTTATCTTCAAGTGAAGAATTTCAGGGGACCAGAAAAGACAGAAGACCTTCTGATGGGTTGGACACCCATGTCTGTCAAAGGACAAGTCCAACAGATAAAAGCTTGGTTGAAAAACCAAAGCATGTTATCAGAGGATCAGAAGAAGAAGTTGGCCCAAGGCAAGGAAACCAGCCCAGTGGAAGCTCCTCAAGCATCCACCAGCAAAAATACGCCTCAAAAAGTGCCAAACAAGCCCAAGAAAGCCCCAAAAACCAACAAGAAGGGCAAGCAAAAGGCAAAGGGAAAGGCAAAGCCCAAGTGGAACAAGCCTTACCCTCAGAATTACAGAATCCCAAAAAAGGAAAAGACAGCCATGGACAATGTGTTCAATATGGCAAGAACCTTGATGGAATTCAAAAACAAGGAGGAGGAAAGATTGAATCAATCTTTCCCAAAGAAATAGATCTTGTAAAACTTTTAACTCACTTTGATTCTTGTAATAAAGAAATTATGGCAAAATTTAAAGCATTTGATTATGTCCAACAGAAGTTGGGTAATGAGATATTGAAAATGAAAGAACAACAAAAGACTATTATTGGCCTTGAAAATGTTAATAAAGACAGTATTGTGTCTTTGATGCAAATTTGTGAAAGACTTGAGTCTAAAGTTACCTTACTCAATCAACCAGGTGAGAACTCAATTTCTTTTATAACTGGACAGTTAAGAGAATTGAACATACAAGTTCAAAACTTGGAAAATTCTACTGGTCACAATGAAGCTCTTTTTCAAGAACAATTGGAAAAAAGTGATAAAGCAAGACTTGAATTGAAAGAAGACATTCAATCAAGTATTAATAATATATCACTAAAAAATGAATTGCCAAGGAAATCCACACCAATTCTTGACAGAAATGTTCTTAACTTGAATAATGATTTAAATCATAATATTTCAAGTCATGATGTGGAAACTGCTTGCAATTTTAAGGACATTCCACTATTAGAGGAATGGCCAACCTTCAGTGGTGAAGGAGAATATAATCATATGGAATTTATGAAAACAATTGATATGTTCAAAGAAGACTTTAACATACCAGATGAATACATAAGTGCCAGATTACACTCATTATTTACCAAATCAGCAAAGAAATGGTATTATAAAATGAGACAAGACCATGGTAAACATTCTTGGCCTTGGTGGAAAGAACAAATTATTTCCAAATGGGCAAATGATTCCTGGAGATTTAGAATGGAAAATTCTTTTGAAGAAGCCATTTTTAATATTGAGAGGGACAGGCCCATGACTTGGTTTCTTAAACAGAAGGACAGGTTAACTGCCCTTCATCCTGATATGTCTGAAACAATGGTACATAAAGGGATATTAAGAAAATGTGGTGGTGACCTTGAGCATGCTATAAGAAGCAGATGTATTGAGCCGTGCTCTACAGAAGATTATATCAATGCTATGGAGGACATAACTACTAGAACAAAAATTGGAAGAAATTGGTCCAAAACCCCAATAGACAACAAGACTAGTGGGAAACCAATTTCAAAACCAAATAAACCACATGACAGATGTCCTTTGAAATGTCATAAATGTGGAAGCACATCTCATTTGGCAAACACTTGTCCAAAAAAGACAAGAGTCAATGAGATAAATGTTGAAAAAGTGGAAGACACAAAAGAAACTGATGTATCTTTACATGAAAGTGATTCTGAGCCTTCAGAAGAAGAAGAAGTATCAGAAGAACTTGGTATAGAGAACATTAATGTCTCTTTTGAGGTCACTGAGGTACATACTCACTTACCACAGTACAGTGATGAATGTATGGATCTCATACATGTGCAAGATGCCAAAATGCAAAAAGCCAAACCTGCCAGAGGTAAAGGTTATACAGCTGGGTCATCTTGTATCACTAATATTGTGATAGATAACACAGAAGCCAAGATACATCTTGACTCAGGTGCTTTTTGCACTTGTGTTGGAAAAGATTATCTTGACAAAATTTATACCAATTGGCAACACAAATCAATGCCAATTGAAGGTATAACATTCAGCAGTGCTAGCCAAAATATGCACCCCTTGGGTATATTTGAAGCAACAATCATATTTCCTCATCCTGCAGGAAGTATAAGACTGAAAGTTGAAATTGTTGTTATGAATAATTGTACTTCACAACACTTTATACTTGGGAATGATTACCTCAATATTTATGGTATTGATATTAATAATAATAAAGACAGGTATTTCACTATAGGGGAAAATAAAAGACAAAAATTTGCTTTTCCTCTAGAAAAAAGAGAAATTACTGTCATTAAACAAGTGAAAAATGTTAATAAGGGAAAATTTGTGTCAAGTCAATTAATTGAAGCACAAATTAGTCCTGAGTTAACACTGGAAATGAAGGAAGAGCTTATTGAAATTTTATTTCAATACAGGGAAGCCTTTGCTTCAGATAATGAACCACTTGGGGCTATAAAAGGCCATGAGGTGGACATTATGCTTAATGTGGAAAGGCCTTATCCACCACTATTAAGAAGACCAGCTTACCCAGCTAGCCCTAGGGCTAGAGAAGCATTAGAAAATCATATTAATGAACTAATGAAACTGGGAGTTCTTAGAAAGGTTGGAAACAATGAGGACGTAGAAGTCACAACCCCAGTAAACATTACTTGGCATAATGATAAGTCAAGGATGGTTAGTGATTTTAGAGCACTGAATACCTATACTATCCCAGACAGGTATCCAATCCCTAGAATTCATGAGACTTTGACTCAATTATCCAAAGCAAGATTCATTACTTCCATGGATGCTCTAAAGGGCTTTCACCAGAATGTTTTGACACCTCATGCTAGAAAATTATTGAGAATAATTGCTCATTGTGGTATTTATGAATATTTGAGGATGCCTTTTGGTATTAAAAATGCACCCTCTCATTACCAAAGAATGATTAATATTATCTTCCCACGTGAATTATCAGAGGGATGGTTAATCATTTATATTGATGATATTATCATTTGTTCAGAAACCTGGAAATTACATTTAGAGAGACTTTCATTAGTAATTAAGAAAATTCTACAAGTGAACATGAGAATTTCTCTTAAAAAATGTAATTTTGGGTTTAATGAGTTAAAAGCTCTAGGACATGTAGTCTCAGGACTAAGCATTGGTGTTGATAAGAACAAAGTGGCTGCAGGTTTACTGAAACAGATGCCCCAGAACAAAAAAGAAAGGATGTCTTTCTTAGGGTTTGCCAGTTATTACAGGCAACACCTTCAAGATTTTTCAATCCATGCCAGATCATTATACAGAATTTGTGATCAACAAACTGTTTTTGAAATGACTCAGGAGAGAATTCAAGCATATGATAAAATCAAGTATGCCTTGACCAATGCACCATTATTACTGATGCCAGACTGGAAACTTCCTTTCAAGCTGTATATTGATGCATGTGGTGAAGGTCTAGGAGCTGCTCTTCATCAAGTTGAAATTGTCAATGACAAGCCTTATGAAGGTCCAATTTGTTTTATTTCAAGAGAAATTAAACCTACTGAGGCCAGATATGGAGCTAGCCAAATGGAGTGCCTTTGCCTTGTTTGGGCTCTGGAAAAACTTCATTACTATCTTGATGGTAGTGTGTTTGAAGTAATTACTGATTGTAATGCAGTAAAGTCACTTCTTAACATGAAAACTCCAAACAGACACATGTTAAGATGGCAGATTGCTATACAGGAGTATAGAGGAAATATGACCATAGTACATAAAGCTGGAAATATTCACAAGAATGCTGATGGCTTAAGTAGATGGGAATTACCAAATACACCTGAAAATCCTGCCTATGTTCCTGCAAGTGCAGAACCTCAAATCCCAATTGAAGGAATTAACATCACAGATGTGGGAACAGAATTCTTTGAGGAAGTTAGAGAAAGCTATAAGCAAGATAAAAATTGCCATATAATTACTGCTCTACTTGACAAAGATTGCAAAGATGCAGCATTGGCTAATTCTCTGGCGGATATTTGGAAAACATCTTATGATAATGGAAGATTCCATTTGTTTGATGGTATACTATATCATAGATCTAAACACACATGTTTCATGGTCCTATGTAGTAGAATGTTGATTAACACAATACTACTGGAATGCCATGATAACATTTATTCTGGACATCTGTCTGAAGACAGAACAAAGGAAAGAATTAAGACATGTGCCTGGTGGCCATCTTGGAGAAAAGATGTCATTGAGTACTGTCATAGTTGTGATAGATGCCAGAAAGCCAATAAAGCTACTGGTAAAAGATTTGGTCTGATGATCCATATCCAAGAACCAAGTACCCCATGGGAAGTGGTTCACATGGATTGGGTAACTGCATTACCACCTGGAGGTGATAAAAGTTACAATGCATGTCTTGTTATTGTAGACAGATATAGCAAAACACCAATTGTTTTACCATGTCACAAAGATGACACAGCTATGGATACAGCTCTTTTGATCTGGAATAGAGTAATATCCCATACTGGTCTCTTTAAAAACATCATTAGTGACAGAGACCCAAAATTTACATCAGCCTTATGGACTAATTTACATAAGCTTTTGGGTACAAAATTATCATTCTAAACAGCATACCATCCACAAACAGATGGGTTAGCAGAAAGAATGATTCAAACCCTTGAGGACATGATCAGAAGATTTTGTGCTTATGGCCTGGAGTTTAAATATTCTGATGGCTTTACCCATGATTGGTGTACTCTTATACCAGAATTGGAATTAGCCTACAAGACCTCCATCCATGCTTCAACAGGCAAGACCCCTGCAATGTTGGAAAAAGGATGGAACCCCAAACTTCCAATTGATACTCTGAAGAAAGATCTGGTTGACATTCATCCAACTGCTTCAAGCTTTAAGCTATTGCTTGATAAAGTGAGACATCATGCAAATAAAAGCATGAATGATGCCTTTGAATATGCTAAGCAGAAATGGGATAAAAGTCATAAAACCCCAGAATTAAAAGTAGGGGACTTAATACTAGTTTCAACCTTGAACTTTAATAATATTGAAGGTCCAAAGAAATTGAAAGATTCCTTTGCAGGACCATTTATTATCAAAGCCCTTCATGGGACAAATGCAGTACAAGTAGAACTGTCAGGAGAACTGGAAAATAAACATCCAACATTCCCTGTCAGTCTAGTAAAGCATTACACTTCAAGTGACAAGGAATTATTTCCTTTAAGAAATGAAACACCCTTAGAAGTACCCCCACTAGATCTAAGTGAGGAGAAAAAGGTACTAAAAGTCTTGAAAGAAAGAAGACTTGGGGGAAAAAATGAAAGAGAATACTTAGTCAGGTATAAAAATCCACAACATGAAGATGTGTGGATTGTAGAAAGCAAAATACCTGATTCCCAAAAGTTTCTCAGAAGATTCAGACATGAGAGAAGACCAATTTCTCAATAAGAAGTTTGAATTGTGTGCTTTACATACTTAAAAGTATAAGTAGAGAGGTTGGACAGTGGATTATACCCCCCCAAATAACTTGGGGGTAAACTACAAAAGAAAAATTGTGGTACAATTTTTTTTGGTGGTAGGGAATGTGAGCCTGTGAGGTATGTATAACATACCCATAAGGCCACAAATGATTTTATAAACAGTTAATTTTGTCTTAAACAGAATTTTTAGTTGTAGTTGCAATTAAAATAAAAAATAACAAAAAATAAGTATAACTTTTTTTTTGGATAAACAAAGTTATAAATATTATGTCATTTTTGGATTCTACACCAAAAATGACCTAGGGCACATCCATAAGGTGTTATACCCAAAAACACTTATTTCTTGTGCTATTAGAAGATCTAAGAATCTCACAGTACTAATGTAACTTTTTTAACATTTTTTTAAAATTGTTAAATTTAAGCTTAAATGAGCTTAAATTTAAAGTTGCATGAGGTTAATGCAAACTTACCAAAATTTTAGTTAAAATTGAAGTGTGGTGTATATTTACTGAATTGGCTAACAATCTGCCATACAGAATGTAAATCCTGCGTGAGCTCAATTTAAAAGGGCTTAAAGCCATGGTATGGCTTTAAATAAATAAAAGGGCAAAATTCATGTAAAAAGGTGGGACAAAGGAAAAAGACCAAATAGAGCTGGGGTACCCAGCTTTTTGGATCTGCAATGATTCAATTAAGGTTGTCCACCTGTATTGGAGGATTTTCAATGTTATTTAAACTTTAAGATTAGACTTTGATCCAACCTTAAGGTTTAAATTGGTTTTATCCCAATTTGGACAGGAATTTCAAGCTGCCAAAGGGTAAATCCCAATATGCAGGCTTGAAATCAAGGTTTTAAGAACCGTCAAAGCTTAATAAAGCTTAAAAACTTTAAATAAGCTTAAAAATTTAAATTTACAAGCATCAAAACCTTATCAAAAGCTAAGGTTTGGTGTGTATTGCTGTTTTACGTGGAAAAATAGCAATAACTTCAAAAATTCATTAAAAATCCAAATCTTAATGTATTTTCTTGAAAATTTCACACAGCTTAGAATTTAATATTATACGTATATAAATTAAATTGTAAATATCTTTTATAAATAAATTTCCTGGGTAATTAGCCTGGAAATTTACTCTTTTAATTAAGCCCAAAGAAAATTATGATTTCTTTAAAAATTAATTAAAAATTGAGTTTAAGAGATTTCTGCTTGAAAATCTATTTTTAAGTTGTTAATGTGATGAACTTTAATATAAATAAGTTTATTTGTATTAAAAACTTAAAATAATTAGTTTAAATGAGGATTAAAGTTACATGGAGTTAAGAATAACACTGGTAACTTTCAATTGGAATTAAAAACAAGTTGCCTTAAGTTAAGAACTTTCTTTTTAAGTATGGTTTTTCAGTTTTGACCTGAGCACGCACTCTATATTAATTATGAATCATGAGAGCTGCTCTGAAGACATAAAAAGAGTCTTTTCATCACTGTTTTTGTCCATCATTCATCATCAATCAAATGATATTAGAAATTTAAACAGGTAAAGTTTTATTATTTATAAAATCTTATTATTAAAGTAATTCTTAAGTTATTTTATTCTTTATTAATTGTAAATTAAAGAATTGAAGTCATAGAACTCAGATTATTGTTGTAATCATCAATAATATATTTTATATTATAAAATTATCCTCTTAAATATCTTTTAAAATCCACAAATTCCTCTTAAAAACTCTTTAATCTTAAGTTTTATCATAAAAAGCTGTTTTATCCTTAAAATTATTGATTTTAGGCGTGTTTTTAACTTACAATAATTCTTTAATATAATAACTGTTGTTGTTTAACTTGCTGTATTAAATAAATATTATAAGTAAGTTTTCTCTAAAGTTCTATATCTTTTTTATCTAGTATTAGTTTTTTTATATGAAATTTTATTCTATAAGAATTATTTCTGCACAGTGTGTGTTATAGTTCTTTTATAAATAATATTTATATTATTTATAAGTGGTTAATATTCCTATTTCCATGTGTAATTGTCTCATTAAGAGCTTTACAAGTCTTATTGTTATAACTGTCAGTGACTATAACAATGATAGAATGATTATAATTTATTATAATAATAATTATTTTTTTATTATTATATTTTTATAATAATAATTAAATTTATTTTTTTATATAATTATTTTTAATAATTATATTTAAATTTGTGGTTATAATATTTTATTATATTATATATTTCTATTGAGGACAGTCATAGTACTCTTGATTTTGCTACTATTATCAAGAGTTTCATAGACAAACCTTACAAAAAGAAGGGGGAGTTTCAAAATAGGTGTCTTCATTTCAACATAAATGAGAATTAAAACCACCTTAATCTTTCTTCATAGAAGCTGAAAATCCCTGGAAAATTTGTGATCTGCATTAGTCACTTGAATGCTAAACTCCCGCCCATTTCCTCTAGATTGTGAGAAGATATAGTTCCTTTGTTGGTTAATACCCAGACTTAAGGACAGATTGGAATTTAACCTTATATAAGCTAAACAAATTGAAAAACTTCAAATTTTGAATTAAAAATAGAAATTTGTAGCCCAATGTTTGATAGCTTTAAAGATTTGGAAGATTTTCAATTTAACTATAAACTTTAAATTTGAGCTTTCATGTTATTTCCACAAGTGTTCTCCCCCTTTCTAGTGAGACAGCTCACACTATTCATCTTTAGGAGTGAAAAACAGACAAATACAACTGGTCATATCAGCCATATTACCCAAGTAATGAGAGATTTTAGAAAAGAGCAATTCAAGTGTCTCATAGAGGTTGAAAATATTTAAAAAGTGGCATATTCAATTTTGGATAGAGCTATGTAAAGCTCAAGAGTATTGTAAGGTTTGACTCTGAAAAATAAGTAAACATTACTAATATTTTACTCATTGTACTCTTAATGTATTTCTTGAAATTATGATTCATATCAAAATATCATAATGTTGGAACAAATATATATATATTATTAGAATAAATGAAATAAAATAATAGAAATAAATATATTAATATTTGATAATTAATATTTTTATTCCAAATTATTATTGTTACTAACAAATAACAAATGTGTGAGAAATTGCTCTTCAATAATGAAAAACAAATTATAACAATAATATCACTAATAACAAAATTATATATTAATATAATTATTATTTATAGTAATAAAAGAATTATTAAAAATGATAACAAAGAGAAAATAACTTAGTTTTAACACTTAATATAATACCTTTGGATGGTTTTAGGCCAAAAAGTGTAGATATAACTTATTTAAATTGTATTTCAAAATATTCTTTATTTTACATGGAATTAAAGAATTTGAAGAGAATTTAACAAAAACAAAAAAATTATGGAGTGAATCTGTGAGCCTGTGAGGTATGTATGACATACCAATAAGGCCACAAATAACTCTATATACAGTTGATTCAGTCTTGAACAGACTTTTCAATTGAATTTGAAATAGAAAATGACAAAAAATAAGTATAACTTTTTTTTGTATAAACAAACTTATAATTATTATGTCAATTTTAGATTCTACACCAAAAATAACCTAGGATACACCCACAGCATTTTATACCCAAAAATGAATATTTCTTATTTTATTCGAGGATTTAAGAATCTAAAAGTACATTTGAAAATTTTTCGACCATTTTTCAAAAATTGTTAAGTTTAAGTTGCATAAGGTTTATGCAAACATACCAAAATTTTAGTTAGAATTAAGATGTTGTGTATATTTACTGAATTGGCTAGTGATTTTCCATACAGGATTTAAATCCTGTAGGGGCTCAATTTAAAAGGTTTTAAGGCCATAGTATGGCTTTAAATAAACAAAAGGGCAAAATCCATGCAAAAAGTTGGGACAAAGGAAAAAGACCAAACAGAGCTGGGGTCCCCAGCTTTTTGGATCTGCAAGGATTCAATGAAGGTTGTCAACCTTTATTGGATGATTTTAAACCTTATTTAAACTTTAATGTTAGACTTTGATCCAACCTGAAAGTTTAAACTTGATTTATCCCATATTGGACAGGAACTTCAAGCTGCCAAAGGGTAAATCCCAATATGCAAGCTTGAAATCAAGATTTCAAGAACTGTCAAAGCTTAATTAAGCTTGAAGGACTTAAATAAGCTTAAAAATTTAACTTTGAAAGCATTCAAACCTTATCAAAAGTTAAGGTTTGGTATGTATTGCTATTTTACATGAAAAAATAGTAATAGCTTCAACAATTAAATCAAAATCCAATTCTTAATGGATTTGCCTGAAATTTTTACACAACTTACAATTTAATTTTATCTGTGTATAGTATCTTTTATAAACAGGTTTTATTGGTAATTAGACTGGAAATTTACTCTTTTAATTTTACTCAAAGAAAATTATTATTTCTTTAAAAATTAATTAAACATTGAGTTTAAGAGATTTTTTCTTGAAGCTCTATTTGTAAGTTTTTCATGTAATGAAATTTAATATAACAAAGTTATCCTATATTAAAGCTTAAGATAATTAACCTAAATGAGGATTAAGTTACTTGGTGCTAAGAATAACACTGGTCACTTTAAATTAGAATTAAAAAGAAGTTACCTTAAGTTAAGAACCTTATTTTTAAGGATTGTTTTTCAGTTTTTATGTGGGAACGCCCTCTATATTCATTATGAAGAATGAGAGCTGCTCTGCAGACATAAAAAGAGTCTATTCATCACTGTTTTTGTCTATCATGCATTATCAATCCAACCATATTAGACATTTAAACATGTAAAGTTTTATTACATATAAAATATTGTTATCAAAGTAATTCTTAAGTTGTTTTATTCTTTATGAATCTTAAATTAAAGAATTGAAATCATAGAATTAAGATTATTGTTTTAATCAACAATAATATATTTTATTTCATAACCTTATCATTTTAAATATCTTTTAAGATCCACAAATTCCTCTTAAAAACTCTTTAAATCATATTTTTATTATAAAAGATTGTTTTATCTTTGAAATATTAATTTTTTGGTGTGTTTTTAGCTTATAATAATCATTTAATATAATAACTGCTGTATTTAACTTGTTGTATTGAATATATATTATGAGTAAGTTTTTCTCTAAAGTTCTATATTTTTTATCTATTATTAGTTTTTTTATATAGACTATTTCTATAAGAATTTTTTCTGAAAAGTGTGTGTGATGATTCTTTTGTGAATAATATCTATATTATTTATAAGTGGTTCAATATTCATATTTTACACATGTAATTGTCTCATTAAGAGCTTTACACTTCTTATTGTTATAAGTGTCAGTGACTATAAAAATAATAGAATAATTATAATATATCATAATTATCAAGATTTTTTTATTATCAAATTATTTGATAATAATTAAATTTCTTTTTTAATATAATTATTTTCAATAATTATATATACTTGTGGCTATAATATTTCATTATATTATATTTTTCTACTGAGGACAGTCATAGTACTCTTGATATTGCTACTATTATCAAGAGTTTCATAGAAACGCCTTACATTTGGGGGCCTGGCTGTGCTTCTAACCAATTTTTGGGACATAAATAATATTATAGACCTTATTTTACTCTCTTATAAAGTAAAATTGCCATATTTACTCTAATTTTGACTTTTTTGGGACTCATCCATTATAAATCATCTTTATAATATTAATAAAGTTATTTTTTCTTAAGAATATTGTTGAAAAGAATATACTATTGAGTGATTTGGAATAAATTTCTCTTGTATAATGAGTGGCCTTTTCACATCACAGACTTGAAATTTATTCTTTGAGTTATTCTAGTATAAAGTGAATAATAATAAAATTTTGATTAATAACTTATTAATTGAATAATTGGTATTTTTTTAAAGAAAATAAAAAATAAAATAAAAAATTCAAAAAGGTTGAAAATCTTTACTTAAAAACATTTTTCTTTATTTTTGACATAATTTGCCATAAATTACATAGAAACAGCTTTATCCAATAAGTAGAGTTTATAAGTTATTTTTACTGCTTAATTAAATTACTTATATTTCTTATTTTTTCACTAGTGTCATCCACCAGAGAAAGCTCTTCAGACTCTGAGGTCTCAGCATCTAGTGTTGAAATTCAAACCAGCCCAGCACCAAGGGAATTAATTACCAAAGAACCTTTTAAAGGTCAAGAAGGTGAATTCAATAAATTTATTAGTCCATTTTTCTTTCAATTGACATGAAATGACTTCTACTAGAAGTGAAATTAACTACTCCATCTAACCAAATGGATCTGGACCAAGACATTCAAGTCATAAATCTAAAGGACAAGATTGTAAGCCCAGAGGAGAGGCACAAATGGAAGATGCCAGAACTTCCATCAGTTCCCAAAGCTTAGCCAGAACCTTTGAAACTCTTATCAAGACTCAAGAAGCTGAAATAACTTCTATTCCTGTTGTCAGACCTTCATCATTTCCAACAGTAAACAATGGAAATATAACAGTCTCAATACAAGAACTGATTTATGGTGGCAAAGCAGCAGGAGTGGGAACTTCTTCCAAGTCTTTGGATAGGAACAATGAGCTCATATCTTCAAGTGAAGAAGCTCATGGGCCAAGAAAAGACAGACTATCTTCTGAGGGGTTGGAAACCCATTTCTTGCAAAGAAAAAGTCCAACAGATAAAAGCAACACATGTTTTCAGAGGACCAGAAGATGAAGTTGGCCCAAGGAAAGGACAACAGCCCAGTAGAAGCTCTCCAAGTCTCCACAAGCAAAAATACGCCTCAACAAGTACCAAAAAAGGGAAAGCAAACCCCAAAAAACAATAAGAAGGGCAAGCAAAAGGCAAAGGGAAAGGCAAAGCCCAAGTGGAACAAGTCTTACCCACAGAACTACAGAATTACCAAAAAAGAGAAGACAGCCATGGACAATGTATTCAATATGGCAAGAACTCTGATGGAATTCAAAAACAACAAGAAGGAAAGAAGAACCCAATCCTTTCCAAAGAAATAGACCTTGTAAAGCTTGTAATTTATGTTGAAGCTTGTAATAAAGTGATTTTAGCAAAGTTAAACAATCCTGAGTATATCCAACAAAAGCTGGGTAGACAGATTTTACAAGTGAAAGAGTCACAAAAGATCATTACTGGTCTAGAAAGTATCAATAATAACAATATCTTTTCTCTGATGCAAATTTGTGAAACAATTTAGTCTACAGTTACCTTACTCAATCAACCAGATGACATTTTTATTTCTTTTATTACTAAACAATTAAGAGAATTAAGAATACAAGTCCAGAACTTGGAAAATTCAACTTGTCACAATGCAGCTCTTTTCCAAGAACAATTGGAAAAAAGTGATGAAGAAAGACTTGAATTGAAAGAAGATATTAAATCAAGTATTAATAATATATCACTGAAAAATGAATTACCAAGACAGTCCACACCAATTCTTGACAGAATTGTGCTGAACTTGAATAATGACTTACATCATATAGTTTCAAGTAATTCAGAAGTGAAGACTGCTTGTAATTTTAAAGAAATTTCAAGATTAGAGGAATTACCAACCTTCAGTGGTGAAGGAGAATATAATAACATGGAATTTATGAAAACATTTGATATGTTCAAAGAAGACTTTAACATATCAGATGAATACATAAGTGCCACATTACACTCATTGTTTACCAAATCAGCAAAGAAATGGTATTACAAAATGAAACAAGACCATGGTAAGCATTCTTCAACTTGGTGGAATGAAAAAGTTATTTCTGAATGAAAAATTATTCCTGGAGATTTAATATGGAAAATTCCTTTGAAGAATCTATCTTTGATGTTGAGAGGGAAGGGCCCATGTCCCACTTTCTTAAGCAGAAGGACAGATTGACTTCCCTTCATCCTGATATGTCTAAAACAATGATACATGAAAATCATATTAAAAAAATGTGGTGATAACCTTGAGCATGCTATAAGAAGCAGATGTATTGAGCCTTTCTCTACAGAAGATTATATTAATGCCATGGAAGACATTAAAACCAGAACAAAATTGGAAGAAATTGGTATAAACCCCCAATAGATAACAAGAATAGTGGGAAAAAAATTTCAAAACCAAATAAAACACTTGACAAAGCTCCTTTTAAATGTCATGAGGTACATCTCATCTGGCCAATACCTTTCCAAAAAAGACAAGAATCAATGAGATAGAAATTTAAAAAGAGGATGACACAAAAGAAGATCTTCACATGGAAGTGACTCTGAGTCTTCTCAAGAAGAAGAAATAACATATAAACTTATTATAGAAAACATTGATGTTTCCTTTGAGGTCACAGAAGTGAATACTCACTTCCCAAAGTACAGTGATGAATGTATGGATCTCATACATGTGCAAGATGCTAAGATGCAGAAAACCAAACCTTCCAGAGGTAAAGGCTATACAGCTGGATTATCTTGCACCACTAATATTGTGATGAAAAGCAAAGAATCCAAGATACATCATGAATTGGGTACTTTTTGTACTTGTGTTGGAAAATATTATCTTGGAATGATTCATACCAATTTAAAAGAAAAGTTAATGCCAATTGAAGGTATAAAATTCAGAAGTGCTATCCAGGATATGAATCCTTTGGGAATTCTTGAAGCAGAAATGATATTCCCTCATCCTGCAGGAAGTATCAGATTGAAAGTTGAATTTGTTGTAATGAATAATTGTACTTTACAACACTTTATACTTGGAAATGATTATCTTAATATTAATAGTATTGATATTAATAATAATAAAGGCAGATATTTCACTATAGGGGAAAATAAAAGGCAGAAATTTGCTTTTGTTCTGAAAAAATGAGAAATAACTGTCATTAGACAAGTAAAGAATGTTAATAAGGACATTTTTGTTTCAGATTAATTAATTGAAGCAAAATTTAATCCTGAATTAATATTACAAATGAAGGAAGAGCCTATTGAAGCTGTCTTTCAATACAGGGAAGCCTTTGCTTCTGATAATGAACCACTTGGGGCTATCAAAGGCCATGAAGTAGACATTATTCTTAATGTGGAAAGACCCTAACTTCCACTATTAAGAATATCAGCTTACCCAGCTAGCCCTAGGGCTAGAAAAGCATTAGAAGCTCATATTGATGACCTGATGAAACTGGGAGTTCTTAGAAAAGTTAGGCACAATGAAGAAGTAGAAGTCACAACTCCTTTAATTATTACTTGGCATAATGATAAATCAAGGATGGTTGGTGATTTTTGAGCATTGAATACTTATGCTATTCCAGATAGGTATCCAATCCCTAGAGCCCATGAGACTTTGAATCAATTATCCAAAGCAAAATTTATCACTTCTATGGATGCCCTTAAAGGTTTTCATCAGAATTTTTTGACACCTCATGCTAGAATATTATTGAGAATAATTTCTCATTGTGGTATTTATGAATACTTGAGGATGGCTTTTGGTATTAAAAATGCACTCTCTCATTATAAAAGAATGATGAATACCATTTTCCCACATGAATTATAAGAGGAATAGTTGATCATTTATATTGCTGACATTATCATTTATTCAAAAACATGAAAATTTCATTTAGAGAGACTTTCATTAGTACTTAAGAAGATTCTTCAAGTGAACATGAAAGTATCTCTTAAAAAATGTAATTTTGGGTTTCATGAGTTGAAGGCTCTAGGGGATGTAGTTTCAGGACTGAGCCTTGGTGTTGATAGAAACAAAGTGGCTGCAGGTTTACTGAAACAAATGACCCAGAACAAAAAAGAAATGATGTCTTTCTTAGGGTTTGCCAGTTATTACAGGAAAAACCTAAAAGATTTTGCAATCCTTGCCAAATCATTGTACAGAATTTGTGATCAACAAACTGTCTTTGAAATGACACAGGAAAGGATTCAAGCATATGGAAAAATCAATTATGCATTGACTAACGCACCATTATTATTTATTCCCGACTAGAAACTTCGTTTCAAGCTGAATATTGATGCATGTTGTGAAGGTCTAGGTGCATCTCTTCATCAAGCTCAAATTGTCAATTAAAAGCCTTATGAATGTCCAATTTGTTTTATCTCAAGAAAAATGAAACCTACTGAGGCCAGGTATAGAGCTAGCCAAATGGGTGTCTTTGCCATGTCTGGGCTCTAGAAAAACTTAATTATTATTTCGATGGTAGTGTGTTTGAAGTAATTACTGATTTTAATGCAGTAAAATCACTTCTTGGCATGAAAACTCCAAACAGACACATCTTAAGATGGCAGATTGCTATACAAGAGTATGGAGGTAATATGATAATAGTACATAAAGCTGTAAATATTCACAAAACTGCTGATGACTTGAGTAGATGGAAATTACCCAATACACCTGAAAATTATGTCTATGTTCCTACAAGTGAAGAACTTCAGATTCCAATTGAAGGAATTGGCATCACAGATATGGGTACAGGATTCTTTGAAGAATGTAGAGAAAGCTATAAGAAAGATAAGAATTGTCATATTCTTATGGCTCTACTTGACAAAGATTGAAAAGATGCATCTTTGGATAATTCTCTGGATGATATTTGGAAGACATCTTATGATAATGGAAGATTCCATTTACTTGATGGTATCTTATATCATAGATCTAAACACACATGTGTCATGGTCTTATGTAGTAAAATGTTGATCAACACCATACTACTAGAATGCCATGATAACATCTATTCTGGACATCTTGCTGAGGACAGAAAAATGGAAAGAATTAAGACATGCGCCCGGTGGCCATCTTGGAGAAAAGATGTCATTGAGTACTGTCATAGTTGTGATAGATGCCAGAGAGCCAATAAAGCTACTGGTAAAAGAGTTGGTTTAATTATTCACATCCAAGAACCAAGTAACCCATGAGAAGTGCTTCATATTGATGGGGTGACTGCTTTATCACCTGGTGGTGCTAAGAGCTACAATGAATGTCTTGTTATTTTAGACAGATATAGAAAAACTTCAATCTTTTTACCATTTCATAAAGATGACACAGCTATGGATACAGCTCTTTTGATTTGGAACAGAGTAATATCCCATACTGGTCTCTTTAAAAATATCATTAGTGATAGAGACCCAAGATTTATATCAGCCTTATTGACTAATTTGCATACGCTTTTGGGTACAAAACCATCATTCTCAACAGCATACCATCCACAAACAGATGGGTTAGCAGAAAGCATGATTCAAACCCTTGAGGACATGATAAGAAGATTTTGTGCTTATGGCATAGAGTTTAAAGATTCTGATGGCTTTACCCATGATTGGTGTACTCTTATACCAGAATTGGAATTAGCCTATAAGATTTCTATCCATGCTTAAAAAGAAAAAGCTGCTGCAATTTTGGAAAAAGGATGGAAACCAAAACTTCCAGTTGAAACTTTGAAGAAAGATTCAGTTCATATTCATCCAACTGCTTCAAGATTTGAGCTATTTCTTGATAAAGTGAGACATTGTGCAAATAAAAGCATGAATGATGCCTTTGAATATGCCAAACAGAAGTGGGATAAAAGTCATAAAACCCCATAATTCAAATTAGGGGACTTAACACTAGTTTCAACCTTGAGCTTTACTAATATTAAAGGCCCAAAGAAATTGAAAGATTCCTTTGCAGGACCATTTATTATTAAGGACCTTCATGGGAAAAATTCAGTACAAGTACAACTTTCAGGAGAATTGGAAAACAAAAATCCAAATTTCCCTGTAAGTCTAGTAAAGCATTACACTTCAAGTGACAAGGAATTATTTTCTTTGAGAAATGGAACATCCTTAGAAGTACCCCCAATTGATCAAAATGAGGAGAAAAAATTAATGAAAGTCTAGAAAGAAAAAAGAATTAGGGGAAAAAATGAAAGAGAATACTTAGTAAGGTACAGAAATCCACAACATGAAGATGGATGGATTTCAGAAATTAAAATACCTGATTCCCAAAGGTTTCTTAGAAGATTCAGAAATGAGAGAAGACCAAATCCTCAATGAAAAGTTGGAATTGTGTTCTTTAAAAGCTTAAAAAGTATAAGTAGAGAGGTTGGACAGTGGATTATAACCCCCCAAATAAATTGGGAGTATACTACAATGAAAATTTGTGGTACAATTTGTTTTGCTGGTAGAGAATGTGAGCCTGTGAGGTATGTATGACATACCCATAAGGACACAAATAGATCTATATACAGTTGATTCAGTCTTGAACAGACTTTTCAATGCAATTTTAAATAGAAAATAACAAAGAATAAGTATAACTTTTTTTGGATAAAACAACTTATAATTATTATGTCATTTTTGGATTCTACACCAAAAATAACCTAGGGTACACCCACAGGCTGTTATACCAAAAATGATTATTTCTTATGATATTAGAAGATTTAAGAATATCACAGTACAATTACAACTTTTTTTTAACTTTTTTTGAATTTTTTTAAATTTAAGCTTAAATTTGAAATTTAATGAGGTTCATGCAAACATACCATAATTTTAGTTAGAATTAAGGTGTTGTTTATATTTACTGAATTGGCTAAAGATTTTCCATACAGGATGTAAATCCTGTGTGGGCTCAATTTACAAGGTTTTAGGCCATGGTATGGCTTTAAATAAATAAAAGGGCAAAATCCACGCAAAAAGGTGGGACAAAGGAAAAAGACCAAATAGAGCTGGGGTACCCAACTTTTTGGATCTGCAATGATTCAATTAAGGTTATCCACCTGTATTGGAGGATTTTCAACCTTATTTAAACTTTAAGATTAGACTTTGATCCAACCTTAAGGTTTAAACTGGTTTTATCCCAATTTGGACAGGAATTTCAAGCTGCCAAAGGGTAAATCCCAATATGCAGGCTTGAAATCAAGGTTTTAAGAACTGTAAAAACTTGATAAAGCTTAAAACTTTAAAGTTACAAGCATCAAAACCTTATCAAAAGCTAAGGTTTGGTGTGTATTGCTATTTTACATGGAAAAATAGCAATAACTTCAAAAATTCATTAAAAATCCAAATCTTAATGTATTTGCTTGAACATTTCACACAGCTTAGAATTTAATATTATCTATATATAAATTGAATTTTAAGTATTTTTTATAGATAAATTTCCTGAGTAATTAGCCTGGAAATTTACTCTTTCAATTAAGCTCAAAGAAAATTATGATTTCTTTAAAAATTGATTAAAAATTGAGTTTAAGAGATTTCTGCTTTAAACTCTATTGTTTAGTTGTTCATGTGATGAACTTGAATATAAATAAGTTTATTTGTATTAAAAACTTAAAATAATTAGTTTAAATGAGGATTAAAGTTACATGGAGTTAAGAATAACACTGGTAGCTTTAAATTGGAATTAAAAACAAGTTGCCTTAAGTTAAGAACTTTGTTTTTAAGTATGGTTTTTCAGTTTTGACCTGAGCACGCCCTCTATATTAATTATGAATCATGAGAGCTGCTCTGAAGACATAAAAAGAGTCTTTTCATCACTGTTTTTGTCCATCATTCATCATCAATCAAATCATATTAGAAATTTAAACAGGTAAAGTTTTATTATTTATAGAATATTATTATTAAACTAATTCTTAAGTTATTTTATTCTTTATTAATTGTAAATTAAAGAATTGAAGTCATAGAATTCAGATTATTGTTGTAATCATCAATAATATATTTTATATTATAAAAAATACAGACAAAAACGTGGGACAAAGGAAAAAGACCAAATAGAGCTGGGGTACCCAACTTTTTGGATCTTCAATGATTCAATTAAGGTTGTCCACCTTTCCTGGAGGATTTTCAACCTTATTCAAGCTTTAATATTAGACTTTGATCCAACCTTAAAGTTTAAACTGGTTTTATCCCAAATTGGAAGAAATTTCAAGCTGGCAAAGGGTAAATTCCAATATGAAAGCTTGAAAATATGGTGTTAAGAACTGTAAAAGCTTAATTAAGCTTTAAAAACTTAAAGCTACAAAAATGGAAAGCCAATCAAAAGTTAAGGTTTGGTGTGTATTGCTATTTTATGTGGAAAAATAGTAATAACTTCAAAAATTCATTAAAAATCAAATTCTCAATGGATATGCCTGAAATTTTCACACAATTTGAAAATCTTTTATAAACAGGCTTTATTGTTAATTAGCCTTGAAATTTACTCTTTTAATTATTCATAAAGAAAACTAGAATTTCTTTAAAAATTAGTTAAAAATTGAGTCTAAGAGATTTTTTCTTGGAACTCTATTTCTAAGTTTTTCATGTGATGAAATTTAATATAAATAAACTTATCTTATATTAAAGCTTAAAATAATTAACCTAAACAAGGATCAAATTTCTTGAAGTTAATAATAACACTGGTAAATTTAAATCGGAATTATAAATAAGCTAACTTAAGCTAAGAACCTTAGTCTTAAGCATGGTTTTTCAGTTTTGACCTGAGCACGCCCTCTATATCCATTATGAATCATGAGAGCTACTCTTCATAGATGAAAAGAGTCCATTAATAACTGTTTTTGTCCACCAGTCATTATCAATCCAATCATATTAGACATTTAAACAGGTCAAGTTTTATTACACATAAAATCTTATCAATAAAGTCATTCTTAGGCTGTTTTATTCTTTATTAGTCTTAAATTAAAGAATTGAAATCATAGAATTCAGATTATTGTTTTAATCACCAATAATGTATTTTATTTTAGAAAATTATCATTTTAAATATCTTTTACAATCCACAAACTCCTCTTAAAAACTCTTTAAATCATATTTTTATTATGAAAAATTTTTTATGTTTAAAATATTGATTTTTTGGGGTTTTTTTGACTTATAATGATTATTTAATATAATAACTGGTGTATCTAACTTTTTTGTATTAAATATATATCATAAGTAAGTTTTCCCTGAAGTTCTATATTTTTTTATTTATTATTAGTTTTTTTATATAGAGTTTTTCTATATGAATTATTTCTGCACAGAGTGTGTGATAATTCTTTTATAAATCATATTTATATTATTTATAAGTGGTTAAATATCCATATTTTCCATGTGCAATTGTCTCATTAAGAGCTTTACACTTCTTATTCTTGTAATTGTCAGTGAATATAACAATAATAGAATAATTCTAATTCAATTTATTTTTTTCAATAATTATATATATTTTTGGTTATAATATTATATTCTATTATATTTTTCTACTGAGGACATTCATAGTACTCTTGATATTGCTACTATTATCAAGAGTTTAATAGAAAAACCTTAAAGAATCACATCAAATCTAGTGATTATAGAAAGGATAATCTTTTGTCTTTAATAATATTATGGATCCAGTATAAAGATTAAAGAAATTACCTTTTTATTCAATGAGCTATAGGGGGAAAGAGAGCAGAAAGAGCTCTATTTAGAGTAAGATACCCCTTCTAGAGTACAGAATGCTTTGAGTAGACGTTTACTGATGGTATCCACTGCAATAAATGACTAGCTTAAGGTTTGGTGATGATTATATCATAATTAAACTTTATTATCTCAATATTACGCTGTTATTTAGAGTCATCACTGCAACTATACATTTTCTGATATCATAGGATTGACAAAAGGATAAAATTTGTGGAGCTTATTAGTGTTGATTATACTATACAAGTATCCACCTGTTTTATCACGTATATAGCTGTTGAACTCAAAATATAATTACAGTGTGTGATCATAAATGATAATTTTTAAGCTTCAGCTTTGATCATTAATATCTTTTGAGTTATCCATGCTACAGTAATCACAGGAGTGAATTCTGATAGCTTTGTATGTCCTTAATAAGCTTCCAAGAGAATTTCATTCAATAATAAAAACTCCATTTTGAAGGTTTTGCTTGTAAATCAGATCTTCTGATGAAATTTTATTATTTTCAACTTCAAACCACAATTTTAGGGGGTTATACATTGAATATAATGTTAAAATTACATAATTCTTCATTTATGCACTAGCAAGATCTGAATATCTACTTTGTTTCAATTCTGGAATACTTTTATATCGAAGTGGTCAACAGTTATTGATATTTTTCTCAATAAGCCCTTGTAAGTTACAACCTTGTGCATAAATTGTGAAGTAAAGCTTATATCTGTATTATTACAGCTGATGTGTGGTTAACCTATTTTTAAATAAACTCTTTATCATTCATATATCAATAGATATGAGAGAACCCCATGAATATATGCACTCATCATAAAAGTGCATATATTTAAGTTATCTCAGTGAGTATTGACTTTATAGATATTAAATAAAACTATTATATGTGTAGCGTTTCATGGGGAATTGGATAATGTAATATACTTCACATGTTTATTCGTTGGCTTCTGAGATAATCAAGATTTTATGCCTTTTCATGGAATTTTTACTTTAAGATAATAATTTCAATTATTATTATTGAAATAAGTACTGTAAAATTGTTTTGTGCCCTTTTTAGATATGCATTCATATATCAAAGGATCACATTCCCTACCATCAAAGGAAACTTTACCACAATCTCATATAGCTAATTAGGGTATCATCCACTGACCTACCTTTTCAATAGACCTTTTTAGTCTGGAAGCTTAATAATTCTTACATTTCTTTTATTTAGGTCTTCCTTCATGTATAAGTCTCCTCAAAAGCTTATCAGAATTAGTTGCATATTTTCTTGAGTAGCCATTCATATTCTTGAGTTGGGTTTCTATACCTTGCAAGGTATTCCCTTTCTTTTTTTGTTTCTTTTACTCCTTTCTTTAAGGAGTTTTACCATTTTATTTTCTTCTCCTTCTTATAAAGGGGGAATTTCAATTGGTAGTGTATTTCCTAGGGGAATCAATGGCTTATGACTTGAGCTTTAAGGTTTTATCAGACTTCCACGGAAAGCTGGGTGTCAGTTGATTAATTTACATGTTGATTATAGCTGTGGAGAATTAGGGCCATGGAATTCTCTTACTGTGAAGGGTCCTGCAAAGAAATCTCTTAATTTATTTGGGCCTTTGACATTATTAAGATTTAAAGTTGATACTGACATCAAGCCTTCTACTTTAAAATAAGGTGGCTCATGACTTTTGTGCCATCTTTCTTTTGCATAATTGAAAGAATAATGCATAAGTATGTTTGCATTATTTCTTGATTTTTCAAGCATTTTTTTGAAACTTCTTGCTGTTGGATGTATATCCATTAAGTGCTCTTTGAGAGTGTCATAAGGAATTTTTATATTCTAAAGGTTTTCTAAAATTTCTTGAGTTTTTCCTCTTGAGGAATGAATTGATGTCTTATATGCCAGCTCAAGAGCTGGTATTAAGGTACACCAATCATGGTTAAAGCAATCAGAGTCTTTGAATTCTAGCCCATGAGCACAGAATCTTCTGATAATGTCTCCTAAAGCTTTTATGATTACTTCTGCTAAACCATCAGTCTGAGGGTGATAAGCTGTTGAGAATAATAATTTTGTTCAAACAAGTTATGGAGATTTCTCCATAATGCTGAAGTGAATTTGGGATCTCTATCACTTATGATATGTTTAAGTAAGCCTGTATGGCTAATGAGTCTATTCCAGATCATTATGGCTGTTTCCATGGCTGTGTCATCTTTATTAAATGGTAAGAACATTGGTGTTTTTATTCACCTGTCAACTAATTCTAGGCATGCATTGAAACTCCTGTCTAATCCTGGAGGTAAGGCCATTACCCAATCCATTTGAGATATTTCACATGGGGATTTTGGCTCTTGGATTTGGTTCATCATTCCAAATTTTTTTCCTGTGGCTCTATTTCTTTTGACATCTGTCCCAGGATTGCCAGTACTCTGAAACATTGTTTCTCCAATTTGGCCACAAGAGCAAGTTTTCACCCTCTCTAGTGTCCTATCTTCTGAGAGATGTCCAGATACAACACTATGATGGCATTAATGTAGGATAGTGTTTATCAGAGTTCTATCTTTTAAGCCCATAACACATGTATTCTTAGTACTATGATAGAGGATTCCATCAAGGAGGTGGAATATTCCTTCATCATATGCTTTTTTCCATGCTTCATCTATCTTGGCTGAAAGTGATGGGTATTTACAGTCTTTCATTAGAAGCTGGCATAAGATATGACAGTTCTTGTTCATATTGCATCTTTCTTTAAATTTGTTAAAGAATTCTGTTCCAATATCTGTGACACATATTCCTTCTATATGATGTTCTTCCTGTGGCATCATGCTGGGTTTTCAGGTGTATTTGCCAAAGTTCATCTGCCAAGACCATGTACATTTTTATAAATATTTCCAGATTAATGAACTATAGTCATATTTCCTCTATATTCTTGGATAGAAATCTGCCATTTCAGAATGTTTCTATTTGGTGTTCTTATTTTTAATCAGGATTTGAAAGAATTGCAATCTTTAATTACATCAAACACTTTTCCATCAAAATAGTAGTGAAAGTTTTCTAGAGCCCACACCAAGCAAAGAAATTCCATTTGGCTTCCTCCATATCTTGCTTCTGTTGGTTTAATTTTTCTTGAAATAAAGCAAATTGGTCCCTCAACTGGCTTGTCAGTGATGTGTGTCTGGTGTAGTGCAGCACCGAGTCCTTCTCCACAAGGATCAACGTACAGTTTGAAAGGTAGTTTAAAATCTGAAATTCAAAGAAATTGGGCATTTGTGAGGGCATTTTTCAATTATTCATATGTGTTAAACCTTTCTTCAGTCATTTCATAGACTGTCCATTGGTCACAGAGTGTATACAACAATTTGAAATTTATTGAAAAGTCTTTTATATACTGTCTTTAATATCCAACAAATCCTAGAAATGATTGCATTTCTTTCTTGGTTTGGGAAATTGGCTTCAGTAGTACTTCTGTTACTTTGTTTTGTCAATGCAAAACATTAGTCCAGATACAACATGGCCCCCCTTTTAGCTCACTGTATGAAAAATGACGTTTTTTCAAGGAACTTTTCATATTTACTTGCACTATCTTCTGTAAGACTCTTTCCAGTCTTTTAAGTTATTTTTTCCAAGTTTTGGAGCAAGCTATAATATCTTCAATGTAGATAATTAACCATCCTTCTGATAATTCCTCAGGAAATATGGTACTCATCAATATTTTAAAATGGGAAGGAGCATATTTCATACCAAATGGCACTTGTAAATATTCATATATTCCACATTGAACTCTTATCCTCATTAATTTATTTGAGTTTTCTGTTAACACATTTTGGTGAAAACTATTTAGAGATTCCATGGCCATAATGAACTTAGCATGTGACAATTTTGTGAATGTCTCATGGATTATGGGTATTGAATATCTGTCAGGGATAGTATAGGTATTTAAAGCTCTAAAGCGCCCTACCATCTTTGATTTTTAATTATGACAACTTATAATGACAGGTGTAGTGACCTCTACCTGTTCATTATGTCCTACTTTCCTTAATACCCTAAGGTCCATTAATCCTTGAATGTGTACCTCTAAAGATTCAATAGATTTTGGGCTAGATGGCTAAGCTGATCTTCTTAACAGCGGTGGATAAGGTTTTTTCAGATTAAGAATGATTCCTCCTTCATTTTCAATGATAGCACCTAGTAGTTTTTTGTCAGTTGCAAAGGCACTTTCGTACTTATATAAGAGATCAATCAATTTTTTGTTAATTTTTGCTGTTCATCATTTAGTGAATTATACTTCTATAAGCTGTTCAATTATGAATAAATGGTTTTCTAGGCTAATCCCCTCACTTTTTAGAACAGTAATTTGTTTTGTGTTGTTTAAAAAGCCAAATTTCTGTCTTTTATTGTCTCCTATGGTAAAATATATGTCTTTTTGGTTAGAGATATCTATATCAAGGATTAACAAGGAATAACTCACAAGTATAAAATGGTTACCAGTATATTTTTCCATTACTTCAAACTCTAATTTCACTTTTATTTGTTGGGAAGGGTGAGGAAAAATTAGTGTTAAGTCTATTATTCCAAGGGGCTTCATGCTTTCACTTGCACTAATAAATTCAAACCTTTGTATTGGTGTAGGGGTTTCTTCCCAATCTTGTATAATTGTTTTTAAAACATTTTTACCAACACAGGTGCAGTATGCTCCTATCTCCAGGTTTATTTTTTACATGTGGATTTATACAATAAAAAATACTTATTCTTAATTTTCAAGCTGTATATCCCATTCCTTTCCAGGTCTGGGTCTATGCAGTTTGGCATCTTGTATGTATGTGAGGATTGTATGAGATGGTCCAACTTGTGTAAGCTTGAATGTGCATCTAGCAATTCATATATTAAGTCAATCTTATTAATTTGTGCATTGATTATATTAGTTTAATAGCTTTCAGAAGTTTCTTACTCTTCAGTGTCTTTTTAAGAAACAGATTCATTTTCCTTATCATTGTGGTCTTATGTTTCCACAATTTAATCGATTTTTGCTTTCTTGAGGCAATTATCCACTAAGTGTCCAATAACACCACATTTATGGAATTTTCTTTGCTCATTGGCTGTAAGATGTGTCTATGAAGCTGTTGATAATATTACTATTAATCAACAGTACTATGACTGTTCTTATGAGATATAATAATAAAAACTACTATAACCACAATCAAATAATTAATTATTTCTTTTACTTGTCATACACCACTAGTGATCATAACAGTAAGCAGTAATTGTCTAATAGAATCAATTACAAGAGGTATTTAATAATAAAATTATTTTAATATATAATTATCTTTTGCAAGAATGATTATAAATAGAATTCTTGAAGAAAACAATTACCAGAGAAAAAATTTAAGAACTAGGACAAAACACTAACTCATACTCCAAAGAACTTATTAAAGATAATAGTAGAGAAATTTGACAGATAATTGTGGATTTAATGGATAAAAATAGATTTATAACAGTATTACAACAATATATAGTTGATTTCTATGATTCAAAGTCTTTCTGATTGATTCTTAAAGAATAAAACACTCAAGAAAACAATAACTAATACTTACTTGTTAGTAATAATGGTATAATTGAATAATGTGCTGATTTGGAAAAAACAGCAAGAGGAGGCCTCTTTTAAGTCTAAGACAGCTCACAGAAGCGTTCCATGGAGCAAACTGAAAAACCAGTGAGTGAGAAAACAATAATCCTTTTTTTGGATTAATGATTGCATCACCTGTTGTCATGTAAGATTATCATAATTACTTAATTGATGCTTTTATGTGACTACCAACCCAAATATGTTCAAGAATAAAAGGAGTAACAACTGTAAATCCTCTTTTATTTCAAAATGATCATTGATTTCTCAAAGTAATCAATGTTGTTGGAAATTTCATCACAGAGTGTATTTTCTGTGAATTTTTGAAGATTCAGTGTTTCACATGGAATCATCAAAAATGGACTGTAAGTAAAACTTTCAAATTTACTTATAAAAGTATTATTATTTTTGGCTTTTCCTAATTCTACTGTTCTTAATTGGTCCTGAAAGCTTCAGAAAGATTAATTCAGAATTGTATTTTTAATGAATTTTTGAAGTTTTTACCTCATTTCTATGTAGAATGGTAAATAATACTATATTTCTGGTTTCTATAAGGTAAATCAATGGATACTAGTACAAAAAGGGGTTTCAATCACTCTTTTGGGGCTTATACATGGAAATTCATCAAGAATTGACATGGCTACAGGAGTCTAAGCTGCTCTTTACCTCCTTGGCACGTCTAAATAGCAGCTTATTTGCTATTTTCTTATGATTTAATGAGATTTGAACTTTGTAACCAAGTTACCAAAAGGTTTTAGTATACTAATTGGGCCAAGATCAGCCATGGATCCAAGCTTTAGAGCTGTCCATGTCTCGGAGGCCTCAGAAGTTGGGTACCCTGGCTCTCTTAAATGTCTTTTGTCCCCCCTGACTATTTTTTACATCAAAATAGAAATTCAGGCTTAAAGACTGATATCCAATATGGGTGTATCAAAGGTGTATGTAAGATTACCATAATATTAAGTGCCACAAACATGCACAACACTATTCTTAGTGTATATGTAACATGGGATTTCTCCCATTCCCATTATTTTGGTGTGAAATTGAGAAAAACAAAAATTTTCACAATTCTTTTATGTGGTATTGATGATGTGGTATTGAAGTATTTTACATATTACCACCTCAAAGAGTTGATTTAAGCTTATTCACTCTATGGAGCTACCCTAGGTGGAGTTTTGTGTAGAATCCAAATCTGGCCTTAAATCCATGGATTTGCTTACTAAATGAAAAGTTATTCATCTTTTCTGAAATCAAAAATGATGAATTTTGAATATATGCATGACTTATGGGATATGCATAGTTCAGAATTTATTTTATAGACAATTGTGGCCTATTTGGGTATGTAAAATATACCTCAAGGCTCACATTGGTGTTGGATGTATTGGGCTTGAGAGGTTCTCTTGGTTTGTCTTTCTTAATAAATGGCTTATTTGGACTTTTAATATCCAATTTTTTCCATGTTCTGCCAATTTTGGTTCATGTCACTATATTTTACAGTGATTTAATGCACTTCTCTGTGGAACATGGCTTTATGAACCCGCTTCTCAGGGAATGTTCCAGTTTTCCTCCAAATTTTTTAAGTATCTTCATGTGCACCATTTTTTGTAAAATTTCTGGATACAGGGAATTCAATCTTTCAGCTTGCTTTAAGAACCAAGCTTAAGGTTTATCCATATCTGGGTCAAAGAAGGAATTTTAAAATGAGTTTTCAGTTTTCTACCTCCAGGCATCATTTTCCTACTTGGTGAGTATATCATTTTTCCAACAAGGCCATTTATTTTTGCCATTTTTTTCCTTATGCCATAATCCCATTTTTTGCAGATTTTCCAAGTAATGAATGTAATATTGCAGCAATTGATTCATTTTGTATGGCACAATACTCTTGCAGCATATAAATCGTCTTGATAAATGAGATATGGTCATATTAACATTCGCCAGTGAATTTTGGCCATTCTTTAAGTTGAGGTGCTTCTTTAATTAAGACCATATTGCTGTCTTGATGTATTAAGTCTGATATGAAGTGATTTGTTATTTCCTATTTTGGATTGACAGGACTTCTTATGTGGAAAAATGGGGTTGATACATTTGGGATTTTCAAGTTAGCCTCAATTATTTTATCCATTTCCTCATTAATAAGTCTTATTTCACTTTGAATGTCATCTTTAATGTTCATTCTTGCTTCATCAATTTTTTCTATGTGGTCTGAAAGTAATTTTTGGTGTGATAAAGTATTTTCTTCATATTTTTCAAAAAAAATAGTTAATTTATTCAATTTTTCTTTCAGGTTGTCAACAATCTGGCCATAACTTATTTTTAAAGTTTTTTCTTTGATATCTCTTATGTATTCATACAAGTATTTTTTTCCTTGTATTAATTTCTGAGTTTTGTCAATTAAGAATTTAGGTTTATTATTTTCAACCATAAATTCAATGCTGTCTATTTTCTTTTTATTTTGTACAACAACTTGTGTTAAGAATAACAGACTACTATTGATTTATTTTAAGGGTAATAAACTATTTTTGATGTCTTTTAGAGGTAGTATACCTTTTTTAAGTCCTTTTAAGGTATTTGAAACATCAGGGGACAAAGTTTTTGCTTTTAAAAATGGGGTTGTCTCATTCTTTGCTCCTCTTTGTCCTTGAATTTCATCAAGGCTCTTGCTATGTTGAAGACATTGTACCTGGCACCAATTTAAATTCTTGGGATCATCTAGCTTGGGGAATATGGCTTCCTCCAGTTCTTTCTATTTTTCTTTTTCTCTTCTTGGGGAGGTGGGCTGGCTTGTGGATTTCTGGTAGAAGCTACTGAGGCTTCTTTCTTGCTTGACTCCCTTTTTTTGGTTCTAGTCCTTTATATTTTTGATTTGAGGTTTGGATTATAGTGGATTCAATCCATTGGAGTATTTCACTATTTCCTCCTCTTTAAGGAATCTTTTGAGGATGTGCCAGGAGTTCATCACTCCTTGGTAGCTTTGTTGCAACATTTGCCAATCTTTGGCCTTGTATGGCATGTAATACGGCTTCTACTGGCTCATATGTATGTCTATTTGAGCCCTCAAAATGTGATTTGTCTCTGTTGGAACTTCCTATACTTAGTTCCAACTCTGGTTCAGAGATTATAGGCATTTCTGGGACTTGCCTCTGGGATATGGCACTTTCTTGTGTGGACTCTGTTCCACAAGGGATTTTGCCCTTTCTTTCCCTTTTGTGGGATAATTTATACCTCTGAGTCCACCTCTATATGATTTTATGAAGTATCAGAATCCTCTTCTAGTAGTAATATTAAAATGATAACAGATAAAAAGATTCAAGAAAAAAAAAGTCTTTTTATGGTAATTTCAATAGATGTACTCACCTTAAAAGTTCTGAACTGTGGGTCCTGGAAAAACTGATATCTTGGATTTTCCTTTCTTATTGACAACAGGTGTTGGATAGCTTTGACAAGTTTCTTCCACAAATTATTCAACAATGGTCTTATTGTCTTCTGTTGGATTGTATGCAAAAGCTAAAACAGACAATTAAATATAAGTATTTTCATAAAAAGTGTTGATTTTGAGAAGATATGGAAATTTCCATCTGAAGATTGCTTTTATATCTTTCTAAATAAGAGAAATGAATAAAAGAAATGAAAAAAGGCATATAAATTATTTCTTGTTTTTTATTATTAAAGAAAAAATAAATAAGATTCTTTTTAAAATTGAATTATAACATAAGCTTAATTCTAATTTATAGATATCTTTTTTAATCACTAGAGTCACTCAAAGAAAGTTCTTGCAAGTATAAGAATGTGAAAAACTACATGTAAGAAAGTACAATTGCTCTCCAAATGCCTCAATAGCTTTTAAAATCAATAAATATAAAATTATTATATAATCTTATGATTATCAATATAACCTATTATTGGATAAGCCCAATTTTAATCTTTTTAAAGGTCTTTCAAGTAGATATCACAGCCAGTCACCCAAATGTAAGGCTTGAATATGTAACAAAAAGTCAAAATTACTAATATTTTACTTATTGTACTCTGAATGTCTTTATTAAGCTGATTAATTGGAATAAAATTAATTGTAGTAATAAAGAAATATTCTAATTAAGGCATAAATATGTATATATTATTTAAACAAATAGAACAATATAATAATAATGAATATATCAATATTTGATAACTAATATATTTACAGAAATTTATTATTGTTACCAACCACTACTAAATTTGTAAGATATTTTGCTTCAATAATAAAAAAACAATTTATAGCAATAATATGACTAATATTAATGGTATATATTAACATAAATAATATTTAAATTAACAAAATAATTATTAGAAATGATAATAAATGGAAAATAACCTAATATTAACATTTAATATAATAAATTGGTATGGTTTAGTCCAAATAATGTAAATCCAACTTATCTAAATTTTATTTACAAATAAAAATAAAAGAAATTACAAATATTCTATATTTTACACAGAATGAAAGATTTTAAAGAGAACTTAACAAAAACAACAGAATATTGAGTGAATCAAATAAAGGCTTGTGAATCTAACAAGGATTCTCTTTTGTTTTTAATAATAAAATAGATCTATATATATAGAATAAAGAGATTACCTTTTGATTTAATGTTTTTATTGTTTTTGATGCATCTGAGGGGGAAATAGAGGGAAAAGAGCTCTATTTATAGTAAAATACTCCCTCCTAGATTTCAGAAGGCTTCTAGTAGACGTTTACTCATGGTATTCACTGGAGTTGATCAGTAGACTAAGTTTTAATGATGACTACATCATACTTAAACATTCTTATCTCAATATTACACCATTATTAAGAGTTATCACTGTAACTCTAGACTTTCTGACATAATAGGCCTGGAAAAAGGCTAGAATTAGTTAGTTTTATTATTATGAATAAAAATATGCTAGTATCCACCAGTTTTATCACCTCTATAACTGCTAAGCTTAAAATAAGATTGCAGTGTGTGATGATAAATGATCATTTTTAAGCTTTAAATTTGATCATTACTGAATTTGGAGTTATTCACGCTGAAATCATTCAAAGAGTTGATTCTGATAGCTAAGCATGTCCTTACTAAGTTTTCAATAGAGTTTGATTAAATCAGCAAAAAACTATTTTTGATGATTTTCCTTGTAGCTCATCTTTTCTGTTGAAATTTACTATTTCAAACTTCAAACCATGATTTCAGGTGGTCATAACTTGGATATGATGATGAAAATTAAATTATTATTAATGTATGAGCTAGTGGAATCTTAATATTCCTTTTTTTAAGTTTGGACTACTTTTAAATTACAGTGGTCAACAGCTACTTCTATGTTGCTCAATAAACCCTTGTAGGTTATAGCCTTATTTATAGCTTTTCAAATAAATCTTCTATATGTATTCTTAAAGTTATTTTGCTGTTGCTTTCTCTTTGGATCAACTACTTCTCATGCATAATTTGAGAGATATGAGCTAAAAACCATGAATATATGTGCTGATCATAAAAGTGCATATATTAAGGTTATCTCAGTAAGTATTGACTTTACAGATATGAAATAGAATTTTTATATGTGTAGTGTTTGATTAAGAATCCAATGGTGTAACTTATTTCAAATTCTTATTGATTGGCTTTTGAGATAATCAAGATTTTATGCTGTTTTCTGGCATTTTTGCTTATTTTAACATGATAATTTCAATTCTCATTATTAAAATAAGTATTGTAAAGTTGTTTTGTGACCTTTTCAAATATCTAGTCATATCCCAAAGGCTCACAGAGGCTTTTTTAATGTTTCAATGGGGATTACTGTGGATATAGAAGGGGTTAGGATTGTGGCCGTTCTGGAAGTAATTTTCAGGAACTCCATGGGGTTGAGCTTTGCATTGTATGAAATTCCTGTATTGAATTTAAGGTGGCTATGTAATTAATGCAAGCGTAATTTCCATGCTGAATGAGTCCTGTGGATATGGAGGGGTGTAAAGCTGGGTGGGGTGTGTAATATAAAGGGTGATACTTTATTTTTTGTAACTAGTTTTCTATATGTAACTTGCTTTTTTCAAATATGCATAATGAAGCTGAAAAATTTATTCAAACACATACACTTACCTTTGGTGCCTGTGCCATGGTATTATGAATTTACTCCAGTCCCTTTCTGTAGAACTGACCTTTTGGTGTAAATTTGACTACAAGTCTGCCTGTGGGTTGGATTTACTGCTTTTATGGACTACTATGAGCTCAAGCCTGGTAAAAAATGGTATGGGATACCACAAGACTACATATATAAAATCTTCATTCCAAATTTGTAAAACCAATACTTACTTAGATAGCCTGGATATATGCACTTTTATGATCAATGCATATATTCATGTTTTTTTAGCTCATATCTTCTGAATTTCACAAGATAAATAATTAACTAAAAATGAAAGCTACCACTAGCTAACTGTAAGAATAAATATGTAAGCTTTATTTGGAAAGCTATAGATAAGGTTGAATCTTATAAGGAGATATTGGGGAAAATAGCAATAGCTGTTGACCACTTAAAATAAAAAGTGGTCCAAGCTTAAAAAATTGGATATTCAGATTCTTCTACCTCATACATGAAGAATGACATAATTTCAATCATGATATTCAAGGTGAAACCCCATGAAGTAATGGTATGAAGCTTAGAATAGTATATATTTCAACAGAAAATCAGAGTTACAAGGAAAAGAATAAACAATAGAGTTTTTATGATATAATGAAGTCCTCTTGACATCTTATCAGAGACATTCTAAGCTGTCACAATTAACTCTCTGAATTTTTTTAGCATTAATAGCTTAAAATTTATCAAGGGTTAGAGCTTAGACTTAAAAATGATCATTTATGATCATTAACTCTAATGTTACTTTAAGTTTACCAGTCAAATAAGAGATACAACCAGTAGATATAAATATTTTATCATTAAAACTACTATGATACAAAAAAGAAATTACAAGCCTATCACCATGAGCAAAATTGCTACACCTGAGAGCAGGTGTTGAATTTGGAAACTAGCTTGGACCCTTCCGGTGAACTAGGTTGAACCCAGGATTTAAGTGCTTGTTAGTATCCCCAGTTTTTCCAAGCCACTGGAATATGACAGAAGTTGTAAGCCTGTGACTCAAAGCCAGAGCACAAGCATGACAGCCAAAATACCATAAACCAATGGTATAGCCAAGATACCACCAAAACATGGAGCTGAGCCAGATAAGCTCAAAAAGTATCAAACAAAATAGGAAACTCACCTCTTTCTGAAAATATAAGTCCCATCACCATAGGACAAGAAATAACAAATTTATTCCTGCTCAAAGTTATTGCTGAGCATAAACCTTAATTTTCACCTCTCATCTAAAATCTAGAAGGAGAGACTTAAACCCAGAAAATGGGTACTCAAGATGAAGCTCTAATCCAGGGCTATCCAATGGTCCCAGCCAAACTGAGCTAGCACCAATATTACTGGAGTTATGGTCAATTTCAGGCCAAATAAGGGTGAACAAAACATTCACCTCTCATCTAACTTCTACAGTTTGAGTGTGAGATACTTGAAGTGGGGTCTTTTTGGAAAGAGCAAAATAAGGGCTATCTGATGGTGTCATCCACTTCCCCATATCTTAACTATAGCAGAAGGTATGGGGAAAACAAGCTCAATACAGCATTTTGCCTAAAAGAGGCATATGTACAAAAATCTTGTACATGGCATAACTTTGCCATATTTAATGATAACCATATCAAATAAGGTACCATTGTGTAGGACACGTACAGGACTACACACTGGTTCAGCTTTGAGGTTAATATCTCAAGAACTGACAAAGTTATAGCTGTTTTAAGGTCAAAATCCCACATTCTGACCAATACAGCCTTACCATGGGATAATATCCCATAACCATGAATATGAGGTGTCAAATAGACAAAGAAGCTTGTTTTTACTTCAATACCTCATATGTCAGTCAATACTGGGGTCCCATACAGCTTCTATACAGCATTCTACACGTCATACACGTCAGAATCAGGCTGTGAGGTCCCCAGATGAAAAGTTTCACCCTGTATTGGTGAAAACTGCCCAGATGTGGTTTCAAAGCCACATCTGAGCCCAATAAAGGCCATAAAGGCTGTTTGAAAACCACAAGCCAGTACTAGAGAGTGAAAAAATCTTCACTTCCTCTACGTGGAAAGGTCTAGCACCCTTTCCACCCCATTTCAGGATAAAAAGGAGGCTTTTCACAGCCAGAATTGTCTCCTCATCCTGCTCTTGAATACCCTACGTAGTAAACTGTCAAAAACAGTTTTAATCTTGGGTAATAATCAGGGTATAGTTATAATCTTAATTATTGTAGTTCTTATTATAGTAATCCAACTGGTAAGACTGCACCCAGGGTTCTCAATAGCGCTCACCACCACTATTTCTTCAATAGTAGAACCCTGACATTATATTATAAGTCATTATATTCAATTAAATCTCTTATTTATAAATTATTTACATGTGTCACAGTCATAGTTCTTGTTGTAAATAGCCTAATCACAGCTTCAACATAGACTCCAGCTGACATTTCGGCGGCCTGGCTGTGTTTTAAACCTTTTTTTGGACCCTTATAAGTGTGGTTTTCTCTTATTTCTCACTTTCTGACAATTGCTTTACTCTTTTTAGGCATAATATTTCTTAAATATATATATTATATATACTTTTTCTTTTTTGGTACATATACCACTTTTAAACTCATATTTTAAGAGTACCTGTCATGTGGCTAATAACCACAAGACCCTTATTTTTGGTGTGTTTTACATATAAAAACACTTAAACCATTAATACAGTCTCATTTTTTAATTAAAATCAGACACCTAATACTGATAAACCAACAGTTGAGGCGTGGTTGGACATATTGTTAACTCAATTGTCCTGTTACACACCACTTTTTGACAGTTTACACTTGCTAATTACAAGTTATTCTGTGAGATATTGGTATACAAACAGCATACCAAATATCAGTAAGCTGTATTTCTGATGTGGAATTGTTAATTCAATCACACTGCTATTATACAAGGGAACATTGTAATAATATACAAGCTCAGAGGCCATTCTTAGACATGCAAAACCAGCATTTTTTGAGAATTCTTAACTGACATAAGCCCTCTTTTTCCTGTTTTGATTCAGTGGAAGATAACTTCATACCACTTGAAAGCCAGTCACAGGCCAACACCCCAGTGACACCCTCAGAACCAGAGGGCAGCAAAGGCAAAGGAAAGAGGCACAGTGAAGGCCTGATAACAGCAAAGAAGTGGACACCCATTGCCACACAGAAGAGTAGAAAACCACAAAACTCTGCATCAATACAAGGTAAACCAACCTTGATAACTTGTACAGGTAAAATTATTATAACTAACCCAGTTGTAACCTCTAAAGGTAAATTGCCCAAATCAGCAGACAAAAAATTTGTACAAGGCACAGTCAAAGGTAAATACCCTAAGAAAATAGAGTTTTTGACTGCTTGCAAACACTAACATGTCACCTGTACACCTCAGAGATCTTGGCTTCCAAAGGAACCAACCAGAGGACAGAGAAGGTTTGTCCAGAACCAGAAGACCTGAAAGAGGAAACCTTGGACACAGTAGTGGATGGCAAAACAATGAGGGAGATAATATCAACACTGCCATTCACACTACAATTCAATGGAGACCTCAAACCAGAGGACTGGAAAGACATGGATCAAGTTCTTCAGCTCCACCAACTCCTAAAGGACTTATTACAATGGATCATGGACAACAAGAGGTTCAACCTGGCACCTCACTGGGCAGAACTTGGAGCAAGTTGCCAGAAGATCTGTCTCAGAGAGATATACTTCAAAGACCTGATGGTAATCACCAAAGGTTGGAATCCTACCAGGGAGTTCAGACTCCTGGAGGCAAGGGCACAGAGGATAAGGGAGAATCAAGCCACTATCCAAGCTATAGAAGAACAGTTAACCCAGACAGGGCCTACTCAGATTCCTTCAGGCTCACAAGGAGCAGGCCAAATCAGCTCTCCAGTGGCTTCACACCATTCAGAAACCAGCAGATCAGTGGCCAAGAGTCACCATTCTTCACAATTCCAGGAAGTTTCCAGGAGAAGACAAGGAAACAAGGGCAAGAACAAAACCTCCTTCAACCAGAGGAGGAAAGAGTCGGACCCTATGATTCAGAAGCTGTTGGATTTGGTAAAAGAAGTGCACAAGAACCAGAAGTAGTTGTAAACCACTCTAGAATCAGTAGTCCTAGTAATAGAAACATTACCCCCACTCAGACTGAACATAACATTGTCACATCTGAGAGTAACATCAACAGTGATACACTGTAGCTACAAATGTCCCAATATGCTGAGCAATCTGCAAAGCAGTTTGCAGAACTTGAAGCTGGCCATGAGAGGATGAAAAAAACACAAGCCTCTTTGGAACAGATAGTTAAGAATCTTCAAGAAGTATATGCTCAATTGAGCAAAGCCTCTGAAGAAACCAACAAAAGACTGAATCTAGTCTTTGAAGAACAACACCACAGCAAAAGGGACAGGGATTGTATGGACAAAGACATAACCAAATTGATTAATGTATACCACAGCTTGAAGCCCCAACCACAAGGCCAAGCTATGGAGAATCCATATCAACCAGATGCCATGTTGATGAATAAGAAAAGATCTCCATCACAATACCAGGATGGAGATGGAATGTCTTATTCAGAGAAGGAAGCCTTGAAACAGCTTCCTGAGGCCTCAAGCTGGCCCAAATTCACTGGATCAGGAGAATATGATAATATGGAGCTCATAGATTATATTGATGGACTCTTCATTGATGTACCAAGCATACCAGACTACTGGATCACTGCTAGATTGAATACTGCATTTAAAGGTCATGCTAGCATATGGTACACAGAAATGAAAGAAATCCATGGCAGAAGAAACTGGCCATGGTGGAAGAGTCAAATCATCCAAAAGTACAGTAATGGAACTTGGATATGGCAGAGGACAATGTCATTTGAAAATGACAAATACTCAGTGGACAAAGATCCATATGAGTGGTGTCTTAGACAGTCTAAAAGACTCAAAGCCATTGATCCTCAGATGAACATCCAAATGAGGAATCACAAGCTTCTGACACAACTGCCAGGGGAACTATAGCATGCAGTAAAATGCAGATTCAACCAAAATTGCACTCTAGAGGACATTGCCAACACCTTACAAGACATAAGGAAGAGGACTAATATAGGGAAATTCACCCCATATAGAAGCAGTGGTTTCAAAGAGAAACAACCTCTCAGGGTAGAGCTTAAAGACAAACCCAGAGAAAGAGTGGCAGAAGTGGCAAAAAAGAAGAATTCTTGTCACAATTGTGGTTCAACAGACCACTATGCCAGCAACTGTCCAAAGGCAAAGAAGAAAGTCTATTCCATTGAGAAAGTCCCAGGAGAGGAATCCCCAACAGAGGATTCTGAATCAGACTCCATGGGTGATTCCATCAGAGAACCATCTGATGATGATCAAGACCCAAGAGAGGAATTTCTAGTGGAATACCAAGAGGAAACCCCACTAGAAATTCAGGACATACAGTTGGAAGCAGGCATGCCACAGGACACTGCTAACAAGAACTTGTGAAAACACACACAAGATGCACAAACATTTCTGGCTACACAAACCATAGGAATGGCATATATACATGGGACAGCCACAAAAATGACTGTTTGTATTGACAATGCTCAGCATCCACTGATAATTGATAGTGGAGCACACTGCTCCATAGTGGCCAGAAACTACCTGGATAACCACTTCCCAAACTGGGAAAAACAGCTCTTTCCCACTAAGGCAAAGAACTTTAAAAGTGCATCAGGGAAGATGACTTCTATTGGGACAATTATCAAAGAAATAATTATACCCCACAGGAAGGGTAATATCAGACTCAACCCAGAGTTTGTAGTTCTTGATGATGCCCACATCCAAGGGTTTTTACTGGGAACAGATTACCAGAGGATGTATGGCATAGACATTTACAACAGTAAAAATAGGCAAATCACCATTGACACTAACAAAGAAAAGAAATTTTCACTTTATATATACCAGATATCTTCTCAGGACCCACTAGAATAACTTCTGAAGGAATTCAGAGAGGGACAGCTTAGCACTACCCTCACCAGTAAACAGAAGCTAAGTTTACTGAAAATGCTGAGAAAAAACAGACCAGCATTTGCCATTGGTGAAGAAACATTAGGAAAGATCAAAGGCCATGATATAGAACTATATCTGGATGTGGAAAGACCTTATCCACCCATGCTTAGGAGACCTCCTTATCCAGAAAGCCTGGAAACCAGGAAAGAAATTGAGAAACATATCAATGAACTCCTAGACATGGATGTCATCAGGAAGATTGGACATAATGAAATAGTGGAAATCACCACCCCTGTCCTAATCACCTGGAATGATGGCAAGTCTAGACTGTGTGGAGATTTCAGAGCTCTGAATAACTACACAAAATCAGACAGGTACCCTATACCCAGGATACCTCATGCCTTGGATAAACTGGCAAAAGCCAAATACATAACCAAAATGGATTATATGAAAGGCTTCCACAAAAATGGAGTTAAACCAAACTCCATGAAATTACTCAGAATAATATGCCATATGGGCATATATGAGTATACCAGGATGCCATTTGGCATCAAAAATGCACCAGCCCATTTCCAAAGGATGATGGACACAATATTTCAAGAAGAAATACTGGAAGGCTGGATGGTGGTATATATTGATGATATCATTATATACTCAGAGACATGGGAAGACCATGTGCAATACATAGACAGAGTACTAAGTAAATGCACACCCATAAATCTGAAAATTTCACTTAAAAAGTGCAATTTTGGCCAACAAGAGTTACTGGCTCTAGGACATAAAGTCTCAGGTCTTAGTCTGGCAATTGACCAGAATAAAGTAGCAGCAGTACTGCAAAAGCCAGTACCAAAAAGCATCAAAGAGATGCAATCTTTCCTTGGGTTTGCTAGCTACTATAGAAGCCACATCAAAACCTTTTCACACATAACTAGTAGTTTATACAAGTTATGTTCAAAAGATGTAGTTTTTGAAATAACCAAGGAAAGGAGGGATGCATATGAGAGGATAGAATATGAACTCACAAATGCACTTGTGCTCATCTTACCTGACTTTGAACTACCATTAAAGTTATATATAGATGCAGCATGCAGTCAAGGCCTAGGAGCAGCCCTTCACCAAAGACAAATTGTGGATGGTGAACCAAGAGAAGGAGTAATTTGCTACATCTCAAGCCAGCTGAAATATTAAGAAGCCAGGTGTGGGGCCACCCAGACTGAGTGTCTATGTCTAGTCTGGGCTCTAGAAAGACTCCATTATTATCTGGAGAGTGCAGTCTTTGAAGTCTACACAGACTGCACAGCCTTGAAGTCTTTACTGAACATGAAGACTACAAATAGACACATGCTGAGATGGCAAATAGCCATCCAGGAGTATAGAGGGAACATGACCATCTTATACAAAGAAGGTGAAAGTCCTACCAATGCAGATGGCTTTAGCAGATGGCCACTGGATAACGTCAAGAGCAACCCAGCTTATGACCCTGAAGTTGCAGCCAAAGTCCCTATCCATTTCATGGAAATAGATAGGAGGAAGAGCTTCAGATTTTCTGAATGGGCACCAGAAAGTGGTACCCTTGACAGTGGAAACACTGATTCAGAGGGGACAGAAACTCCCATATTGGGAATAAGCTCCTCTGAATTGCACAATGAATTTTTTAGTGCAGTACTGAAGTCTTATGCCAAACACAAACAGTGAGGCATACTACTAAAACTCCTTCAACAAAAGTACAGGAGTCCAGAACTGGAATCCCAGCTGGAAGAACCCTGGTTCAGGGCCTATAAGGATAACAAGTTTGTCCTTATAGATGGCCTGATCTACCACAGAGAGAAACACACAAGTGCACTCACAGTGGTAGACAGAGACCACATCTCCTTGATTCTAAAGGAATGCAATGACTGCCCCTATATGGGACACATGAGTGAAGACAGGACCAAGGAGAGGGTAGCAAGCACAGCTTGGTGGCCCAAGTGGGAACAAGAGTTGGGAAAATACATCAACACTTGTGAAAGATGTCAAAAGGCAAATAGGAAAAATGGGAAGAAGTATGGGTTACTCCAACATATAGAAGAACACAAACACCCATGGGAAACTATCAACATGGACTGGGTTACAGGACTTGAACCAAGAGGAAAAGAAAACTACAATTCCTGCTTGATCATAGTTGATAGGTTCAGCAAGAGCATGAGGTGTCTACCATGCCACAAAGAGGACACAGCCATGGATACTGCCCTGTTATTTTGGAATAACATCATATCTACCTGTGGAGTCCCTAAAATCATCATTAGTGATAGGGACCCAAAATTCACATCTCAATTTTGGACCAACTTGTATGGCATGCTTGGCACCAAGCTTGCTTTTTCCACAGCTTACCATCCCCAGACAGATGGCCTAGCTGAGAGGATGATCCAGACTATGGAAGACATCCTTAGAAGGTTCTGTGCCTATGGCATGGAATACAAGGACCATGAAGGATACACCCATGACTGGGTTACCCTTCTACCAGCTGTACAACTGGCTTATAATACAAGCCAGCACTCTACCACAGGAAAAACACCTGCAGTGGTAGAGAAAGGGTGGAATCCCCTGTTGCCTGTGAATCACTTAAAGAAGAATCTTCTGAACATCCAACCCACAGCCAAAGACTTCCATGATATGTGGAAGAGGGCTTGTGACACAGCTGCCAAATGCATAGCTGAGGCAAAAAAATATAATAAACAGAGGTGGGACAAGACACACATGGAACCTGACTTTAAGGAAGGGGACCAGGTGCTAGTTTCTACACTGAACTTGAATAATCTTAAAGGACCCAAGAAGTGAGGGACTCATTTGTAGGTCGTTTCACTATCATTAGGTTGATAGAAAAGAATGCAGTGGAAGTCAAACTTAAAGAGGAATTTTCCAGGAAGCACCCAGTGTTCCCAGTAAGTTTGGTCAAGCCATACTTCCAAACTGAGGAGGGTAAATTCCCCTCCAGGAAAAAGATCCTCACACCACCAGAGATAGTGGAATTGGAGGATTCCCCAGGACCTGTGAGTAAAATCATCAGGGCCAGAAAGATCAGACTTAATGGGAAGAATCAAAGACAGTACTTAGTCAGATTCAAGAACCAGACAGCTGATAAGGACAAATGGTTGGCAGAAGATGCCATGCCAGATGGGAACCTTCATTTGAGGGAATTCAGAGCCTCTAGGAGGACTGAACAGTCTCATCAATGGTGAGCCTTTTTAGAGGGAGGGTATGTCAGCCTGTGACTCAAAACCAGAGCACAAGCATGACAGCCAAAATACCATAAACCAATGGTATAGCCAAGATACCACCAAAACATGGAGCTGAGTCAGATAAGCTCAAAAAAGTATAAAACGAAAGAGGAAACTCACCTATTTCTGAAAATATAAGTCCCATCACCATAGGACAAGAAATAACAGAGTTATTGCTGCTCAAAGTTATTGCTGAGCATAAACCTTAGTTTTCACCTCTCATCTAAAATCTAGAAGGAGAGGCTTAACCCCATCAAATGGGTACTCAAAATGAAGCTCTAATCCAGGGCTATCCAATGGTACCAGCCAAACTGAGCTAGCACCAATATTACTGGAGTTATGGTCAATTTCAGGCCAAATAAGGGTGAACAAAACATTCACCTCTCATCTAACTTCTACAGTTTTAGTGTGAGATACTTGAAGTGGGGTCTTTTTGGAAAGAGAAAAATAAGGGCTATCTGATGGTGTCATCCACTTCCCCATATCTCAACTACAGCAGAAGGTATGGGGCAAACAAGCTCAATACAGCATTTTGCCTAAAACACGCATATGTACAAAAATCTTGTACATGGCATAACTTTGCCATATTTAATGATAACCATATCAAATAAGGTACCATTGTGTAGAACACATACAGGGCTACACACTGGTTCCTCTTTGAGGTTAATATCTCAAGAACTGACAAAGTTATAGCTGTTTCAAGGTCAAAATCCCACATTCTGACCAATACAGCCTTACCATGGGATAATATCCCATAACCATGAATATGAGGTGTTAAATAGACAAAAAAGCTTGTTTTTACTTCAATACCTCATATTTCAGTCAATACTGGGGTCCCATACAGCTTCTATACAGCATTCTACACGTCATACACGTCAGAATCAGGCTGTGAGGTCCCCAGATGAAATGTTTCACCCTGTATTGGTGAAAACTGCCCAGATGTGGTTTCAAAACCACACCTGAGCACAATAAAGGTTATACAGGCTGTTTGCAAACCACAAGCCAGTACTAGAGAGTGAAAAAATATTCACTTCCTCTACGTGGAAGGGTCTAGCACCCTTTCCACCCCATTTCAGGATAAAAAGGAGGCTTTTCACAGCCAGAATTGTCTCCTCATCCTGCTCTTGAATACCCTACGTATTAAACTGTAAAAAACAGTTTTACTCTTGGGTAATCATCAGGGTATAGCTATAATCTTAATTATTGTAGTTCTTATTATAGTAATCCAACTGGTAAGACTGCACCCAGGGTTCTCAATAGCGCTCACCACCACTATTTCTTCAATAGTAGAGCCCTGATATTATATTATAAGTCATTATATTAAATTGAATCCCTTATTTAAAAATTATTTCCACGTGTCACAGTCATAGTTCCTGTTGTAAATAGCCTAATTACAGCTTCAACATAGACTCCAGCTGACAGAAGCTCAAGTATTTTATTCCTTTCTTAATGGGATGGAGAAAGTACATAGTAGATTATATGAAAATTGTTTCCATTTATATTTTCATCCTCAAGTGAATACTCTCAATGGTAAAAAATTGAATCTCAAAATATATTTTCAATTTAAATAACTAAATTTTTTAAGGCCCACGAAAGTACAAGCCAGTTGACAATATTAACAAATTTTTTATCTTTATTGATTTATAACCTATTGTTACTTTATTACAATTTAAATTCTTATTTCCATCTCAAAACATTTCTCGAAAATGTTAATATCAGCTTTTTTTAACTGACTCCTCTTCTTAGAAAACCTGAATTTTTTGATATATTTCTTTTAAAAATGGCTAACCTTCTGGAACCTCAGAGAAAAAATATGAAGGCTTTGAGAGCCCTTTTTCTAGAACTATTTTAAAAATGGATTGAAAAAATCTGTATATTTTTCCTCCTTTATTAGTTTGAATCTCTAGAACTCAACTTTTTTGATTTTTAATTTTCTTATTTCTTTGTATTCTTAAAAATTTGCAACAATTTTCATTACAAAAACAAAAATTTCTCTTTTCAATGATAAAAAAGCCTTACTATTTCTTATTTGAGAGGAATATTTATTCATTCACAAGAGAATTGGTGGGCTTTATACATTAAAACCTCTGAAAGTGGAAGGGATTCAGGCTTTCAAAGGAAATTATAGTACAGGGCCTGTATTGGCTCTTACTGTAAATTTGTCAACAATTGTCAACAACTTCAAAGTAGAAGATTTTACAGGCCTTGTACTGTAACAAAATTGACACTTGTAAGAATATAAAAGTTAAAGAAAACCACAAATATTGAAAAGGAACTAAAGAAAAATGAAAAAAGCAAAAAAAAACAAAAAAACAAAAAGTGCTAAAATAATCAAATTAACACATCACTATAAAAAATTGATAAAAACACTCAAAAAAATGAAAAAAATGGTCAAAATTGATTTGAACTAGACAAAACCAGGTTTTTCTATTTCTTTTATCAAAAAAATATGAAATAAAGCTTTGTTTCAATAATAATAACAAATTAACTGCTCATTTTCTAATTTTTTATCCTCCTTTTTTGAGTTATTTCTGTCATTTTATTCAAAATACTTACCAAAAATCTCTTTTTGGAATATTCTTTGTGTTTTTTTGGTTATGTTTTCTCTTTCAAAAATAAAATTAAAGAAATTATATTCTATAAAATAATTTTGAAAAGATCAGTTATATCTTTTAAGCTCATTAGCATGCTTCAAAAACTAATAAGAAATTAAAGGAATTTGTATTTTTGAGATTATAAAAGGCCAGTTCACTCAATATCTGATGAATATCTGACAATATAGAATAGGATTATTACAAAAAAATAGAAAAAACCGGTATATAGCTGTAAGCCTGTTAAAATATTGTCAAAATCTAGATAGATCATATTTTTTTTCTTTGTGAAGGCTCAGAAGAATTTTTATTGATTTGCAAAAAGATATATCTGAAAATCTTCATCATATTTTAATTTATAAAAAGCATATGACGCATTATTATTTTGAATGACCAACCCATTTTTTATAAAAGAAATTCAAATATTTGCTTGATAATTTATAAATAGATTCTGTTCATAAACTTCCATCAAAAAACCAGATTGAATGGGAAAATTCCTTGACAAATGCTTGATAATTAAAATCCAATACTTGAGACATGATTCAGACCATTTTTTGATTCTGATTGGGAATGGCTCTGAAGTGATATTTGTGCTACTAAAAACTCAATTCCCCCAAAAGTAAAACTTGATTCCGTGGCATCCCTTTTTAAGATGTGAATTCACTAAATAATTCAACCCTTTTTGGGAAGGATTAATACAAAATGAAAACACTAAATGTTCTCATATTATTTTCTAAAAGCACTTAAAAGAGATTTGTATATGATATTTTTACCTCCAATATATAATTAGCTGATTATTCTAAATTTGTCATTCCTTTATGTTTTATGAGCTTATTGACATAATGATGAATTTAAAAAACTCACAGGAGCTTTGAAGATATATTTTTAAAAATGATTTGTTGAAAGACCCTATTTATGCAGGTTCATTTTCCTTAATATTGTAGAGGGATCCTATTGATTGAAAGAAAGCCAAAGGAGCTGACTAAAGTATTAATAAATATGTAGTTTTTAATTACTTCCAATATATATCCAATAGATATATCAGTTTGAATTGGGTGATAAATGATAGCATAGAAAGGTGTCCTGCATAGGTTTGAGGAAATTTCAGTTTGGAAAAATTAAAAAACTCTTTTCAGAATTACTTCTGATAATTTGAGTTTTAATTATTTAGTTTTTATAAAGTAAAAAATCCATTTCAAGAGAACCAAAGGGATAAACCCATCAGTTTAATATGAGATGTTGAATTATTGATTCCATGGAGAGCTCTCTATATATCCTAATCATTAAGAATTGTTTAAAAATTAATTTTATTGAATTTAAAATTCAAAAAGGATTTTTAATACAGCAAAAATTATCAAAATAGTGATGTTGAAGGTTTTGTTAATAAAATTCTTTTAAATCATTAAATAATTGATTACAAGAATGGCTGGCCATATTGACACATAAAGATTAGATTTCCTCAAATTTTTGAAAGGAAACTTGCATTCTGTCAGCTTCATTTAACCTTTATATACAGATACTACCCTAATATCCTCAAATTAGAAATTTAAATGATCTTGGTTTTTACCCATTTTAGTAACACATTAGATAAAGATAGTGATTTCAGATCTCATAACTTCTCCACAGAAATATGCCAACCTGAGCTAAATGTGTAACCATAAAATGAAAATTGAATTCTCCACAGAACTCAAGAATCTGATGTTTTTAATTTTGATTAATATTTGAAAATATATTATTAAGCCATGGTTTTTATATGAATATGAAAATAGTTTTTAGCTCACACCGTATAATAGTATAATGAAGAATCCTTAAATCATTAAACTAAAACCAAAGATTCTAATTTAAATACTTATTTCATCTAGCTATAAGTGTAATAATCTTCTTTAAAGCAGTTTATGGGAAAAATATGGGTGGTATTATTTAAATATAAACTACATTTTGATTGGCCTCTCCTTAAAATGACTCTGTATGATAAAGATTGAAAGCTTGTTTCACTTTTGATTAAACCATTAATTAAAAGGAAGAAAAAATAAGGCACATAACACCTCACAAAATAAAGCTTTTTATAAGAGAAAACAGTTAAATGGTATGGCATATTTCTCATAATATTTCTATATTAAGGAAGTATAAAAGTCCTCAAGAGATTATAGGATTGATTATAAGCTTTTTTAAAATTAAAGGTTCTAATTTCAATATTATTTATCTTTCCCACGAGTGAAATTTACAAAAAGTTGAAAATGTGATATAAATGTGAAAATATATAGGAAAATACCCAGAGGTTGAATTTTTTGCAAATAAAGTGATATAAAGTAATAAATAATATTTAAGCAAGGGGAAATCAAAATAAGCATGTTCATAATGTATTGTTGAATTATTGAGCTTTAACAGCCCTGACCAAACACGGATATTGAGCCAATTCAATTAATACCTTTTGGCTTGCCTATGTGGCTTAAATTTCTTCCAAAGCTTCTATTTATAAATTCAGTTTCTTTCCTATCTTCAACCTGAATCCAATCTATCTGCAATTTCAAATTCCAAATTCAGCCCCTGCTGTCAGGTGTAGCCACTTTGCTGATGGTGTATGATGTTATCAAGTTAGGGTTGTAGTGATGACTCTAAAAAATGGCATCATAATGAGATAAAAAGGTGAAATAATGATGTAATCAGAACCAAAAGTTGAAATAGAGAGAAATTCCAGTGTATAAAATCAATAAACATCTACTGGAAGGTGTCTGGTTACTAAGAGGAGAGATCTTTACTACAAAAGTACCTCTTCTTCCTCTGTTCCCCCCTAAGATGAAACAAATACAATAAAATCATTGAAAAAGGTAAATTAATTTATTCTTTAATGTATAACTCTCAGATTATTCAAGGACAAATCTGTATATTATAGTAATCACTTTTTTATACTTGATTAAATCAATGTTCTATTTCCATTTGTTAAATTCTCTTAGAATCTCTGAATCCACATAAAAATAGTATAACTTTTAATTCTCTCTCTTTTTCATTTCAAATAAAATTTAAATAACATGTATGTACTTTCTTAGACACAGAAACATTCAAAATTATTATCTTAAGTGTCAAAAGTAGGTTATTTTCTCTTATTATAGTATTTTTCTTTTTATTATTATCTTTCAATAAATCATATATTAATATAAATTCCACTTTAATATGAGTAGTGATATTTTAATGAAGTGTTCTTCATTATTAAACCTCATTTCTTATGCATTTATTAATTTTTGGTAACATTAATAAATTTCCATAAATAAATTACTTGCTTATATAATAGTATATCCAACCTATTATATTAGTTTCATAATATATCTTCATTATATCATTATTTCCTAATAATATAATAAATTTTATGCCATAGCTATAATATATCTTTATTATTATAGTTATTTTAAATATTAACATTAATTAAATTAGGAAATTCATAGTACAATAAGTAAAACATTAGAAAAATTTGCTTATTTTTACATACTCAAACCTTACAGAAGAACAGGTGTCCAGTATTCTTTGAATGAGAATGAGCATAAGAAATAGCTTTATTAATTCCATCTAACAGATTTTTAAGCCAATGAAAAATTCAGGATATCTTAGTAATTTGTGGAGATGATCATCCAGAAATGCATAAGCCAGTTTTTCTGTGAGTGTCAGCATGGTGAATTTCAGAGACGATCAGCCAGAAATGTGTCAGACAGTTTTACTGTGAGCATGAGCATGGTAAATTGTGGAGATTATCAGCAAACAATCTGTAAGGAAACTTTCATGTAAGCATGAGAGTGGTAAATTGCTGGACTTGAACCATACTGTACTGATAATTCTTTAATCTCATTGAGGTTTGAAAGATTGGTAAACCACAGAAAAAGCTTCCTCAACACTTCAAATGCCCTTACAAAAAGCTTAGAATTATTATCTGTTATGATAATGATTCTTTAGAAAGGTTCCTCCTTTCAGCAGCATACTCATGTAAAATATTCAAGAGTTGAAGTTTTCTAAAAGCAGAAAGGAAAAAGATGTCAGAATCAACAGAAAAGAGTATGAAACTGACTTGGCCTCAAACAGAATTTATAGTGACAGTGGTGTGACATCAAGTCAATTTCTGGCGATTGGCACAAAATTCTTCCTGGTGGGCAGTGAAATATGATTGTTAGTAAATTTTATGGCAATAAAAATGCTGAGTTTATGCACACAAGTGAACTTTGGGAGCTCTTAAGCTCCCACATAATTTCAGAGTGAAGGATTCACTGTGATTGCTGAAGTGTGAGTCTATGCCACCAATACAGCTTTAAGTGAAAAAACTGTGGTTTGGGGACCACAAATGATCATTCTAGATCAATAAAGGGTGTAAAAACGTTTCAAATGCCGAATAAGAGCATTTATCCTGTTTCTAGGTTCTTGTATGAATAATTAATATGAGTCTTTTGGAATATCTTGAAGCATGAAATTTCCAAAATTGTAGATATAGAGATAGTAAAAGCTGGTACAGATCTGGTATATTTCTGGTACAGACCAGTATTGAAGGAAAAACTCCCAATAAAGCTATATCAGTCATTATTAGAGATATCAAAAACCCAATGGAACAAAACCTAAGGGAATCTCTAGCTCACAGACTTAGTATATTTCATCTTTTACCTTCTCTAAGTGTCAGAATATATGAGGGTCTCAAATTTTTATATATATATTTGTGTTCATTAGTATTTCGCTTACAAAATTCCAAGAAGATATCTCAATGAATTTGGAAAGATCAGGATTTCGATGGTACATAATTCTAGGGCTTGATGAGCTCTAGAATTTTACATACCTTGTGATATTGATGTAGTGAATTGTGACAAAGATACAAGGGTTCTCTTGAATTACTATTTTTAGAAAACATGTATATTTTCTTCAAAACATTTGAAGCAAGGACTCTATTTCAGTCTTAGTGATAGATCAATTTAAATTATTTGGAATTTATGATTTTAAGAGATTCATAGGATTGGTGTTATTTTTTAAATTCTTGTACCAGCCCTCCCCCACTTGAGTAGGCTCTTATCTGAGGTAAAGGTGAAAATATTCTAGCTCCCGTAGTAGGTGTACCACTAAAAAATGGATATAATAATTTGAAACTCTCAATGAGATATCCCAGAGCTGTTCTAGACCTACTTATTTAGATTTAAATTTTCAGAATAAATATGAGAGGTGGAAATAAATGTTTGGCACATTGGGAACTCACCAAAAGTAAAGATGTTGTAGGTCTTTCAAGTATTAACCAATTGGTATAGGAAGAGTATACAATGAAAAATATCTCTCTAAGGCTAAAATTTCATGAATTTCATTTTCTGATTAATTTAATTACTCAGGTACAAGCTCAATATCATTATTTATGGTATTGGAGGGTAATTATCTTTTTCTGTGTAGATTAAAATCCTGACACCATTTAATAAGGAATTCTCTTCAATCTAACAGTGAAGCTAAATTGAATTACATAAAAAATTCAAAAGGGCTCCCCCCAATGACAGGGGTGGCAGGTTCAGCCCAGGTACAGCCAGATTTCTGAATCACATCATACTGGGCTGTAACTTGCTATTATTTTTTGGTTGTCCTTCAAAAAGAATCTTAATTTTAAAGAAATACTTGATATCAAATAAATTGAATTATTCATATTTTTTCAATCCTAAATAATTTTTTATTCCAAAAAATTATTTTATCTCCAAACCAAAACTATGGAATCAATATCAGGCCAACAAGAATGAAAAATGTCATGTAATATCTCTAAAAATTGAATAAGGCTATCCTCCCATTTATTGTTTTTTCTCAAATTGATTTCATCAGATTTTGATACTTCCACATTTAAAAAATTTTCTTTCCTAAGAGTTACCAATAGTGAGTTTCTCTCACTCACAAAAACACAAAAAGGTTTATGTTTCATTATCACTCTTTCCTAAAAGCTTAATTTATTATTATTTGAAGAAATCAAACAGAACTTAGTATGTATCACTTTACTTTAAAACTATTGGAAAACTATATCAGAGATGAATTTTAAGTATTAAATTCAAAATGAATCCCTTGTGAAAAAACCTTTACTGGCTATAAGTTTCTATTCCTATATCCCTTAGTTTTTCTTTATCTTTCAAAAAAGATAAAAGACTTTTTGAGCCTTTTTACCATTTATTATGGGTGTTGGTAAACACACATAAGCCCTTACATTTTTTTACCAAAAACTTATGTGTTTTTACCAATCTATGGCCAAAAACACGTAAGGGACCTTATTCTTCAAAAATACTCCTCAGGATCAGCTTTGAGATTTTTCTGTTTTTTTGCCATAAATTTCCCAACATGGGATGTCAATATCCACAATTTGTTTCATATTTTTTTTTTGGCAGAATGGCCTATTTTTTTTGCAAAATGCATTAAATATGTTCCAACTTATGAATTGTTATTTATTTTTAAACTAAAGGGAAAAATCTCAAGAATAAAAAACCATAAGCCCAAAATTTGGGGATTTTTTTTGCAAGGTCAATTTCAGGCCCCAAAAGTCACTTTCCTATGTTTTTTGTTCATGTTTGTAATTAACTTCAAAATGCCATTTATGACATCAATTTAATTGAAAATGTAATTTATGAGGAGTGGAAGTTGAAATTACATTTGTGGCATTAAAAGTGCCATTTATGGTATCAAAGGTGCCATAAATGGCATCACAAAAGACATAATAATGCCATAAGTGGCATCAAGAATGACATCTAGATGCCATTTATGGCCATAGTATTGGCATATTTGGAATTGAAAAAATGCCATAAATGTAATTGTATGGCCTTGAAAATTCAATTCATGGCATTAAATATGCCATTTATGAATTTAACAATGTCATAAATGGCCTCAACAATGGCATTGTTAGTGTCATTTTTGGCCTAAAAAATGCCATTAATGGCCTCAAAAATGGCATGAATGGCATTAGAGATACCATAAATGGCATTAAAAATTCCATTTATGGAATTAATAATTCCATTTCTGGAATTAAAAATCCCATTTGTGGCATTGTTAAGGCCAAAAATGACATTAAAAATGCCATTTATGGCATTTTCAAGGCCATTAATTCCATTTTTAATGGCCTTAGAAATCCCATTAATGGCCTTAGAAATCCCATTAATGGCCTTAGAAATCCCATTAATGGCCTTAGAAATCCCATTAATGGCCTTAGAAATCCCATTAATGGCCTTAGAAATCCCATTAATGGCCTTAGAAATCCCATTAATGGCCTTAGAAATCCCATTAATGGCCTTAGAAATCCCATTAATGGCCTTAGAAATCCCATTAATGGCCTTAGAAATCCCATTAATGGCCTTAGAAATCCCATTAATGGCCTTAGAAATCCCATTAATGGCCTTAAAATATTGATTCTATAAATTGCATTGTTAATGCCATTTATGGCATTAACAATGCAATTGATGGAATTAATAATGCCATTTGTGGCATTGAAAATTCCATTTGTGGCATTAACAATGCAATTTATGCAATTAATAATTACATTAATGGCATTACTGGCATCAGAAATGCCACAAATAGCCATATTTCATTCAAAAACCATCCCTTACACGATTTTACCATAAAATTACATGTTTTTACCAATTAATGGTAAAAAAACGTTAGCTCTTACGTGTTTTTACCAATAACCTTTAAAATTTACTCATTTCAATTCCCTTTTCCCTTTATGGAAATATTCAGAGAGCTTTTATTGCTCAAAAATAATCTGCTATCATATCATATAACACATGAAATACCCAAAAAGTCTAAAAATAAACCCCTTTAAAGAATTTATTTTAAATTCTTATCTTCCTCATAATGAAATCATTACTGAAAGAGGCATCCATATAATTGAAAATTAACCCACTTTCTTAATTTTGTTTTATTTCACAGAGAGCAATTCCCAAGATTATGATGAATATACCAATAAGAACAGGGGAATAAATTACTCTTTCTTCCTTTAAATAATAATATTTAAATAAATTTCAATCTTATTCATTTCACCTATTTATACAACTAATGAGATTTAATTCAGCATAAAGATATGAAAAATTCTGCACATAACATAGAAAATCAGGTGTTCAACTTCAAATATTTTTGAGGCCTGAATTTAAATTTGAAAAGTTCCTCATTTCACTGAAAATTAACTTTCTTCATATAAATATTGAATTATCTTATCATTTTGTTGGCAAATGGAATTTTTCATGCCACAAGATTCTCAAATATATTTCACAGCTTATTTTGATATTGAGTTTTTACTAATTATAAGTTGATTCTTACTATAATGTTTTGTTATTTTTCATTATCCTTTTTGATTAATTAACATAGAATTAATTGAAATATTATTTGTCCAAAATGAATGTGATTATATATAGAAATTCTAAAAAACCACATTTATCACCCTCAAAGAGCTTACTATCAATGCAATAAAATCGAGAATTTTCGGTGCTTTATTAACATATTAATAATTTTATTCGAAAAAATTCTCTCATTTTGGTACACAATCATTTTAAAATATTGATGCCTCTCCCTCTAATCAATAAATATTCAATTTAAACCCCATTTAATTTTCTTATTTTAAAAAAAATTCTTCAATAAGGTCTTCATATCTATGATAAGTCAAAACAAATGTTAAAGCTGAAACATTTCAGAATGCTCATTTTATTCAGAAATTTTGAATATCTCTGGTAAAATATGTATTTTTTCAATCTGAAAGCTCCACAATATTATTATTCCGAAAATTAATCTGCCAGGGATTTGGGAATGATTGATGACTTAAAAGCTTAATATCTCATAGTAAAAGCTTTAATAAATCTTTCTTTTGGCCTTTTGAGAACTAAAGAGAGATTCAAAATTCAATGTTTTGCAATTCATATATTTTAATAGGATCATTAAGATCCAGAGAATATCCTAATAAGGATCGTAAGCCTGTAAGGGAAACGGAAGGGAATATTCAAAATAAATATCCCCCATGGAGGTTTTGAATGATTCCTTAAAGATGGGAAGTTTCTTCAATGATTTTTAAATTACATTTCTTCATGTGTTTGCTTCAATGCTTCACCATATTATTTGCTACTAACCTTTTATTGAATTTCGTTTCATAAAGTATGAGTTAATACCATCTTTATAGAAGACCTAAATGTTCAAAAATTAAAAAATTCTCTTCATGAATTCACTAATGTTTTTGACATGGGACATTTGAACCGGAAGAGGTAGCTTTTAATTTTCGAAATTGTTCACTCCTCAATTATGTTTCCATAAATTTCCAAATATTCTTTTCTCTTGCAATGTAATTTGTATTTTTAGAGCTTTTGCTTCTAACAATCCAATAAAATACAAAAATTATTTCATGACAATAATTTATTGCTGTTTTTTAAGCCTTTTTATTAGGAGAAACAATTGAAAAACCATGCATGTAAGTTTCCAAGCTCATTTTATCTTCATAATTTTCTAAGAATGAACATCAAATCTTTATCCTTTCACTCCCTGATTGCAAATATTTGAGGAAAATTTGTTGAAAGCATCTTTAAAGCTTCTTATTTGTAAAATTTGAGTAAATTAATATTTTCCTGTATTCATCTATGTAAGAATTCATAATTTGATGCAAATCTATCTATATTGAGAAAAAAACTGAGTCTAGACTATCCCTTTTCCTGATTCAATTAGACTCAGATTTTTCTTCATTATTTAATCAGAAAATTTTAACATAGCACACACTAACTCCGCAAAAGCTTTTCTTATTTTCAAAATAATTATACATTCATAACCGCCTTCACCAACCCTCTTTACAGGGTTTGAGGTTTATTTTGATTAAAAAAAATAAAATGTCGGCTGAACCTCTTTGAATTTATTCCAAAACCTTTTCTCAATGGACACTCAATGACTGGGTTGGACTGTTTTTAGAATCAGGTTGGAAACAAATTGAATATGTCAACATTTTATAAATTATTATCCTTATAAAATAAATAGATGTTGACTAGCTTGTGGTATATTGGGGGCTGTTAAATTAAATGACTTACAAATAGCATTTATTGAATAATCTTACAAGAACATCATTCATAAGCTTAGCAATTATTTTCAAAATGATAGTATATTTTACCCTTTAATTCTCTGGAAGGTTTTTCAATTTGGTTTATAAAAATCCATAAAAGCTCAAAGCAATTTCACTTCGGAAGCTCTTGAGTCAGATTTGATCGTTAAACTTAAAATGATATTTTGTCAAATATGTACAAATGACTAAACCAACATTCTTGCTTACAATCCTATGTTATTTTTGCACAGTCCTATCTTCATACCATAATATTTTAAACTTTTTGATTAAAAATTTTGATTCAACATTTAAGGTTTTAATTATTATATCTTATTAGTATTTTTTGTAGCATATTGTTTGCTTTAATTCCTTAATTTTTCCATTTCTCTTTTCTTTATTACTTCTAATTTTTTTCATTTTTGATATTTTTTTCAATGTGGAAATTTCTCTTCTTTTTTGATCTTTTGATTTTTAGTTTCTTTTCCTTTTTACTATTTTTTTCAATTTTGGGAGGATAAAATCAACTTTTTCAATTTTATTTCAATATTTTTTTGACTTTTTGAATTTGATTTGAATTTAACTTCTAATTTTTTTAATTCTTTTCTAATTGTTTTTTTGATTGTGTTGGAATTGTGTTTCGATTTCATTTTCATTTTTCTTATTTCCAATCTAACTTCCATCATGTTTTTTGATTTATATATATATATATATATATATATATATATTTCAACTATCTCTTAGCATATTCCTTTTGAGGTTTCTTAACATTTTTCTTTTTTAATTTTTTTATTTATTTTTCTTTGGAGTATTTAGGGTGGAGATACACTCCAAAGAAGAAAAGATTAAAAATTAATAAAATTGAAAAGAAAATTAAAAAAACAAAAAACAAAAATTAAAATAATAAAAGCTAAAAGGAAGAATTAAAACACATAGAAATAAAACACAAAATAAAAAATAGTCAAAAAATAACAAAGATAAATAAAAAATAAAAAATAATGAAAAATAGAAAATTATTGGCACTCCAAAAATGAAAAATGCAAATAAAAATAAATTAAAAATTGAAAAAGAATTTTAAAGTAGATGAACAAATAATGAAAAAAAAATAATTAAGAGAATAAACTAAAATGAGAAAAGCCAAAAGATTGAAAATTTAGGAAAGAAATTTTACTTCTGTTAGCCTGGGTCCTTTAACATGACTTCCAGTCTAATTACTAAAAACAATAGGAAATTATCATGGCAGTGGAATACTATTAGGTTGATTAATACAGACTTAACTAAAAAAGTTATTTAATTGGTGTAATGAGCTTCACCAATATGAAAAATACTGAAAGTAATTCTTATTACTCAATTTTGAGAGATCTAATAACCAAAAGTAGTTATCAATTTATTTTCAAAGAAAAATATTGCATAAGAGCTCTGGGGAATCATTTTCAAGAAGAAGGTTCCTCTTCAAATTCTGTAGGTACAAAAATCAAAATAAAACCCAAAAAGGCTAATTCAATTTTTAGCATAAAAGGCATTTTTATAGTAATAATTTATACAGAAAAAGCAATACTGCTTTCATAGAAGAAAAGCTACTATATCAACAAAAAATGGTATTATAGAGAAGAAATTTCTATATCTACAAATCTTGAATGGGTAACCTGGAGACATAATTATTATGAAAAATAATCCCAAATGAGTGATTTAGAAGCAAACCTATATGAAAACAAAATTATTGTTGAATTCCCACAGATAAATTGAAATAATTCAAAAGCAAATTTAATGAAAGTAATTGGAGCTTTTGTAGAAGGTAGGTTTTTTCATGCTTTCAGGTCATCAATTTCTGTTTTCAAAACAATCCTTCTTGAGCATAATACGTTTTCTTCCATTTTAATTTGATAAAATTGATAAAACTTCCAATATTGAAAAGTATTGAAGAATTAAAATCAAAATTTCAGGTGATTCACAAATGAGCTCAGAAATGATTGAGCTTGAACCAATATATGGGATCTGTAAAAAAGAAATGATTCGATTTTTTCCACTTGAATGTATATAATTTTCAAAGGAAAACTGTAAAGAATAAAGAGTTTTTCTCAATGCCTTGAAACAATCAGACAAGGACTGTAAGAAAATATTTATAAGGACCAGATTTCATGATTGCAATAGCTGCAAAACTGAAAAGTAATGAATTTGACATTGGAAATTACTTTTAAGGATGAAATAATTTCATCAAATCAGAGGAAGCTCATAAATATGTAAGATTGAAAAAATATTTCAATGTTGGAGCTCAGTTGGAAATGAGGTTGGACCAGTTACGCTGCCATCAGAGACAGCCTTTTTTAATGATGATATAATTGGACATCACACTAATCAAAAATTATTTTTTTTTAAAAAATAAAACAAAATCCAGATCTTATCCTAATAAATCTAGATTTTGTATCATTTGGCATAATTTTAGATATAATTGAAAGCTTATGAGTTCAAAACTTTGAGATAGACTCATTTAAACCTATTAATAATGGAAGAAATACCATTATCAAATATTTGCATTGTAAAATTAAAAATGAAGGGAGCTTATTAAAATCCTTCTGAAACTATGGTGTTAATCCAGATGACCATTGATATGAGGTAGAATTGTTCTTAAATAAATCTATCCCTTATCACACACTAAAATTCAATATCCTTTGGAATAGGTTTCTGGATGATAGCATCTAACACTGGTACTATAAAAAATCAAGATATCAATTTGATATTAGGCAATATACTCTTGAGTAAAATATCTTCAAAATTAGAGATGTTTTATGTTTTTTAAAACAGATACTTAAAAAAATTCTTTCCTGAATTCTTTATCTCATAATCAAGTCTCAAAAAGTCATAATTATTTACATTAGGACTGCATAAATATTTAATTAAAATTCAGATTTAAATAGTTTATGACAATAATTAAATTGGAACCAAGATTATCATTTTCACAAAACAGAACCTCAAATATTTTGCACACAAGATAAAAAAACTAAATCTGGCTTTATTTCAAAATGTAATTCTTTATATCAGTTCTTTTTGATATAGTTTGTTATAGCTTTCCAAAACATTTATGGAAGGAATTGAAAACAATCACCCATATATTGTAGTGTTTTATTAAAAAGAATATGCCTAAGACATATCAGAGTAAGCTGATAAATGTTGAATTTCTTTTAAAGAAATTATGTGGCCTTTGAATTGAGAGCTATCTTTCAAGTTATTAGTACTCTGTTATAGCATATTTATTGAGTAATCTGTCATATACAACAATATATTTACTACAACTTGTCATATAAGCTTCTTCATTAACAAGCATGTGTGAAATTAAGCTTTCCATTTTTGGAACAATGTAGAGTACTAAATATTTGATAATATTCCAATTCTGAGAAGTGTCAATTTAGATCAAAATTCAAATATTTCTCATTTCGTCCTCAAATTTTAGTCTTTCATATTTTTAAGAAAGAAGCAAAATAGTGTATTTAGAAAAAAATGATATACTACTTGATTAATGAGTTTTTTCAAATTCTAAAATTATGATAGATTGTGAAACTAACCTTTAATGAAGGAAAAAATAATTTCAAGCCTACTCCTTTGATTAAAAAGATGCAATCAGTAAGCTTAAGTACTAATTACTAGGAACTCTTAAAGAAATTTATTAAATATATTGTGATAGCTCTATTGGGGTGGTGTCTTCTTCTTCAGGCAAGAAATTTTGTCTTTACATAATCTGATATTAATAAGTGATCTTTTTGAAGATGAGATCTTTGAGAATATATAAAACTAGCTTTTTCTAAGAAAACATTTTTTTTAAGATTAATGGAAAAAATTCATTTCAAGTAAGGATTGTGTATTGTTTCATGGTTCTCCAATAATAAGTTTTTTAATCGAATTTGAGAAAATTAAGTGTAATTTTTGTGTGTGAAAGTATTTATAATATTAATGAAAATCAAGGGTACTATTACTTTCCTCATTGGAAAATATGATATAATTAAATATTATAGCCAAAATTATAAATATAATAATTATTAACATTAATAGCTTTAATATTGGTCAAATATTATAGAGAAATATTACTTTTGGAATCTTTTTTAATGAAAATTATAATAATTATATATAAAAAAATATAAATACTCTATATTTATTATAAATAACTGACAGTTATAATAGCAGGAAGTGTAAAGCACTTAATGAGACAATTACAAATGAAAAATATAAATATTAACTATCTATAAATCATAAAGATATTCTTTATAAAAGGAACCATTGCACACACTGTACAGAGATAATAATCATGGAGAAAATCTTTGAATAAATACTAGATACAAAATACAGAATATTCATAGAAAAACCTACATATAGTATTTATTTCATGCAATAAGTAAAACAACAACATTTATATTATCGAATAATTTTTATAAGTTAAAAACACACCAAAAATAAATATTTCAAAGGAATAAAATAATTTTTTTATTATAAGATAAGATTTAAGAGCTTTTGAGAAAATTTGTGGACCTCAAAAGATAAAATAAAATGTTGGTTATTACAAAAATATAGTCTGAATTACATTATTTCAATTCCTTATTTGAAATAACTACCTGCATAAATGCATAAACATGACCTATGTGATATGAAGTCACACTACTTTGTTTTATTTTCAATAGACCATGTTTTATGAATGCAATGGCTTATATAATGTAAATAAGTCATTGTTTCTTTGATAAAAACCAGTCATGGTTTTTTTAGTATAAGCCAGTTGTTTATTATTCAATACAAACCAGGAATTACTTACTTAATATAGACTAGTCATGGCTTACTTAATACAAAGCATTCTTTGTTTATTTAATATAAACGATTGGTGGTTTATTTAGGGTATTGGTAGAAACATGTAAGAGCTTATGTGTTTTTACTAAAGACTTATGTGTTTTGGCCATAAATTGGTAAAGACATGTAAGAGGTTCCCTGGGCCCATTTATAATTAAAAATGAAACATAACATTCCTGTATTGGGATAAAAAATGTCCCAAAAAGGGGTTTTCTCCCCAAAACCCCCTAACTCCCAATTGTCTCATATTTTTTTGCCCTGCCCCCCAAATAATCTACATTATCCCCACCCCAAACATCTTTTTTTGAGAAAAAGCATTCCCAAAGAAATTTTGCAAAGCTTTTCACACTTTTCTTTATTTTTTCCCCCAAAGACTGCATTTTCCACCACAAAAAACTGCTTTCAAGCCTCTAAATTTCAAATTTTTTGCCTTCCCACACCCATTAATCCCACAATTAAGCCACTTTTTTTCACTCTTAACCACGTCTTTCAACTTTTCATACCTTTTTTCACATTTTGAAATGTTCTTACCCCATTCCAAATCCCCGAATTCCCCCTTTTTTTAATTTATACATTTTTTTCACTCAAAAATACTGCAACCCCCCACCAGGGCAAATCTCGCGTCAATCGTCTGCAATTGACTTCAGGTTGCACCGCAGTCAGTATAAAATCTTGCTTCAGTCGCGTTAGTGTCACTTTATAGTCACTGGATTTAGTGGGTCACGTTGTGGAACTCCTTTTAGTGTGGGATTGGATAAGGCAGTCCTTGAGGGGGAAATCACAGGTAAACAGTTTTGAATTTCTGAATGATCCTGTAACCAAGGGTGCTAAGGTGTATTAGCTGCCCCTCTGAATTTACTAAATAATCTCCCTATAGAGCTCACAAATCAATTATTTAATTTTGTGGCTTTACAACTAGAGAAGACTTTCAGCAGTCTCTATCAGACCTACTCAATTATTAGATAAATAACTTTTATGATTAATATATATATATAATGGCTTAATGCCACTATTTTATAGGTTAAAGGTAATATTAAAATATAAATTTAAGTATTGATAATATATAATTATATAGATGTATGATATTTTAAGCTATATGTGTTTATTTATATTTTTAGGTTAATTATTGTTATGAGGTTCATTAACAGTATAATATATATAGTATACTGGAGATAATACTATACTATTTTTCTTTTATTATAGAAGGGTGGGTTTTTTATATTTATTTGTTTATATATATATATATCTATTTATTTATTTATTTATTTTTAGCTATTAATATTAATTATAATAATAATAACTTCTTTGAGCAGTAATGTATGACTACTACTAATATTTATTATGACAATACTATTTATTCAATATTAAACTCTTTCATTAATACTGTAAATACTTTCTTTTATCAATAATTTATGACTACTAATGTTTGCTTCTGAGCTTTGCTACTGAGCTTTATAATTTTATTTTGCTAGTTATCCTACTAGAATAGGGATGGATGGATCCTTTAGATTGGGGATTAGATTTCCTTTTAATGGGGAAATACTTCCATGAGCATGGGGGAAAATGAGGGAGAAAGGCCCTCTATTTATATTCTTTGGGCCCTCCATAGAGGCACTCAAAAACAGGGGACTTAGAAAAAATTTACCTTGAGGTATTTTAGCTGGTGAGTGTTTTTGAAATGGTGTCATTTGATAAAGATATTGCACCATATGTTTGGATTATTGCATCATTCTGAACTTTGCTGATTTTTATGCACAGCCTTGAGCTAATTTTGCTGGTGAGCAATTTTGAGATGGTGTCATTGGATCAAAATATTGCACCATATGTTTGGTATATTGCACCATATTTTAAAACTTTATTTTTAATTAATTAAACTTTAATATTATTATGCACAGCCTTGAGGGAATTTAGCTGGTGAGTAACTTAGAGATGGTGTCATTTGGTAGAGATATTGCACCATATGTTTGGTATATTGCACCATATTTTAAAACTGTATTTTTAATTAATTAAACTTTAATATTATTGTGCACAGCCTTGAGGGAATTTAGCTGGTGAGTAGCTTGGAGATGGTGTCATTTGGTAGAGATATTGCACCATATGTTTGGTAAATTGCATCATTTCCTGAGTGATTATGTAATCTGAGGTGTTTTTGATGGTGATTATTATGTTGGATGGTGTCATTTGACTTGATTATTGCACCATTTATTTGGTCAATTGCACCATTTTTCATTCTTTTGATTATGTAATCTTATTAAAGTTTATTTGGTGATACTTTGGATATGAGTTGATTTAGTACAATTATTGTATCATTTGTTTGTATTATGTTTGGCCATTCATGGAATTCTTTCAAGCTTATATGGAACTTTCTATGCATGAAGTTAATTAAGGTTTGATTCAGTTCCATCTTTTTATACAATGGATGTGTATTCATACTTTTTTAGTTGATATTATTACATAAAATCCATTTTGGTGACTGTAATTCTTACTAATGTAATGTTTTTTGTGGCTTTAGGGTTTCTTTCTGTATTAAACTAAACTTTTTTTGTTTTTGTGAAGGCTATTTGTAAGCTATCCTGTATATATCCATATAGTTTAATCAACTTTTTAATTATTGAATTATAGAAATCTTGAGGTTATTTCTATACTGAATGCTAAAATCTTCCTTTATTCAATATTATCCATGTTACTATTTGACTTATGTGATTTTGAAAGTTTCTTTTGAGCTGATATATCCTAAATTGACAATTTAAGTTTTGATATTTTGAAATTTTCACCCTCAATGTGCTTGAAGCTGGCCCAGACAGGTATGGAATACCACATCCCCCTCTCCATTCAATGCTGTCCCCAGCATTCCAGGTGAAAGCACATTTAAACATTCTTTTCTCATTTGATCATTATTTCATTATTTCAAGTTCCTCATATTTTCAGGACTTTTAAGTTTTCTTCATAGCTTTTCATCTTTGATTCTTGTTTATTTCTCCAATATTGAAATCAATGAGCTTCATTTGAGGCTCATGAAGATTTCTATGAATTTCAAAATTTTCAGTATTCAGGTATTGCAATTCCTTTGATCATTCAATATGTTGAGAGTTTGTTTATTTTTCCAATGAGTATTCTAGATTCATTTTCTCTTCAATCTTGACAAATAATCTGAAAGAAATTTTCTTATTTAATACTTATTTCCCCTTATTTATTGCTTTAAGGTTAGTCAATCCTGCCTTTTAATGTCATACAAGGACAGTCCTTTGTCATCATGAGCAAAGTATGCAGTTTAGGGTCATGCTTAGGACCCTCCTGAGTCCTATTTGTTGGATATAATGGTTCAGGGGCTATTTATTATTATTATCTGAATCCTTGTCTTAGATATTGATAAAAAATGAATTTTTGAGATAATAAAAAGGTTTAATAAACTTTCTTTCTTCAAATTGGTATGATCTTGGAATTGTTCAATTGAAACTGAATTTTTAAATTCTGAGGGCTGCCTTCATTAGAATTCTTCTATGTTATTTTTTATGTATTTTTTTCATGTTTTAATGAATTTATTATTTAACTGTATTACTGGGGGTTTCAGCCCCCTCTCCATTTTTATTTATGTAAATCCTTTCTTTTGGGATGATTTTTTATGAATGGAGTGTTGATTTGTGGATGATTTTTTATTTATTATTACTGAAGTTTTTCTATTTATGTTGATTATTTTTTTTGTTGAATCTTTTGTAGTCTATTTTATATATATGAATACTGTTTTTTATCTTTTGAAGTATAGATTTGGAGTTGTGAATCCAGTAATTTTTTTTTAGGGTAATATTGAGATACTTAAAATGAAAAATTTCAGTTTAAGGGCATTGTGGTAATGAATATTCTTGAGGAGTATGATAGGATTATGATTAGAGATTAAGTATTAATCAAAATAAATGATAATTAGAGGAATAATTTTCCAGTTTAAGGTCATGGAGGACCTGTTTGTTTTGAAGTCCTACTACATTTGTCCTTATAATAAATTTTATAATTTATGTGGTCATGAGTATCTTTATAGAGTATCATATTAATAGAAATTAAGTATCAATTAAAATAAATAATAAGTAAAGAAATAATTTTCCAGTTTAAGGTCATGGAGGACCTGCTTGTTTTAAGAATTCATTATAATGGTAATGAAGATTTTTATAGATTATGATATAATTATCATTAAAAATCAAGTATTTATTAAAATGAATAATAAGTAGAATAATAATTTGCCAGTTTTAGGTCATGGGGGACCTGCTTGTTCTAAGATTCTATATAAAGTTGGGTTTTCAATTTATTTTGGAATATTTATATTCATATTCCACATAGATTGATATGTTTGTATATGTATCAATTTATAATATTCATAAACACATATTGTTTTTCTTTAAATACCTAATTGTATAATCTCAATTGAATAAGAATTCATAATTGAGTTCGAAGTTTGATTATAATAAATTCAGTTATTTTGTAGTTTTATTTGTTTTTTTTTTTTTTGTATAATGTTATTGTCACTATTAATATTTATCTTGAATAATTTTTTTTCAATGATAATGATGAAGAATTTAATTCTGGATATTTTTTTTTTTTTTTTTTTGTTAATTATATTATTATTATACACCTATAGCTTCAATTTTATTTGATTTTCTTTATGTTATCATATATATATATTGTATATTATTTAATATTTATTTAATATATATTTCTTATTGTTTTTTTTTTTAACAATAATAAAGAATAATCATAGTTATATATATTTTTGATTCAAAAGAAAACAATTTTGTTATAATGAAATGTTATTTCTTGTGAATGATTAAGTTTTTATTTTATTATTATTTTTTTTTATTTTTAGTGTTTTTTTTTTTTTTTATTTATATATTTTTTTGTAATACTAAGTGTAATATTACTGTAAAGAGCATCACTGTAATATTTTTTAATTCTAAAAAAAATTTATTTTCATTTTGATTCTTATTTTATTCAGTTTCTTTGGTACAGTCTATGAGATCTACAGTATTGTAATGTACTGTACAGTACGACTGTGTGTACTGTACAGTACTTTATTTTATATTGCGATTGTTTTTTTTTTTATATATATTTTTTTTTATAGTAGTACAAGAATAAATGTACCATACTGTACAGTACATTAGTTTAATTTTAAGTACTGTATTTTATTTTATATCGCGATTGTATTTTTTTTGTTTTAGTACAGTAAAGTACTCTCTTTCTTTTTTTTTTTTAATCGCAAACGTTTTTTCTTTTTTTTTTTTTTTTTTTTTTTATTTTCATCGACAATCATATTAATATTAATATCTCTTTTTTTTTATTTAAATTATTAAATTTATATTTAATATTATTTTTTTTTATATTATTATATTTCTTTTAATTGCAATCTGAATCGCATGTGTAAGTTTTTTTTTATTTATTAATTAAAACTAATAGTTTTTTTTAATGCTTTTAAAATAAATTGTACAGGCATCTCTTTTTTTTGCATGAATATTTGGGCGATGACTGTTGGAATGCAACTGGCAATGTTGGGTATCGATTTGGGCCGGGCTTCTATCAGAGGGTATGTGGCTTTTTATTTAATTATATTATCATTTTAATTTGATGATTTATTTTGATTCAACTTCTACTGCTAGGTCGCTCGGATCCATGGTATGTTGTATATATTTTAATTTAGATGGTATGACAGGGATTTACAGTAAAGAATTATTTTAAATGCACCTGGAAGAACTTTTATAATTTAACACTAATGGAAAGGTAAGGGTTTCTTATATTTTCACTGTTTTATTTCTTTATTTGGGAATCTCTTCAATTTGTTCTCTCTCTTTTTCTTTTGTCGAAAGTCTAAATGTGTTATATGAATATTATTGTTTGGTTGGAGTATGCAGGTTGTAAAAATATTAACTTCATTATTTTTTTATTTTTTTAATAATAATTTTTTTTAGGGACCCCCTTTTTTTATTTATAAGCAAGTGGCTTTCATAATTTATTATTTACTTCTTATCTCTGGCTAACTACCTGATGTTTTTATTACTTTTTTTATCGGAGATAATAATAAGTTTACGATTAATCTTGAAAATCCTCTCTGAGTAAGGCATGATAGGACTGATGCAGGGTTTGTTTGTTTTTCTTTTATCTGACATATTAAGTTCTTTTTATAGTATTCGGAGCAAAAAAAAGAGGAAAAAAAAAAAAAAATAAAAAAAATAATCAAAATGTGGAATTTTGATATAAATACCACTTGGGGCTGATCAAGTTGTTTCTTGATTCACAAAATCCACTAGTAATATAGCTGCGAATATTTTTTACAACTTAATATTATTATTTTTCTACTTCGTAGGTGATTTTTTTTTTTTTTTTTTTGATTCAGTGCTTAAATATCTAAAAAAAGCATGAGCCCTATGTTAACTCGTAGTGACCATAAGGCTGCGGAAGCCTGGATTCGCTGGCCTGCCTCATCTGATGGTGTTGAGGAGGAAATTCATAATTTTTTAATGAAAAAAAAACCAAGCCCAATAAAATGGGCAACAATCAATAGTTCCTCTCTGTGTGATTCCGTCTTTGGTGTCCAGACTCGCTCCTCTGTACTACGTAATGCGAATATTGATCCCTTTCTATCGACAAGTCCGAAGTACTCGTCTCCTGCTCTTCCTCGACTTGCTAGTTACTTGAGTGAAGATGAAGAAGCAAATGTACTTCCCAAGCTTCTTTTCAAAGAGGAAGGGAAAAAAATTATACGTTCTGCAAGAAAAAAGATGGCTGTCCCGCTTGTGAGGACTTATAACTTAAGGCCTCGCAGCTCTTCGGGAAAGGTTCTTTTCAAAAAGAAAGGTTATGCTACTAGGTAAGTATTTCTCACTTTGTAAATTATAATAGTTCAGTTTTTTTAGTCGCTAATTTTGATAACTGTATATGTATGAGCTCCTAGGTTATTTTGTGGAACATTTGGTTAATCCACAAGTACTAAAAGACCTAGCTTAGTACTAGCTTGATGGATTCTCTTCTCTGCTTATTTGTACTATTATGGGAATCGTTTGTATCCCATATTGTTATGATATTATGCTCCTGAATCCACAGCTTAATTCTGAAGCTTGGATATATTATTCTTTTTGGATTCTGTATTTCTAACGTTGTACTTTCCTAATTGAATGGCTTAGGTGGATTTGATTAAAATCTGTCTTCATCAGACTTGGCTTGTCTCGATTCTTCTCTTTTTTTTTTTGTTTTTTTGTTTGTTGCCTATGAATGCGAATAAAAAAAATATCAACATCTCTTCCACTTTCAATAGAAAAAAATGTTATTGAAAATTTCACAATTAATTGAAAATTAATGTGAGCTGAGAAAATATCTGAAATGTTGAGTAATAAGCTCGAACATTAACTAATGAAGCTATAAGCATGTTTAATTGAATTAAAGGATTATTCAATTTAATTTAAAAAATTAACAAGGCAATTCTCAGAATAAATTAAAAGATAAAATAAGCTCAACCCCCTTTTTAGATTATATTTATTTGTATTTTTTATTTATTTATTTGATTTGCTTTGATTTTTTTTTTTTTTTTTTTTTAAATATTTATTCATCTTTATATATATTTATATATATTTATATTAATTTTTATATATTTATATTAATTTATATATATTTATATTTATATGTATTTATATATTAATTTATTTATATAAATTTATAGATATTTATATTTATATATTTCTATTTATATTTAATTCAAATTTAATTATATTTATTTGTATTTTTTTTCATATCTATTTATATTTATATTTATTTATAGTTGTATTTATATATATTCATTTATATAAATAGATTTGTATTTATATTTCTTTGTATTTATATAAATTTATATTTATTTATTTATTTATATATATTTGTTTATGTATATTTATATAAATTTATATTTATTTGTCTTTACATATATATATATATTTGTATTTGTATTTATTTATTTATATTTATATATTATTTTTCTATATTTATTTATTTTTTATTTGTTTCTATTGATTTCTATTTGTTTAATTAATTTTTTTGATTTGTTTGTATTTATTTGTATTAATTAATTTAATTTATTTCATTTCTATTTGTTTATATTTGTTTATGTTTTTTTTTTTATTTATTGATATAAAATTTAATTTAAGATAAAGGAAACTTTAAAATTAATTAAAAGGATAAATTATAAGATAAATTAAACCTTAAAATTAATTAAAGATTAATTAAAAATTAAATTAATCCTAAAAAAAATGCAAGGGAACAACATTTAATGTTGTTTTTAGTGCTATGAAGGCCAAGTTGTGGGTGAGCCAAAGATTTCTTCCTTCAATATAAAAGGAGCTACTTTTCCAAGCTTCTTCTCCAATTTCTCTTCCCAAAATAATTTTATTATTTTATTTTATTTTATGATGAATTTGAATACTATTCTAAGTTTATTTTATTATCTGTATCAAGTGATATTCTAAAAAATATGTAGGGTCAACCTGGCCAGTTGCCTCTCTTTATTTATTCTTTAATTATCCTTGATAGTACCTATAAATATATATATTTAAGGTAAAAAAAATGTTATGCTGAATATTATAAAATTGAACCCATAAGGTTATTTATATTTATCAATTATTCAGGGACATATCCCTTTTTACTATAGCTATTATTTTGTTTATTTAATTTGACATTATAATGTTTACATAGCATTATTTAATAATATTCATATATGTTAACATTATTTTTGATATAAATAAATAATGTTATTAAAGTGAAATAATATTTGGTTTAAGTATTATTTATTTATTGGGATTATATATCATCCCTTATAATGTAATACTTTTATATTATTGTATATTAATATCATTACACTATGATATATCTAATATTGAATCATTAATTTAATTGTGTCTTTTTTCTTTGGTTTTTTTTTGCTGCTGTAGCTTTATATTTGTTTTTTAGCTTTTCATTTTCATTTTAAAGCAAGGGGGGGTTATCAGTCTCTTTTTTTTTATTAATTTTTTTTTAGAGAAATAAAAAAAATTAAAAAATTAAAAAATATTAAAAACCAAAAAAAACCTAAATTCAAAATCTGGTAACCCTTCCTTGTGAGTTGGGTTGTGTATTTTCTTGTGTGGGTGTGTATACTTCATTTATGTGTATGCTGTTTTAATGTTTTGTTTGGACCTCCTTTTAATATTCCTGTATACTAAAAGGACTGTTTTTTTTTTTGTTTTTTTTTTTTGGTAACCAGTGGTTATTGAAGTTTTCTAGATATACCTAATCTTTTATTTTTATTCTTTGTTAATTGTTCATTATTATAATACTTCTTTGGAATTTTCAGTTTATTTGTTTTGGCTAGAAAATCTTGACATCTTTACTTTAATATTCAAAATTTATTATTATAAGAAAGTTGGGTTGCAGTTTAAGGCCATGCAGGGCCAATTATGTATAATTGTTCCTTGCATGTGTTGATATATTCTTTTTATTTTTTTGGATGTCTTGATTTAAAATAGAATAATAGATAGATCAATAAATAGCTGAATTGCAGTTTAAGGCCATGCTGGGCCTAATATGTATCATTGGTGTGTTTCTATGTTTGGTTTATTGATTGAAATAAAAAGTAAATTGAAAATTCATTAATATAAGAAAATTGGGTTGCAGATTAAGGCCATGCTGGGCCAATTATGTATAATTGGACCTTGCATGTGTTGATTTTTATTATTATTTTGATTTAAAATAGAATAAGAGAAGGAGTAAGTAAATAGTTGAATTGCAGTTTAAGGCCATGCTGGGCCTAATATGTATCATTTTTTCATTATTATTACTATTATTATATATATTTATTCATATATATTGATACTTTTACATTGAAAAGATGAAACCAAAACCTTTATTTCAAAACTCTTTTTTTTTTATATTTTATATTTTATATATATATATTTTTTTTATATTTTTTTATATATTTTTTTATATATTTTTTTTATGTTTCTTTATATTTTTTACTAACACCCTTTATAAAATAGGAAATATATTGAAAATAATACAGTGAATTTATTGAAATATCAGAGGAATATCTTCAGGTTTGTCCCTGAATTTAATTGTTGTTTCATAAAGCTCATTTTTGCGTTTAATATTTGAGTGTTCACTTTTTTCATTTATCATATGTCCTGTGCAGTCATTACTTTGGGTTAAATATTGATATTGCTGTCCCAACTGGTTTTTTAATCTCTGTCTTATTTTATTATTCTTGGTCATCCAAAGATACTTTCTGTCTTCTTGACTGTGTTTATCCTTTGTTTTTTCTAAATTTTTTGTTTTAGTTTTACCCAAAACTTCATACCAATTGACATTCTGGGGTAAAAATTGATTTTCTTGACTTAACACATTATTTGTTATATTACAATTAAAATTACTGAGAGGCTTGAGATTGATGTAGCCTTCCCAAGGAAATTCCTGTTCAGTAAGTAACCCTTTTGTTTCATCTTCTGTCTCTTTTGGATCATTAAAATCTTCAAGCTTTGCAAATCCACAAAATTCCATTCCTTTTGGTGGGTCTTCTCTCCATCCAACCTTTTGTGGTGAACAAATTGGTAAACAAAGCCTTCTACCATCTGGCTCTATGTAGCTGAATATTTCACCCTTCTGTTGAGAAAAGTCTAGTCTAATATTATTATCTGCAAGGAAAGGTCTTCCAAGTACTGTATGCATTGCTCCTCTTGCTACAAAAAGGTGTATATTTCTTTCCTCCCCAGTAACCATAGTAATTGGGGTAAATTCTGCTAATCCAACTATTGAAGTACAATGCCCACCAATTCCCATCAGGTTCATGTTAAGACATCTTGTTTTTAACCCTGCTTTTACTGCTATATCTTCTGGTATTATATTCAATTCAGAGCCTGTATCAACTAAAGCCATGATTTCATATCCTTCTTTTCCAACATGAACTTGCATAAATCCCAATGGGCAGGCATAATGTAATTTAGGTGCTTCATATTCTCCCAAATGATGATGTATAAGCTCCACTTGAATATCTTTTGTGTCAATTGAGTTTATTGACTTCTTTTCTTCATCTGACCAATTTTTTAATTGATTGATAAATTGAGGTGATATGGCCAAGATTTGTTCCAAGGTAAGGTTAATCTTCTGTTCTAAGACTTTATTTATAATTTGGGTCATAATTTTTTGGATATCTTTCTTCTCTTCCTTAATAAAATTTTTATTGAGTTCAATTTTAGTTTGTTCTGTGATATTTTCAGTTTTATCATTTTGGCTTTTCTTACCAAGTCCTGAATCTTCATCTTGGACTTGAGGCTTCTTGTATTTTGTTGGGATAATTGTCTTGTTTTCTGTTTTTGCATCATCCTCAATATATGCTCCAGGTATGTTTTGCTTTTTCATGATAGGTGTTTCCACCTCTTTTGAATGTGATCTTATATTTTCTTGAATTGGGTTCTCTTGTCTTGTAGATCTTTGTTTAGTGCTTCTTAGCCCATAATTGCTTGAAAAGGGATCATTCACTGAAGATATTATAGGTGGTTGCCAATTTCCCCAATCTTCAACTTTAGCTATGGCTGCTTTAGCCTCTTCCTTCTTTAACTCTATAATATTTGGTTCTTCTATCTTTGGCTTTGAAGCTGTAGCTGATTTTTCCATTAGTTTTTTGGTTAGTTCTGCCTGTTCCTTGGCAAATTCTCTAACTAATTCCCTAGGACATACTGAGCTTTCATATGGTATTCTTTGGAAATTTGGAAAAAGGAAGGAATTTCCTTGTTTCCTTACAATTCTTTTCTCCATATCTTCATTGAAGTGTGAACACCTTTCTAATGTATGTGTATTCTCAAAGCAATAATGACATCTCATTTGAGGCCTTGGAAATAATTGTGCAGGTTTATAAGGTATATGACTTGAAGAAACTGGTGGTAAGTTATCTCTTTGCTTGTAATTTTGATTAAAGGGCTGGTAACTTTGCTTTTGGGGTTTATAGGACTCTTTTAGTCCTTTAAGCTGCTCTAATACTTCTTTTAGTGGCTCTTTCTCTTTGAAAATCTCCCTTTGAGGTTGTGCCTTACTTTGTGTATTGACCTTTTTGGAAAGCTCCTTAACTTGTTGTAAGACCTCCTCTAATGTATCTTCTTCAAATCTAACTTTCTCTTTTGGTTTAATATTGAATTCTTGTTGGGAAAATTCTTTCCCTTGAATTAAGAATTTGGCTTGCAAATCTTGTTCAATGTATTCTTTTAGAACTTTAAATTTTGGTATGATATATCCACCATCTCTGGCTTGCACCATTACTTTATCTTTAATCATTTCTCTGTAAATTGAACCTTGAACTTCTTGGGAGAGGCTAGCCAGAATTTCCTGATTGTGGTTCACTTCCCCTTCAATGTATTCATATCTTCTGAGATATGTGATGATTGATTCATATTCTCCAATGAATTTCCTATACTGAGTAATATTATTAATTCCACCTCTCTGCTGTGTTCCCTCAAAAAGAGAATTGATTGAGGAAATCCTGTATCTTCTTCCAGGCTCAACTGCTCCCCACTTTCTTATCATATCAATTTTTAGTTGCTCCCAATCACCACTCTCATATCCAGGCATTCCTTCAATATGGTAGCTTATTTCTTCATCTCTTGTCCAAAATACTATTTGTCTTGCTATGTCTCTTCCACTGGCACCTTCAATTTCAGCTATACTTTCTACTTTTTTAATGAACCTTTCTACTTCATTTCCTTCAAACCAAAGGTTATAATCCTTGGCCTTTATTTTGACTATGGGTCTTATTTCTCTGGATAATTGTTGCTGTAATGGGCTTGGGTGAGTTGGTGTGGATACAAATACTCTTCTTGGAGCATTCTGTGATCTTTGTTCTGTTACTGGGGTAGAGGTTGCTCTAGGAACAGGTGTTGGTGATATTGGTGACTCTTCAGGTCTGACATGTCTTGGTAACGTGGATTCAATTGGACTACCTCCAGGGGTGAAGGTTGTTGACTGTTTTCTCTTTCCTTTCTTCTTACTTTGGGTTAACAATAAGTCCTGCATTTGCTTCATCAAGCTCTGTATCTGTACAGTTTGATCTTCTTCATCACTTTCCTCTGCATACTGTTCTTCCACAGTATCTTCAGGCAATGGTGGTAAATCAGATGTTGATGCCTGATTCATGTCTACTTGATAAACTATGCCTTCAATTTCCTTTTTAGAATATTTTTTCTTCTTTGATTCTTGAATAAGCTTGAAGAAAAACTTTCTTAACTCTTCTTTCTCTTTTTTTTCTGTTCTTGGGGTTGAAATCAGTAGTCTGTGATCTGTGGGTGTTTGATTTACAGGTGTCCTGTTTCCTTTAATAGGGTAATAATAATGGTATGATTGAATAGAAGATTTTGATGATGATGATGGTTATTCTCTTGATTCAGTTCTATTTTGTGATTCCAGGTTGGTTAATCTTTATTATTATTATTATTTTTTATGAATGTTTAATTTGAGTATCTCTTGTATTTGAATGATTTTTTAATATTGATTGAGGGTTGAAGTAAATTATTGGCCACTGTTGGGACACCAGATGTGGAACTCCTTTTAGTGTGGGATTGGATAAGGCAGTCCTTGAGGGGGAAATCACAGGTAAACAGTTTTGAATTTCTGAATGATCCTGTAACCAAGGGTGCTAAGGTGTATTAGCTGCCCCTCTGAATTTACTAAATAATCTCCCTATAGAGCTCACAAATCAATTATTTAATTTTGTGGCTTTACAACTAGAGAAGACTTTCAGCAGTCTCTATCAGACCTACTCAATTATTAGATAAATAACTTTTATGATTAATATATATATATAATGGCTTAATGCCACTATTTTATAGGTTAAAGGTAATATTAAAATATAAATTTAAGTATTGATAATATATAATTATATAGATGTATGATATTTTAAGCTATATGTGTTTATTTATATTTTTAGGTTAATTATTGTTATGAGGTTCATTAACAGTATAATATATATAGTATACTGGAGATAATACTATAATATTTTTCTTTTATTATAAAAGGGTGGGTTTTTTATATTTATTTGTTTATATATATATTTATTTATTTATTTATTTATTTATTTTTAGCTATTAATATTCATTATAATAATAATAACTTCTTTGAGCAGTAATGTATGACTACTACTAATATTTATTATGACAATACTATTTATTCAATATTAAACTCTTTCATTAATACTGTAAATACTTTCTTTTATCAATAATTTATGACTACTAATGTTTGCTTCTGAGCTTTGCTACTGAGCTTTATAATTTTATTTTGCTAGTTATCCTACTAGAATAGGGATGGATGGATCCTTTAGATTGGGGATTAGATTTCCTTTTAATGGGGAAATACTTCCATGAGCATGGGGGAAAATGAGGGAGAAAGGCCCTCTATTTATATTCTTTGGGCCCTCCATAGAGGCACTCAAAAACAGGGGACTTAGAAAAAATTTACCTTGAGGTATTTTAGCTGGTGAGTGTTTTTGAAATGGTGTCATTTGATAAAGATATTGCACCATATGTTTGGATTATTGCATCATTCTGAACTTTGTTGATTTTTATGCACAGCCTTGAGCTAATTTTTCTGGTGAGCAATTTTGAGATGGTGTCATTGGATCAAGATATTGCACCATATGTTTGGTATATTGCACCATATTTTAAAACTTTATTTTTAATTAATTAAACTTTAATATTATTATGCACAGCCTTGAGGGAATTTAGCTGGTGAGTAACTTAGAGATGGTGTCATTTGGTAGAGATATTGCACCATATGTTTGGTATATTGCACCATATTTTAAAACTGTATTTTTAATTAATTAAACTTTAATATTATTGTGCACAGCCTTGAGGGAATTTAGCTGGTGAGTAACTTGGAGATGGTGTCATTTGGTAGAGATATTGCACCATATGTTTGGTAAATTGCATCATTTCCTGAGTGATTATGTAATCTGAGGTGTTTTTGATGGTGATTATTATGTTGGATGGTGTCATTTGACTTGATTATTGCACCATTTATTTGGTCAATTGCACCATTTTTCATTCTTTTGATTATGTAATCTTATTAAAGTTTATTTGGTGATACTTTGGATATGAGTTGATTTAGTACAATTATTGTATCATTTGTTTGTATTATGTTTGGCCATTCATGGAATTCTTTCAAGCTTATATGGAACTTTCTATGCATGAAGTTAATTAAGGTTTGATTCAGTTCCATCTTTTTATACAATGGATGTGTATTCATACTTTTTTAGTTGATATTATTACATAAAATCCATTTTGGTGACTGTAATTCTTACTAATGTAATGTTTTTTGTGGCTTTAGGGTTTCTTTCTGTATTAAACTAAACTTTTTTTGTTTTTGTGAAGGCTATTTGTAAGCTATCCTGTATATATCCATATAGTTTAATCAACTTTTTAATTATTGAATTATAGAAATCTTGAGGTTATTTCTATACTGAATGCTAAAATCTTCCTTTATTCAATATTATCCATGTTACTATTTGACTTATGTGATTTTGAAAGTTTCTTTTGAGCTGATATATCCTAAATTGACAATTTAAGTTTTGATATTTTGAAATTTTCACCCTCAATGTGCTTGAAGCTGGCCCAGACAGGTATGGAATACCACAACGTCACATCTGCATCAAGACAATGTCTATCATCACATGTTCACATGAGAATTTCACTCAAAGCCCAAACCCATTTCAACACTATTTGGAATTTTTGGGTAATTACACCTCATGATGCTACCCAGCAGTTTGGCATGAGAAGACTTCCGCCCCACCACCTGGTCATTTCACCCCTTTACCATGCCTACTCTCATGCTTGAATTGGCTTCTGCATCCCCACCTAATCCTCTCCAATGCTTAGCATGCTTACGCACCCGCACCCCCCTCCAGATAAGACTTCAACACTGCCCACCATCTCAGCCCTCACCACTCCTTACGCTTCCGCACCCCCGCCTCATCTTCTCCTTGGCTTGCAATCCTTACACTCCTGTGGGGCCCTCAATTTATGCCTCCGAGGCCACCCTCACCCCCCTTACGCCTCATCACACCCACTGCTTACCATCCTTACGCTCGTGGAGTGCCTTCCTGACATGCCTCCAACACCACTTACCATCTTTATGCTTGCATAGTGCCCGCCCGACATGCCTCCAATGCTGCTTACCATCCTTATGTTTGCAGTACCCTCCCGACATGCCTCTGACACTGCTTACCATCCTTATTCTTGTGTAGTGCCCTCCTGACATTCCTCCAACACCCCCTCACACTGGCCTCATCCTCAGCCCTGCTTATGATCCTTATGCTCCTGCAGCACCCGCAAGATGAGACTATGATGTCGCCCCCCATCTCTGCCGTCACCACCCCTTACACTTGCACACCCCCACCTTATCTTCTCCGCTGCTTCCAATTCTTACGCTCCCGAAGAGCCCTCAAGATATGCTTCCAACGCCACCCTTAACCCCCCTTAACCCTAATCCTCTCTACGCCACTTACCATCCTTATGCTCAGGTACTAGATCCATAGGGTACAGTGGCTTGTTGGCGTACATGATGAACACAATCAGAGAGATATGCTGAGTGGCCATCTCTGCCAACAGGTTCTGGGGGGAAATTGGTAGGTATATTCACAATGTTGTGGTTAGGGTTTAAATCATGAGGCTCATAAATTTAAAATTAATAAGTGGACTATTTAATACCCAAATTGTATCTTCTGTTTTTGCAACAAAAGCATTTCATTTCATATCATTCAAGTGGAACACTTTCCTTAGTCCCTACCTCATGAGCATTGAATAGTTCAAAAGTTGACTTTACTAGGTTTCCCACTAGTCTACTTTATTCAATTTCTCACAGGGAAGTGATTTAATTTAAATGATATGAAGTAATTTGCAACACATCACCTCCTTGAATCTCCCGGCAAATCATATTTTGCAAGTGCAATGCAAAACGCTCAATAGATATTGATGGAAGGTTCCAAGGCCATCAATGGGCAGGTTTCTTTTGGTCAGCTTGTGGTTCTAAAATGTCTTTTTTCTAGAAAATTCACCAAATATTGAACTGATTTAAATTGATATTTCAGTTCTTTCAAACTTTCCAAAATTCTTCAATATTGATATTACCTAAAAAGGAATCAATAATTAATATCTTAAGCCTATCTTAGTTCAACCACTTTCAGAAATCCCACCTTTTTTCATCAATTTTGATCTTTTTAATCAAAGAATTTCAATCAAGTTATCCATCAACTTGTCATCATCTCTTTACTCAATAAAGTATCTCCGCTATGCCCCAACCACTTCCCCAAACCCCAGGAAATTCAACTGAATTCAATGAACTAAAAACTTCAGCCCCAGAGAGTGGAAGTAAACTCTCTGATATGGTCAGTAGTCATGAATTAGACATTGAAGTAGAGAGCCTGGCACATAAAAGGATTCCAGATCCACCAGTTCTTCCAGGATGTGAGCATAGATTTATCTTAAATATTTGTAGTCTCTCCAAACCTGATACTTTTTTTATAGCCTTTATTTCAGCTCAGCCTCCAAACTCTCAGAAACCAAATTTTAAAAGCTATGAGAAGGAAAAGACTGTTAGACCTTGTGCACTGACAGAAGATGCTGGGAAAGATGACATAATTTTCAGTGGGGTGGTTGAAATTACATCCAAGGAAATATTTGTCTCAAACATTTCTCAAACAATCCCAAGGCTTGAAAAAATTCAAAATGATAGTAAAATTCCTGATTACATGTGTCAAAAGATTGCTGAAGCAATGAGCCTCCTCAAAATGGATTTGAACCATAAGTCCATTACTAATTCAATACAAAAACATTAAAATGGCTGCTTACAATATATGGGCAGGTGTGGAGGTGGGAGAATCTCTACCTGAAGGATCTCAAGTGGTAATTGGAGTTTCAGGAAAAGGATTAGGAAAAAGACCAAATATAAATGCCACCAAAACAACCAAAAAAACGCAATACCTTTGAAGCTGCAAAAGATTCCTTGGATCAATGTTGAAGTGGACCATATTGAAAATGAGCCTCTTCATACTGAAAGCCCCCCATACTCAATGAAACAATCCATGATGAAACGCCTCCCGCCTCTCCTTGAAATATTCAAGCTTTTCAAGAAAGGGAGACAATTAAACATGATACAATGGGACATAATATGACTGATAGAATGCCTGACCCTGAGCCCAAAGTGTCATCCTCTGCTAATTTTCAAGGAATATTTTTATCCTGCATTGTAGAGTTTTGATAAATTTTGAATTATCAACCCAATATTAATCAAGAATCATGGAAAAGGGGGCTTGATAACATCAATAGTATTTACAAAAATTGATGGGACAATTTACCAATAAATGATGCTGATACATTCCTGACCATTGGTATTAAGGTGATCAGTAACCAAGAGCTTAAAATGTCGGCCTGGCTTGAGGAGCTTGAGATTGCAGGTGAGTTTTCTATTTGTGCATGATGCATGATTATTGCCTGTTGACTCATGATATAAATTGCAATATACAGGGTTAGATTTTTTTTAAGCCAACAGAAACAGAAGCGTTTTTTAATAACAACATTTGGAATGTCAATTTGATGAAGGAATCAGCTAAAGCTCCAGATAATTTCCCAAATTCTGAACACTCCTTCTTCACCCCTCCAATCCAATTAAAAACTTTTGGGCCAATTTTATGTTTGAATCCATTAGTTTAGTCTCATGAAATGTGATTGCACCCAAACCGTATGTTGCACCAACATCAAATTTGACCAATCCTCTTGGACTTGAATGGGGAGCAGTTGAATACCTTTCCTCCTGCTTGAGTTAATTGAAGCAATGTGCAACACAACTTAGCATTGAAGATGGCAGGGCTGACAATGAGATATTGATAAAGCCACACAAGAACCTGGATGATCTAATGGATACAGTTATCCATTTGATGATTGCGTACAACATGGTATGTGCACATACAAAGTTTGAAGTCTATGGCATGAAAGGCAAACTCACGATGTTGAAAAAAATGAGGCCATCAAAGATATTTTGATGTGTCATAGGAATCTCAGAATAAATCAAATTTGCTATGGTATATTAGCGGCATTCTGTGCGGTGGGGGTTTGTGGTTTGATGGTATGCTCAGATAACTTGAAAACAAGCTTGGTGAAAGGGAATTTATCACTCATTGACATTTCCAAAAGACTCTCAGAGGGTAAAAATCTAGTAGAGCTGGTGTGGCTACGTACCAATAAGTATATATGTAATTTACTGAATAAGAGTTTCTTCTCATCAGAGTCTTTTAACCCAGCTGTACCTCTTAGATTTGAATTTGCACAATGCTTGGTATTAAACTTTGGTGATGCCTGGGTGGAGAAGCACAGTCTTGGGTCAAGTGATGAGGTCACATTGACTGTACCCAGGTCAGCTAAACCTACAACCAGGATTGAACCATTTTAGATTAGCTTTGTACAGATGGATTGTAATTTAATTTTAGAAAGCTATTTATGAATTTAGAAATTGTGACTATCTATCCTACTACTTCCCAGATGCCTCAGTATGAATACCAATAATAACTGCCTTTGTACAGAGATATGCCTCCGTACACCATTGAAGATACTCCGACAAGACACAAACTGAGTCAGGCAGTTGTGACCGCAATTAGCACATGCAGGGGCATCATGGGAATTGGGGTTTATCACTTCCCGCCAGCTCATAATAGGACAAAAGGCACTGGTTCTTTCATAGATGGCTAGGATGATGAGGGATCTGCAGCAGAGTTCATATTGCATTTGCGCATGCTTGCAATATTCCACACAGTTGGATTTGAACCTCATTTAATGGGAATATTAATATATCAAATTGAATAATTCATTATCCACTGCATTTTTCAGGTTCAGGTAATTGAGATTGCCAATTTGTGCAAGTAATATGTGATCTTTCATTTTTAGGCACAATTAAAAAACATTCATCAACCAAAATCAAATTTAGTTGAAATTAATATTTCACACAACAGTCAGTAATCACTTGGTTTCATTTCATTTTCCACTTCAAGCATGCCATTCACGAAAAAAGGAAAGGAGCATAAAACGGAACTCATGGGAAAGTGTGAGCCTTAGAGATAATTTCATATACCCAAAAGACCACAAATACAAAAATAACATATTAATATAAATAAAATAAATTTATTTATATTATTAAAATAAAAAGAAAAATATAAATATAAAACTATATTGAAAATAAAAAATTAATTATAATTTAAAAATAAAAATACATTAAATTTTGTAAGTATAAAATTACATTTATACTTGAAAAAATTAAGTAAAAATGAATTTTTAAAAGAATTGTAAAAAAATAAATAAATATGAAAAAAAGTTAAATAAAGATTATTATAACTTTTTATCTAATAAATAAACATATAACAATTATTTCACCATTGGATTCCTCATAAATCATCAGGTGGGGTCACCTCTGAGTGAAACTTTTGTAACTCAACTTTAAATAAGCTTAAATTAAGTTTTTAGTATTTTCTGTATGAAAATTGAAAATCCTCAAAACCTTAATTTAATTCACACCACATGTGGTGTTAACCATCAATTTTTGTGTTAAAATTGAGGTGTTGTGTTGAGTTTAGAAGTTACGAGGAATTGAAGTATTTTCAATTGAATTCAATTGAAATGTCAAAATGTGCACGTGTATTAAATAAGTGAGCTTTGATTTACATATGAGGTGTCAATTATTACTGTATTGTACTGTACAATTGAATTTAATTACATATGTCAATTATAAGTATAATACATGATGAGGAATTAAAGGAAAAATAAATTGGAAAGATTAAATTTGGGGGGGAAAAGGAACTCCAGCTCTAAGGAGGAGCTAGACCCCCAAAATCCTTGCTGACAGGCGTGGGATGTCAAAATTCACGCAAACGTTCACCACTTTTGGCCTGGAATTGAGTTACAGGGTCTGTGGACTCAATTGATGATGAGGTTTTGATACCAACTGGGGTAGTTTTAGCTGTTGCCAAGAGGGTAAAACTACCCTTAAGAAAAAACAATCATAGTAAAAACAGTTTTAACTGGTTTCTACGCCTCTGACACACATTCTGACGTGGTTTGAAGGCTCTAGGCCTGGTATTGCTATAGTAATGGCTGATTTAAGGGTCTAAAATGGCTAAAAATGGCTTAAACCAGCCCTTTTTTGTCTAAACCAGGGTTCAATGATGCCATAATTGGCTTTTCTGTTGTCAGACTGTTTTTCACGACTGACAAGAGTAAAATTCACTTTTGGAGTAAGAGAATTGATGGCTATAAAAGAATGTCTTCATTGCCCCACTTTTCTCTTCATGTTAGAATCTTTTCCTTTTATAATTAGCTTAAACATTGTTAAACCAATCAATAAAAGATTCCAACCACCTTTCTCATATCATTTTAAGCCTTTTAACCACGTGAAGAAATCATTATAATCATTGTTTGTAACTTTTATAATCATTTTTACCCCTGAACCACCCCAAAAGTGAATTAAAGCATCTTTCATCACTGTTAACTTTGTCACTTTTGGGTGTGTTTTCTCTTTAATATTCTTTTTAAAGACTTTGTTCTTGAATTAATTGCTTGCAGTTCTTTGCTCAATTAATTCCAATTGAAATTGCTCTTGAAGAAATTTCTTTTGTAGCCTTAAAATATCTCGTAGAGTATTTTTTGGATAAATTTTTATTGTTGGTAAAACAATAAATTTTTATAATATTATTGTTTTATACTAATAAAGTTATAAACAATAAAATTGGCGTGTTTTCTCCTAAAAATAATATTTCATACTATTTTTAATTGATTTTTACCTTATACAAATTTTGAGGACAGGAAAAGTACTTGATTTTTAATCAAAGTTTCATATCCACACCTTACAGAAAGCATTGGGGTGAAGAAGGAAAGTGTGAGTGGCTCACTTATTCTCAGAATATATATATCAATATATATATGTGTTGGCATTCATGTGGCACCCTCATTGGGCCCCATGGAATAAAATTGGCTTTAGTTGGTTTAGATTGAGCCAATGCCATGTGGGCTCCAACAGGGAAGTCAAAGATGTGTGCCAAATAAAGCTCATTGGGCTTTGGGCACCACTATGGACTCAAAAGGCCTTAGGTTCAAATGGGAGGAAGAAATATCTGATATCTTGTCTGCTTCAGCACAAAGTGATCCCTCACCCACTCTGGAATAGTGGGACATCCCAAAAGACAAATGAGGCCAAAACCACCCAAAATAATAAGTTTTTTTCCTCAACTCAACTGACAGCACAGATATCAATGCCAGTATCAGCAAATATGACTTCAAGTGAAATTCAGAGGGTTTTGGATGTCAGTCAGATCAAACAAATTCACTTTGGCGACATGGCTATTTTCTCTTCAACCGGATTACTCATTGCCCTTGTCAAATTCAGACCATTCACAACAATGAGTGAAGTAGAGGTCAATCATTGGGATGAATTATCACAATTCTTATTTTGTGAAAGAAAATTCACTGACCCAATTGCAACAAATGGGGCATTACTGGAGGGATTTATGTTTGAAATTGGGTGGCGCAAATGCAGCACAAAGAATGAACAATTTGGTCTTTATGGAAGCCATGGGAAAATTGAAAACACAAAAGATGAATGGCGGAACCAAGGGGAAAATCTTAGATCTGTTGGCTGCATTCTAGGTCAATCCTTATGATATGTTGGGAATAAGTTATTTCAAAAGATTCAAACCTGCTCCAAGTCATTGGGGGTTCCATCCTTTGACCAAGTTAACTATGAAGCCGATATCTCTGCAAATAAGGGTGCATTCAAGTTTGCTTCCACACTCACTTTCACAATTCATGGATTCAAAAACTCACCTCATCTTGATAAGGATGCATCGTTGTATGCTTTGGGATGGTGGTTTCAAGCTGATAAGTGGACTGGCCCAATTCAAAGAGATGTGTCCTAGCGGTGTACAGGGGGAAAATCAATTTTCCCAAATGAGCATTTTTGGATTGATCTATCCAATTGTCATGGGCTCATTCAGGTAGTGTGGGCCAGTAGTACATTTTCTCATTATACTGATCCAGAACACAACAATGAAAGCACAACACTAGTGGGTATGTCTGCACAATTCTCAAGGAGGTTAGCAAAAACAATGTGGCGGAAAAGCCATGGCTATTATGAGATTGGCAAGGGAGCGGGCTATCACATCAGGGATGGTAATACAATCTCATCCCAATTAGAAGAATGAGGCAGTGTGGATGCACCTGGAAGCTAGAGAGTGATTGGTGGATAAGGGTGTGATAATGCGCCGGACAGTATACACCTGGTTTTGATGGGTTGGAATTGGGGTTATATGGTGGATCACATAAAAAAGAGGTGAAATGGCTCATGTACGATGGCATGCCACCATACGCTTGTCCTGGTTCCCAAAAATTCAAATACTTCCCTATGCTGGGTCAGCCTCCTGACAGCTCCAAAGCTTCCTTATGCGGGTGCAGGCTCCCGATTCTTCACACGCAAATCCTCACACTTGTGCAGGTTCCCAAAAATTCAAACGATTGCTTACGCCAGGGAAGGCTTCCTACAATTCACATGAGAATCCTTATTCTTGTACAGGTTACCAAAGCTTCACACGCACATCCTCATGTTTGTACAGGTTCCTGACAATTCAGACCATTCCTTACACCTGGGCAGCCTCCTGACAATTCTAAAAATTCCTTACAGGACTAAGGTTAATAGCGTGTGACCATAGGAAAGGCAATGACTCATGAATCTGTAATGGATTTCTCACATGCAGGGAACCCCCAAATTTTTACAGTTAAGATCTGAGATGGCTTTAATCCATGGAAGAAGAAAATATAGGAGGGGTAATGGTGACCATTGGCAGATTTTTGGCAAAAGAGGTTCTCAAAAACAAATACTGACTCAAAGATTTGGTGGGGCACTTAGAAAAATTATTCTCACACAATAGGATATTTGAACCATTGAGGAAAATATAATTTCACGTGAACAAATAATGTAATATTAATTGAACATAACAATCATTGAATACAAATAATTTATTTAAAAGAAAGTATTACAAAAGATAAAAAGAGGAAGGAATGAAAATTTTTTATTTATTTATCAAGGTATTTTGACACTATCGCAGTGATGTCCTCCTTTGGATAAGCCTCCCATGCCCAGCCAAGGAGGGCATTTAGTTCCTCCCAGAATTCCCAGTGAATCTCATTTCTATGAGTCGCATCCAGAAAGGGAATCATGTGGAGCAATCGGCAATTCTCCAACAAGATTCAGTTGATTGATTTGTCAACCATGGCTGGAGGAATCATTAGTGTTGGTCGCAGGTCAGTGAATTCCTGGAAAGCCTCATTGTGGGAATGAGGGGAGGACACATTTGGGTTCTCAGGGGCAATGGGAGGGATCTCTGGGGAAGGAACTGGGGTAGGAGTGGATGGAGAGGGAACACAAGGGGAAGGTGGGGATCCAATGGGTGTATCATTGATGATGATTACGGAGTGGGGTGGAGTGGGAGGAGCTGGAGATGGTGGAAGGAAAGATGATGAAAAGTTGGGAAGAGTAAAGAAAGTAAATTTGGGACTTACTGAAACGTTCCTCCATGGATTGCTTCGGAGCCACCTCAGGTTCAGGCTCACAAGTTGGAATGTCCTCATGTGGTTTGGAGGATGGACTTGCGCCAGAAATAGGTGGCTCATGAGTTTGGGAGGGTTCTACAAAAGGAGGCAGAGTCAGTTCAATTGAGTCGAAAGTGGAAATGAAATGAAACCTTGGCTGCTTACTGTGGAATAAGTCCTCCGACCATTGGGTGCCACTCAGGCCTGGGGTCAGTTTCCACGCAGTTTGCTTGTGAGGCAAACTAGGAACGGGAGATTCTTGTCACAGGGGATTTGGTTGGTTTTGTTCTATGCTTAATGGGATAAATTCAGTATGATTGCGTGGAGAGAAATGAGTTAAGGAGGAGAAACAAAACTTACTTTGGCGTTTGAATCACATGGGTGACAATCAGCCCAAGCTTGAATGTCCTCTTGCCATCGCCATTGTTCATCGGCCAGATAATCACTTTGCTCCAGTTGAGGAGCAAAGTGACCATCAGATGGTGGCCTAGGGGGGGGGGTGGAAAAATCAATACTTGATGGGACTGGCCTAATCATCCGGAATTGTTCCTGTCTGCCTGTTTGGGGTCTTGGCATCCATTCCCGCTTGGGAATTCTTTCATCATTGTTGACCACAAAGGAGTACTAACAAGGGTGTCTTGGTTGGGATGTCCTCTGGCCATGTGGTCAGAAAGGTCGGACAACAAATGAGTATTTCTTGTGTGCTTTCTGGCAAGCATCACAAGTGTTGGTCGCTGTCAAGAAGCATATGCAGGGGATACCCTGCTTAGTGCATCAAGTGCACAACATCTAAAAACAAAAAAATTTAGGTTAGTAACTGAATAGAAAGTAAAAAATCAAGAAAAAAATGAAGACATACAATGAATGATAAATTTAAAACCAAATTAAAAAGAAAAGGCTCTAGTTGAAAGGTTTTAAAAGTCTGGAAGAAAGTCATGAAGAAGAATTAGGATTAATATCGGAACATAATATCAACAAAAATTTCAAAAGAAGGAGACGCACAAGGTGGATAGAAGGGGGGTTCTGGATGTATAAGTGGGAAAAACAGACAGCAAAAAGGAAGGGGAGTGAGCTTAGTGGAGTGCAATGGAAAAGAGTGGAAAGGAAGGAAGACAAATAGGAATACACACAAGAATGAGAAGAGCGGGTGAGCTGGGAAAAAGTGGAGGGTGTGTTGAGCAAAGATCCTCTTTTATACCATGGTGAATCTGAGACAATCACAGCAGTTGCAGCACCCGCCAAAGTCTCAGCTTCAAGCTGTGTTGGGAAAATTGAAGCTCAGTTTCAGCATTGGCTGCGACTGAGAAGGGAAATGCCCATGTGAGGCAGAGGAACAAAGGGGTTCTGGCTGAGTATTGAAATTGATTGAATTGTCAGACTCAGTCAAATCCCCTTTGTTGCCTTAAATAGCCACCCGATCATGTGGGAGGGCTTTTGTGAGGGCATTGTTGAATGTGCACAGTGGGTGCAATCCACAAATGCCCCATGCAGAAAAGCACGTGGCGCGTTTGGTCACAGGTGACTGCGGCAAGAATACTGGACTTATTGATGGGTGATAGTGTTTGAACAAAGGGTCAGGAGGCTGTATGACAAGTGAATACAGCATGAGATTGGGTCAACCCATTGCGCAGGTCTGCCTTGGGGTCATAATTGAAATGCTCAGTGGCTGAACATTTGAATTGCACAGTTGTTGAGCTATTGAGATAACTATATCAAATGCACCCCGCTGAGCGATTGCGAGGTCATCTCTGTAAGCCTGCAATCTGAGCATTTGGCACAGCATCAAAAGACATTTAAGCCAGGTGCAGAATGTCACAAGCTTTGATGAAGTGCTCAGAAGTGGGCCTTCCAATGAACTAATGAAAAAGGTATCCTGACCATGGCTTTACCAAAAACCCCCACACTGAGCTTTTGACCATGACATGCTCAGCTTGGTATGCAAATTGGGTGAATCACAATGCTGAGCATTGGGCACATGAGCTATGTATATGCAAATGATTGGAAGGTGGATACCCATCAGCTATATGCATGCAGGATGAAGTAGTATTACACCATCCTAATCTGTACAGCCAATATTGTAATAGGTACACCTTTGTACCTACTACAATGTCAGGGCAGAGCAAAATCTGTACAAGAATGTACCAGGAAATCATGCCAAGCCATCAAGTTGAATTTCTCCAATGCATCCCTTTGATTCACCTTTTTGGAGAGCTCTGCCTAATTAAAACACAGATGCTGGTGTAATCCAAGTTAATGTAAGGGGTGCATAATGGGATTACTAATGACTTGGGTCATATGCAAATGGTGGATTCACTCCGGTGCCAAGGTCCGGCCAAACAATGACTGGCCTCCCTTGTTTTCCGCGCCCCACACTCTTTCATACGCACCCCCCACAGGTCATATGCAGGGAATTTTCACACGCCTGGAAGACCTTTTACTTGCCTGTCTTCTGACCAGCTATTTGCTTGTGCGGGTGGCCCACTTAGCTACAGACGCTCACCCACTTGCATGCGGAAACCTGAGGCCAATCAGAATGGATTTGCTTAAACCTCATACACATTAGCATAACCCCTGCCTATGATCACTGAGGCTGGTTATTTATGCGTGGGGATCCACCACTGCAGGTCATATGCGGGAAATTCTCACATGCCCTGCTGAAGTTTTGGTGCCTGGCTTGCAGCCAAAAAATACATTGGGCGGGTGGCCTATTCCTCCGGAGTTTCTCACACATGTGAGGGAAATACCCTGATGCCAATCTGGGTGGATTAGTAACAGCCTCAAATGCAATAGGGGTGAATGTGTAAGTGGATCACAGCTCACAGCCGGTGCCCCCTTTGATCAAGCCACACATTCCCTGCTGGAATCCCAGGAGGTGTCAGTCCACAAGAATTTTTGGGCAAAACCAAACTCATGTTTGGTGGCACCCACCTACACAATAAGATCCCCACAGTGAAATCTTCCTATCCACTTCCACCATTTCCCAGTAGGTGATTGTACAAAAATTAACCCGGGGAAGATACACTTCTTGTTTTCTGTCACACCAGCAAACATGGCCGCATGCCTCTAATATGCCACTGCACAATAAGTTTCTACAACACACTTAATTTGGGATATGCTAATGTCAACCTTGGTCCACATATCCTTGCGTAATATGCTGCAGATGCAGCAGTCATATTGGTGCACCCACATTCTTGCCACCTTGCCTTGATATATGCCCTAAATTGAATATGAAAATTATGAGCCCAAGAGGCCCATCTTCCTAATGAACATGTATGTAACCATAGGCCATCCCCCTTTGAGCCCATTGCTGCCTCTCATATAAGTTCACCACCTGCATTTATTGGTCTTCATTCCCTTTAGCTAACCCTTCCTGATCATATACTTTCCCACTGTCCCCAATAATTCATATTAGCCATCATTTCAACCCCTTCACAACCACTTTGCATTGGGATGATTAATATTTTTATTCAAATGAATAGTGATATAACCTCAAAAATTCATAATTCCCACTTAGATTCTTGGATTATCCTATGGCAAAATCAACAAAACATATTGGTATATCTCCCCAATCCCCAGCATGCTATTAGCTCCCTCCCTGGCACCCTTTCCAAGATGGTGATACCATTCCTTGCGGCACCACAAACTTTCATGCACTGTGGTCCTGGTGGGGCATGAATTGAAAATTGCCAATCCAATCCTACTCAAGTACTATTTGTTGAGGGAGTATTTATGACTTATCCAAATGATCCTTGCTCATCTCAGAAACCCAATCTAGCATTGATATTCTTCACATGGTATCCAAACATTCTATTAATAATTGAAAGTTTTCAAAAACAAGACTTCAAGCTTAAAATGCCTAAAGAATATGACTGTAATACTCATAGTCAATGTCAACTTTTTACTCCCACATTTGCTGATTCAAACTCCATGCCACCCTCATATCCTGCTCTCTTTTCATTGACTTCCAAGCAAAAAATGATACAATTACCCAGTGGATCAGACCTCCCCATGATGACCCTACCCCATTCCATTATTCAAACCCCCCTCCTCCCTCATCAAAAGACTGGACTAGCTTTTCTTTGGAATCGAGAAATACCCAATGGACAATCAGCCTGTAACCTCCAGGCCACCTCACCCGCTGGATCCACTATTAATTCCAGGCACATATTTACAAACAAGGTTGTCAGCTCATTTGAATCCCTTTTGAACAATACCCCCTTGGAGGACTGCTTGCGGATGATATGGGATTAGGTAAAACCATTCAGGCCATTGCCCTAATTGGTACCTCCAAGGAGCAGCTAATTAAAAACCCCCAATTCTCCACACCCACCATTATCATCTGCCCACCTTGCTTAATTACCAACTGGCAATCCGAAATATCCAAGCATGCTCAGGCTGGAGCGCTGCAAGCCAAAATCTACCATGGTCCCACTCATCACTCATTATCCAAGGCCAACATCTTGTAATGTGATATCATCATCACTTCTTACAATACTATCACCCAAGAATTTAAACAAACCAATACCTCTACATGATTCATTTTTAAAATCAATTGGCATGGTATAATTTTGGATGAAGCACAGTGAGTGTCTGATCCTTAAATGATTAAAATTAACTTTTATATCCAATAAACCTTCCCCCATTTTATAGCTATATTTTCTCTTAATACACTGCCACTCACCGTGCCATTAATAGCCTCCTATCATCCTGTCATATATGTTTAATGGGCACACCTCTTCACAACACCATTTATGAACCTTTGGGCATAATATCATTCATCACCCAACCCCAGAGCTCAGATGAAGATAACTGGTCACCATTCATCCTGAGTAGTCTTTCCAAATGTAGCAATGATATTTTGAATTTTGCATTTCACCATTAAAGTTTGCACCGCACCAAAAACACATATCTCAAATCCCTCCCCACTATTAGCCATCATTATGAACTGCTCTGACTTAACCCACCAATGCAGCAAGAATATTCCACATTATACAAAGAATTCCTTTCATTCAAAAGAAAAAGACCAAGAGAATTTTTCAGAAATATTAATAGGCTGCAAATATGTTGTAACAATCACATCATGCTTAACACAATTGCAGATGCGTATTTGGAAGACCACAAGGGCAGGAGCACTCAGGATAACTCCTCAACAATCACACAAACTATTGTTGATCTGGAAACATGCATGATGAGTAGTAAAATTGCACACCTCCTAAAATGCTTATTGAAGAACAAACAATCAAATTGTGGTCCAACCAAATTGGTTGTTTATATGCAATGGACCCAATTCCTTGATTTGTGAGTTAATTCTAATATGCAGCCATTACCAATTGAATCCATCTGACCCTTTTTATGGTAGAGTTGGTATTTCACTTGACCATCACTCTATCCTTTCAGCACAAATTGATGGAAAAATTACAGAATGAGCCCAGGAGAAGGCCCTGGAGAATTTCTTTCACAATCCTGAATGTGAAGTACTCATTGCATCCATTGCTGCAGCTGGAGCTGGCCTCAATATAACTTGCGCTAATATTGTCTATTTAATGGTGCGGGGACCCCCAAAATTCTACTGTGATTTTTGGACACTAATATCCACATTTCCAGGAGCCCAATTGAAACCCCGCCATTGAGGCTCAGGCTATTGATTGACTCCATTGTATTTGCCAACAACAACCTGTGAAGGTCATTCACTATATCACTCCTCATTCAGTTGAGGTCAACATGCGAAAGGTACCTTTCAAGCTCATCTTTGTCCCTGATTGTATTACTATTCTGAAATATTTCTTTATGGGAATCCCATATTCAAATCACCAATAGGTCCAAGAAAATGAAAACTCATTAACAATGTAAGCCTTCCTGATATTGTCTAATTTGTGTTTGACAAAGCTGATAATTCCTTTTCACCCTGTCACAGGCCCACAATCATGAACACTATGAGCTGGATTGAGCTTCTTCAATATTTCCTCAATGAAAATGAGAAATAGAGTATTATTCTAAGGCAGACGGTGATACATTCCAATTCATATTGTTAGCCTTTGACTCAAAACCAGAGCACAAGCATGACAGCCAAAATACCATAAACCAATGGTATAGCCAAGATACCACCAGAACATGGACCTGAGGCAAATTAGCTCAAAGGTTACCAAAAGGGAGAGGAAACTCACCCCTTTCCAAATATACAAGTCCCATCATCATAGGACAAAGAATAACAAAGTCATTCATGCTCAAAGTTATTGCTGAGCATAAACCTTAATTTTCACCTCTCATCTGAAATACAAAGTAAAAAAATTAACCCAATCAAATGGGTATGCAAAATGAAGCTCTACGTCAGGGCTATCCAATGGTACCAGCCAAACTGAGCTAGCACCAGTATTACAGAAGTTATGGTCAAATTCAGGCCAAATAAGGGTGAACAAAGCATTTACCTCTCATCGAACTTCTACAGTATTAGTGTGAGATACCTAAAGTGGGGTCTTTTTGGAAAGAGCACAATCAGGGCTATCTGATGGAATCATCCATTTCCTCAGATCTCAACTAGAACAAAGGCTATGGGGCAAACAAGCCCAATACAAGCTTTTGCCCAAAACACAAATATGTACAAAAGATCTTGTACATGGGATAACTTTGTCATATTTGATGATAACCATTGTGTAGAACACATACAGGGCTACACACTGGTTCAGCTTTGAGGTAAATATCTCAAGAACTGACAAAGCTATAGCTGTTTTAAGGTCAAAATCCCACATTCTGACCAATACAGCCTTACCATGGGATAATATCCCATAACCATGAATATGAGGTGTCAAAGAGACAAAGAAGCATGTTTATACTTCAATACCTCATAGGTCAGTCAATACTGGGGTCCCATACAGTTTCTGTACAGCATTCTATGTGTCATACATGTCAGAAGAGGGCTATGTGGTCCCCAGATGTAAATTTTCACCCTGTATTGGTGAAAACTGCCCAGATGTGGTTTCAAAACCACATCTGAGCCCAATACAGGCCATACAGGTCCTTGAAAACCACAAGCCTGTCTCAGAGAGTGAAAAAATCTTCACTTCCTCTACATGGAAAGGTCTAACAGCCCTTCCACACCACTTCAGGATAAAAAGGAGGCTTTTCACAGCCAGAAATGCTTTCCTCATCCTGCTCTTGAATACCCTACGTAGTAAACTGTCAAAATCAGTTTTACTTATGGGTAATAAACAGGTATAATTATAATATTAATTATTGTAACCCAACAGGTAAAGCTGCACCCAGGGCTTTCAACGGCGCTCACCACCACTATATTTCATATAGTAAAGCCCTTTTATTCTAAAATTGAAACATCTTTAACTCTTATAAGTCTTTTCAAATCTTTTTTTACCGTTTCACAGTCATAGTTAAAAGTTGTAAATAAATTTTAATACTTTTATCATAGACTCAGCCTGACACATATTGTTTATATTCTAACATATTTAGCAAGTTGTTGCATCTTTAAGAAATAATGATCAGATTGTATTACACCTGCACAAATAATTCACAAAATGTTAATTTGTAACTGTGCTATACATTTATTTTCCTAACTTATTGCAGAGAATTGCCATTTGCACTAATAACTGGCATTTCAAGTATTTTTGAGGGCAATAGTCTGCATCTTACTACAACCTTTGAGCCAATATTGATCAAATACTTGAAAAGATAGTCCTTCAGGAATATCACCAGCATCTGTTGATTGTATTTCTGGAAGTCTATCAATAGTTTTTTACCCTTTTTTTGATCCAATTACAAAACTCTATGTCTCAATAAATTTTTGATACCAACTGATTAAATAGGCCTGAGCGCCAGCATAAGCCGACTTTGCAGTGAACTTGATGGCCATTTTCCATTACCTCCTCAGTATCTGAGCATACTCATGGGTCATTAAATCATGATGCTAGAATTGGAAATACAGCTGTATCACACCATTCACGACAGCACTCACAGGTCTGCACATCATCACTTAGATTATCATCAGAGTTACTTCACAATGAAGAAGAGATACAGTAGCTAACCCTTTGAAGAATCTTTGCAAGATTTTTATTCTCCTTCTTTTCTACCAAATACTGTGCATCCTTTTGAATAGACTTGCATTTTCTTTTTAAATAAGTGAAATATTGCTCCATTAAAGCTGACACAACCCCATAGTTATTATGATCCTTGTTCCAACAGTAGTGATGATACCCAGTGCTGACAAGTGCAAGACAGAATGTAGGGTAAAACACCATAGACATCCACTCGTTGAACAGATGTTGGCATGAGCTCTCCCAGTCTCAAGTGAATCGCTTTAGTCCTAACTTGTGGGGGCTCATTTTTGCAGTAGCTTTGGAAACCCTGAGACTGAACCTGTGTTGATGGCCCATTGAAAACATCCTTGGGCACATATTCCAAATGACCAGCCACTTGGATTGCAATTTCACGCTCTTCTGTGCTGGGTGGTGCTGGTAGTGACAAAAAATCCTTATCCCTTACTTTGAGTAGGAACAGACAATGGGCATGTACAGCTGATTTCATCCCATGGATACTTTTTGGAAGTTCTGCTTTCAGCCATTTTTGTTGTTCCTTCTGGCTTGCATGTTTTGCTTCATTGTGAGCTTTGCAAGCCTCATTCCTTTTCTGTCTCATCTCTGATTGATTGAGCATACTCTGGGCAAGGGGCATTTGAGGATGGGTAAACTCACTATTGAACTGAGTGCCTTGCTCATGCGCCGTGAAATTGTCCCTCATTGGTTCATTATTTGTTGCACTTTGAGTCGGAGACATGTTCTCATCCTCATCATCCACAATTTCTTCTCTTGATGAACTGGCATGACCCGTTCTTGGTTTGGAGGCATATGGATGATGGCATCCAGTGACTTTCTCTTTATGGACCAGAGGTGAAGATGCATAAAGCTCATCACCTGCCATGCAAATCATCAGTTATCAAAACAAAAAATTGATAAAGACTGGTCATACTCATGATCTTCAATTGGCTCCTGAGATTGTACTGACTTGCCTTTAGGTGCCATATCTAACCCATGAAACAAACATATCAAATTGTGAAAACATTTATACTCTGACATCAAAATGACTTACTTTGATGAAGCCTCAATCCTCGATTTCCCTCCAACAGACCACTCTGAGTAACATTTTCCAATGGTCTTTTTCCTTGCCTGCCATCAACCCACTGAACCTGAGATCCTGATGGAATATTGAGGGTTGGCTGTTTACTTTGTCCAAAGGGATCCTGGGATGGGACTGGATTCCAACCAGGATTAAGAAGGAACTGACATGGACATTTTGATTGAGGATTAGCCTTTGATGAAATTTGAGGTGTGCTTTCTGGCCCCTCAGACACATCCATTTGTGTATTAGTAGGATTTGGGGGAATTGGAGGGACAGAAATATTTGGGATTGACCAAGTGCTTGAATTTTGAGCTTTTGTATTTCCCACATCAATGTTAAGACCTGATACATTCATTGAGGATGCAATAGGGGGTGTGAGAGGAATTTTGGGACTCAATGGTGACTGCTTTTGAACATATTCTATGCTAGATTTACTATCTGAGTCATGAACGGAACCTGAACAGGATTTACATGGCTTGGAAGATGACATAAGGGCTTAAAAAGTACAGTAATTTTTTTAACTTGATAAAACAGCTCAGTATTATGATAAAATAGAGTGATATGAGATGAAATTTTTTCAAATTTATAATAGAGAAATTCTATTAATAGTCGGAACCAAGTGTCTCGTGGAAGTGTAATAAGACACTTTTTAGGAGAATTCTCCCTGCCCCCTCTTGAGCTCCTCCGCTTTTGTCAGAAACCACCATGCATGCCCTACCAGCATATAATGTGATATTTCCTTGATCTCAAAGGGGACCCATCATCCATAAGTAATCAGATTTGATATACATTTCCCCCTCCCCATTGTCACATTTTGTGAATTATCCAAACTGCCAATATATGCATCAAAATTCCACCACATTCTACATCTGTAAAGGGGTATATTCGTGAAGGCTTTACCCACAAAAGAGACATCAACTTTTCAAGAAAGGCAAGACAATCCAAATCACATTACAGCCAATTAAAAGCCCGCTTCACTAAAATCAAATAACAAGAATTTAGCTCCACTCCAAATGCTTATGTGATAGAGTTATATTGTTATGTCTGTAATAAGGTTTAAACCATGTATGATGGCATGCCAGTGTACATGGTTTGAATGTTAATTCCCTCAATTCAATGTTGACACATCCCTAATGGAACACCCCTCAAGGGTCAAAACCACAGTATCACAATGTGTAAATAAAATAGAATATGTATGAGCATAGAGCAGCATGTAATTTTACCCAATAAACTTCCAACCAATTCTGCCATCCAGATGAGACATGTTACACTTTATCCCCTGCAGCTCAGCCACCATTACAAATGGAATAAAATCCTCAGCTGGCTCAAATCATCCCCCCCTTCAGAAATAATCACTCAATTTTTTTCCCAATTAATAACACTCCTAAACACTTTCACATCAATCATATATATTTATACACAAAGCAGCCTTACTCACGATTCCTGAAACAATGACAACCCACCGCTATTCCTCAATGCATATATGCATGTGTCAACACTGCTCAACTCAAACACACTCTTCCCCTGAGGGTGATAGGCAGGGAGTTGCCTTCACACCTTTTCAATATTAACAGCACATTAAAAAGCTCAAATCAACCATTGCACCCAAATCTCTTCCAAACATCCCTACATCTGCATCAGGATCTGAGTGCCCACAAATTCTATTGGATCAAATATTCCCGGCTGATTATTCACAATTGACCCAAAGCACATTCTCCACTCCAGCAGGTCTCAATTAAGCTGCACAGAAGCCATACGGTGGGAGTCAAACCCTTGCCCCACAAGACCTTGGAATGATAATATCTGCCATTCAATCATTAAGGTATAATATACCCCGCAGGGCTTCATGCATTCCCAACCCCGCCCTGAACCTGCTGATCAAGTCCAGTATCTCAAGCTCAGGTGGTCACTTCACTCCTGAATTGCATATACCTCAAGATCTCAGTACCATATTTGAACCTCTCCAATTGGAGCCAGTTATTCAAAACTATTCATGTTGTCCTCAATTTTTCTTTCTTAATGGCCTTACTGAATCAGTCACAGCTGACCAACCCCACTGTCAATGCCATAATGACCCAAATGATCATGATCCCCCTTGCACACAATCATTAGGCAAATTCATCTACTCATTTGAACCCCACACCCAAAGCACAACCAACATGAAGCAAAAATTTATACCAACAAAATATTTCATTTATCAACCATTCAAAAATTGGCTTGCCAGATTTCTCCAGCTGGCTGGAATTATGGAAATTCTGCATCAACATCAACAATCTCAAACTCCCAAAGGTTCCCCCAAGTGTGACATCTGGGATGGATTGGTCTGGAGATGCTTCAATGGCACTAGAAATATTCACGACCCCCCATTCATGTCCATTCCTAGTGCATTGGCCTTCTTGATTTATGTGGACTGATTTGATGCACATGGAAAGTCATCCTGGTTGGCCAGCATTGGACCTATCATGCTTATTTGTCTTAATCTCCCCCCAAGTGAAAGATTGAAGCCAGAGAATTTCTATGTTGCAGGAATCATCCCTGGTCTGAAGGAGCCAACTTCCCTTCAATTGAATTACCTATTAATGCCACTCCACAAGGAGCTCAAAGAGCTATGGAAAGGTTACCATTTTTCACCCACCTCAACAGGTCCTTCAGGATCCTTTATCTGTGTTGCCATACTCATGGCAGTTGCGGATGTGGTTGCCATGCGCAAGCTTACTGGATTTATTTCTCATTCAGGAAACCACTTTCATAATTTTTGCACTATTCACAAATCTCAAATTGTAGAAATTGGTCCTCAATTTCACTACACGTGCTTGTACCAAAATCATAAATCAACCATTGCCAAATGGCTTTGGGCAACCCCAAAACAACAACAAGCAATATTCTCTGAGCATGGAGTGTGATATTCAATTTTGGAAGACCTTGCATATTGGGATGCAACCAGAATGGTTAATCTTGATATAATGCATAATTTAATACTTGGAATTTTGAAGGATCAAGCAGCTTTCAAATTGTGCATTCCAGAGTCCAAATTAAAAATTTACTTCAGGTCCCGCAGGAAATCCAATGAAACCAACAGTTCAGACTCAGATTCCATGACCTCCAACAGCTCTCTTGATAAAATCACATTGAGAGAGGCCCACTCTCTGAGAAGAGATGCAGCAAAAATAATAAATGAGTCACCCCCCACTACTTCCACCCAAAAAAACTACCTCCCAATGCCCACCCCTCACATGCAACATCCATCTAGTGGTTCTGTGGAGATTCCTTCATTTGATGCAGATTAAATCCCCACTTCTGAAATCCCCTCTAAATTGGATATCAGTGCACTGAGTGATCACCAGATCAAGGGTGAGGCTCTGGAGCATATCTGATACCAAAATTCCCTCATCATGGACAAGAGTACCCCCCAAAATGGGTTCCCCCTCTCATGGTAGTTTAAACGCCAAAGAATGGGCTCTCTTATACAAGGTCTATATTCCATTTTTAATGCCCAGTAAACAGATGTCATTAGATGAACACAAATCTGCCAACACACAAAGAAAAATGGGTCAATCAGAAGAAATTGCAAATGAACTAACCAAGAATATATTCCATTTGATTAGTGCTATCAATATTGCCACATGTTGGACTGTTTCAATGGATGATGAGACTGAATTTGCTTAACATTGGAAACAATTCTGCCTTTCCAATCAACACCTGTTTCCAAAACCAAAAAGTAAACCAAATCATCATTTTGCTGATCATATTCCCAAACTCTTCCAACATTGGGGCCCAGAACAAGCCTCAGCCACATGGGGTTATGAGCTCTTGATTGATGTATTTGCAAAGATGCCAACAAATAACAAAATATGTACGTCAATTAATAATATCGATATATTCACATTGATTAAACACATGAACTGAATAAGACTAACTTCTTGCAACCCTGGATAGATGATTTAGACAAAACCTTACTTCAGCATATCTGTCAGTGTTCCCACCTTTCTTTTCTGCTGAAATCCCCATCTGTCCCATGTAAAATAAAACACCTTTTTGAATCACAGCCGCCTTCCCTGTTCAATCACCAAGAATATAACAAACCATACCAACATGACCAAAAAAATTACGATTACCTGGTTGTGAGCCTGTGAGGTATGTATGACGTACCCATAAGGCCACAAATGATTTTATAAACAGTTAATTTTGTCTTAAACAGACTTTTTAGTCGAATTTAAAATAAAAAATAATAAAAAATAAGTATAACTTTTTTTTGGATAAACAAAGTTATAAATATTATGTAATTTTTGGATTCTACACCAAAAATAATCTAGGGTACACCCATAGGGTGTTATACCCAAAACCACTTATTTTTTATGTTATTGGAAGATTTAAGAATCTCACAGTACCAATGTAACTTTTTTAACATTTTTTTAAAATTGTTAAATTTAAGCTTAATTAAGCTTAAATTTAACGTTGCATAAGGTTAATGCAAACTTACCAAAATTTTAGTTAAAATTGAGGTGTGGTGTATATTTACTGAATTGGCTAAGGATTTGCCATACAGAATGTAAATCCTGTGTGAGCTCAATTTAAAAGGGTTTAAGGCCATAGTATGGCTTTAAATAAATAAAAGGGCAAAATCCACGCAGAAAGGTGGGACAAAGGAAAAAGACCAAATAGAACTGGGGTACCCAACTTTTTGGATCTGCAAGGATTCAATTAAGGTTGTCCACCTGTATTGGGGGATTTTCAACCTTATTTAAACTTTAAGATTAGACTTTGATCCAACCTTAAGGTTTAAACTGGTTTTATCCCAAATTGGACAGGAATTTCAAGCTGCCAAAGGGTAAATCCCAATATGCAGGCTTGAAATCAAGGTTTTAAAAATTGTCAGAGCTTAATTAAGCTTAAAAACCTTAAATAAGCTTAAAACTTCAAAGTTTCAAGCATTAAAACCTTATCAAAACTTAAGGTTTGGTGTGTTTTGCTATTTTACGTGGAAAAATAGCAATAACTTCAAAAATTCATTGAAAATCCAATTCTTAATGGATTTGCTTGAAATTTTCACACAGCTTAGAATCTAATATTATCAATATATAAATTAAATTTTAAGTATCTTTTATAAATGAATTTCCTGGGTAATTAGCCTGGAAATTTACTCTTTTAATTAAGCTCAAAGAAAGTTATAATTTCTTTATAAATTAATTCAAAATTGAGTTTAAGAGATTTCTACTTGAAACTCTATTTTTAAGTTGTTCATGTGATGAACTTTAATATAAATAAGTTTATTTTTATTAAAAACTTAAAATAATTAGTTTAAATGAGGATTAAAGTTACATGGAGTTAAGAATAACACTGGTAACTTTAAATTGGAATTAAAAACAAGTTGCCTTAAGTTAAGAACTTTGTTTTTAAGTATGGTTTTTCAGTTTTGACCTGAGCACACCCTCTATAATCATTATGAATCATGAGAGCTGCTCTTAAGACATAAAAAGAGTCTTTTCATCACTGTTTTTGTCCATCATTCATTATCAATCCAATCATATTAGACATTTAAACAGGTAAAGTTTTATTATTTATAAAATCTTATTATTAAAGTAATTCTTAAGTTATTTTATTCTTTATTAATTGTAAATTAAAGAATTGAAGTCATAGAATTCAGATTATTGTTGTAATCATCAATAATATATTTTATATTATAAAATTATCATCTTAAATATCTTTCAAAATCCACAAATTCCTCTTAAAAACTCTTTAATCTTGAATTTTATCATAAAAAGTTGTTTTATCTTTAAAATTATTGATTTTAGGTGTGTTTTTAACTTATAATCATTATTTAATATAATAACTGTTGTTGTTTAACTTGTTGTATTAAATAAATATTATAAGTAAGTTTTCTCTAAAGCTCTATATTTGTTTTATCTAGTATTAGTTTTTTTTATATAGAATTTTATTCTATAAGAATTATTTCTGCACAGTGTGTGTTATAATTCTTTTATAAATGATATTTATATTATTTATAAAGTGGTTAATATTCATATTTCCATGTGTAATTGTCTCATTAAGAGCTTTACATTTCTTATTGTTATAACTGTCAGTGACTATAACAATAATAGAATAATTATAATTTATTATAATTATTATTTTTTCTTTATTATTATATTTCTATAATAATAATTAAAATTATTTTTTTTATATATAATTATTTTTAATAATTATATTTAAATTTGTGGTTGTAATATTTTATTATATTATATTTTTCTACTGAGGACAGTCATAGTACTCTTGATATTGTTACTATTATCAAGAGTTTCATAGACAAACCTTACACTGGTTGAGTACTTACAGAATTTTCATTCCACAAGGGAAATATTTGAATGCATCAGCTTAGACACTACCATACAATCCACAAGTCATCCCACTTCAAGGATTGTCTCACCTTGGTATTTTACAGTTTCAAACATTAATATTGGGAGAAATATATTTTCAACTGAATCCAAAAATGTCAGCAACATTGTGATATGTTTCCTGAGGGGCAACTCACAATGCTTTGGTGTTATTAATAGCATTTCTAAAGTCTCTGAGCCATCTTGCATGCTGAACAATAGCTTTCTAATATTAAAAACTTTGAAGATTGATGTGAATTTCTTACCAGATTGGCTGCATCTCAATATTTTTAAAGCTGTTGGTTTTAATGATGGACAATTTATTATATCTGAAGAAGAAATAGAAGGTAAAAGTGGATTGTATGATAACAAAGTTAACTCATCTGGACTGCTTGTAATGATAAAACCATTATTTAATGATATTTAGTCTACAAAAATGCAAATATCTCAGATTCATTAGCAATTTTGCTAGTGAAATAACTTCCTCAAAATTTGGTGACAGAGACATGCCATTGTGAAAAGCAAAGCCCATTATTTCACATTGCCACAAAGAAATCACTATTTTGACATTGGGTACAGTGTGAATAAGCCAATTTCAATAATCAAATGACCCAAACACTCACCTATCACAGCATCCAAAATTTCCAACTGCGCCATCATCATGTTAGAAGGGGAATCGGAACTTAAGCACCCGCCCTTGCACATGCACATGCTTATGCACCTGCACATGCCAATGAAACCACACTGCACCCACCGTATTGTGCGGTGGGCTCTACCAGTGTCATCTGCAAAATGACAATCCTGTGGAGGTGGAGTCCTTTCATGGATGACCTGATGAAGTCAAACCCCCCGCCTCTACATCAAGACTGGCCAAAGGACCTCTTTGATGTGTGTGTGCAAACAGGCAGGTCTTGTGTAATTTTTACCAACCTTCAGATGGTTGCGGGACAATCAGGTGGTGCGGAATCTGAGTTGAAGGCACAAGGGAACCAATATTGGTGGATGTCACAGGATTAGGTGTAAGACAAGAGTGTGACATGTGCTCAATGTTTGCTTGACGTGAGCTTGACTTTTATCCTGCTTGAAGTTTGCTTGACATGAAGTCCATTGCTGACAATTGACGCGAGCTTTGCCCTGTTGCCAACTGAAGGTGAATTTCAGACCCTTGAGCTTCTTTAGCAGCATGTGCATAATGTTGCCAGGGCTCAGGGGTATTCTGTGTCCACCTTGAGGTCCAATATGACCCACAACCAAGTTGAAATAGATTGTGACCAGTATGGGACCCCAAACCCCAACAAAAGCCCCTCCAAAACAGTCACCTCAAGAAAGCTTAAATGTCCTTTTACAATTTATGCCAGAAAATATGCCAAGAGTACCACTTGACCTCTTAAAGTCAAAAATCCTGAAAATAGCCATGATGCCACTGAAAATATCATGGCACATCCTGCTTTCAGGAAATTCAATGAGCAAGAAACATCCCAAATTTCTCAAATGTCTGAATCACTGCTCATGCCAAGGAAAATTCAGGCCCAATTATGCTTCCAGAGGGAGTCTGAAAGGCCTGTAATCATTCAAGAAATGTACAACCAAGTAAAGAAAATAAATAAAGACAAACTGCAAGGCAGAAGGCCCAGTGATGCTCTTATTTACACCATCAAAGAAGAAAATTTTGTTTGGTCCTCTGCAAGGGATGCTGAGGGACACATTACCTCCTTGTTTTTCACTCACCCCCTTGCTATAAAACTCCTTCATGGCTTTCCTCATGTCATTCTTATGGATTGTACCTATAATACAAATAAGTAAAAAATGCGCCTTTTCATATTTTTGGATTCAGCTCAACCAATAAGACCTTTTCTGGGGCTTTTTGTTTGATGAAGAATGAAACTGAACCCTCATATACTTGCGCATTAAATCAATACATAGAAAAGGTCCTCAACAACACCAATCTTGTTCCCCCTCCAGTAATTGTTATTGACAGGGATCTGGCCTTGAAAAACTCTCTTAAGAAGCTTCTCCCAGACTCCAAAGTCATGTTATGCATTTGGCACATCAATAAAGATGTATCTGCTCATTGCATGGAGAAGATTGGTCAGGGAAATGATTTTGAAAACTATATGGGACTTTGGAATCAAGTAATATACTTTTATCCTTCACTTAATTGCAATTTCTTTCACTTTTTTTCTTATTATGGTTTTTATTAATGACTTTGTGATTCATCTCTCAGTCTATGTATTCATCCATAGAAGAGTCTTTCAAAGACAATTGGATGAATCTTTAAAAGCAAGTTAAAAATCCTGAAGTCTTTCAATATTTGGAAAATACCTGGCTTCCTCTAAAAGAGTATTATGTGCCAGCCTGGACCAACCACCAGTTCCACCTGGGTGTGGGCTCCACCTCCAGAGTTGAAGGTGCCCATGCCATGGTTAAAATTTGGCTCCAAAGGTCCACTGGTACTCTCCTGGAGGTAGTAACAGCTCCCCACATGGCATTCAGAAAAAAATTTATTGAAATCATCAACAGAATCTCGAAAGAAATCATTGTCCATTTCAAGAATTTTCCTCCACACATCTGTGCTCTCAATGGCAAGGTGTCTCATTATGCTCTTCAGATTGCCGTTGAAAATTTCAAAACCAAATTTTTCCCATTGAAAAATGAATCAACAAATACAACAATTATCAAGGAATTCCTTGCAATAATAAGACCCAAAAGGCATTTCCCAGGCACCAAAGTCTTGAGATAACAGACTTCCATCCTCAGTGGCATTTGAATTTGCCTGTGAGGGTTTTTTCACTTCAAGTTCTTACTTGTTTCCTTATTAACTGATTTTCTTTGTCTTTTTTTTCTCACTGGTTTTCAAGGTGATGATCAAAGTGTTGAAAAATAAATAAATAATGAAGCCAAGAAAATATTTGGAGATATTGAGGAAGACCTGTTTCCAAGACCAATGGCAGAAATACCTGCAATTCTTCATTATTTTCAAGATGCTTTGACTTGAAAAGTCCTATTTGATAAAATTCCCAAGAGTCAAGAGGATGATAAATATCATGAAGACCTACTAGAATGCAAAAATATCCATGGAAGATCTCAAGGAGCCAAAAATAAAAAGAAAGATACCAACAAAAGAGAACCATCAAGATTTGCAATTATTGAAAGTCAATCCAAGAGAAGAGGAAGACCCCCATCAAAAGTGACCAGTACAGCAACATCAAGATCAAAGTAAAATTTCCCTCTCCAATTATGGAAGTGGACTCATCTGCAAATTCTGAAGATTCTGAGGACTCATTATCTAAATCAATCAGTTAATCAGATTCACTACCCTCAGCAACTGCATTCAATAAATCAGAAGTCACCCTTAGAAGGTCCAGAGGATTGGAAATTGGAAGCAAAACCTCACAAATAAAATCACACAAGCCTTCTACCAGTTTGAAGATATATGATGCAATTGACTTGACCTGTGAGCATTGTCAAAGCAATCATCACACAGGTGATGAATGCCCCAAGCGTTTCGTGAGCTTCTGATTTTTTTGAATGTATATTTCTCTTGTTTATTTTAATATTTATTCATCTTTTGACCTTACTTTATCATATAACTGGCTCAGAAGACTTTCCCAAGTTTATATTGAAATACACCTTCAAGGCCATCAATGTCCAGGGCTATGGAAACTGTGGCTACAGAACAGTATCCCACTACATTTACAAGACTCAAGATTAATGTGCTGATGTCAGAGGTGACTTGGCTGAAGAAATTCAACAAAGGAAGGACCTTTATTAAGCCATGAACACTTTAATTCCCTCAATATCCTCCTATTTGGAAAGAATTTAATGGTATGAAGATGTTGGCCAGGCTCCAAAAAGCAAGTGGATGTCAATTCCTGACATGGGGGATCCAATTGCAAATAAGAATCAAAGACCAGTTTTTTTTTATTCCACATTCCAATCTTTTTCTTTTTTCCCTTATTTCTGTCCTCCAAATGATAATACCCCAATTTCTATCTGCTTCTTGGATAGCTGTTCTCATTTTTTTCCTTTCAATATAATAATTTCCAAAGTTTATCCAGTCCGCCCCACTACTGTGAATTGGGAATCTCATGCCCAACCACAAGCCCTGGGGTGGGCTGATAAATTTAAGAAACACAGGATGTTATATTTTTCCAATATTCCTCCCCTGCCTCAGAAAAGACCAACTATTTTGGAGGTTGATTCAGCTTGATTGATTTTTGTATATACAGCTTATGCCAATTAACCCTCTCCTCAGTTCTATTTTTTGCTTAAATCCCACCTCAGTCCTTGTTTTTATCAAAAATGTGGCACTTTTGTACTTAAAAATATTCATATTACAAACAAGAAAAAAAAACTTATTGGGCCTTCAATTGTTGTCCCACAAAACAAATTCCCATAATTCATAGGCTTCTGGTTCTTTATTATCCAGATTTAACCCTTCATTTCAACAAAAAAGTTGAAGGAACTTAATAAGTGGGAAGTTTTTATATTATTTTTCAAAAATAGTCATATTACAAAGACAGTAAAAAAACATTTGAACAAAAACTCTTTTTGCGCCTTCACTTGTCCCACCAAAAAATATTCCCAAAATTATGGGATTCTGGTTCTTTATTCTCCATATTGTCCCCTTTAATTCAAAGAAAAATGAAGGAAATTAATTAGTGGAAATATTTCAAATTAATTTCTTTAAAAAACATGCCATTTTGTCAAATGGGCCAAAGTTGACAAATTTGGCAAAAAAAAAAAATATGAAAAAATTTGTGGATATTGACATCCCATGTCACAAAAAATATGGGCCAAAAAAATTCAAAAAAACCTCAAAACTGATCCTGAGGAATTTTTTTGAAGAATGAGGTCACTTACGTGTTTTTACCATAAACTTACATGTTTGGCCATAAATTGGTAAAAACATGTAAGGGCTTACATGTGTTTACCAACACTCTTTATTTAATATGAGCCAGTAATGGTCCTGCATGATGAGCAATTGATTGAATGGTTTATCTTTAATACAAAAAGAAAGGTTTATATTGAGGAAAACATGAATGGTTTATACTAAGTAAACCATTAGTGGTTTATCTTACATAATCAATGGCTTGTTTATATCAAATGAATCAGGACTGGTTTATATTAAATAAACCATGACTAATTCATATTGAACAAACCATTAAAGAAGTAAAAAATGGTTTATCAAAAAGAAAACTAAGTAGTGTGACTTGAAATCACATAGGTCATCTTTATGCATTAATTATAAAGAGTAAAATAGCTTAAGGCTTACTTTTAATGATAAAAGCTTATATTACATGAGCCTTTACCTGTTTAACTGCCTGATGTCATTTATTTAATGATGCTGATGGACAAAAACAGTGATGAAAAGGTTTCTTTTATACCTTATAAGCAGATCTACTAATTAATAATGGATATACAGGGTGTTCTCAGATCAAAAATGGAAAAATGTATTTAAAAATAAGGTTTTTGATGTAAGGTAGCTTATTTTCAATCTCAATTTAGAGTTACCAGTGTTATTTTTAGCTCCAAGTAATTCAATCCTCATTTAAGCTTCTTATTTGAAGCTTGAATATAGAAATTAAATATTCATATAAAATCTCTCACAGGAAAAAATAAATAATAAACATTTAAGCAGAAACCTTTTAAATAAGATTTTTAATGAATTTTTAAAGAAATCTTAATTTTCTTCAAGAATAATTGAAAGAGGTATTTTCAAGGCTAACTACCAGGTAATATTACTAATAAGAAATACTCAAAATATGATCTAAACAGCTCTAAAATTAAATTATAAGCTGTGTGAAAGTATCAAGTAAGTCTATCAAGAATTGGCCTTTCTACTAATTTTTGAAGTTCTTGCTATTTTTATAAATTAAAATAGCAATAAACACCAAAACTTGACTTTTGGTAACATTTCAATTCTTATAGCTTCAAGTTTGTGCTTATTTAAGCTTCTTTAAACTTAAATAGGCTTTTAAAGTTCTTAAAACCTTTATTACAAGCCTGCATATAGGGATTTACCCTTTGGCAGCTTAGAATTCCAGTCCAAAAAATTAATAGCCCGTTTTGAATTTTAATACTCAGCGATAGTCTAATGTTAAGGTTTGAATATGGTTCAAAATTATTTAATACCAAAGGACCATCTTCTTTTGGTTCTTTTAGCTCCCAGAAGCTGGGTACCCTGGTTCTCTTTTGCAATTTTCACTTTGTCCCACCTTTTTGTGTGAATTTTGCCCTTTTATTTACTTAAATTCATACAATGGCTTTAAACAAGTTCAAATTGAGATCACACGGGATTCATGTTCTGTATGTAAAATCCTTGGCCAATTCAGTAAATATACACAACACCTCAAAGTTCACCAAATTTTCCTAAGTTTGCAGAAAATGTTTTCAAATGTAAAATTAAGAATTTTTGATAAAAATTTTGCAATTGTGTAAGTGTAAAATGAGATTATTAAACCTTACAATAACACTAGAAATAGCCATTTTTGGTTATAAAACCCCAGGTTATTTTTGGTGTAAAATCCAAAAATGAAATAATATCTATAAGTTTGTTTATCAAAAATAAAGCTGTACTTATTTTTGTAATTCTTTTCAAATTCATCTTTAGATTGTTTTTATGACTAAATAAAATGTATAAAAAGCTATTTGTGGCCTTATTGGTATGTCATACATACCTCACATGCTCACATTAAGTCAGTATCAAAATAGCTCCAATATTTTGTGGGAGCTTTTATTTGAAATTAAGAAGCTCTCAAATTATTTAAACTAGTAAAACCATGGATCTATGTTAAAAAATTTATATTTAATGTTATTTTATCATATTAGTGAATAATTTAGCAAGATTTCCAAATAAAATTATACCAGTTAGTTCAGGTTAGCAATATTCTGAAATTAACATTCTTTGTGCCACATGAAAATATTAAAACATATGCATAGCTACTTGGAGGTTATTCCCTTGTGAAAAAGTAAGAATTGCGAGTGATTCAGCTTCATATTCTCAAAATTGGTGGAAATATTTCCTTGGTGATAAATGCAGAAGATAAATGGAGCTCAAATAAGTATTTAAGCTCACGAACTTTATCAAATTCAATACCAAGAGATATTATTATATATAAATGAACTTATATTTTGAGATGTTATAAATAGACTTATATTGAGTCAAATTGAATGTTTAACAATAATAGAAAATCCTGGGCTGTGAAAATAGAACAGATTGTACAGTTTTGAACGTTATATGAGGTAAAATTTAAAAAGCACTGAATAAAAATATCTCAATATTGAGTTAAAATTTTATTTCAAGTGACATAAGCCTGAATTTTTCATGATTCATAACCACTTTTGGAAACTGATTTGAAAATAACCTGTGTTAACTATCATTTCCTTCATTATGACTCAACAAGGAGTTAATTTTTAAAATGCCATTTAAGGAGAAATTTCTGCACAAACAAAATTCTAAAGAAACAAAATTACACCTATAAATTAAGAGGAAAGTGTTGTATAAGTTCAATTTAAGACTTTATTGGAACTGTTCTTTAATAATTTTGAATTGATTATCTTTCCCACAATCACGAAATTCTACATCTTCAATTAAAAAGTTGATTTAATTTGCTATGCGTTATTAAAAAAAGTGTCATGATAATATTTAAGTCATGAAAATTTTATTTTTTTTGTTAATAAGACAATTAATTACAAGTTTCTTCAGTATAAAAACAATATTATTCATGTTAATCATAAACTTTGGTTAAAAATAAGGAGAGCCACTAAAACCAGCTTCAAAATATTTCCTACCCTCATACCAGAACACATTTTTTATCACTATCTGCGCACAATTTTATGATGATAACCATGCTAAAGTAACCTACCAAAGGAGTAGATAGTGTTAATGTAATCTTCATTGACGACAATAGCACACTCTGATCATGTATCCTTACCAAACAGGTTTATCTAAATTTTCATTTTATTATCGCTAAGAGTAATCACAAGTCCCGTTCGTAATAACACGGACTTTAAATCTGTAACTACTATATATAGAGCAAGGAGATTCGAATAGCTGAATCTTCATCCAGCTATTCGTTTCTTACTCCTTGAACTTCTTTGTAACTCCCTGTTCCTGACTCACTTGCGAATCTATTGAGTCTTTTAGGTTATGGGCCCAGCGCTCTGAAAAGCATACAAAGACAAACTGGATCAAACAAATAACTCTGAATATTCAAACTCTGAAGAATTTCAATCTCCTCACTCATCATTCACTGGCAAGATAAAAAATACTTCCACTTCACTCTTCGAAGTTAAAAACATTGAAAAACTCAATGGAAACAACTTCCTCCCATGGCAAAGGAGCATGATTGCCACTCTAGGCATGAGAAATCTGGAAAGTTTCCTTGAAGAAACCACTACTGAAGAAAAGGAAGATAGTGGAATTAAGAGGCAACGTCAGACGGTATATTACTTCATAGTTGGCCACTTGGATTCTGAAAACTACGACAAATTTGTAGTAGATGAAGATAAGCATCCGGGAAGGTTGTGGAGGACAATTAAGGAACATTATGCATCCACTTCGGAAAGCTTTTCAGCATAAAGTTCCCTTCCTCCTCCTCAGGTCTCTCCGAGGCCATCCCATCTTTTCGCTCAACTCTCAAACTACTTCGTTCTCTATCTCCTCAGCTCTTCATGGGGGACATCATGCCCCAGGTTCTGGCCTTCTATGTGCTGCGCATGCTTCCTGAACCTTGTCATCATGTGTCCACTGCTGTTTTTCATTTGATTAAAGTCTCAACCAAAATACCGACTGTAGAGGAGGTATTCAAAGAGGTTGAACTAGATATTGTTCGTCGCGTCGATAATGATGATGAATCTAATCTGGCTCTGAAGGTATCAGCAAAGCCCAAGAGACAATTGTGCTCAAGGGGTAAGCACAATCCTTTGGCTCCTCACTCGGAAAGCGAGTGTTTTCAACTGTATCCAGAAAAACGTGATGCGTATCACAAAAGACGTAATCACCACGAAGTAGGTACTGCGCTGAGTGTATGCAACCTTGTATCAAGTCTTCCCATACTGGATAGTGGAACCTCAAACACCATCACTCCCTTTAAACAACTATTTCTTCAAACAAGGGCATCTGAAGAGAGGCTTCAAGCTGCAAATGGCTCCGACATGAATGTCTTGGCTGAAGGAACCTTTTGAATAAAAACTACCGAAGGCGACTTGAAAATCTCCAATGCTCTTCTTGTCCCCTCCGCAACCTCCACCCTAATTGCGATGGGACCTTTCCTGAATGAGGGAGCTGTTCTCAGGGGATATACTGGGGGAGCGGATCTTTTCGACAGAGAGGGAAGACTTTTGCTTAAAACTCGATTGGTAAACAACATCTTGGTCATCGACACTGCAAAAGTAAACTCAATAAACGCGGTATCAGCAGAAGGCCTAATGTTACTTCACAAGCGACTAGGGCATCCGGGCAAAGCAGCTGCATCCAAAATGCTTCCCGGATATGACTTCTCGGGTGTAGACTGCAACTCATGCTTGCGTTCGAAAGGCCATCGCCTGCCTTTTCCTGGTCAATTTCCTCTTCTGTCCAATGTTCTTGAGGTTATCCACATGGACGTCTGTGGACCAATCAATCCGGCAACTCAGGGGGGTAATCGTTATATCTTTCAGATTATTGATGGGCATAGTCGCATGAGGTTTACTTTTCCGATGAAGTTAAAATCCGACTGTTATCACCATTTCTCTAGATTTCAGAAAATGGCAGAAAACCAAACTGGTCAAAGGGTCAAGGCTGTTGTGTCTGATAATGGTGGTGAGTTCATCAACAAGGGGTTCTTAAAACTTTTTGAGGAAGCCGGAATAATTCATCTTCCTACAGCACCGTACACTCCTCAGCAAAATCCGATAGCGGAAAGGGCGAATCGGACTCTGTTAGAGAGAATACGGGTTCTTCTGCTCGACTATCAGGTTCCAGCAGAATGGTGGGGTGAAGCCTGCTCTGTCAGGGTGAGTCTATGTAGTAGCTCAAATATAGTAAATACAAGCTAGCACTATGACTGTGACACACAAAAAATAAATAATAAATGAAATCTTCAGGTCCTACTGCTATGTGGTAACAGTGGTGATGAGTCTATTGAGGACCTGGGTTGCAATGCTCTAATATCTTTGACTGTAAAGAAACACTACAATAATTAATTATTTTAATTATATCAATATAATCCTAAGAGTACTACTGGTATAAGACAGTTTTACTACGTAAGGATGTTAATTCATGATAAGATGAGTCTTTTCCAGTGAGGAAAGACCTGCTTTTATCTCCTCTGAGGACTGTGAGAGACTGGTAGGCTCTTCAAACGTCTACAGAGTGAAAATTTTCACTCTGGAGGCTGGGTTGTGGTTCTGTACCATCAATTCTGACGTCAGCATAGTCAGAATTGTGGTTTTTGGACCACAAATGATCATTCTGGATCAATACAGGGTGAAAAAACTCTTCACAGGCCACGTCAGCACCATTGTGACGTTTCCAGAGTGTCTGGATGACTAATATTAGTCATTTTGGGCGGGTTTAAGCTTTAAACAACCATTATTTTAAGTATCAAGCCAGTACTGGTTGGTACAGGTTTGGTACAGACCAGTATTGGTCAAAATACTTCCAACCAAGATATCTTGGTCAGTTTTTGAGATATCAAGAAACTAAGAGCACAGAATTGAAGGGCTTAATGAGCTCTTCAATTTGGTATTCTTCATGTTTACCCTCCTTTAAAATAGCAAAAGGTATAAGGGTTTTAAGTTTTTTGGATGTATTTTTGTACATCAGTATGAGGCTTCAAAAACTTCCATACCAGATATCTTCTTCAGGTTGGAAGATATCTGTATTCTGATGATACAGTTTTGTAGGGCTTGATTAGCCCTACAGTTTGGTATATGACACTGTACAGTTGTATGAGTGTATGCCAAAGATACAGGGGTTTGTTTATTTTCTTATTTTCAGAATATCTGTATTTTGGTTATTAAACCTTTGAACCAAGATCCCTCAGTCAATTTAAGAGATACAGAGGTCTAAGGTGTCTCAAATTAAAGCTCTTGTTGAGATCTTTAATTTGGTTATACTTTTGTACAGTTTTGTACAAGCCCTCTTTGACTTTCAGGGGGGTCTTGGTTTTGAAATAAAGGTCATATGGTATCTCCAGTTGTAGTGGTGTTACAACAACATGGATGATATCATTGTGTAGCTCTCTATGTGAGCTTTAATAAAAATACCATTCTGGTATATAATAACTTAAATATGCATAAGTTAGATGAGAGGTGAAAATAAGGGTTTTGCTTATTTGGTCTTATCATTGATAGGGCATATCTTTGTCCTTTCTTATTATATTTGAGGAGGTTTCCTCTTCATAACTTACTTGTATTGGCTATATTTGTCCAATACTCCTCATACCATTACTTATGGTATGTTGGATGTCATGCTGGTGCTCTGTTTTGAGTCACAGGCTGACATACCCTCCCTCCAAAAAAGGCTCATCATTGATGAGACTCTTTTGTCCTCATGGAGGCTCTTGATCCTTTCAAAAAGGAATCTTTATCTGAATCACCCAGCTTTACCCATTGGTCTTTTTTTGGTGGTTTATTCCTTCTCTCTGTTAAATAATCCCTATTGGAATATCTTTTTATTTGATTGGGGTTGTCAGTTTCAAAGTAAAATTTTCTTTGTTTGTCTTGCCCAACTATCAAGTAGCTCTCTAGGTAATTATGTATGCTTATGCCATAGATTCTATGGTACTCTGTACCCATTAAAAATCCATCAAACTTAGCATTTTCAAGTACCACAAATTCAATGTGTAATCTGAGGTTTCCCATTTTGTGTGGTATTATAATTATTTTTTGGATTATTCCAAGTGACTTCATTTTGCCTGCAGCACTTTTAAAGCTTCTTGCTTTTGTTAAAAGCATCTCTGCATTCCACATTGGAAAGTGTCTGTCCAAGTATTCTTTGGCTACCACTGAGCAATTTGCTCCTGTGTCAAAAATCAAAGGATGCTTTTTATTTTCAATGTACACATCAAGCTTTGATTTTGCTCCATGAATAAAGGCCATACCAGTTTTGGGTACTTCCAAATACTCTTTAGCATCAATGGTTCTGCCACTTCTGTCTTCACCTTTTTTGGGTTGAATGAGTTCTGGTTTCAAAGAGTTTCCTAGGACTGATTCTGTTTTCTCATCCTCATACTCTAATAAATATTGTTCAATAGGCTCTGATCCACTGTCTGAATCCTGTCTTAGCCCATTTCCCATGCTGTCAGAGTCAGATTTGTACTCCATGTGTTCTTCTACTGACTCTTCCTCTATTGCAAATATTTTCTTTTTTCCCTTGGGACAATTATTTGCATAGTGGTCAGGTGATCCACAGTTATGGCATGTGTTCCTTCTCCTTGGTGCTTCTTCACCATTAGTAGGTTTGAGGTCTTTTTCCATGAGTATCTTTGGTTTTTCTCTGCTATCATGTGACCTATAGGGTGAACTACTGCCAATTGATGTCTTTTTTCTGACATCTTGTATGACATTTGCTATGTCATCAATGCTGCTTATTTTGCTGCATCTGCACTTTACTGCATGTTCTAAGTCTCCTGGAAGTTTTGTCAGAATCTTATGATTTCTCATCTCTATTGTCATGTTTGGATCAATAGATTTGAGTCTTTTGGTTTGTTTAAGACACCATTCATAAGGGTCTTTTTCTGTAGAGTATCTGTCACTCTCAAAAGAGATGGTTTTTTGCCAAATCCAAGTACCATTGCTGTACTTTTGTATTATTTGGTTTCTCCACCATGGCCAGCTTTTCCTACCATGTATCTCTTTCATTTCAGTGTACCATATATTTGCATGGCCTCTGAATGCAGTGTTGAGTCTTGTGGTGATCCAGTAGTCTGGTATCTTTGGTACATCAACAAAAAGTCCATTAATATAATCAATAAGCTCCATATGATCATATTCTCCAATTCCTGAGAATTTAGGCCAATTTACCACATCAGGTAATTGCTTCAATGCTTGTTTCTCAGAGTAACTGAGGTTCTCACCATCTTGGTAAATAGACTCAGACCTTAACTTTGGATCCTGGGATTCAGGAGCTTGGTTTTCTGATTCTTCCTCTTTTACTTTGGTGATTGGTTTATCCTCTTGAGTTGTTTGAGGGAAGAAATTATCTTCTTTTTCCTCCTTTTTATAGAGAAAATCCACTTCTTTTTCCAGGATTTCCTGTTGAGATTGGATATTTCTTAAATCTCTTCTCACAGCTTGTTGTTCCTCTAGTATTGAGTTCAACTGTCTGTTTTTAGTTTCAAATTCTGCCCAAATTCTGGATAGATTTGTGTTCAAGTCTTCTATGACTGTTGCTTGGAAGGAATTTTCTTCCTTGAGTGTTTTCATTTCTGAAGTCACTTCTTGAACATGATCATATGTCCAATCCATGAATTTACCCATGTTGGACCATATGAAACTACTACCTCTGGAATCTGTGGTTTCAAATTTTTGAGGCGGTATTTTATCATCAATAGACTTAAGCTGAGGATCAATTGATTCTGAGCTAACACTATTGGTAGGTACAGTGTCTTTTAGGATTTGTGTTCCTCTTGGACTAATTTTATTCATTGTTTCATCAAAGGATCTGATTCTATCTTCTCCTTCCTGAAAGAATTCTTGTTCTCTACTAGGGCTCCATTTCCTCTGCTGGAAACCACCAGGGATGACTGGAGAGTCCTGGAAATATTGTCCTTTGTATTTCAAGTCCTGTAGCTGTTGGACTGATGTGGTAAAGATGGAATTTCTTCTTCCATGCCTTGGTGTTCCTGAATCAGATTGGGCTCTTCCATATGCCAAGAATTCTCTATGGCTTGGATTTCTGTTTGATTCCCTCTGATTCAAGTCTCTTCTGAGAGTATGAAATGGCTGTTGAGATTCCAACTTTTCATTTCTTCCAGAATCTTTTGGCAAGTAATAAGATTGACTCATATTTTTTGCCTCATTATTCCAATTTCCTTCCATGATACTCCCATGGTTAAGGTTTTGTTGTCCATACTCCATGTGGAAAATCCTTTTAGGAGTACATGAATATGAGTTATTTTCCCTGCATATGTCCAATGTTTTTGTTGGACTGGGCTGGATTTGGTTTGGGGTGGGACTTTGAGCAGGAGTTTCCTGATAATAAGTCTTTTGTTGGTTATTTGATCCAGAAGGGGGTGGCCTTCTCCCTCTGTTTCTTCTTTGCCAGATTTCTGGCTGATTTCTTGGGTATCCAAGATCTCTGAGAAATGGAGTTGTCATGTTAAAAAATGACAAAAGACAAAAATTCTGTATTTTCCAAGGTTTCTTTACCTTTAAAAGGCCCTTGGACTGATTTCTGCTTTATACTCCTTGGCAATTTGCTTGGGAGTTAGTACTGCCTCCTTGTCTTTGAGGCTGGTACAGATGAATTTCACTGTGATTTTGTCTCAAATGGAATGTATCTTTTCCACTTTGAAAGAAAATGGAGAAGGTTTGTAATTCAATTTGAATAAACAAAATTTCCAATTCCTTACTGTTATTTCTTCTGAGTTTGGTTTGATATTTGAGTTTTAATTATTTATTATTATTATTATTTTATTTTTTATTTTTTGAAGAAATAACAGTTTTGTTTCACTTATTTTTATAAGTAAAGTAGTTAATATTAAAAGTTTATATTATTAAACTTGAATATTATTGATAAGTTATTTACTTATTTTTATTTATTTATTTTTTTATTTTTTAAAAAAATTGATGAATTTTTCCTTAACTTGAGTAGAAAGGATTCTTCTTCAATAATATTCAATTTGAATATTAAAGAATTGAAATAATAATAAAATTATTATTTAAATATTTATTGTTGGTTTACAATAAATATTATGATTTAAATTAATTTTACACAATTTGGTAAAAATTAATTATGCTTTCTATTTAAATATACTATTTGTATATAAAAATAAGTTTGAGAAGTTAATAATAGTTACTTATTATTATCAATTTTCGTGGTAAATTGATAATAATAACTTATTATTATTAAGATTTTTTTTTTTTTTGATTATTTATCAAAAAAAGAAAATTTTAATCAATTTTTCCTCAACTTGAGTAAAAAAAGATCTTCTTCAATAATATTCAATTTGAATATTAAAGAATTGAAATAATAAAATTATTATTTCAATATTTATTGTTGATTTACAATAAATATTATGATTTAAATTAATTTTTACACAATTTGGTAAAAAATATTTTTTTTTATTTAAATATACTGTTTGTATATAAAAATAAATTTGAAAAATTAATAATAATTATTTATTATTATTAATTTTCGTGAAAATTGCAATATAAAGCTTTGAAGAGTATAAATACTCAAAAATAAAATAAAATATATTATTTAATATATTTTGATAAAATACAATATATAAAAAATATATATTATATTTTTATAATATAAGAGATGAAAATTAGTTAAAAAATGAAAAAAACTCGAAATTGTACTTACTTTTATAGTAAAAAACCTTCAAAAATAGTGAAGATGATCCAAAAATCGCCAAAATAGGTCCAGAATAGGTTAAAACAACGGCCAGGCCCCCAAAATGTCAGGGTGAGTCTATGTAGTAGCTCAAATATAGTAAATACAAGCTAGCACTATGACTGTGGCACACAAAAAATAAATAATAAATGAAATCTTCAGGTCCTACTGCTATGTGGTAACAGTGGTGATGAGTCTATTGAGGACCTGGGTTGCAATGCTCTAATATCTTTGACTGTAAAGAAACACTACAATAATTAATTATTTTAATTATATCAATATAATCCTAAGAGTACTACTGGTATAAGACAGTTTTACTACGTAAGGATGTTAATTCATGATAAGATGAGTCTTTTCCAGTGAGGAAAGACCTGCTTTTATCTCCTCTGAGGACTGTGAGAGACTGGTAGGCTCTTCACACGTCTACAGAGTGAAAATTTTCACTCTGGAGGCTGGGTTGTGGTTCTGTACCATCAATTCTGACGTCAGCATAGTCAGAATTGTGGTTTTTGGACCACAAATGATCATTCTGGATCAATACAGGGTGAAAAAACTCTTCACAGGCCACGTCAGCACCATTGTGACGTTTCCAGAGTGTCTGGATGATTAATATTAGTCATTTTGGGCGGGTTTAAGCTTTAAACAACCATTATTTTAAGTATCAAGCCAGTACTGGTTGGTACAGGTTTGGTACAGACCAGTATTGGTCAAAATACTTCCAACCAAGATATCTTGGTCAGTTTTTGAGATATCAAGAAACTAAGAGCACAGAATTGAAGGGCTTAATGAGCTCTTCAATTTGGTATGCTTCATGTTTACCCTCCTTTAAAATAGCAAAAGGTATAAGGGTTTTAAGTTTTTTGGATGTATTTTTGTACATCAGTATGAGGCTTCAAAAACTTCCATACCAGATATCTTCTTCAGTTTGGAAGATATCTGTATTCTGATGATACAGTTTTGTAGGGCTTGATTAGCCCTACAGTTTGGTATATGACACTGTACAGTTGTATGAGTGTATGCCAAAGATACAGGGGTTTGTTTATTTTCTTATTTTCAGAATATCTGTATTTTGGTTATTAAACCTTTGAACCAAGATCCCTCAGTCAATTTAAGAGATACAGAGGTCTAAGGTGTCTCAAATTAAAGCTCTTGTTGAGATCTTTAATTTGGTTATACTTTTGTACAGTTTTGTACAAGCCCTCTTTGACTTTCAGGGGGGTCTTGGTTTTGAAATAAAGGTCATATGGTATCTCCAGTTGTAGTGGTGTTACAACAACATGGATGATATCATTGTGTAGCTCTCTATGTGAGCTTTAATAAAAATACCATTCTGGTATATAATAACTTAAATATGCATAAGTTAGATGAGAGGTGAAAATAAGGGTTTTGCTTATTTGGTCTTATCATTGATAGGGCATATCTTTGTCCTTTCTTATTATATTTGAGGAGGTTTCCTCTTCATAACTTACTTGTATTGGCGATATTTGTCCAATACTCCTCATACCATTACTTATGGTATGTTGGATGTCATGCTGGTGCTCTGTTTTGAGTCACAGGCTGACATGCTCTATGGCGACCTATCTGTTGAATCGAACTCCAGTCTCCTCTCTCAACTTCCAAACTCCCATCAGTAAGTGGGTTGCACCTTCTCCGCCTACTGGTGTTGACCACTTACATCCTTTTGGATGCACTTCTGTAATACACTTACCCAAAGAGAGGCGATCTTCGAAGGTTGGTCCAATGGGGGTCCTGTGTATGTTTTTGGGGAACGTTGAGGGACATCGCAACTTTTGCCTATACAATCCTGAATCGGGAAGAATTCTAATCACTCACGATTTCACCTTCAAGGACGGTGAGGCTTTTTGGCCTTTGTACTCCTCATCCCTTCCCTCGTCTTCTCTCTCTCTACCGTCCAACCTTTCGCTTCCTGCTGACCTCCCTGTTGTATCCATGGCAGAAGTCTCTGAGGACGTCACTAGCCCAGGGGTGGTAGAAGCACTGTGTAACGAAGGGGAGAATGAATCCACTGAGGCGATCGAGGTGTGTCTTCCTCAGCCCGTTGTCGAGATGTGTCCTCCTCAGCCCAGTGTCCCCCTTGAAAAACCCTTGCCAAAAGGCTGGACGTACGAACCGGTGGCTGAGACGGCCCCCAAAGATGTCACAAGTGCAATTTCTATGGATAATGTTGTCTCTGGAAGACGCTCCAGGGCACCGCCAAATCGATTTGCTGGGGCGGTAGTTGGCTTGGTTCCTTGTTCATTTGGGGAGGCCATGGCATCTTCAAAATCAAGCGCCTGGCTTAATGCGATTGCGAAAGAATTCGCCAGTCTTGAACGACACCAGGTGGTTAAGGAGGTCAGTCGGGGAAAGAACCAACGGCTGTTGGACACCACTTGGGTTTTTCGCGAGAAAACTGATGCTGAAGGAAATGTCACTGAAGAAAAAGCCCGTCTCTGTGTAAAAGGGTTTCGTCAGATAGAAGATGTGGATTTCCATGAGACTTTTGCACCCACTGGTCGGTTGGCTACTTTAAGGTACTGTGCAAGCAACGACTTCGACATTCAGCAGATGGACGTGAAGACTGCTTTCCTTCATGGTGATTTGGACGAGGAGATTTTCATACAGATTCCCGAAGGCTACACCCCGACGATGAAAGGGGAAGTGTGCCTGAAGCTAACCAAATCACTCTATGGGCTCAAACAAAGCCCAAGAAACTGGTACCTTCGTATCAAGCGGTTCTTTACAGAAGCCGGTTTTCGTCCATCAGCTGCTGATCCCTGCTTTTTCATAAAAACAGGTGGAGAGCCTTGTTTTGTTTTTCTTCATGTCGACGATCTTGTCATTGGCGGTCAAAATTTACATAAGTTTAAAGAGAAAATAATCTCGACCTTCGAAATGAAAGATTTGGGTGAATTAAAGTACGTTTTGGGAATGAAAGTAACCAGAAACAGGTCAATGAGGACTATCTCTCTATCTCAAGAACTGTACGTCGACAATCTCCTCAAAGACTTTGGCATGCAAGATTGCAAGCCGGCATCTACTCCTCTCATCCCTTCGTCAAGACTGGATCCAATTGGTAATGGTGACGTCAATCCTGCTGGTATCAACTACAGAAGGGCTGTGGGACTACTGAACTACTTGGTCTCCTGCACAAGACCCGACATTGCGTTCGCCTCATCTTGCTTAGCCCAGTTCCTCAATGCTCCGAGCATTGAGCATGAGAATGCCTTCAAGCATGTTCTTCGATATTTGAAGGGGACCAAGGGTTTGGGAATCACATTGGGGAATGTGACTGACAATTCACTCATAGTGGCATTTTGTGATGCGGACTGGGGTTCGAATTACGATTCAAGGTCATTCTCAGGGAGCTGTGTGTTCTGTTACGGTCTGGTCGGCTGGAAAACGTCAAAACAAGAGGTTGTGGCTCTATCATCTACGGAGGCTGAGTATTGATCCGTATCAAGCTTCTGTCAAGACATCAGCTGGTTGCTGGAATTAACCAACAATTTTGGCCTCACGTTGAAAGGCAAGTTATTATGCGACAATCAGGGAGCTCTCTCCCTTCTCAAGAACCCTTTGTATCAACATCGAACTCGACATATCAAACTCCGATTGCACTGGTGTAGGGAATTATTCAATGCGGGGCACATTCAGGCCGAGTATGTCAGCACCACCAATATGATGGCTGATATAATGACAAAGTCCCTACCTCGTCAAACTCACGCAACTCATCGTGCTTCTCTGGGTATTCAAGATGTGCAAGATTGAGCATAAGGGGGTGTTAATGTAATCTTCATTGACGACAATAGCACACTCTGATCATGTATCCTTACCAAACAGGTTTATCTAAATTTTCATTTTATTATCGCTAAGAGTAATCACAAGTCCCGTTCGTAATAACGCGGACTTTAAATCTGTAACTACTATATATAGAGCAAGGAGATTCGAATAGCTGAATCTTCATCCAGCTATTCGTTTCTTACTCCTTGAACTTCTTTGTAACTCCCTGTTCCTGACTCACTTGCGAATCTATTGAGTCTTTTAGGTATGCTCTACTCTTGCAATCCAGCTATTTGTTTCTTACTCCTTGAAATTCTTTGTAACTCCCTGTTCCTGACTCACTTGCGAATCTATTGAGTCTTTTAGATAGCACAGGAGCTATCTGTTGACAAAGAGTGATTCTCTAAGATTAGGACGTTGTTTCTCCTCCTTCCCCTGGTATTATTTAGACTTAGTACTTTCATCATGTGTCTCCTGGTTAACCCAACAGGCAATGATGAAGTTAACCCTGGATTTAAGTGTTGATGATAAAAGGCACTAATCTGTGATGAAGTGTCAAGGGAAAACAAAAAAGAGTTATAGTAGTTCTGTCTCCATTTATTCTTTCTACATCAAATATCTCTATTTGTGCCTTTGATTGTGAGTCTGTCTACCACCATTGGTTTAGGAGGAGTGATAAGGTAATCTCGTGTGTTCATCAGTTGCATTTGAAGTAGTTTATTAATCTTTCTACCAGTAGTAGGATTCATAGTCTTAATATCTATATAATCTCTCCAATAGAAGTACAAGTTATACTAGGTCTTGTCAGGTAACAGTTGATTCTGTATTTAGTGATCTTAACCCAATACTTACCGTTGTGTGTTAAAGACCATCCTCAGCTGTGTTTATTAATACTAGGATATTGTTACTAGACTAATAATTGTTATCACATGTATTTCCATTTATCTACTATAACTAGCTTACTACGTCGAGCTTACAATTGTTCTCTTGTTAAGCTACTATTACTGCTACTGATTTTATTGAGTTCATCAAAGCAATAAACATCTTAAACCAAAACTCTTGCAAACCATTCCCAACAATATTACCCAATCTAAATAAAAACCAAATCAATCAAAAGGACAAGTGATTTAAAAATAACTCAATTAGTTTTATGTTCGATTAGGCTTGAAATTTTTTTGATAAATACACTCACTCACCTCATTGAGTTATCATCATGATTGCAGCCAATAAACAAATGAATGAAATTGATTTCGTTGTTGGAATCAGTATTGGAGTTAATTACAATAACAAGCCAAAATTCAAAAAATAAACCTGAAAAAAGTCCAAATATTGCTCAAATAGTGAAACAAAAATTTTGTTGGTGATTTGGAAAGTCCTTTGAAATTTCTACAAGACATCAATGGAAATTGATGAAAAGAAAAAAACCAAGTATGACGTGATTTGGCAAAAAGAGAAAGAAAGAAAACGAGGAAAAGTAGGGGGGGCCACGGGCGGAAATGTAAAACCTACGTGTTCGGCTCTTTCTTGTAGCTCATTATACACGTTTAAGCTGACTAAAAAGGAACAGAGATAGAGGTGTTTGATCAGCTCAGTGGACCTTGTCTGTTGTTTGTAGTTAGTATTTGGGTCTCATTATTTAAGTTTTTTTGTATTTTTGTTCTCGAGAAGCGTAAGAGAGTGAGTACTTCTATTATTGTCTGAAGTTGTGACCACTATTGTTGTACTTCCGAAACCGTTACCCCTACAAGGGTGAATCCATCTCTTGGACCAGTTTTAATTGTGTTGTTTCGACACCTCTTTTTGGTTTAAGGCATCCACATGGCCAGCTAGTTACAAAAGTAGCTGAAAAGTGCAAATAAAATCCCTTGAGAATAGCGCAAAACAAAAGAACAACAGCCAATGTGTTGGGATAACCGCTGCTCTTCAAGCCTTGAAACAAAAAGATTGTGGAGCAGCAGAGTACTATCCGAATTTCAAACTTGTTGGAGTGGTTGCCCGCCGTCGTTTCGATAGATTCCTGGAACAGTGCGGTGAACTTCGCAAGGAGTGCAGTCGTGGGCCATTAGCCCACTGTTTCAATTGGATCTATTGTAATAGTACTCAAACTTTGAGGAGTGAGATAGAAGGTGCGTAAGACTCAACTCCTTACAGCTTTCTTGTCTTCATAACATTTCCACCTGAAGAAGAGTTCCGGCTTGCAAGTTGATGCGGAAGAAGTGGCGAGATTAGCCAAGCGTTTGGTCTTGTGCTCTGAAATCAAAACATCACAACCAGCGCCAGTCCACCCAAGTCAGTTGTGGTGTCCTCTTCTTGAATTCAGCCCTCACCTGAAGTCAAGCGAAAATTATTTTCCAAGGTTGGAATTGGGTTTTCTTAATCTTCATCTCTTACTCAAAATTTGACTAGATCCAACCAAGTTTTGTATCCACCCAGAAAAACTATTCAACTATTTTGAACCAACTCAAAGGGATTGTGAAATTTTTACTCTTTTTCATTTCTTTCTGACAATAATCAGCCCTACATATGCCTGCATTTAAAACCCAACGCGGCTTAAATTCTTTGTTGGTGTGTTGGGGCGTTAGCATCATTTGTGTACTACAGATGGTGGCAGCAGAATTGGATCTGGAGAGCCTAGAGGACGTGTTTCATGAAGGTTACTATGACACGGTGCACGCTGCGCAATCAACTTTTAATCCTTATTCAACATTAAAGATTGAAGAGGCAGCAAGGAAGAGCCATCCCATTTCAGAGGATCAACCTGTTGTCTCGACGCAAGAACTTGACGCTTCAAAGGGTCATTTCTTAGCTCAGTCTTCGCGTGCGCAAATTGACTCTTAAGTCTTTTTTAATACAATTCCTTGTTTTTCCGCGGGAAATTCATTTAAAGATTAAATCCCTTGGAGATCTTGCTCTTTTCCAATCAGAACTGCCGTTCTCACAGGAGTCAGAATCATCTTTTAGAACTTCACAAAGCTCATTAAACCATTTCAGAAGTCATGATGGGCCACATTCATTTTCAGGCAAGCCAACAAGAATCTAATTCTTGACTAAATTAATCGCTAAGGCTTTTTTTTGAGATTATTAGAGCCAAAACTCACCTTCCTGGCTGGAATTTCCGAACCTGCCCAGATCTTGACCAAGAAGTCATGGAGACGTGAGTACAAAACGTTTCATCACATCTTTCGAGTCAAATTTTCTCAAAGTTACTCTCTAATTCAATCATGTAATTATATGGCTCTAGAATCGAAAAGACGTCCGAAAGAACCTCAAGAGACAGAAAAATTGCCAGACCTTAGCGTGATCTACGCCAACACATTTGTTCTCATGGGTGAAAAGATCCCTTCAATTTTGCGTGAAGGGGAGGCCCCTATTGAAAATGGCCAAGTCTTCAGAAAGATGTTCCAGGATTTAAACCAAGAGTTTCTGGAGAAAACCCAAAAACAGATCGTCAAAGAGGGCTTTGTCTACTTCCAATACCCAAACATGTCTCGAAAATGCGAGGATCTATTTACTGGTATAGGCACTTTGAATCATGAGCTTATGGAAATATTGTCCTGTGATAATGACATCTCTTTGAGGGATGAAGAAGTAGATAAATTTAAAAAATACTTGCGCGACTGGTTCACGTTATTATTTGAAGAGGGTCCTTCATTTACGTCGAAAAGCTTGTATCTTGATGATGAGTTCAGGGAAAACCTTTCAAAATATCTTCAAGGTCATGTACCCCAATCGTCTTTGAACCCGATTCCTGTAAGACATAAATTTAAAAACTTTCACCGTGAAGCACAAACAAACGTTTCAGGTACTGGACTGTTAGCGGCTCAAGTGTCGGTTGACATTTTAATTGACTATTACAAGACGGAAAATGAAGAAAAATTCGAAAGTTTGTTTGAAACCAAATTGACTTTCTTGAGTTGTTTAAACAAAATATGGACCCGTCGACATTATTCATCAAAAGGTCATTGGAAATCGCAAAGCGACGAATGGCTCAAAAAATCCTCACTTTTCCCTTGGAATCAAGGTGGAAAATATCAATATGCACCTGAGTTGAGAAAGCTTATTATGAACACAAGATATCGGAAAAATGCGTTTCCATTTTACAAAACAAAGAAAAGCTTTAGTGAAAGTATAGGCGAAGCTTCAACAGAGGTGGCCAAGGTTGAAAGCAAAGCGAAGAGAGCGTGGTCGAAAACTAGACAGGATCAAGTAAATAACCAGAAACATAGAAAACAAAAGCGTTCATGCTCGAAAGAACCCACTTGGAGAGAAATGAAGTGATGTTCCTTTTTCCCTTCTGGTTGGTACCGCATGCCACACACTCCAACGTCTTTTCTCTATAAATAATATATAGCTTCCTTCGGATTTCACCTACGAGCTTTCAATAAGTACTTTATGAGAATACGGGGGTTCCACCCTTGCTATTGTTAGAGTAGCACGGTCAAACACGTTCTTTTACCCCTGAAACTTCCTTATTCTTACTCATCCGATATACTGTAATTATTTCTATTATGTTTGCTTTTTTGTCATCATTCAATGAAATACTTGAATAATAACCTGTCAAAGGTTGCTGCAACCTAGGTTTGGTACAGCGAAGGTGAAGATCAACACTGAAATCCAGCGAAGGGACTCATGCCTCTTTTATATCAAGATACTACTCTATGGAGGATAAAAGAAAACTCCTTTTGTTTTACTTTTCTGAAAATAACAACAACTTTCTATTTTTGTTTGAAGATAAAAAGTTGATCAGACCCTGCAAAAGTAAAATTTCAAGTCAGTTTGAATAAAATCTACGAAACACTTAATTTTTTATTTTCTAGAAAATTTGGAAAAGTTGTAGGTCTATTTTGAGCAATTATATTAATACTGAATGCAACAAAATTTTTGTGACAAGTCGCAAAAGGGGAAATCAAGTTACACCCAGAATCTGGTAAATCGAGGCAGGAATTGCAAAAAAAGATATTGATAAGCTTGATTATCAAACTTGGAAAATTGTTAAGCTTTTCCTCAGGATCTTAGTCTGAGAAAAAATTGATTTTGTTGAAACTGATTGGGTATCATATGATATGAGTATTAGCTCCCACACACCATGAAAAAAAAACTACCCACGCCAATGGGGGTAGCAGGTCCAACCCAGGTCCAATCTGCTTTTAATCTGGGTTCAAACCTTGGTTTTAACCTTGGAATAATTTTGCAGATGCTTTCAGACACAGCTTTGGTTATTCAGAATTTTACTCAATTAAAATGGAAGATTATGGATTTCCCATGATTTTTGTTTGTTAATTCATACCTTATTTATCCATGATTCATTAGTACAAGAAATTATAGAAATACTCTAATTTCCATAAGAAAAAAGAACTTCTCTCATAATAATTTGTGAAACAAATTCCCCATTAATTTCATTGTATTTTATATCTTGAATAATTAATTCCCTTCACATGTTGCCTCCATTAAAAAGCATTATGTTTAACATCTATTTGGAGGAAGAAACTCAATTTTTACAAAATAATTCATGAAAATAATTGAACATTTTCCATATGAATCATCAGTTCTATTATTTTTTCTCATGTCTTACATAATTTAGATATCTTGTGGAATTTATATGACATTATTTATAGAATTTTTAGATAAAGAAGTTTTTTTTGTAATTAATATCTACTATTGTTTTTGAATAAATTATTCCCATAAGTGCTTTAAGATTACTTTCATTATATTAATTTTCATGAGTCTGGTTCAGTATTTTTTTGGAATATTTGTAATCTTCCCCTTATTATTGGAGATGATGATTTAAATTATATTCCTGCAGATCTGTAAAAATTTTTCTATTTAATACAAGATTCCAATTATTAAAGATTTTTTCCACTTAAGCCTCCTTACATGTTTAGCTTCATTATCCTTCAAGTATAGAAATATGCTTGATTAAAATTTCATAATTTCAATTGTTTTATTGTGTAATTATTATGAACACTAAATACATTTTTTAATATATTTCCTATTCAAACATTTTGAAAATTGCAGTATTGAATTTTTACATTTTCCATTTGTTGTCCAACCTTCTTCATCATTTTTCTCAGGTATGTATTCCCACAATTTTTAAGTTTTATTTTTTATTTTTCTTCTTAGTAATAACTATATTGATTATGGAAATTCCCTTGAAAAAGGCACAAATAATTCTCAAGATCAATTTGTATTGAAGGAACCAATGACATTATATTTATTGAATTTCACTTTTCTTGAATTTTTCATTTTTTTAAATTTTCAATTTTGTGTTCAATTTTGGGTTTTATTCAGAGATACTTGATCATCAGAGTGAAAACTTTTTTTTCATTTTTTCTAACTTTTCAATTTTTGGGAATTTTTCTGAATTTTTTTCATTTTCTTTCCCTTTTTTTATTTTTTTTCATTTTTCAAAGGTTTTTTTATTTTTTTATGTAATTTAATTTTATGTGATTCAGTCTTTTATTGAATTTTAATTTATTTTTGTCTTTTTTTCATGTTAATTTTTGTGGACTTATTTTTTTTAATCTTGTCAATATTTTATTGTTTTGTGATTTGTATTTTTTTGATATTCTTATACTTTTTCAATTTGGGGTATATATTTTTTATTTTTTTCAGCTACTATATTTCTTTGATATTTATAATTTATTTTATTTTTAGGGTATTGGTAAAACACGTAAGGGGTTCCCTTGGCCCATTTCAATTAAAAATGAAACACCACCATGCCTGTATTGGTCCAAAACATGCCCACAAAAGGGTTTTCCCCCCCAAAACCCCTCTAACTCCCAATTGTTTCAGATTTTATTGCCCAGCCCCCCCAAATAATCCACACAATCCCCCCCAAACAATTTTTTTTTGAAAAACAGCCTTACCAAAGAATTGTTGCAAGGCTTTTCACACTTGTTTTCTTTTTTTTCCCCAAAGACTGCATTTTCTACCACAACAAACTGCTTTCAAGCATTTAAATTTCCAATTTTCAACATTCCTTCATCCATTCATCCCACATTTAAATGGCTTTTTTCACACTTAACCACTTCTTTTAATTTTTCATACCTTTTTTAACTTCTTTTTCACCTTTTGGAAGGTTCTTACCCCTTTCCAAATCCCCAAATCCCCCTTTTTTCAAATTTATACATCTTTTTCGCTCAAAAATGCTTCAACCCCCCACTGAAGGTCAATTTCAGACCCTTGAGCTTTTTGGGTAGCATGTGCATAATGTTGCAAGGGCTCATGGGTATGCTGTGTCCACCTTGAGGTCCAATATGACCCACAACCAAAGTGAAATAGGTTGTGACAGGTCTGGGAGCCCAAAAGCCAACAAACACCCCTCCAAAACATTCACTTCAAGAAAGCTTGACTGTCCTTTTAGAATTTATGCCAGAAAATATGCCAAGAGTACCACTTGGACTCTTAAAGTCAAAAATCCTGAACATAGCCATGATGCCACTGAAAATATCATGGCACATCCTGCTTTCACCAAATTCAATGAGCAAGAAACATCCCAAATTGCTCACCACTGCTTCTTCCAAGGCAAATTCAGGCCCACTTATGCAGCCAGAGGGAGTCTGACAGGCCTGTAATCCTTCAAGAAATTTACAACCAAGTCAAGAAAATCAAGAAAGACAAACTTCAAGGCAGAAGGCCTATTGATGCTCTTATTGACACTCCCAAAGAAGAAAATTTTGTTTGGTCCCCTGCAAGGGATGCTGAGGGACACATTACCTCTGTAAGGTTTGTCTATGAAACTCTGGATAATAGTAACAATATCAAGAATACTATGACTGTCCTCAGTAGAAATATATAATATAAGAAAATATTATAACCACAAATTTAAATAACATTATTAAAAATAATTATATAAAAAAATAAATTTAATTATTATTATATAAAATAATAATAAAAAAATTTAATAATTATAATAAATTATAATTATTATATTATTGTTATAGTAACTGACAATTATAACAATAAGAAGTCTAAAGCTCTTAATGAGACAATTACACAGGGAAAATATAAATATTTGACCACTTATAAATAATAAATAAATATTATTTATAAAAGAATCATAAAAAACTGTGCAGAAATAATTCTGATAGAAAAATTCTATATAAAAAAACTAATAATAGATAAAAAAAAATATAGAATTTTATAGAAAACTTACTTATAATATTTATTTAATACAACAAGTCAAACAACAACAGTTATTATATTAAGTAATAATTATAAGTTAAAAACACGCCAAAAGTCAATATTTTAAATGATAAAACAACTTTTAATAATAAAAAATATGATTAAAGAGTTTTTGAGACGAATTTGTGGATTTTTGAAAGATATTTTAAAGACAATAGTTTTATAAGATAAAATATATTATAGGTAATTACAACAATAATCTGATTTCTATGATTTAAATCCTTTAATTTAATATTTATAAAAAATGAAATACTTAAGAAATACTTTAATAATAAGATTTTATATATAATAAAACTTTACCTGTTTAAATGTCTAATACGATTGGATTGATAATTGCTGATGGACAAAAATAGTGATGAAAAGAATCTTCTTATGTCTACAGAGCAGCTCTCATGATTCATACTGGATATAGAGGGAGTGCACAAATCAAAACTGAAAAACCATGCTTGAAAATAAAGTTCCTAGCTTAAGGTAACTTATTTTTAATTTCAATTTAAAGTCACCAGTGTCATTCTTGACTCCAAGTAACTTTAATCCTCATTTAAGTTGATTATTTTAAGTTTTAATATAAAATAAGTCTATTTATATTAACGTTCATCACATAAACAACTTAAAAATAGAGTTACAAGCAGAAATCTCTTGATCTCAATTTTTAATTAATTTTTAAAGAAATCTTAATTTTCTTTAAGTATATTTAAAAGAGTAAATTTCCAGGCTAATTACCCAAGAAATCTGTTTATAAAGGATACTTAAAATTTGATTTATATATAGATTATATAAAATTGTAAGCTGTGTGAAAATTTTAAGAAAATCCATCAAGGATTGGATGTTAAATAAATTTTTGAAGCTATTGCTATTTTTCCACATAAAATAGAAATACACACTAAACCTTAACTTTTGATAAGGTTTTAATGCTTGTAAATTTAAATTTTTAAGCTTATTTAAGCTTTGACAGGTCTCAAAACTTTAATTTCAAACCTGCATATTTGGATTTACCCTTTGGCAGCTTGAAATTCCTGTCCAAACTGGGATAAAACCAGTTTGAACCTTAAGGTTGGATCAAAGTCTAATCTTAAAGTTTAAATAAGGTTGAAAATCCTCCAATACATGTGGAAAACTTTAATTAAATCCTTGCAGATCCAAAAAGTTGGGTACCCCAGCTCTGTTTGGTCTTTTTCCTTTGTCCCACCTTTGTGCCTGGATTTTGCCCTTTTATTTATTTAAAGCCATACTATGGCCTTAAACACTTTTAAATTGAGCTCATGCAGGATTTACAGTCTGTATGGAAAATCCTTAGCCAATTCAGTAAATATACTTAACACCTCAATTTTAACTAAAATTTTGGTAAGTTTTCATGAACCTTATGCAAATTTAAATTTAAGCCTATTTAAGCTTAAATTTAACAATTTTAAAAAAATGTTAAAAAAGTTACATTAGTACTGTGAGATTGTTAAATCTTCAAATAACATAAGAAATAAGCCTTTTTGGGTATAACACCCCATGGGTGTACCCTAGGTTATTTTTGGTGTAGAATCCAAAAATGAGGTAAGAATCATAACTTTGTCTATCCACACAAAGGTTATACTTATTCTTTGTTATTATTTATTTTAAATTCAATTAAAAAGTCTGTTGAGGACTAAATCAGCTGTATATAAAATCATTTGTGGCTTTATGGGTTTTTTATACATACCTCACAGGCTCACAACCTCCTTGTTTTTCACTCACCCCTTTGCCATAAAACTCCTTCATGGCTTTCCTAATGTCATTCTTATGGATTGTAATTATCAAACCAATAAGTACAAAATGCCCCTTTTCATATTGTTGGGTTCTGCTCAACCAATAAGACCTTTTCTGGGGCTTTTTGTTTGATGAAGAATGAAACTGAACCCTCATATACTTGAGCATTAAATCCATACATAGAAAGGTCCTCAACAACACCAATCTTGTTCCCCCTCCAGTAATTGTTATTGATGGAGATTTGGCCTTGAAAAACTCTCTTAAGAAGCTCTTCCAAGACTCCAAAGTAATGTTATGCATTTGTAACATCAATAAAGAGGTATCTCCTCATTGCATGAAGAAAATTGGTCATGGCACTGATTTTGAGAGTTTTATGGGCCTCTTGAATCAAGTAATATACTTTTATCTTCCACTTTATTTCACTTTTTTTCTAATTATTGTTTTTATTAATGACTTTGGGATTGATTTCTCAGGTTATGTATTAATCCACTGGAAAGTCTTTCAAAGACAACTGGAAGACACTTCAAAAGCAAGTCAAAAATAGTGAAGTCTTGCAATATTTGGAAAATACCTGGCTTCCTCAAAAGGAGTATTATGGGCCAGTCTGGACCAACCACCATTGCCACCTGGGTGTAGGCTACACCTCCAGAGCTGAACGTGCTCATGCCATGGTTAAACTTTGGCCCCAAAGGTCCAATGCTACTCTCCTAGAGGTAGTTAGGTCTCTCCACATGGCATTCAGGAAATAATTTATTTAGATCTTCAACAGAATCTCCAAAGAAGTAATTGTCCATGTCAAGAATTTTCCTCCACACATCTGTGCTCTCAATGGCAAGGTGTCTCATTATGCTCCTCAGATGGCCTTTGAAAATTTCAAAACCAAATTTCCTCCCAATGAAAAATTCACCAACAAATATAACAACTATCAACACATTCCTTGAAAGCATCAGACCCAAAAGGCATTTTGCAAGTGCCAAAGGCTTGATTTATCAGACTTACATCCTCAGTGGCATTTGACTCTGCCTGTGAGGGTTTTGTAACTTCAAATTCTTACTTTTTTTCCTTTTTAGCTGATTGTCTTTGTAATATTCTTCTCAGACTGGTTTTCAAGGTGATGATCAAAGTGTTGACAAAGAAAGAAAGAATGAAGCCAAGAAAATATTTGAAGATATTTGGGAAGACCTTTTTCAAAGACCAATTGCAGAAATCACCCCAATCCTTCAACATTTTCAAGATGTTTTGACTGGAAAAGGCCCATTTGATCAAATTCCCAAGAGTCAAGAGGATGATGAATATTATGAATACCCACTAGAATGCAATAATATCTGTGGAAGACCTCAAAGAGCCAAGAATAAAAGTAAAAATAAAAACAAAAGAGAACCATCAAGATTTGAAATTATTGAAAGTCAATCCAAGAGAAGAGGAAGATCCCCATCAAAAGTGACCAGTACAAAAACATCAAGATCACAGTCAAGTGTCCCCATTCCAATTATGGAAGTGGACTCATCTGGAAGTTCTGAAGATTATGAGGCCTCATTATCAAAACCAATCAGTTCATCAGATTCACTACCCTCAGAAACTGAATTAAATAAATCAAAAGTCACCCTTTGAAGTTCCAGTAGATTGGAAATTGAAAGCAAAACCTCACAAAAAGAATCACACAAGCCTGCTACTAGTTTGCAGATATATGATATATGATGCAATTGACTTGCCCTGTGAGCATTGTCAAAGCAATTATCACACAAGTGATGAATACTCAAAGGTGTTTGGAAGTTTCTGATTCTTTTTAATGTATTTTTCTCTTGTTTATTTTGATATTCATTCATCTTTTAACCTTATTTTATCAGATACCTGGCTCAGAAGACTTGCCCAAGTTGAGATTGAACTACAATTTCAAGGCCATCAATGTCCAGGGTTATGGAAACTGTGGCTACAGAACAGTATCCCACTAAATTTAAAAGACTCAAGATCAATGGAATTATGTCAGAGGTGACTTTCCAGAAATTAAACAAAATGAAGACTTTTATGAAGCCATGAAAGCTTTAGTTCCCTTAGTATCCTCTTATTTGGAAACAGTTGAATGGTATAAATATGTTGGCCAGGCTCCAAAAAGAAAGTGGATTTCCATGACTGACATGGGGAATCCAATTGCAAATAAGTATCAAAAACCAGTTTTCTTTTATTCCACAGTCCAATATTTTTCTTTTTTACCTTGTTTCTGTCCTCCAAATGATAATCCCCCCATTTCCATCTGCTTCTTGGATAGCTGTTATCATTTTGTTCTTTTGGATATAATCATTTCTAAAGTTTATCCACTACCCCCCATTACTGTGAATTGGGAATTTCATCGCCAACCACAAACCCTGGGGTGGGCTGATAAATTTAAGAAACACAGGATGTTATATTTGTCCAATCTTCCTCCCCCCTTAGAAAAGACCAACTATTTTGGAGGTTAATTCAGATTGATCAATTTTTGCATATACAATTTATCCCAATTATCCCCCTCCTCAGTCCTATTTCTTGCATAAATCCCCCTCAGTCTACTTTATTATCACACATGTGGCACTTTTTTACTTAAAAATAGTCATATTACAAGCAAGAAGAGAAAACATTTGAAAAAAACACTTATTGCACCTTCACTTGTTGTCCCACCAAAAGAATTCCCCCAATTCATGGGCTTCTGGTTCTTTATTGTCCAGATTGAACCCTTCATTCTAAAAGAAAATTGAAGGAAATTTATAAGTGGGAATTTTTTATATTAATTTTTTGAAAATAGTCATATTACAACAATGGGAAAAAACACTTTTTGAAGCTTCACTTATCCCACCAAAGAAAATTCCCAAAATTATGTGATTCTGGTTATTAATTCTCCATAGCAAACCCTTCATTTCAAAAAAACAAATGAAGAAAATACATAAGTGGAAAGATTTTAAATGAATTTTCTAAAAAATATGCCATTTTGTCATATTTGCCAAATTTGAAAAATTTGGCCAAAAGAAATATGAAAACAATTATGGATATTGAAACCCCATGTTGGGAAAAATATGGAAAAAAAAAAATTGAAAAATATCTCAAAACTGATCCTGAGGATTTTTTTTTGAAAAATAATGTCACTTAAGTGTTTTTACCATAAAATTCTGTGTTTTGGCCATAAATTGTTAAAAACACCCAAGGGATTGCATGTTTTACTAAAAGCTTATGTGTATTTACCAACACGCCATTTTTATTTTATTTAATTTCATTTAGTTTTTATTTTATTTTATTTTATTTTATTTTATTTTATTTTATTTTATTTTATTTTATTTTATTTTATTTTATTTTATTTTATTTTATTTTATTTTATTTTATTTTATTTTACTTTATTTTACTTTATTTTACTTTATTTGACTTTATTTTACTTTATTTTACTTTTTTTTTCATATTTTTATTTTATTTTGATTTTATTTTATTTTATTTTATTTTATTTTATTTTATTTTGATTTTATTTTTATTTTATTTTGATTTTATTTTTATTTTATTTTTATTTTATTTTGATTTTATTTTGATTTTATTTTGATTTTATTTTTATTTTATTTTTATTTTATTTTTATTTTATTTTTATTTTATTTTTATTTTATTTTTATTTTATTTTTATTTTATTTTTATTTTATTTTTATTTTATTTTTATTTTATTTTTATTTTATTTTTATTTTATTTTTATTTTATTTTTATTTTATTTTTATTTTATTTTTATTTTATTTTTATTTTATTTTTATTTTATTTTTATTTTATTTTTATTTTATTTTTATTTTATTTTTATTTTATTTTTATTTTATTTTTATTTTATTTTTATTTTATTTTTATTTTATTTTTATTTTATTTTTATTTTATTTTTATTTTATTTTTATTTTATTTTTATTTTATTTTTATTTTATTTTTATTTTATTTTTATTTTATTTTTATTTTATTTTTATTTTATTTTTATTTTATTTTTATTTTATTTTTATTTTATTTTTATTTTATTTTTATTTTATTTTTATTTTATTTTTATTTTATTTTTATTTTATTTTTATTTTATTTTTATTTTATTTTTATTTTATTTTTATTTTATTTTTATTTTATTTTTATTTTATTTTTATTTTATTTTTATTTTATTTTTATTTTATTTTTATTTTATTTTTATTTTATTTTTATTTTATTTTTATTTTATTTTTATTTTATTTTTATTTTATTTTTATTTTATTTTTATTTTATTTTTATTTTATTTTTATTTTATTTTCATTTCATTTTCATTTTATTTTTATTTTATTTTTATTTTATTTTTATTTTATTTTTATTTTATTTTTATTTTATTTTTATTTTATTTTTATTTTATTTTTATTTTATTTTTATTTTATTTTTATTTTATTTTTATTTTATTTTTATTTTATTTTTATTTTATTTTTATTTTATTTTTATTTTATTTTTATTTTATTTTTATTTTATTTTTATTTTATTTTTATTTTATTTTTATTTTATTTTTATTTTATTTTTATTTTATTTTTATTTTATTTTTATTTTATTTTTATTTTATTTTTATTTTATTTTTATTTTATTTTTATTTTATTGTTATTTTATTTTTATTTTATTTTCATTTTATTTTTATTTCATTTCTATTTTAATTTCATTTTATTTTCATCTCATTTTTATTCTTATGTTTTTTCATTTCTTTAATTTTTTTCAAGGGTGCAGAAACTAAAAGGCAGTGTAAAAATACAGATTTGATGTGAGCCTTGAGGCATATTTTACATACCCTAATAGGAAAAAAGTATCTTTAAAATAAATTCTGAACTATGCATAACCTATAGGTCATGCATATATTCAAAATTCATCATTTTTGATTTCAGAAAACATCAATAACTTTTTTGTGAGTAGGTAAGTCCATAGATTCAACTCCAGATTTGGATTCTAGACAGAATTTCACTCAGGGTAGCTCCATAGATTGAATGATCTTAAATTAACTCCATGAGGTGGTAATATGGAAGATACTTCAATACCACATCATCAATACTACATAAAAGAATTGTGAAAATGTTTGTTTTTCTCAATATCACACCAAAATAATGGGAATGTGAGGAATCCCATGTTACATATACACCAAGAATAGTGTTATGCATGTTTGTGGCACTTGATATTATGGTATTCTTACACAAAGCTTTGATACACCCTCAGTGGATATCAGTCTTGAAGCCTGAATTTCTATTTTTGAGGTGAAAATAGCTAAGGGGGGCAAAAGACATCAAAGAGAGCCAGGGTACCCAGCTTCTGAGGCCTCTGAGGCATAGATAGCTCTCACGCTTGGATACATGGCTAATCATGGCCCAATTAGTATACTAAAACCTTTTGGGAACCTAGTTACCAAGTTAAAATCTCTTTCAATCATAAGAAAATTGCAAATAAGCTACTATTTTGATGTGACAGAGAGGTAAAGAGAAACTTAGTCTCCTGTAACCATGTAAATTATTAATTATTTTACATATATAAACCTTAAAAGAGTCAGTAAAACCCCTTTTGGACTAGTATCCATCAATTTACCTTATAGCAACTTGCCATACTGTGATATTTGCAATTCTACTTAGAAATGAGGTAAAATCTGCAAAAATTCATTAAAAGAACAATTATTATTGAATATTTCTGAACGTTTTAGGAAAAATGAAAAATGGTTTGACTAATAAAGAAACCAAGAAGAATTGTTGTTTAATGAGTAAAATTAAAAGTTTTACTTACAGTCCATTTTTGATGATTCCATGTAAAATACTGAATATTCAAAAATTCACAGAAAATAGAACCTGAGATTAAATTTCCAATAACATTGATAAATTTTGGAAATCAATGTTTTTATTGAAATAAAAGAATACTTACAGTTTTTACTCCTTTTATTCTTAACCATAAATGGGTTGGTAGTCACATAAAAGCATTAATTAAGTAATTATTGTAATCTTATGTGACAACAAATGATGCAATCAATAATCCAAGAAGGATTTTTTTTTCTCACTAGCTGGTTTTTCATTTTGCTCCATGGCACGCCTCTGTGAGATATATTTGACTTAAAAGAGGCCTCCTCTTGCTGTTTTTTTCCAAATCATCTCATTATCCAATTATATCTTTGTTATCAACAAGTAAGTATTAGTTAAACATTTCTTAAGTATTTGAGTTCTTTCAGAATAAATAAGTAATATGGTTAAGTCACAGAGATCAACTATATATTGATTTAATACTGCTATAAGTCAATTTTGATCCCATAAATCCACAATTCATCTGCCTAATCTCTCTACCATATTCTTTCCAAGGTCCATTGAATATTAGTGAGTAATTTATTATTAATTCTTAAAGTTTGTCTCCAGAATTCTTTTTCTTCAAGAATTATATTTACAATTATTCTTGTAAAAAATAATTATATATTAAAGTAATTTTATCATTTTAATAGAGAAGTTTTATTATTTGAATACTTCTTGTAATTTATTCTTGTAGAAAACTACTTCTTACTGCTATATTCACTAGTGGTGTATAACAAGTAAAAGAAAGATTAATTAATTATTAATTAAATTGTGGCTATAATCATTTTATTATTATATTTCATAAGAACATTCATAGTATTGCTAATTAATAATAATATTATCAACAATTTCATAGACACATCTTACACTTGGGGGCTTGGCCATGTTTGTTGAGCCTTGCACCCTTAATTAATATCTTTTTAAGCCCCAAAATATATTGATTTAATAATTTTTTTATTTCAATTTTCAGTTAAATTTACTTTCATTTTTTAAATTGTCTTTAAAAGCTTTTTCATTGAGGAATTTGGATTAGTTTGATACTGTTTTTAAACATGGCTTTTTCAGATCCAAAAACATATGAAATTATTCTTGGAGGTACTCTGAATTAATTTTGAGTCAAAATCATAAATTTTGATTTTTTTTCTTTGAAAAGAATCATTTTTTTAAAATTAAAAAATAAAAGAACTCATAAAAACAATTTTAAAAATATTTTAAAAAGTATAAAAAATAATAAGTTTTATTTTATCAATTTTTTTCTCTAGTGTCTTTAATACAGTATAGTGCAGCTAGTAATAAGCTCAGTAGGAGATATATTACTAGTCTTAATCTGAAGAAAGCATTGAAGTGCAAATTGCCAAAAGAGGCACTTTATTTAGAGAAGAACAAGCCAAACAGCCACTCAAAGGTGTGTGTCTTCTGTCTTTATCTTTTATTTTATCTTAAATTGACATGAAAATGGTGCATACAAGAAATGGAACCCACTAATAAGTCCAACCAGATGGATCTGGACAAGGAAGAGGCGAGACCAGGTCCAGATCTGGCCAGTCTTCCTCAATAAAGACATTTCTGGAGGATGTCAGAGTTGCCCCCATTCCCCAAGGTCTTTTCCTACAAGCTTTGATGTGAATTCTGAGCCTCAACTGATTCAAGGTAATATTTTAAGGGCTGAAAAATTTCCAAGTGTCAGAAATAGAAATATATCAGTCCAAGTACAAAAACTGGTACAGAGAAGCCAAGGTAGAGGAGTGGGAAATATGCCCAAGCCTTTGGAAGGGGGCCATGAACTCCTACTTACACATCAAGAGCTTTCTGGGTCAGGATAAGACCATAGAAATATTAGGAGGGTGGAGCTTCTTGTCTTGTAAAGACAAGGTCAAAAAGATAAAGAATTGGTGGAAGAACCGAATTCTTTTATCCATAGAAGGGAAGAAGGAGTTGGAAATGACCCCAGATTTGGAGGATAAAGCTCAGTGGCATCTAAAAACTTAAAAACAGCTCCAGAAGTGTCCAAAGACAAGCCCAAAAGACCTCAGAAGAAGAAGAAAGGTCCCAAGAACCATCAGTAAAAGGGAAAAGGCAAAGCCAATTGGCACAGACCTTACCCACAAGGGTACAGGATCCCCAAATTGGAATATTCAGCAGTGGGCAGTGTTTTCAATATGGCCAGAACTCTTATGGAATTAATAGCTCAAGAGCAGGAAAGGATTAACAGGACTTTTCCATGCAAATAATAGATGAAATACAATTTGTTAAGTCTAGTATTGATGTAGAACTTGGTAAATTTGATGCCAAATGAAATAAAATACAATTGGATATAAATGAGCTGAAAAAGAATGACAGAATTTCTGCTGATTGGCATAAATAAACAGCTACCAGACTTGACTTAATTTCCAATAAATGTGACAGAATTGAGAGTAAATATCAAGTCCAAGATGATGGAGTGGAAGATCTTTCCATTCCAAAAATTAATGACAAGATTAAAATTCTAGGGATTCATGTTTTAGAAATAGTTGATAATACCAATATTTTTGCCACACACTTAGCAAGAAGTGACAGTGAGATTCAGAAAGCAAAGGATGAGATAATTGCACATATGGAACAAATACATAAGAATTATGAACCAAATTCACATGTGCCCAAACATTCCACAGCTTTGACTGAAGAGAAAATTCCTGTGAAAGGCAGTTTGACCCCTTTTCTAGGAGAAAATGCAAAATCTGCAAAAGATATTCCCAAATTAGAAGAATGAACAACATTCTCTGTTGAAGGTGAATTTAATCATATTCAGTTAATCAGAACAATTGATATTTTTCAGGAAGATTTTCATATACCTGATGAAATTATAGTGGGTGAATTGCACTCTTTGTTTACCAGAACTGCAAAGAGATGGTATTACAAAATGAGACAAGAACATGAGATACATGATTGGTCTTGGTGGAAATCTGAAATAATCACCAAGTGGGCCAACAATTCTTGGAGGTTTAAAATGGAAAATGCTTTTGAAAGGGCAATTTTTGACTCAGGAAAAGATAAACCACTTACTTGGTTCCTCAAACAGAAAGACAGATTATCTGCTCTACACCCAGATATGCCTGAATCAATGATTAATATGAAGATATTAAGAAAATGGGGAGTATAATTAGAACATGCTATCAAGTGTAGATGTGTAGAGCCCTGTTGAACAGAAAACTAAATTAATGCCATGGAAGATATGATTACTAGGGAAAGAATTGGTAAAACCTGAATTAGAAACCCTATGGAATTCAAAATCATCCCAAAGATCTCCAGAGAAGATAAGAAACCTGTCTTGAAGTGTCATAAATATGGAAGCACCTCACATTTAGCCAATACTTGAATCAAAAAGACTAAAATCAATGAAGTTAAAGTAATTGAAGATTTTCAGTGCACTGAAGAGAAAGAAGAATCTGACCAAGATTCTGCATTCTCTGAAGACACACCAGTAGCAGAATATTCTGTTAAGAAAATTAAAGCCTTCTTTGAAGTCAATGAATTCCATACTAACTTGCCACAGTATAGTGAATATTGCTATAACATTATAAATATACAGGATGCTAGAATGTGTAAGACTCAGCCTGCTAGAGGCAAAGGATACACTGGTGGATCATCTTGTATCACATCAATTCTGATGAATGATGTTGAAACCAAAGTCAATGTTGACACAGTGGCATTTTGCACTAGTATAGGCAAAGACTACCTTCAAATCATACTCCCTGAATGGAAGAACCATCTATTACCAATATAAGGTGTGCAATTTAGCAGTGCCAGTAATAATATGTACCCTTCGGTCATATTAGACACTAATCTAGTATTTCCACACCTTGCAGAAAGTGTGAGAATGAAGACAGGGATATTAGTAATGGACAATTGTACATCTAAACATATCATTCTTGGAAATGATTATTTGAATATTTATGGTATTGACATCAATAACCATAAAAACAGAGATTTTAAAATTGGAGAAAATAAAAGACAAATATTTTCTGTTTCCAATATTCCCAAACAAATATCAATAGTAGCTTCAACTAAGGATACTCATAAGGAGTGATCTGTGAATAATCAACTTCTTGAGGCACAAATTAACCCATCATTATCACACAAAATGAGGCATGAGCTTGTTGATGTGCTGTACACATATAAAAACTCATTTGCTGCAGATAATGAACCATTGGGTGCTATTAAAGGAGATGAAGTTGATATTACTCTTAATATTGACAGACCAGATCCTCCAGTACTTAGAAGACCAGCTTATGAAGCAAGTCCCACAGCTATAGAAGGCTTGGAAAAACATATCCAAGAGTTGATAAAACTTGGTGTACTAAGAAAGGTAGGCCATAATGAGGAGGTTGGAATGACAGCTCCTGTTATTATTTCTTGGCATAATGATAAACCAAGGATGGTTTGAAATCTTAGAGCATTGAATACCTACACAGTTCCAGATAGGTACCTAGTTCATAGAATCCAAGAAACGTTGACCCAATTGTCTAAAGCTAAGTATATAAAATCAATGGATGCACTAAAGGGCTTTCATCAAAATGTTTTGACGCCTGAAGCCAAGAAATTACTTAAAATTATCACCGACTGTGGTACTTATGAGTAACTTAGAATGCCATTTGGTATTAAGAAGTCTTCATCTCATTATCAAAGAATGATTAATACCATCTTCCTCACATAATTATCTGAAGTATGGCTCATTATTTATATTTATGTAATTATAATATGTTCAGATTCATGGTCCTTGAACATTGAAAGACTTTAAAGAGTACTTTACAGAGTTTCAGGAGTGAATATTAAGATTTCACTCAAAAAGTGCCACTTTGGCTTTGAAGAACTTAAATCTCTAGGACATATTGTTTCTGGTTTAAGCTTGGGTAATGACAAACATAAAGTAGCAGCAGTATTACTTAACCCAATACCCCAGAATAAAAAAGAAATGATGTCTGTTCTTGGATTTGCCAGCTATTAAAGGCAACACCTGAAATATTTGGAGATTCCAGCCAAGTCACTCTATAGAATCTGTGATCAAAAGACAGTATTTGAGATGACACAAGAAAGAATCAAAGATTAAGAGAAGATAAGGAAAGTTCTTACAGAAGAACCTTCACTCCTCATGCCAGACTGGAATTTACCTTTCAAATTGTACATTGATGAATGTGGAGATGGATTAGGAGCAGCCCTACATCAAGTCCAAATTATTGATGACAAGCCTACAGAAGGACCAATTTGTTATATCTCAAGGAAAATTAAATCAACAGAAGCCAGATATGATGCAAGCCAAATGGAGTGCTTATGTTTGGTATGAACACTTGAGACATTACATTATTATATTGGTGGCAGTGTTTTTGAAGTTATAACTGACTTTAATGCAGTGAAATCACTTCTTAACATGAAGACACCTAACAGACATATGTTGAGATGGCAAATAGCAAACCAAGAATATAGAGGAAACATTACTATAGTCCATAAAGCAGGAACTATTCAAAGGAATGCCTATGGAGTTAGTAGGTGGGCTCTAGAAAATAATCCTGATAGCCCAGCTTATGTGCCTTTGGTCGCAGAACCATGGATCCCAATTGAAGGAATTAAAATAACTGATACTGGGACTGAATTCTTTGAGGAAGTCAGACAATCTTATAAGTAGGACAAAAATTTCCATATCTTGACATCCTTACTAGATAAAAACTGCAAAGATACAGCTTTGACTAGTTCATTAGATGAAGTATGGCAAACTTCCTATTATGAAGGAAGATTCTACTTGTTTGAAAGAATATTTTACCACAGGACCAAACATTCCTGTGTAATGACATTATGCAGTAGATTATTTATCAATACAATTCTTCATGAATTTCATGATAGAATCTAATCTGGACACCTGTCAGAGGACAGAACACTTGAAAAAGTTAAAAACTTTGCATGGTGGCCATCTTGAAGAAACAAAACCATTGAATATAGCCACAACTGTGGCAGATGTCAAAACGCAAACAGGAGTACAGGTAATAAATTTGGACTTATGATTCATATTCAAGAGACAAAATACCCTTGGGAAGTTGTTGACATGCATTGGGTCACAGCACTCCCTCCAAGTGGTGACAAAAGCTATAATTCTTGCTTAGTAATTGTAGACAGATATAGCAAAACACCCATATTCTTACCATGTCATAAAGACAAGAGTGCTATAGATACAGCTCTTCTTCTATTGAATAGAGGTATTTCTCATAAATGGTTATTTCAGGATATCATAATTGTGAGCATTAGAGGTATTTTCATATACCTAAAAGACCACAAATGATAAATTAAAATACAAATATAAATAAAAATTTTTTATTTATATTGTAAAAATGAAAATTGAAATATAAATACAAATTTATATTTAAAATAAAAATTGAATTATAATTTAAAAATAAAATTACAACAAAATTTAAAATTATGAAAATACATTTTTACTTGTAAAAATTAAGTAAAAATGAATTTTTAATAAAAATTATGAAATTAAAATATTTTTGTAAAAAGTTATATAAAATATATTATAGCTTTTTATCCAATAAATAAACATAAAAAAATTATTAGACCATTGGATTCCTCATAAAAAATAAAGTGGGGTCACCTCTGGAAGAAATTTCTGTAACTCAACTCTAAATATGCTTAAATTAAGTTTTTAGTATTTTTTGTACAAAAGTATGAAAATCCTTAGAAGTTGAATTTAATTCACACCACATGTGATGTTAACCATCAATTTTTGTGTTAAAATTGAGGTGTTGTGTTTAGTTTAGAAGTTGTGAGGAATTGAAGTATTTTAAATTGAAATGTCAAAATGTGCAGGTCTATTACATAAGTGAACTTTGATTTACATATGAGGTATCAATTATTACAGATGTGTAATTAAAAACTCAATTGAATTACATATGTAAATTATAATTGTATTACATGATGAGGAATTAAAGAAAAAATAAATTGGAAAGATTAATTCTGGGGGGGGGGGAAAGACACTCTACCCTTGCTGACTGGCATGGGATGTCAAAATCCATGCAAAAAGTTCATTACATTTGGCCTTGAATTGAGTCACAGGGTCTGTGACTCAATTGATGATGAGGTTTTGATACCAACCAGGGTAATTTTAACTGCTGCCAAGAGAGTAAAACTACCCTTAAGTTAAAACAATGTTAGTAAAAACAGTTTTAACTCGTTCCTACCCCTCTAACACACATTCTGACGTGTTTTGAAGGCTCTAGACCAGGTATTGCTATAGTAATGGCTGATTTAAGGGTCTAAAATGGCTAAAAATAGCAAAAAATGGCTTAAACCAGGGTTCAATGATTCCATAATTAGCTTTTCTGTTGTCAGACTGTTTTTCACGACTGAAAAGAGTAGATTTTACTTTTGGGGTAAGAAAATTGATGGCTATAAAAGAATGTCTTCTTTGCCCCACTTTTCTCTTCATGTTAGAATCTTTTCCTTTTATAATTAGTTTAAACACTGTTAGACCAATCAATAAATGATTCCAACAACCTTTCTTTAAACATTTTAAACCTTTTAAGCACGTGAAACAATAATTATAGTCATTCTTTGTAACTCTTATAATCATTTTTACCCCTGAACCACCCAAAAGTGAATTGCAGCATCTTTCATCACTGTTAACTTTGTCACTTTGTTTCCAAATTCACTCTGGTCACTTTTGGGAGTCTTTTCTCTTTAAATATCTTCTTAAATACTTTGTTCTTTGATTGATTGCTTGCAGTTCTTTGCTCAATTTATTGCAATTGAAATTGCTCTTGAAGAAATTTCTTTTGTAGCCTTAAATATCTCTTGTAGAATATTTTTGGATAAATCTTTATTGTTTGTAAAACAATAAATTTTTATTATATTATTGTTTTATACTTAAAAAGTTAAGAACAATACAATTGGCGTGTTTTCTCTTTAAAAATACTATTTATTACTATTCTTAAATAATTTTACCTTAAACAAATTTTGTGGACAGGAAAAGTACTTGATATTCTATCAAAGTTTCATATCCACACCTTACAATTGGGGGCCCAGCCATGATATTTTACCTGCGACATAATTTTTTACTCTTTTTAACCTTTTCTTATATTGAAATCTTTTTAAAAAAAACATATAAAAATCCTTATAATTCAAAATAAAAATCCATAAATTTTTTTTTTTCATATTATAAGTGAGGGCTATATTTTTATTTCCTTTTTTGAAATACCTTTTTTTACTTGATTAATTGACTTTTTCATTGATTTTAGTGTCTGACAATGTGGTAAGACAAGAAAAAATTGAAAAAGCCTCAACAGTTACCAGCATTATTCCTGCCAGTACTGTTAATTCTGACCATAATAGTATTGTTATTGTGACTTAGAATAACCAAACTGAACCAATTCCTTCTGAATTGATTAACTTTGATATGAGTAATACTCTTCAGAAAGCTAAAGATTTTGCCAAAAGTAAGTTTTTTGACATAAAATTACTATTTTAAAGCTTTTTAACCATAAAATATGCCTTCAACCAGATCAGGAGCAAGCTATAACCCCTCAAGCAGCTCCCAAAGAGGTTATAGACGTGATTATGGCAGATGACTTCAAAATTAATAAATTATGTCATTCTGAAGCTGATAATACTTTTTTACGTTCAAACAGAGCTGACACCACCACAAGAAGCCTCAGTGGACATCTACAGAGCCAACCAGAAGGCTTAAAACAATGAACTGCAGCACAAAGAGTACCAGATCCTTGAAGATCTGTGGAAAAACTGCATGAACTCATACCTGACTGTAAGACAATTCCTGGGTCATCCCAACACTTGCAAGTTACTCAATGGATGGCATCCATTGAAGCAAAAGAAGAATATTTTGCTTTTAACAGTAGAATGGAGGCAAAACAACCCTCCACCACCAAAGCAAGTGCCAAGACCAGCCCCAGTGGCCAGCAGCAGCAATTCCAACGTGGAAAAAAAAACCACAAGACCAAAACAAGGGCAAAGGAAAGGCACAAGCCCCAAAGACTTACAGCCAGGGCTACAGGATTCCATGGAAAATGTATTTCAGATGGCCAGAACCATGATGGAATTACAGAAGAAGGAGGAAGCCAGATTAAGATTCCAGAAATGATTTCTGAAATATTTGATTCCATCCCAGAGTTGTATAAAGCTATAACTGAGGTGAAAAAACATCTTTCTGATAAAAATGAAACCATTTTTAACAACATTAAAACAAACAACTTGAGTCAGTGCCAAATTAATGAAACACTTATGTGTTTTGAAATCATTTTAAGAACAATTAAGACTTCTAATAATGATAATTCTTTTGGCAATAAAATAAATGAACAATCTGCCATTATTAAAGAGTTAACAGACAAATATTCTAAATTCAATATTGATGACATAATTGAAACAAGAATGAAACAAGCCACAAATATTATCAAGGCAGATAACAACAAAGTACTTGATGACATTTCAAATTAACTTACTCAAGTAAAGACATATACCATTGCCTTGAAAAAGCGTTTTGATGCTTCACAAGAAGACGTATCAAAATTATCAATGAAATTGAATCAAGTCACTGCTGATAATACAAGACAGACAGACTTATGGCAAGAACTGACACATAAATAAGACATGTATAAAATTGAAGTAATAAATTTAATACAAGACTTCCAACATGAATACAGGAATTCCCAAAGGTGTAGCAACAGTAAAATGAATGATATTGAACAAATACTGAACACCTTACCAAGAATGTCTACACCTCTGAATCAAAATGAGGGCACAAGGATTCCAAATCCACAAGTATTGGATCCTGATAATTCACAGTTAAAAAATGAATTATCCACTTCTTTTCATAAATCAGAACCATCAATGGTCCAAGCACTTTTGAAAGAAGTAACAAAACTTAAAGAATGGCCTCACTTCAGTGGTGAAGGAGAATATGACCATATGGAATTCATCAGAGGAATTGACATGATTAAAGAAGATTTTGAATTACCAGACAGATTGGTAACAGCGTGATTCAACACCTTGTTTACCAGATAAGCTCACAGATGGTATATCAAATTAAGACAAGCACATGGACACCAAAGTTGGACTTGGTGGAAAAACCAAATTATCAACAAATGGGCCAATGATGCTTGGAGATTTAAAGTGGGAACAGCCTTTGAATCTTCCAAATTTAATTCTGATGAAGAAAAAGCTTTACCATGGTTTTGCCAACAAAAAGACAGACTAACAGCATTATACCCTGACATTTCAGAATTTATGATCCACAGAGAGATTCTGAGACAATGTGGAGGTGACTTAGAGCATGCTGTCAAAAGCAGGACTACTGAACAATCTTCATCAGAGGATATTATCAATATATCAGAAGTAACCACCAGAACAAAAAATGGTTCTAGTAGGGTGAATCTCAAAAAAAGGTTTAATACACCTTGGAAAGATTCTGTGGACAAAAACCCCAAAGAAAATTCTAATAATAAGTATAGATCTGCAGATAAAGTCAGAAAGTTCCATATTTGCCAAAGAACCACCCATCTAGCCAATACATGTCCAAAAAGGGGGGAAATCAATGAAATTGCTATTGAAAAGGAACCTGATGTTGAAAAAGATGACATAATTGAAGACAATTCAGATGATAAGTCATAAATATTGTCTGAATCTTCAAAAGATATAGAAAGTATTAATGCCGCTTTTGAAATCATGGAATCTTATTCCCACTTGCCACAATTGAGCAATGGTCAACTTAATTTATCAAAAGTTCAAGATGCACAACTTATGAAAACAAAAGCAAACAGGGGGAAAGGTTATACAACTGGTAACTCCTGTATAACAGAAGTGGTGATTGACAAAAAGCCCACTAAGCTTTTGCTTGACACAGGGGCCTTCTGCTCTGGGGTTGGTAAATCTTTTCTTAAAACTTGTGTACCAAACTTTGAAGAGCAATTGTTACCAATTGATGGGATAAAATTCAATAGTGCAAGTAATCCAATGAAAGCATTAGGAATTTTCGAGACCAATGTCATATTCCCACATATTAATGGGAATTTAAGAATCACAGTTGAATTTGTTCTTATGGAAAACTGCTCTAGTACCCATTTTATATTGGTAAATGACTATTTAATCATGTATGGGATAGATTTGCATAACAAAAAAGACAGATACTTCACTATTGGAGAAAATAAGCGTCAGAAATTTGCCTTTTTACCATTTAAAAGACAAATTACTGTAAATAACGTATCACCAGTCAACTTAGAATTGAAAAAATTTAAATCTGAACAGTTGAGGAAGGCTGAAATAAGCCTTCATGTGACTGATAAACAAGAAAATGAACTTTCTTCCCTTTTTTATGACCACAAAGGAGCATTTGCTTCACACAAAAAACCTCTAGGAGAGATTATTGGTCATGAAGTTGACATCATTCTTAATATTGAGAGACCTTATCCACCACTCTTGAGAAGACCTGCATACCCAGAGAGTCCCAAGTCAAGATAAGCAATGGAAGCTCATATCAAAGAGCTTCTAGACCTTGGTGTAATACAAAATGTTGGCCATAATGAAGAAGTAGAAATAACTACACCAGTCATAGTGGCATGGCATAATGGAAAATCCAGAATGGTTGGAGACCTTTGAGCTCTAAACACCTACACTGTTCCAGATAGGTACCCAATACCAAAAATCCAAATTGCCCTTACTCAAATATCTCAAGCAGTGTATATGACCACTATGGATTCCCTTAAAGGATTCCATCAAAATGTGGTGACACCAAGAGCAAGAAAATATTTGAGAATTATGGTTCATTGTGGAGTGTATGAATATTTAAGAATGCCCTTTTGTATCAAAAATGCACCTTCACACTTCCAAAGAATGATGAATGAAATCTTCCCTGAAGAACATTCAGAGAGATGGTTAATCATTTACATTGATGACATTATTGTCTGTTCCAAGACTTGGGAAGAGCACATGTACAGATTGTCCAGAGTTTTGACAAAAATTCAATCAGTGAACATGAAAATCTCATTGAAGAAATTTCATTTTGGATTTAAAGAACTTAAAGCACTAGGACATGTTGTATCTGGTTTGTCCCTTGGAATTGACAAAGACAAAGCTGCAGCAGTATTGCTAAAACCCATTCCTCAGAACAAAAAGGAAATTCAGTCATTTTTAGGTTTTTCAGGATATTAAAGGCAACACATTAAAGATTTTGCATTAATAGCAAGACCACTTTATAAATTGTGTGACAAAGACACAGTATTTGAAATGACTGTTGATAGATTCAAAGATTTTGGGTATCTAAGAGAAGCCTTGACCACTGCTCCACTCTTGCTGATTCCAGAACTCAAGTTGCCTTTTGAATTGTATATTGATGCATCAGGAGATGGGCTGAGTTCTGCAGTTCACGAAGTTCAGATAATAAATTATAAACCTGTGGAAGGACCCATATGTTTCATATCCCGGCAAATCAACCCAACTGAAGCCAGATATGGAGCAAGTCAAATGGAATGTCTATGCCTTGTCTGGGCCTTGGAAAAACTGAACTACTTCTTAGAGGGATGTGTTTTTTAAGTTATAACAGATTGTACAGCTGTCAAATCACTTTTAAACATGAAAACACCTAACAGACATATGCTCAGATGGCAAATAGGCATACAAGAATACAAAGGAAATATGACTATTGTTCATAAAGATGGGAATGTTCATAAAAATGCAGATGGACTAAGCAGATGGCCATTATAAAATGATATTCATAATCCTGCTTATGTGACAGAAGAAGCTTCACCACAGATCCCAATAGAAGGAATAAGTGTTACAGACTTGAACACCACCATCTTTGAAAAAGTAGGAAAGGTTACACTAAAGATAAGAATTGTAGCATCTTATGCCAATTACTTAACAAAGAATGTAAAGACAACTCTCTAATACATGCCTTGGATGAAGTATGGAATAAATCTTATGATGAAGAAAGATTTCACCTACTGGATGGTATAATTTACCACAGGACCAAGCACACATGTGTCATGACAGTTGTGGACAGGTCATCAATCAATCTTGTACTAAAAGAATGCCATGACAGCCCCTTTTCAGGACATCTGTCTGAAGGCAGAACAAGAGAAAAAATGAAGACCTGCTTATGGTGGCCAATGTGGCAGAAAGATGTTTCAGAGTATTGCAAAACCTGTGACAGATGCCAAAAGGAAAATAAATCCACTGGAAAGAGACTTGGAAATATGATGAAAATACAAGAACCCAGCAGACCTTGGGAAATTGTCCATATGGATTGGGTAACTGGCCTACCACCAGGAGGTGACAGAAGTTATAATGCCTGCCTAGTGATTGTAGACAGATTCAGTCAATCTCCAATCTTTTTGCCATGTCACAAAAATGATACAGCCATGGATGCAGCTCTTCTGATATGGAATAGCGTAGTGTCATGGACTGGCATATTTACCAAATTCACTTCAGCACTATGGAAAAATATTCACAAATTGTTTGGCACTAAGCTGTCCTTATCTACAGCCTACCACCCACAAACAAATGGTCTGGCTGAAAGGATGATCCAGTCCTTGAAGGACATGGTAAGAAGATTTTGTGCATATGGCCTTGAATTCAAAGGTTGTGCTGGATTTACCCATGACTGGTGTACTCAGTTGCCAGCACTGAAATTAGCATATAAAACATTAATCCATGCCAGTATCAATCAAACTCCTTCTCTCCTTGAAAAGGGATGGAAACCCAAATTAACTCATGATTCCTTGAGGAAAGATTTGATTGAAATACATCCCACAGCTGCTAGCTTCAAGGGAATGCTATACAAAGCTAGAAAGCATGCAGTAAGGTGCATGGAAGACTCTTTTGCATATGCTAAGGACAAATGGGATAAATCACATGAAACTCCAGATCTCAAAGTGGGGGATTTAGTTCTTGTATCCACCACTAACTTCAATAATATCAAGGGAAGTAAAAAGCTGAAAGTCTCCTTTGCAGGACCGTTTGTTATTAAGGACCTCCATGGAGAAAATGCTGTTGAAGTAGAGTTATCCAAAGAACTTAGCAATAAGCATCCTACATTTCTAGTGAGCTTGATAAAGCCATATAAATCTAGTGATTCTGAAAAATTTCCCTTGAGGAATAAAGTTCCCCAAGCTATACCTCCTATTGAGTCATCTGGTATTAAGAAAATTACCAAAGTTCTCAAAGAAAGAAAGTTGAGAACCAAAAAGTAAGGGAATACCTTGTTAGGTGCAGTGACCCAGCTTGTGAGGATGAATGGTTGCCAGAAAAAGACATACCTGGCCTACTAAGCTGTTCAGAAGGTTCAGACACACTAGAAATAACAATAGGGTGTTGGTAAAAACACGTAAGCAAATTGGTAAAAACACGTAAGAGCTTACGTGTTTTTACTAAAAACTTACGTGTTTTTACCATAAATTGGTAAAAACACGTAATTTTATGGTAAAAACGTGTAAGGGGTGTTTTTTGAATAGAATTTAGCTATTTGTGGCATTTCTGAAGCCATTGATGCCATTTATGGCATCAGAAATGCCATTTATGGAATTAAAAATCCCATCAATGGCATTGGTAAGGCCATAAATGGCATTTTCAAGGCCAAAAATGACATTGTTAAGGCCATAAATGGCATCTTAAGGCCATTTATGGCATTTTTAAGTCTATTAATACCATTTCTTAAGGCCATTTATGGCATGACTGGACTTAACAATTGCATTGTTAATTTCATAAATGCCACTTTTAATTCCACAAATGGAATTTTTAGAGCCATTTATAGCATTTTGGAAGCCATAAATGACCATTGTTAATTCCATTTATGGCAGTTTTGAGGCCATAAATGGCCAATTTTAATTCCTTAATGGCATTTTTGACGCCATAAATGGCTATTGTTAATTCCATTCATGGCAGTATTCATTCCATTCATGGAATTTTCAATTCCATTTATGGCATTTTTGGGGCCATAAATGGCATTTTTGAGGCCATAAATGGCATTTTTGAGGCCATAAATGGCATTTTTGAGGCCATAAATGGACATTGTCAAGGCTTTAAATGGCCATTGTTAAGTCTATTTATGGCATTTTTGAGGCCATTTATGGCATTGTTAAGGCCACACAATGCCATTTATGGCATTTTTGTAATGCCATTTATGGAAATGTTATTGCCATAAATGGCATATATATCATTCTTGATGCCATTTATGGCACTTTTGATTCCATTTATGGCATTATTATGTCATTTGTGATGCCATAAATGCCACTTTTAATTCCATAAATGGCACTTTTAATGCCATAAATGGCACTTTTACTGCCATAAATGGCACTTTTAATGCCATAAATGGCACTTTTACTGCCATAAATGGCACTTTTAATGCCATGAATGGCACTGTTAATTCCACAAATAGAATTTTTAAATCCCACTAATTTCATAAATTAAATTTTTAATTGAATTGATGTCATAAATAACATTTTCAACTTAATTACAAAGATGAACAAAAAACAGAAAAAAGGAACTTTTTGGGCCTACAACTGTCCTGGCAAAAAAAAAAACCCAAAATTTTGGGCTTCTGGTTTATTATTCTCAACATTCTCACCTTCATTTTAAAAAAAAAAATATTGAAATTCATAAGTGGGAACATTTTTAATGAATTTTTCCAAAAAAATGGGCCATTTTACCAAATTGCCCAAAACAGAAAAATTGGGCAAAAAAAAAAAAATTGAAAAAATTTGGGGACCTTCATATCCCATGTCGGAAAAAATATGGCAAAAAAAATGTTAAAAATTCTCAAAAATGAGCCTGAGGAATTTTTATGAAAAAATTAGGTTACTTACGTGTTTTTACCATAAAATTACGTGTTTTTGCCATAATTTGGTAAAAACACGTAAGGGCTTACGTGTTTTTACTAAAAGCTTACGTGTGTTTACCAACACCCTAACAATATTACAAAGTAATATTCTTTTTTTAGGGGGAGGGAATGTGAGCCTTAGAGGTATTTTCATATAACAAAAGACCACAAATGATAAATTAAAATACAAATATAAATAAAATAAATTTATTTATATTGCAAAAATCAAAATTGAAATATAAATACAAATTTATATTTAAGAATCAAAATTTAATTATAGTTTAAAAATAAAATTACAATAAAATTTAAAATTATGAAAATACATTTTTACTTGTAAAAATTAAGTAAAAATGAATTTTTAATAAAAATTATGAAATTAAAATATTTTTGTAAAAATTTATATAAAATATATTATAACTTTTTATCCAATAAATAAAAATAAAGAAATTATCAGACCATGAGATTCCTCATAAAAAATAAAGTGGGGTCACGTCTGGATGAAATTTCTGTAACCCAACTCTAAATATGCTTAAATTAAGTTTTTAGTATTCTTTGTACAAAAGTATGAAAATCCTCAAAACCTTAATTTAATTCACACCACATGTGGTGTTAACCATCAATTTTTGTGTTAAAATTGAGGTTTTGTGTTTAGTTTAGAAGTTATGAGGAGTTGAAGTATTTTCAATTGAAATGTCAAAATGTGCGCGTTTATTACATAAGTGAACTTTCATTTACATATGAGGTATCAATTATTACAGATGTGTAATTAAAAACTTAATTGAATTACATATGTAAATTATAATTGTATTACATGATGAGGAATTAAAGAAAAAATAAATCAGAAAGATTAATTCTGGGGGGGAAAAGACACTCTAGCTCTAAGGGGGAGCTAGACCCCCAAAATCTTTGCTAACTGGCGTGGGATGTCAAAACGCATGCAAAGGTCCATTATATTTGGCCTGGAATGGAGTCACGGGGTCCTTGACTCAATTGATGATGAGGTTTTGATACCAACTAGGGTAATTTTAACTGCTGCCAAGAGGGTAAAACTACCCTTAAGTTAAAACAATGTTAGTAAAAAGAGTTTCAATGGTTTCTATGCCTCTTACACAAATTCTGACGTGTTTTGAAGGCTCTAGACCAGGTATTGCTATAGTAATGGCTGATTTAAGGGTCTAAAATGGCTAAAAATAGCAAAAAATGGCTTAAACCAGCCCTTCTTGGGTCTAAACCAGGGTTCAATGATGCCATAATTAGCTTTTCTGCTGTCAGACTGTTTTTAACGACTGAAAAGAGTAGATTTGACTTTTGAAGTAAGAAAATTGATGGCTATAAAAGAATGTCTTCTGTGCCCCACTTTTCTCTTCATGTTAAAATCTTTTCCTTTTATAATTAGTTTAAACACTGTTGAACCAATCAATAAAATATTCCAACCACCTTTTTTTAAACATTTTAAACCTTTTAACCACGTGGAAAAGCATTATAATCATTGTGTGTAACTCTTATAATCATTTTTACCCCTGAACCACCCCAAAAGTGAATTACAGCATCTTTCATCACTGTTAACTTTGTCACTTTGTTTCCAAATTCACTCTGGTCACTTTTGGGCGTGTTTTCTCTTTAAATATCTTTTTAAAGACTTTCTTCTTTAATCAATTGCTTGCAGCTATTTGCTCATGTCAGCCTGTGACTCAAAACCAGAGCACAAGCATGACAGCCAAAATTGTCAGCCTGTGACTCAAAACCAGAGCACAAGCATGACAGCCAAAATACTATAAACCAATGGTATAGCCAAGATACCACCAAAACATGGAGCTGAGCCAAATCAGCTCAAAAGGTATCAAAAGAAAGAGGAAACTCACCTCTTCCTGAAAATATAAGTCCCATCACCATAGGACTAGAAATAACAAAGTTATTCCTGCTCAAAGTTATTGCTGAGCATAAACCTTAATTTTCACCTCATCTAAAATCTAGAAGGAGAGGCTTAACCCCATTAAATGGGTACTCAAAATGAAGCTCTAAGCCAGGGCTATCCAATGGTACCAGTCAAACTGAGCTAGAACCAATATTACTGGAGTTATGGTCAATTTCAGGCCAAATAAGGGTGAACAAAACATTCACCTCTCATCTAACTTCTACAGTTTTTGTGTGGGATACCTGAGGTGGGGTCTTTTTGGAAAGGGCACAATCAGGGCTATCTGATGGTGTCATCCACTTCCCCATATCTCAACTACTGCAGAGGTTATGGGGCAAACAAGCTCAATACAGCTTTTTGCCTAAAACACGCAAATGTACAGAAATCTTGTACATGGGATAACTTTGCCATATTTAATGATACCCATATCAAATGAGGTACCATTGTGTAGAGCACATATCTCAATAATTGACAAAGTTATGGCTGTTTTAGGGCTAAAATCCCACCTGCTGTCATATACAGCCTTACCATGGGATAATATCCCATAATAATGAATATGAGGTGTCAAATAGACGAAGAAGCATGTTTTTACTTCAATACCTCATATGTCAGTCAATACTGGGGTCCCATACAGTTTCTGTACAGCATTCTACGCGTCATACACGTCAGAATCAGGCTGTGAGGTCCCCAGATGAAAATTTTCACCCTGTATTGGTGAAAACCGCCCAGATGTGGTTTCAAAACCACATCTGAGCCCAATACAGGCTATACAGGCTGTTTGCAAACCACAAGCCAGTACTAGGAAGTGAAAAAATCTTCACTTCCTCTACGTGGAAAGGTCTAGCACCCTTTCCACCCCATTTCAGGATAAAAAGGAGGCTTTTCACAGCCAGAATTGTCTCCTCATCCTGCTCTTGAATTCCTACGTAGTACAACTTTCCAAAACAGTTATACTCTTGGAAAATAATCAGGTATACTTTAAAAATTAAGTATTGTAGCCTTTATTATTGTAACCCAAGAGGTAAAAGCTGCACCCAGGGCTTTCAACAGCGCTCACCACCACTATACCTCTATAGTAAAGCCCTTAATATCTTAATTTAATCATTTATTATCAACTTTATCATCTTTTAAAACTATTTTTACCATGTCACAGTCATAGTTAAAGCTTGTCAATAGTTATATACACCTTTATCATAGACTCACCCTGACATTTTGAGGGCCTGGCCGTGTTTTTTACTTATTCTTGGACCTTGCAAGTAAGTTTTTCTTTTTTTTATCATTTATTGACACCTGTTTTACCTTTTTTAGGCGTTGTTTTCTCTATAAATATGTATTATATATATATATTTTTTAATTTTTTAAATAAATACTCATATATTATAGAGTATCTGTCACATGGCTAATAACCACAAGACTAGTATTTTGGCATGTTTTGTATATAAAAACACTTTAAGCCACTAATACAGTCTTAATTCTTAAGTGAATTAAGTCAGCTCATACTGATAAACCAACAGTTGAGGCATGTTTGGTCACATTGTTAACTCAATTACCCTGTAATACACCACCTTTGACAGATTATACTTGCTAAACACAAGTATTCTGTAAGATATTGGCATACAAACAGTATACCACATATCAGTAAGCTGTATTTTTGATGTGGAATTGTTAATTCAATTACATTGCCATCATACAAGGGCATCTGTAGTAACATACAAGCCCAGAGGCCATTCTTAGACGTGCAAAACCAGCCTTTTAAGAAGTCTTAACTGACATAAGCCCTCTTTTTTCCTGTTTGATTCAGTGGAAGAAAATTTCATACCACTTGAAACCCAGTCACACGCCAACATACCAGTGACACCCTCAGAACCAGAGGGCAGCAAGGGCAAAGGGAAGAGGCTTAGTGAAGGCCAAATTACAGCCAAGAAGTGGACACCAATAGCCACTCAGAGGAGTAGAAAACCACAAAACTCTGCTTCAATACAAGGTAAACCAACCTTAACCACTTGTACAGGAAAGATTACAATTATTAACCCAGTTGTAACCTCCAAAGGCAAACTGCCCAAGTCAGCAGACAATAAATTTTTACAAGACACAGTCAAAGGTAAATACCCTAAGAACATAAAGTTTTTGACTGCTTGCAAGCACTGATATGTCCCCTGAATACCTCAGAGATCTTGGCTTCCAAAGGAACCAGCCAGAGGACAGAGAAGGATTGTCCAGAACCAGAAGACCAGGAAGAGGACACCTTGGACACAGTGGTGGATGGCAAAACAATGAGGGAGATAATATAAACCTTGCCATTCACACTCCAATTCAACAGAAACCTCAAACCAGAGGACTGGAAGGATATGGATCAAGTTCTTCAGATCCACCAACTCCTCAAAGACTTATTTCACTGGAGCATGGACAACAAGAGGTTCAACCTAGCAACTCACTGGGCAGAACTTGGATCAAGTTGCCAGAAGATCTGTCTCAAAGAGATAGACTTCAAAGACCTTATGGTAATCACCAAAGGTTGGAATCCTACCAGGCAGCACAGACTCCTGGAGGCAAGGGCACAGAGGATAAGGGAGAATCAAGCCACTATCCAAGCAATAGAAGAACAATTAACCCAGACAGGGCCTACTCAGATTCCTTCAGGTTCACAAGGAGCAGGCCAAATCAGCTCTCCAGTGGCTTCACACCATTCAGAAACCAGCAGATCAGTGGCCAGGAGTCACCATTCTTCACAATTCCAGGAAGTTTCCAGGAGAAGACAAGGAAACAAGGGCAAGAACAAAAACTCCTTCAACCAGAGGAGGAAAGAGTCAGACCCCATGATCCAGAAGCTGTTAGATTTGGTAAAAGAAGTACACAAGAACCAGAAGTAGTTGTAAACCACTCTAGAATCAGTAGTCCTAGTAATAGAAACATTACCCCCACTCAGACTGAAAATAACATTGTCACATCTGAGAGTAACATCAACAGTGATACACTGTAGTTAAAAATGTCCCAATATGCTGAACAATCTGCAAAGCAGTTTGCAGAAATTAAATCTGGCCAAGAGAGGATGAGACAAACTCAAGCCTCCTTGGAACAGATAGTTAAAAATCATCAAGAAGGGTATGCTCAACTGAGCAAAGCCTCTGAATAAACCAACAAAAGACTGAATATAGTCTTTGAAGAACAACACCACAGCACAAGGGACAGGGAGTGTCTGGACCAAGACATTAATAAATTGTTTAATGCCTCCCATAACTTAAAGCCCCAACCACAAGGCCAAGTTATGGATAAGGCATATCAACCAGATGACATCAAACCAGATGCCATGTTGATGAATAAGGCAAGATCCCCATCACAATACCAAGATGGAGATGGTATGTCTTATTCAGAGAAGGAAGCCTTGAAACAGCTCCCTGAGGCCTCAAACTGGCCCAAATTCTCTGGATCAGGAGAATATGATAATATGGAACTCATAGATTATATTGATGGACTCTTCATTGATGTACCAAGCATACCAGATTACTGGATTACTGCTAGATTAAATACAGCATTTAAAGGTCATGCTAGTATATGGTACACAGAAATGAAAGAAATCCATGGAAGAAGAAACTGGCCATGGTGGAAGAGTCAAATCATCCAAAAATACAGTAATGGTACTTGGATATGGCAAAAAACCATGTCATTTGAAAATGACAAATACTCTGTGGACAAAGATCCATATGAGTGGTGCCTTAGACAGTCTAAAAGACTTAAAGCCATTGATCCTCAGATGAACATTCAAATGAGGAATCACAAACTTCTGACACAACTGCCAGGAGAACTAGAGCATGCAGTAAAATGCAGATGCAACCAAAATTGCACTCTAGATGACATAGCCAACACCTTACAAGCCATAAGGAAGAGGACTAATATAGGGAAATGCACCCCATATAGAAGCAGCAGTTTCAAAGAGAAACAACCACTCAGGGTAGAGTTTAAAGACAAACCCAGAGAAAGAGTGGCAGAAGTGGCTAAGAAGAAGAATTCTTGCCACAATTGTGGTTCAACAGACCACTATGCCAACAACTGTCCAAAGGCAAAGAAAAAAGTCTATGCCATAGAGAAAGTCCCTGAGGAAGAACCTCCAACAGAGGATTCTGATTTAGAATCCATGGGTGATGCCATCAGAGAACCATCTGAGGATAATCAAGACCCAGGAGAGGAATTTCTAGTGGAAGACCAAGAGGAAACCCCACTGGAAATCCAGGACATACAGTTGGAAGCAGGCATGCCACAGGACACTGCTAACAAGAACTTGTGCAAACATACACAAGATGCACAAACATTCCTGGTTACACCAACCAAAGGAATGGCATATATACATGGGACAGCCACAAAAATGACTGTTTGTATTGACAATGCTCAGCATCCACTGATCATTGATGGTGGAGAACACTGCTCCATAGTGGCCAGAAACTATCTGGATACCCACTTCCCAAACTGGGAAAAACAGCTCTTGCCCACTAAGGCAAAGAACTTCAAAAGTGCATCAGGGAAGATGCCTTCCATTGGGACAATTATCAAAGAGATAATTATGCCCCACAGGAAGGGAAATATCAGACTCAACCCAGAGTTTGTAGTGCTTAATGATGCCCACATCCAAGGGCTTTGACTGGGAACAGATTACCAGAGGATGTATGGCATAGACATGTACAGTAGTAAAAATAGGCACATCACCATTGGTACTAACATGGAAAAGAAATTTTCACTTGACATATATCATATATCTTCTCAAAATCCACTAGAAGAACTTCTGAAGGAATTCAGAGAGGGACAGTTTAGCACTACCCTCACCAGTAAACAAAAACTAAGTCTACTGAAGATGCTGAGAAAGAACAGACCAGCATTTGCCATTGGTGAAGAACCATTAGGCAAGATCAAAGGCCATGATATAGAACTATATCTGGATGTGGAAAGGCTTTATCCACCCATGCTGAGGAGACCACCTTATCCAGCAAGCCTGGAAACCAGGAAAGAAATTGAGAAGCATATCAATGAACTCCTGGATATGGATGTCATCAGGAAGATTGGACATAATGAAATAGTGGAAATCAACACCCCTGTCCTAATCACCTGGAATGATGGCAAGTCTAGACTGTGTGGAGATTTCAGAGCTCTGAATAACTACACAAAAGCAGACAGGTACCCCATACCTAGGATACCTCATGCCTTAGATAAACTGGCTAAAGCCAAATACATAACCAAAATGGATTGTATGAAAGGCTTCCACCAAAATGGAGTTAAACCAAACTCCATGAAATTACTCAGGATAATATGCCATATGGGCATATATGAGTACACCAGAATGCCATTTGGAATCAAAAATGCACCAGCCCACTTCCAAAGGATGATGGACACAATATTTCAAGATAAAATATTGGAAGGCTGGATGGTAGTATATATTGATGATATCATTATATACTCAGAGACATGGGAAGACAATGTGCAATACATAGACAGAGTTCTAAGTAAATGCACACCCATAAATATGAAAATTTCACTTAAAAAGTGCAATTTTGGCCAACAAGAGTTACTGGATCTAGGACATAAAGTCTCAGGTCTTAGTCTGGCAATTGACCAGAATAAAGTAGCAGCAGTACTGCAAAAACCAGTACCAAAAAGCATCAAAGAGATGCAATCCTTTCTTGGGTTTGCTAGCTACTATAGAAACCATATCAAAACTTTTGCACACATAACTAGTAGTTTATACAAGTTATGTTCAAAAGATGTAGTTTTTAAAATAACCAAGGAAAGGAGGGATGCATATGAGAGGATCAAATATGAACTCACTAATGCACCTGTGCTCATCTTACCTGACTTTGAACTACCATTCAAGTTATATATAGATGCAGCATGCAGTCAAGTCCTAGGAGCAGCCCTTCACCAAAGACAAATTGTGGATGGTGAACCAAGAGAAGGAGTAATTTGCTACATCTCAAGGCAGATGAAAGATTCAGAAGCCAGGTATGGGGCCACCCAGACTGAATGTCTATGTCTAGTCTGGGCTCTAGAAAAACTCCATTATTATTTGGAGGGTGCAGTCTTTGAAGTCTACACAGACTGCACAGCCTTGAAGTCTTTACTAAACATGAAGACTACAAATAGACATATGCTGAGATGGCAAATAGCCATCCAGGAGTATAGAGGGAACATGACCATCATATACAAGTAAGGTAAAAGCCATACCAATGCAGATGGCCTCAGCAGATGGCCACTGGACATTGTCAAAAGCAATCCAGCTTATGACCCAGAAGTTGCAGCAAAAATCCCTATCCATTTCATGGAAATAGATAGGAGGAAAAACTTCAGATTATCTGAATGGGCACCAGAAAGTAGTACCCTTGACAGTGGAAACACTGACTCAGAAGGGACAGAAACTCCCATACTGGGAATAAGTTCCTCAGAACTGCACAATGAATTCTTCAGTGCAGTACAGAAGTCTTATGCCAAACACAAACAGTGTAGCATACTACTCCAACTCCTTCAACAAAAGTACAGGAGTCCAGAACTGGAAACCCAGCTGGAAGAACCCTGGTTGAGGGCCTATAAGGACAATAAGTTTTTTCTTATAGATGGCCTGCTCTACCATAGAGAAAATCACACAAGTGCACTCACAGTGGTAGACAGAGACCACATCTCATTGATCCTACAAGAATGCCATGACTGCACCTATATGGGACACATGAGTGAAGACAGTACCACAGAGAGGGTAGCAAGCACAGCTTGGTGACCCAAGTGGGAACAAGAGTTGAATGAATACATCAACACTTGTGAAAGATGCCAAAAGGCAAATAAGAAACATGGGAAGAAGTATGGGTTACTTCAACACATAGAAGAACCCAAGAACCCATGGGAAACCATCAACATGGACTGGGTTACAGGACTTGTCCCAGGAGGCAAAGAAAACTATAATGCCTGTTTGATCATAGTTGATAGGTTCAGCAAGAGCATGAGGTGTCTACCATGCCATAAAGAAGACACAGCCATGGATACTGCTCTGTTGTTTTGGAATAACATCATATCTACCTGTGGAGTCCCTAAGATCATCATTAGTGATAGGGACCTAAAATTCACATCTGAATTTTGGACTAACTTATATGACATGCTTGGTACCAAACCTGCTTTTTCCACAGCTTACCATCCACAAACAGATGGACTAGCTGAAAGGATGATCCAAACAATGGAGGACATCCTCAGAAGATTCTGTGCCTATGGCATGGAATACAAGGACCATGAGGGATACACCCATGATTAGGTTACCCTCCTACCAGCAGTCCAACTGGCTTAGAATACAAGCCAGCACTCAACCACAGGTAAAACACCTGCACTGGTGGAGAAAGGGTGGAACCCCCTGTTGCCTGTGGATCACTTGAAGAGAAATCTCCTGACTATCCTCCCCAAAGCAAAAGACTTCCATGATATGTGGAAGAGGGCCTGTGACACAGCTGCAAAATGAATAGCTGAGGCAAAAGAATACAATAAGCAGAGGTGGGACAAATCACATATGGAACCTGACTTCAAGGAAGGGGACCAGGTGTTAGTGTCTACACTGAGCTTCAACAATCTCAAAGGACCTAAAAAGATAAGGGACCCATTTCTAGGACTTTTTACTATCATTAAGTTGATAGGAAAAAATGCAGTGGAAGTCGAACTCACTGAGGAGTTTTCAAGGAAACATCCAGTCTTTCCAGTGAGTTTGGTCAAACCATACTTCCAGAAAGAGGAGGATAAATTCCCCTCCAGGAAAAAGAACCCCACACCACAAGGGATAGTGGAAGTGGAGGACTCCCCTGGACCTGTGAGTAAGATCATCAGGGCCAGGAAGATCAGACTCAATGCAAAGGATCAAAGACAATACTTAGTCAGATTCAAGAACCAGACAGCAGATAAAGACAAATGGTTGGCAGAGGATGCCATACCAGATGGAACCTTCATTTGAGGAGATTCAGAGCCTCTAGGAGGACTGAACAGTCTCATCAATGATGAGCCTTTTTAGAGCGAGGGTATGTCAGCCTGTGACTCAAAACCAGAGCACAAGCATGACAGCCAAAATACCATAAACCAATGGTATAGCCAAGATACCACCAAAACATGGAGCTGAGCCAAATCAGCTCAAAAGGTATCAAAAAAAAGAGGAAACTAACCTCTTCCTGAAAATATAAGTCCCATCACCATAGGACTAGAAATAACAAAGTTATTCTTGCTCAAAGTTATTGCTGAGCATAAACCTTAATTTTTGCCTCTCATCTAAAATCTAGAAGGAGAAGCTTAACCCCATCAAATGGGTACTCAAAATGAAGCTCTAAGCCAGGGCTATCCAATGGTACCAGCCAAACTGAGCTAGCACCAATATTACTGGAGTTATGGTCAATTTCCGGCCAAATAAGGGTGAACAAAACATTCACCTCTCATCTAACTTCTACAGTTTTTGTGTGGGATACCTGAAGTGGGGTCTTTTTGGAAAAAGCACAATCAGGGCTATCTGATGGTGTCATCCACTTCCCCATATCTCAACTACTTCAGAGGTTATGGGGAAACAAGCTCAATACAGCTTTTTGCCTAAAACACGCAAATGTACAAAGTTCTTGTACATGGGATAACTTTGCCATATTTGATGATACCCATATCAAATGAGGTACCATTGTGTAGAGCACATACAGGGCTAAACACTGAACCAATTTTGAGGTTGATATCTCAAGAATTGACAAAGTTATGGCTGTTTTAGGGTTAAAATCCCACCTGCTGTCATATACAGCCTTACTATGGGATAATATCCCATAATCATGAATATGAGGTGTCAAATAGATGAAGAAGCATGTTTTTACTTCAATACCTCATATGTCAGTCAATACTGGGGTCCATACAGTTTCTGTACAGCATTCTACGCGTCATACACGTCAGAATCTGGCTGTGAGGTCCCCAGATGAAAATTTTCACCCTGTATTGGTGAAAACCGCCCAGATGTGGTTTCAAAACCACATCTGAGCCCAATACAGGCTATACAGGCTGTTTGCAAACCACAATCCAGTACTAGGAAGTGAAAAAATCTCCACTTCCTCTACATGGAAAGGTCTAGCACCCTTTCCACCCCATTTCAGGATAACAAGGAGGCTTTTCACAGCCAGAATTGTCTCCTCATCCTGCCCTTGAATTCCTATGTAGTACAACTGTCCAAAACAGTTATACTCTTGGAAAATAATCAGGTATACTTTAAAAATTAAGTATTGTAGCCTTTACTATTGTAACCCAACAGGTAAAAACTGCACACAGGGCTTTCAACAGCGCTCACCACCACTATACCTCTATAGTAAAGCCCTTAATATCTTAGTTTAATCATTTATTATCTACTTTATCATCTTTTAAAACTATTTTTACCGTGTCACAGTCATAGTTAAAGCTTTTAAATACTTATATACACCTTTATCATAGACTCACCCTGACAAAAATACCATAAGCCAATGGTATAGCCAAGATACCACCAAAACATGTAGCTGAGCCAAATCAGCTCAAAAGGAATCAAACAAAAGAGAAAACTCACCCCTTTCTGAAAATAGAAGTCCCATCACTATAGGACAAAGAATAACAAAGTTATTGCTGAGCATAAACCTTAATTTTCACCTCTCATCTAAATTCCAGAAGGAGAGGCTTAACCCCATCAAATGGGTATTCAAAATGAATCTCTAAGCCGGGGATATCCAATGGTACCAGCCAAACTGAGCTAGCACCAGTATTACTTGAGTTATGGCCAAATTCAGGCTGAATAAGCGTGGACAAAACATTAACCTCCCATCTAACCTTTTCAATTTTAGCGTGAGATACCTAAAGTGGGGTCTTTTTGGAGAGGGAACAATCAAGGCTATCTGATGGCGTTATCCATTTCCGCATAGCTCAACTAGAACAAAAGTTATGGGGTAAATAAGCTCAATACAGCTTTTTGCCTAAACCACACAAATGTACAAAAATCTTGTACATGGGATAACTTTGTCATATTTAATGATACCCATATCGAATGAGGTACCATTGTGTAGAGCACATACAGGACTACACACTGAGCCCATTATGAGGTTGATATCTCAAGAATTGACAAAGGTATGGCTGTCTTAAGGTCAGATTCCCACCTGCTATCATATACAGCCTTACCATGGGATAATGTCCCATGCTCATGAATATGAGGTGTCAAAAAGAAGAAGGAGCTTGTTTTAACTTGAATACCTCATATGTCAGTCAATACTGGGGTCCCATACAGTTTCTGTACAGCATTCTACGCGTCATAGACGTCAGAATCAGGCTGTGAGGTCCCCAGATGAAAACTTTCACCCTGTATTGGTGAAATCTGCCCAGATGTGGTTTGAAAACCACATCTGAGCCCAATACAGGCTTTACAGGTCTTTGCAAATCCCAAGCATGTCTCAGAGAGTGAAAAAATCTTCACTTCCTCTACATGGAAAGGTCTAGCACCCTTTCCACCCCATTTCAGGATAAAAAGGAGGCTTTTCACAGCCAGAATTGCTTTCCTCATCCTGCTCTTGAATTCCTATGTAGTACAACTGTCAAAAACAGTTATACTCTTGGAAAATAATCAGGTATACTCTTAATTTAGAAGTATTGTAGTCTTTATTATTTTAATCCAACAGGTAAAGCTGCACCCAGGGCTTTCAACAGCGCTCACCACCACTATTACAAAATAGTAAAGCCCTTTTATTTCATCTATAAACCCTTATTATCAATAAATACCTTTAATTTGCCACTTTATTTCCTTGTCACAGTCAAAGTTAAAGTTGTAACTAGCCTAATTACTGCTTTTACATATACTCATCCTGACAGCTCAATTAATTCCAATTGAAATTGCTCTTGAAGAAATTTCTTTTGTAGCCTTAAATATCTCTTGTAGAGTATTTTTGGATAAATCTTTATTGTTGGTAAAACAATAAATTATTATTATATTATTTTTTTATACTTACAAAGTTAAAAACAATAAAATTGGCGTGTTCTCTCCTTAAAAATACTATTTCTTACTATTTTTAAATAATTTTACCTTAAACAAATTTTGAGGACAGGAAAAGTACTTGATATTTTATCAAAGCTTCATATCCACACCTTAAAATAATGGATAGACATCCCAAATTCACATCTGCCCTTTGGACCGATCTTCATAGATTATTTGGGACCAAGTTATCATTTTCTATAGCATATCATCCTCAGACTAATGAGCTAGAAGAAAAAATGATTTAAGCTTTAATGGGAAGGATAAGAAGATTATGTGCTTATGGATTAGAATTTGAAAACTAAGATGGCTTTACCCATGACTGGCGTACTCCAATACATGAATTGGAATTGGCATATAAGACATCAGTCCATTCTTCCACAGGTCAGAATCCTGCTATGTTAGAAAAAGGATGGAATTCAAGACTCCCAGAAGACACACTGAGGAAAGAGTTAATTGACATCCATCCTAAAGCTTCCACCTTCAAAAGGATTCTTGAAAAAGTGAAACACCATGAAAAAAAAAGCATGGATGATGCTTTTGAATATGCAAAACAGAAGTGGGACAAGAGTCATAAAGTACCAGACTTCAAAGTAGGGGACTTAGTTCTAGATTCAACCTTGAATTTTAACAATATCAAAGGCCCAAAGAAACTCAAAGATTCTTATCTAGGACCTTTTGTTATTGTTTCCTTACATGGAACCAATGAAGTTCAAGTGGAATTGAGTGGTTAATTAGAAAATAAACACCCCACCTATCCAGTAAGTTTGAGAAACCTTATATTGAATTAACTCTGTGAGGTGGTAATATGGAAAATACTTCAATACCACATAAAAGAGTTGTGAAAATTTTTGTTTTTCTCATTTTCATGCCAAACTAATGGGAATGTGAGAAATCCCATGTTACATATACACTAAGAATAGTGTTATGCATGTTTGTGGAACTGAGTATTATGGTATTCTTAAATACAGCTTTAATACACCCATAGTAGATATCAGTGTTTAAGCCTGAATTTCTATTTTTGATGTGAAAATAGCTAAGGGGGACAAAAGACATCAAAGAGAGCCAGGGTACCCAGCTTCTGAGACCTCTGAGGTGTGGATAGCTTTAAATCTTGTATGGATGCATGGCTGATAATGGCCCAATTAGTATACTAAAACCTTTTGTGAACCTAGCTACCAAGTTAAAATCTCATTAAATCATAAGAAAATTGAAAAAAAGCTACTATTTTGACCTGACGGACAGGTAAAGAGCACTTAGACTCCTGTAGCCATGTCAATTCTTGATGATTTTCCATGGATAAACCTATAAAAGAGTAATTAAAGCCCTTTTTGGACTAGTCTCAAGTGATTACCTCATAGCAACCTGCCATAATGTGATATTTTCAATTCTATGTAGAAGTGAGGTAAAAACCTCAAAAATTCATTAAAAATACAATTCTCCATGAATCTTTCTGAAACATTCAGGAAAAATGAATAGTGCTACGACTAATAATCTAAATTGTGGTTATAATAATTGAATTATTATAGTTCATAAGAACAGTCATAGTATTGTTGATTAATAGTAATATTATCAACAACTTCATAGACACATCTTACATTTGGAGTATCTTCACCCAGGAGAAAAATCCAAAAAATCCAAAAATTACCATACAAAAAAAACATTAAAATGAAAATCAAAAAATATAAAAATAACAAAATTGAAACAATTGGAAGTGAAAAAGAAACAACACAGCAAAAAGGATATAAAAATCAATGAATCAAAAGGTTCAAAAAGTAAAAATAAAAATATACAAGAAAACTGCAAAAAATGTAGAACATAAAAAATAGAAAATATTAAAATTCAAGAAAGAAATAAATTCAACAATAAAAATGGATTAAAATTTAATTAAAATGACAGGTTTAAAACAAGCCAAAAACTCAAAAACAAAGAAAATCTAAATATCAAAAAATGACAAAATGAAAATTCAAAAAGCGCGGGGGAAATTGTTGAAAAAAATATAGAAATTTAAAGAATGAGTGAAATTCAGAATATCTTGGTCAAATACAGAATTTCTGCAACAAGAAGTTAGAAGAAAATAAAGCCAATGGAACAATTCAAATTCTTATGAAGTATTTTTTAAATAAAGGTAAAAGGTTGAAAGATGTTTAGAAACATAAGAAAGAATTTTTTAAGGATTGTTACATATATCAAAAAGAATCAATTTATGATGAAAATAATCCCTGTGGATAAGAATAAATTGAAATAAAAATTGGCTTAGTATTTAATGTAGATATCTTAAAATTATTGAGGGAAATTGATGAAAATTGAAAGGAAAAATATATCCAGAATTTCACCATCATTGATCAGATGAAACACCACATTTTTGTATATATTTTTTTGGTCCATTTTATTTTTCATTGCTTCAAAACAATAACAAAATATCCATGATCCCACTGGAAATATCATGGCACATCCTTCTTTCAGAAAATTCAATGGGAAAGAAAGATAAAGAATAGCTTAAATGTCTGAAGCGCTACTCATTTCAAGTATGTGACTTAAAGGTATTTTCATACACCCAAAAGACCACAAATAACAAAATTATGTTATAATTATAAATAAATGAATTTATCTATATTATACAAACAAAGTATAAATATAAATAAAATTAAATAATTTTATTGTAATTTCAAATTAAAATTACATGGAAATTCAAAATTGTGAAACTACACTTTTACTTGAAAAATTTAAGTAAACATAAATTTCAAAAAAAATATTAAAATTGAAATATTTTGGAAAAAAGTTGAATAATATTTATTATCATTTTTATCCAATAAATAAGCTTATGAAAATGATTTCACCATAGGCTTCCTCATAAAAAATAAAGTGGGGTCATCTCTTAGTGAAAATTATGTAACTCAACTCTAAATAAGCTTAAATTAAGTTGTTGGTATTTTATGTACAAAGATGTGGAAATCCTCAAGACCTCAATTTAATTCACACCACGGGTGGTTTTAACCATAAATTTTTGTGTTAAAATTGAGTTGTGGTTTGTAGTTTGAAATTCATCAGGAATTGAAGTCTTTTCAATTAAAATGTTAAAATGTGCATGTGTATTACATATGAGGTATCAATTATTACAGTTGCGTACTTGAAAAACTCAATTGAATTAAATACGTAAATTACAAGTATAATACATGATGAGGAATTAAGCAAAAAATAAATTGAAAAGATTAATTTTGGGGGGAAAAGGAATCTTGGCTCCAAGGGTGCCAGACTCCCCCAAATGTTTTTCTGACAGGCATTGAATGCCAAAATTTACGCACAAGTTCATAACTTTTGGCTGGGAATTGAGTCACAGGGTCATTGACTCAATTGATGATGAGGTTTTGATACCAACCAGGGCAGTTTTAACTGTTACCAAGAGGGTAAAACTACCCTTAAATTCAAAAATTCTTCATAAAAACTGTTTCAAGTGGCTTTAACGTCTCCTAGACACATTCTGAAATTTTCCTGGAGGTTTGAAACCTTTTATTACTATAGAAATGGCTGCTTTAAGGGTCTAAAATGGCTAAAATGAGCCCTTTTTTAGTCTAAGCCAGGGTTCAATGATTCCATAATCTTCTTTCCTGTTGTCAGAGTATTTTCAACTACTGATTAGAGTAAATTCTCCTTTTGGAGTAAAGAAATTGGTGTCTATAAAAGAATGTCTTCTTTCCCCCACTTGTCTCTTCATGTTAGAATATTTTCCTTTTATAATTAGTTTAAACATTGTTAAGCCAATCAATAGAAGAGTCCAACCACCATTTTAAAATCATCTTAAAACTTCTAAACACATGAAAAGATTATTATAATCATTTTTACCCTTGAACCTCCCTAAAAGTGAATTAAAACATCTTTCATCACTGTTAGCTTTGTCACTTTGTTTCCAAATTCACTCTGGTCACTTTTAAGTGTGTTTTCTCTTTAATATTCCTTGTAAGGACTTTGCTCTTATATAAATTGCTTGCATCTCTTTGCTCAATTAATACCAATTGAAATATCTCTTGAAGAAATCTCTTTTGTAGCCTTAAATATGTCTTGCAGAGTATTTTTGGGATAAATGTTAATTTTTGTTAAAACAATAAATCTTTATAGTATTATTGTTTTATACTAATAAAGCTATATATAAGAAAGTTGTCATTGTTTCTCTTTAAAACTCTTACAATTCACTATATGTAATTAAATTTTACCTTCTACAAATTTTGAGGATAGGAAAAGTGCTTGATTTTTAATCAAAGTTTCATATCCACACCTTACATTTTGGGTCCCTGCCCTCATAGTTTCCCTGTCACATATTTTTAACCTTTTTGAATTGTTTTTGTTATATTCAAAAATTCAAAAATGCATAAAAAATACTTATAATTCAAAAATTCATAAAAAGCAGAATTTTTTTCATATTATAATTGAGGATTTATTTTTTCATTTCTCTTTACAGATTGTACCGCTGTTAAATCATCTTTTAACATAAAAACACCCAACAGACATACGCTCAGATGGAAAATAGCCATACAAGACTATAGGGGCAATATGACCATAGTAAACAATGATGGGAAGATTCACAAAAATTTAGATGGACTAAGCAGATGACCATTACCAAATGACATTGTAAATCCTTCTTATGTTCCAGAAGAAGCTTCCCCACAAATCCCAATAGAAAGAATCAGGGTGACAGTACTGCAAATTGCATTCTTTGAAGAAGTAAGGAACAGTTATAATCAGCATAGAAATTGTAGCATGCTATGCCAATTACTGAATAAAGACTTTAAAGATAACTCCTTAATCCATGCCTCGGATGAAATATGGTAGAAGTCATATTATTCAGGAAGATTTCATTTACTTTATGAAATAATATACCATAGAACCAAAAAAACATGTGTAATGAAAGTTGTGTACAGATCCTTAATCAATCTTATGTTGAAAGAATGCCATGACAGCCCATTATGAGGACACCTATCTGAGGACAGAAAAAGGGAGAAAATAAAAACTTGCATATGGCGGCCAATGTGGCAAACAATGGTGCTGAATATTGCAAAACATGTGACAGATTTCAAAAGGCAAACAAATCCACTGGCAAAAGGCATGGTGATATGATTAAAATCCAAGAACCCAGTAGACTTTGGGAAATTTTCCATAGGAATTGAGTAACTTGCCTACAACCAGGAGGTGACAGAAGCTACAATTCCTTCCTAGTAATTTTTGCAAGGTTCAGTCAAACTCCAATCTTTTTGCCATGTCACAAGGATGACACAGCCATGGATACAGATCTTCTGATATGGAATAGGGTAGTATCATGGACTGGCATATTCACAAACATCATTAGTTACAGAGATCAAAAATTTAATTAAGCACTATGGACAAACCTTAACCAATTATTTGGAGGAAATTCATCCTTCTCTAATGCTTTCCACCCAAAAACTGATGGTCTAGCTGAGAAAATGATACAAACTTTGGAAGACATGGTCAGAAGATGCTGTGCATATGGCCTAGATTTCAAATATCGTGATGGATCCACCCATTCTTGATGTAAACGTTTACCTGCACTGGAATTAGAATATATAGAAATCCATTAATGCCAGTACCAATCAGACGCCTGATATTCTAGAAAAAGGATGGAATTTCAGCATACCCCAAGATTTCTTGAGTAAGTATTTGGTTGAAATAATTCCCACAGCTTCTATCTTCAAATGAATGCTACAAAAATCTAGAACGCATGCAGTTGTGCATGGAGGACTCATTTGCATATTCCAAACACATATGGGACAAGTCACATGCTACTCCATAATTCAAAGTAGGAGATTGAGTACTTGTATCTACCACTAACTTTGATAACATTAAAGGATGAGAAAAACTCAGAGACTCATTTTCAGGACCTTTTTTCATCAAGGATATTCATGGGGAAAATTCTGTTGAAGTAGAATGCTCTGAGGAACTTAGTAATAAGCATCATACAGTTCCAGTGAGCTTAATAAAGCCTTAAAAATCTGGTGAGGTTGAAAAATTCCACCTAAGGAATAAAGTTTGGCAATATATACCACCTGTTGAGCTATCTGGTGTTAAGAAAATCACCATATTTGTCAAAGAAACTTGAGAACTAAGAAAGAAAGGAAGTACCTTGTTAGGTACAGTGACCCAGCATATGAAGATGAATGGTTAGCAGAAAAGGACATGCCTGAAACTTCCAAAATTTTCAGAAGGTTCACAAAAACTAGAGGTAACAATATCAAAAAATGATACCCTTTTTTAGGGGGAGGGAATGTGAGCCTTAGAGGTATTTTTATTTTCACAACCATGGAAATCACCCTCCTGGACTCCATATGGCATATCAGTGCCATATAAATCTTATGGCAATTTGGCCATATGCATAATCACTGGCCAAACTGGCCCTCTCATCTTTTTCTGGCCTTTTATGGTCATTTCACTCCTGGGGCCGACCTGGCCCCTTCACCATCATCAGGCCCTTCCTGGCCTTTCTCTGCTTTTGGGCACTCTTTGTTATTTTCCAGTCAACAGGGAAAATACAGCCCAAAAGCCTGTATTTGGCTTTTTTAAGCTTTAAATACAGTTTGCACACTTTTGCGCAGTTTTGCCAATTTTTGTTCCCTTTGTGCATTTTTGCTGTATTCAGTGTATATGCCATTTTCCCATGTGTTATGGGAAATATGTCCAAAAGGCCATATCAGGCCTTTTGGGGCTTAATTGCCAGTTTTGTGCATTTTGCACACTTTTGCGCACTTTGCGCAAATGCAGTTTTTAAGCTGTATTAGCTGTATCTGACCAAAAACACAAGAATGGCCAAATACCCCAAAAGACACTTTGTCACCTCTGAAGCCTCCAAAACCCAACTTTCACTCTTATCCTCCTGGAATCATTCCAAAAGAACTTTGGCCACATTCAACCTCCAATAACCAAAAATGCCATAAATGGTGTTACACACCATTATGCACCTTTTTTCACCAGAAATTCAATGGTGCACAAATCAAATGGTTATTTCAACTTTTTATTCAGGTCATCAAGACAGCATGTCATCCAGAGGATTCATCAAGGCTCAAGGAACAGTGTCAATTTTAAATACCAATGTTGGAATCAAGAAATCATTGGCTATTCTCATTCACAGTATTCCTCCAAGGGAAGACTGGTGATATATTCTCAAGGGATATTCAGGAGGCAGTTCCAAAACAAGTTGTCAAGTGTCAATGCTCCATAAATCCAACTTGGCAACCAAATTCATTTCAATACAGTCTGGATTCATCAAGACATGTATTTCAATCATACATCATGGGAAAATCATTCAACACAGTTCATTTCCCAATCTGGCAATGTATACACTCCATCAGACAATCAATACATCTTCCAGTATTCAATACATACCAGCTGCCACCCTGAAGAAGTCAAGCTCTCAACTCTTCACATATACCAGCCTCCTTTGACCCTGGGGGCTTTTTCCCCCAGTTAATTAATATATTTTTATTTTATTTTATCTTTATTTATCTTACCATTTTTGTTAAGTGAATACTGATATTATCAAGTCAGTCATTTAGCACCTTTTCTCTTTTCTTTCTTTGCCTGTCAATGGATATTTGGTGGTCATATCCTTAGTAATTCCATTGTTCATTTTGGAAGGTTGAAACAGTGATTAAGGACTTACTTGGTTGGCTCTTTGGCCATTTGGCTTCTCATTTCTCTTATTGCATCTCATCCTTGTACTTGCATTCTTCTTAAAGAAATTCAATTCTTTATTTTTATTTTTCTTTATTGTTTTGGAGTCTTCCAAGTGAGTTCCCTGATTGCTGACTTCCAGGCCACTCTTGTTTTTCTGTCCAAGAGCCCCTGTGACATTTTTTATACCCAAAAGACCACAAATAACAAAATTATGCTATAATTATAAATAAATAAATTTATTTATATTATAAAAAAATGAAAATAAAAACAAATTAATTAATTTTATTGTAATGTCAATTTAAAATTACATTGAAATTTAAAATTGTGAAAATACACTTTTGCTTGGAAACTTTAAGTACAAAAGAATTTTCAACAAAAATGTTTTTGGAAAGAAGTTGAATAAAATTTATTATAAATTTTTATACAATAAGTAAACTTATTAAAATTATTCCACCATTGGATTACTCATAAAAAATAAGGTGGGGTCACTGCTGAGTGAAAATTCTGTAGCTCAACTCTAAATGAGCTTAAATTAAGTTTTTAGTATTTTCTGTATTAAATTCTGAAAATCCTCAAAAAATTAATTTAATTCACAAAAACTTTGGTTTTAACCATAAATTAGTTATGAGGAATTGAAATATTTTCAATTAAATGTCAACATGTGCATGTGTATTACATAAGTGAAATTTGACTTACATATGAGGTATCAGTTATTACAGTCTTTTACTGTAGAAATTTAATTGAATTAGATATTTATATTGAAATTATAATACATGATGAGGAATTGAAGAAAAAATAAATTGGAAAGATTACTTTTGGGGGGAAAGGAATCTTGTCTCTTTCCCAAGCTTTGAATGGGACTGTTTAGTCATTGATACTCCCAAGGAAGAAGACCTCATATTGGGCTTTGACTTTCTCAATCATTTTAATCCATCTATTGATTGAAGGCAAGGGATGATCGCCTTTAATGCTGATCATAAGAACTATTATGATCCTCCAAAATTTTTCAATAATGACTTTTCCTCTGCCAAAGCATTTTCAGCTCTGGTTGGTGATTATAGAACACCATCATTTCCATCTTCTGTCCATATTCCTTCCATTAATTCCCATCAGTCATTACTTTTATCTAGAGATGAAGTCTTCAAAGAGATTCAACGTTTTGGAGAAGATAATTGTGTATCTTTACTTCATCTCTTCTTTGGGAATATGGACCTTCCTCCTTCATCTTATCATGACTCCCTGGAGGAGTTGTGGGAGGAAGAGGAAGAGCCAGAAGAAATAGAAACTGTGGTGAAGTTTGTTCCTTCTGTTTATCACCAGTACTTGGATGTATTCTCCAAGGTGAAAGCAGAGGAACTTCCTCCTCACCACGCCTGTGATCATCATATCGAGCTGGAGGGGTCTCTACCTCCAGTTGGGGTGATTGACCCTTTATCAAACCAAGAGTCAGATACACTCAGGGCCTAAATCTCAGAGAATGTAGAGAAAGGTTTCATCCAGCCAAGCTCCTCTTTGTCAAAAAGAAAGATGGTTGCCTCCATTTGTGTGTTGATTACCACAAACTCAATGCTGTTACTAGTAAGAACAAGTATCTTGTTCCTCCTATGAATCAGCTTCTTACTGTTTTCAATGCTTCTTCTATCTTCTCCACGATTGATTTGTGTGGTGCATATAACCTGCTCAGAATCAAGGAAGGTGATGAACATTTGACATGTTTTAGAACTAAATATGGCAGCTATGAGTATTTGGTTATGCCATTTAGGCTCACCAATGCTCCTGCTTCTTTTGAGAACCTTGTAAATGATATTTTTTATGATCTTCTTGATATTTACGTTGTGGTTTATTTGGATGAAATTATGGTATTTTCCAAATCTGAAGAAGAACATGTCACTCATGTGTCCACTGTTCTTGCCAGACACAGAGCCAATAACCTCTTTGCAAAGGCCTCCAAGTGCCTGTTTCATGTTTCTAGTGTAGAGTACTTAGGTTATGTTGTTTCTTTTGAAGGCCTCAAGATGGACCAAGCAAAAGTTCACCCACAAGTTTCCTCAAGAAAGATTTTCATTTTCCCCTCAATGAGGAAGCTCTTAGACAGTTTCATCAACTCAAAGACACATTCACCATTGCTCCAATCCTTTCTCACTTTGATCCTTCTCTACCCACCATTGTAGAGACTGATGCCTCAAATTATGCCTTGGGTGCTGTACTGAGTCAGATTTCTGACCCAGGAAAACATCCCATTGCATTTGATAGCCGCAAGCTTCTCCCAGCTGAGCTCAATTATGAGATTCATGACAAGGAACTCCTTGGAATAGTCTGGGCTCTCAAGCACTGCAGAGCGTTTCTCCCTTCTCTTTCTTCCACCTTTGAAGTTCTCACCAATCATTCTTCACTTCAATACTTCATGTAATCAAATATTCTCACTCGCCGTCAAGCCTGCTGGGCTGAATTTCTCTCTAAATTTCATTTTTCAATCACTTACCACCCTGGCTGCTTGGCCACCCTTCCAGATGCAATATCACGTCAGGAAAACTTTTACCCAGAGAGAGGGGAAGATTTCATCAGCAAGAATCCAATGAATTATCAAAAAATAATCAAGCAAGATGAAATTAAAGCCTCAAAGTTCTTTTCAGTCAAGGTGGAATCATTTTCAAATTTGATTGACTCAATTCAGAAAGAATTATGGCAAGATTATAAATATAGAAGTATTCTTTAAGATTTGGGTAAAGGTAAATCTGTTAAATATTATTCTCTTGATTCCTCTTCCCAACTTCTCCTGTTCAAAGATAGGGTGGTGGTCCCAAATGACCCAACAATTCAACTCAGTATACTTCAAAGGAGGAATGACTCTTCTCTAGCTGGACACCCTGGCCAAGAGAAGACTCTCAAACCTGTCAAGCAGGAGTTTAACTGGCCTGGAAGGACTCAATTTATCAAGGATTATGTATCATCTTGTGAACAGTGTTCAAGAAACAAAAAATATTCACCACAAGAGGTTTGGACTCCTCAAACCTCTTGCGATTCCAAATGGTCCTTGGATTTTTCTTTCAATGGGTTTCATCACTCAATTGCCACTGTCCAGCTCCTTTGACTCAATCCTTGTCATAGTGGACAGATTCTTGAAAATGGCAGTTTTCATTCCAACAATATCTTCAATAACTTCACTGGATTTGGCCCATTTGTTCATCAAGAATATCTTCTCAAAGCATGGCCTTCCTTCAAGAATTGTCAGTGATAGAGGTTCATTTTTGTTTCTTCCTTTTGGACCAATCTTTGTCAGCAGCTCAAGATTTCAAGAGATCTTTCAACTGCTTACCATCCAGAAACTAATGGACAGACAGAGAGGGTAAATCAAATACTAGAACAGTACCTTTGGATGTATGTCAGTTATCATCAAGATGATTGGAACACCTGGCTCCCTCTGGCTGAATTTTCCTACAATAACTCTGACCACTCTTCAAAAAAACAATCACCATTTTTCACTGTTTATGGAAGAGATCCTCATTTTGACTCCATTCACATTACTCAAGATACTCCTGCTGGAAAGGTATCAACAACAATCCAATCAGTACAGCAAGATGTCAAGAGAGAACTTGAAGTTTCCATAAACAGGTTTAAGAGGTATGCAGATAAAAGTAGAGCAAGTACACCTGTTTTCAATCCTAGTGACATGGTATTGCGTTCTTCCAAGAACATCAAATCAACTAGAACCACCAAAAAACTATCTGAAAGATGGTTGGGTCCCTTTACAATCTTGAAGAAAGTCAGCACTCATGCCTACCACCTCAAGCTCCCATCTCAATGGAAGTCCATCCACCCAGTCTTCCATATTTCACTCTTAGAACCAGTCAAGAGATAAACAATCCCAAATAGGAATCAAGAGCCTCCTCCTCCAATATTCATTGAAGAAGAAGAGGAATGGGAAGTCTCTCAAATAATGGACTCAAAGCTTAAGAGAGGCAAACTGCGGTATTTGGTGGAATGGAAAGGTTTCAGTCAACACTCAGAAAGATCCAATTGGAAACCAGCTGAAAGCCTCAAGAATTGTCCTGAACTGGTCAAGAATTTTCATTCTTTATATCCTGAAAAGTCAGGACCCAATTCTTCAAGAGCTTGATTATTTATGGTGCTTGGTGGGGAGAGAAATTACCAAAAGCAAGTCCCACTCCTGGTATGCACCCTTAGAGGTATTCTACCCCTTCTTGTTGTAAGCATCACCTTGGCCACTCTGTGAGCACTCTGCAATTTTTGGACACAGATCTTTGGCCTGGCTTTCAACATCAATTCCAAAAATCATGGCCATTTTCACTTGGGGTAATGGACCATTTCTTTTATTAATTTCTTTCCAAGTCTTTCCAATTCCAAGTCATTCTTTCAGAAATTTTATTTTATTTTTATGGCACTGGCAGGAGTGGTAATTACCAAACCTAAGTTCCTCTCCTGGTGAACACTTCTCTGAGGGGTCTACAATCTGTCAAAACATCACCTTGGCCACTCTGTGAGCATCTTGCATCAAATATTCCTTTCCAGGTCCTTGGCCAATTCCAAAATCAATTTTTTTCTCTTTTATTTGTTATTTTCTTATTTTCATTTTAATTATTTTATTTTTCATTTTATTTTCATTTCAAATTTTCTTTATTTATGCAAAAATCAATTCATGAATCAACATAATTCATTTTAAATTTACATCAATTCTGAAGCCAATGTCAAAAGAAGATCAAGCAATTACTGCGTCACATGCCAACTTTTTAATATCAGTTTCAAACCATTTTTCTCTTAATCAATCCTCTTAAATCCCTATCTCAAATACTTTCCAGTTGCCTCAATAGGCTTCAACTTGGGTTGGTGCTCAGGAGCTCACTATTCCAAGGTGGGGGGTACTGTCACAACCATGTAAATTACCCTCCTGGACTCCATATGGCATATCAGTGCCACATAAATCTTATGGCAATTTGGAAATATCCATAATCACTGGCCAAACTGGCCCTCTCATCTTTTTCTGGACTTTTATAGTCATTTCACTCCTGGGGCCAACCTGGCCCCTTCACCATCATTAGGCCCTTCCTGGCCTTTCTCCTCTTTTGGGCACTCTTTGTTATTTTCCAGTTGACAGGGAAAACACAGCTCAAAAGCCTGTATTTGGCTTTTTTAAGCTTTAAATACAGTTTGCAGACTTTTGCGCAGTTTTGCCCATTTTTACACACTTTGCGCATTTTGCCCATTTTTGCTATATTCAGCTGTATATGCCATTTTCCCATGTATTATGGGAAATATGTCCAAAAGGCCATATCAGGTATTTTGGGTCTTAATTTCCAGTTTTTTGCATTTTGTGCACTTTTGCGCCCTTTGCGCAAATGCAGTTTTTAAGCTGTTTCTGGCCAAATACCCCAAAAGACACTTTGTCACCTCTGAAGCCTCCAAAACCCAAGTTTCACTCTTATCCTCCTGGCATCATTCCAAAAGCACTTTGGCCACATTCAACCTCCAATAACCAAAAATGCCATAAATGGTGTTACACACCATTGTGCACCTTTTTTCACCAGAAATTCAATGCTGCACAAATCAAATGGTTATTTCAACTTTTTATTCAGGTCATCAAGACAGCATGTCATCCAGAGGATTCATTAAGGCTCAAGGACCAGTGTCAATCTCAAATACCAATGTTTTCATCAAGAAATCATTGGGTATTCTCATTCACAGTATTCCTCCAAGGGAATACTGGCAATATATTCTCAAGGGATATTCAAGAGGCAGTTCCAAAAAAGTTGTCAAGTGTCAATGCTCCATCAATCCACCTTGGCAGCCACATTCATTTCAATACAGTCTGGATTCATCAAGACATGTATTTCAATCATACATCATGGGAAAATCATTCAACACAGTTCATTTCCCAATCAGGAAAGGTATACACTCCATCAGACAATCAATACATCTTCCAGTATTCAATACATACCAGCTGCCACCCTGAAGAAGTCAAGCTCTCAACGTTTCACATATACCATCCTCCTTTGACCCTGGGGGCTTTTTCCCCCAGTTAATTGATATATTCTTATTTTATTTTATCTTTATTTATCTTACCATTTTTGTTAAGTGAATACTGATATTATCAAGTCAGTCATTTAGCACCTTTTCTCTTTTCTTTCTTTGCCTGTCAATGGATATTTGGTGGTCATATCCTTAGTAATTCCATTGTTCATTTTGGAAGGTTGAAACAGTGATTAAGGACTTACTTGGTTGGCTCTTTGGCCATTTGGCTTCTCATTTCTCTTATTGCATCTCATCCTTGTACTTGCATTCTTCTTAAAGAAATTCAATTCTTTATTTTTATTTTTCTTTATTTTTTTGGAGTCTTCCAAGTGAGTTCCCTGATTGCTGACTTCCAGGCCACTCTTGCTTTTCTGTCCAAGAGCCCCTGTGACATTGTTTATACCCAAAAGACCACAAATAACAAAATTATGCTATAATTATAAATAAATAAATTTATTTATATTATAAAAAAATGAAAATAAAAACAAATTAATTAATTTTATTGTAATGTCAATTTAAAATTACATTGAAATTTAAAATTGTGAAAATACACTTTCACTTGGAAAATTTAAGTACAAAAGAATTTTCAACAAACATTTTTTTGGAAAAAAGTTGAATAAAATTTATTAAAAATTTTTATCCAATAAATAAACTTATGAAAATGATTTCACCATTGGATTACTCATAAAACAGAAGGTGCAGTCACTGCAGAGTGAAAATTCTTTAGCTCAACTGTATATGAGCTTAAATTATGTTTCTAGTATTTTCTGTATCAAAATCTGAAAATCCTCAAAAAATTAATTCAGTTCACACAAACTTTGGTGTTAACCATAAATTTTTGTGTTAAAATTGAGGTGCAGTGTGTAGGTTAGAAGTTATGAGGAATTGAAATATTTTCAATTAAATGTAAACATGTGCATGTGTATTACATAAGTGAAATTTGATTTACATATGAGGTATCAGTTATTACAGTTGTGTACCGTAGAAATTTAATTGAATTAGATATTGAAATAAAATTATAATACATGATGAGGAATGAAAGAAAAAATAAATTGGAAAGATTAATTTTGGGGGAAAAGGAATCTTGTCTCCAACAGGGCCTGACTCCCCCAAGTTCCTTGCTGTCAGGCATTGGATGTCAAAATTGATGCAAACGTTCATGAATTTTGGCCCGGAATTGAGTCACAGGGTCTGTGAATCAATTGACAATGAGGTTTTGATACCAACCAGGGCAATTTTAACTGTTTCCAAGTGGGTAAAACTACCCATAAGTGAGAAAAATGTTAATTTCAGGTGTTGTAGCTGGCTTTTACATCTATTACACCCATTCTGAAACTTTTTGGAGGCTTGAAACCAGGTATTACTATAGCAATGGCTGCTTTAAGGGTCTAAAATGGCTGAAAATAGCTAAAAATGCCTAAAGCAGCGCTTTTTGGCCCATAACAGGGTTCAATGATTCCTTAATTAGCTTTTCTGTTGTCAGAGTGTTTCTCATGACTGATGAGAGTAAATTTTACTTTTGGCCTAAGAAAATTGTTGGCTATAAAAGAATGTCCTTGCCCCACTTGTCTCTTCATGTTTAAATCTTTTCCTTTCATAATTAGTTTAAACATTTTTAATCCCATAAATAAAAGAGTCTAAAAACAATTATTAAATAATTTCCAGCCTTTCAAAAATGTGAAAAAATAATCATAATAATATTTTGTGACTCTTATAATCATTTTTACCCTTGAACCTCCCCAAAAGTAAATGAAAACATCTTTCATCACTGTTAGCTTTGTCACTTTGTTTCCAAATTCCCTCTGGTCACTTTTGGGACTGCCTTCTCTTTAATATTATTTTCAAGACTCTTCTCTTATATTGATTTCTTTCAGCTTTTTGCTCAATTAGTTCAAATTGAAATTGCTCTTGATGAAATTTCTGTTGTACCCTTAAATATCTCTTGTCCTGTATGTTTGGGATAAATATTTATAATATTTTTTCTAAAACTAATAAAGTTATAAGAAATGAAATTGTTGTGTTTTCTCTTTCAAAATCTTGAAATTTACTATTTTTAATTAAATTTTACCTTGTACAAATTTTGAGGACAGGAAAAGTACTTGATTTTTGATCAAATTTTCATATCCACACCTTACACAAAGGAAAATTTAGGCCCAATTATGTAGCCAAAAGGATATTGAAAGGCTTTTAACTCTTATTGACCCCCTCAAAGAAGAAACATTTGTGTGGTCCTCTGAAAGGGATTCTGAGGGATGCATTACCTCCTTGTTTTTTACTCACCCTATTTCCATAAAAATACTTCATGGGTTTCCTCATGTGATTCTTATGAATTGTACTTACAAAACAACCAAGTTCAAATGCCCCTTTCCATATTGTTCAATTCAGCTCAACAAATAAGACCTTTTATTGGGCTTTTTGTTTGTGAGGAACAAAACTGAACCCTCATATACTTGGGAATTGAATCAGTACATAGAAAAAGCTCTCAACAACACCAATGATGTTCCCCCTCCAGTCATTGTGTTTTACAGGGATTCGGCCTTGAAAAATTCTCTTGAGAAGCTCTTCCCATACTCAAAAATCTTGTTATGAATTTGGCAAATTACTGAAGATTTTTGTGCTCATTTCATGAAGAAAATTGGTCATAGAACTGATTTTGAAAGTTTTATAGGCCTTTGAAATCAAGTAATATACTTTTATCTTTCACTTTCACTCTTATTATTGTTTTTATTAATGACTTTGGGATTAATTTCTCAGGTTATGTTTTCCTCCACTGAAAAGTCTTTCAAAAATGGCTGGAAGGAGCTTCAAAAGAAAGTCAAAAATCTTGAAGTCTTGCAGTATTTTGAAGAAACCTGGATTCCTCTAAAGGCATATTATGTGCCTTCCTTCAACAACCACCATTGCAACCTGGGTGTGGGCTTCACCTCAAGAGTTGAAGGTGTGCATTCAATGGTTAAAATGTGGCTCCAAACATCCACTGTTACTATCCTGGAGGTTTTTAGGGCTATTCCAATGGTCTTCACAAACAATTCATTGAAATAATCAACAGAATCTCCAAAGAAATTATTGTCCATGTCAAGAATTTTCCTCAACACATCTGTGCTCTCAATGGCAAGGTGTCTAATAATGCCCTTCAGATGTCCTTTGAAAATTTTAAAAACCAATTTCCCCCCCAATAAAATATGCAAATCAATAAAACAGTTATCAAGGCATTCCTTGCAAGCACAAAACCCAAAAGGCATTTTCCAAGCCCCAAAGGATTCATATATAACACTTTCATCCTCAGTGAAATTTGAATTTACCTGTGAGAATTCTTCAATCTTCAAATTCTTAGTTTTTTTCTCAATAACTGATTTCATTTGTCATATTCTTCTCAGAATGATCATCAGGGTGATGATAAAAGTGTTGAGAAAGAAAGAAAAAATGAAGCCAAAAGAATATTTGAAGACATTGGGGAAGACCTTTTCAAAGACCAATGACAGTAATAACTCCAATTCTGTAAAATTTTCAAAATGTTTTGACAGGAAAAGTCCGTTTTGACCAACTTCCCAAGATTCAAGAGGATGATAAATATTATGAAGACCCACTAGAATTCAAAAATATCTGAGGAAGACCTCAAGGAGCAAAAAATAACAATAAAAGAGATCCCTCAGCATTTGAAATAAGTGAAAGTCAATCCAAGAGAAGAGGAAGACCCCCATATAAAGTTACAAGCACAACAACATCTTAATCAAAGTCAATTACATCCTCTAAGATTATGGAAGCGGATTCATCTGAAGATTTTGAAGATTCTTAGGCCTCATTATCCAAATCAATAAGCTCATCAGATCCACTACCCACAGAAACTGAATTGAATGAATATGGAAAATAAGGAGTCACTTTTAAAAGGCTCAGAGGATTGGAAATAGGTAGCAAAGCCTCATAAAGAAAGTCCCACAAGACTGAAACAACTTTGAAGATATATGATGCAATTTACTTGACCTGTGAGCATTGTCAAAGCAATTGCCACACAAGTGATGAATGCTCCAAGCTCTTTTTGAGTTTGTGATTCATTTTAATATATATTGATTTTGTTTATCTTGATTTTTTTAACCTATTTTTATCAGGCACCTGGCTCAGAAGACTCTCCAAAGTTTATATTGAAATACACCTTCAAGCTGATCAATGTCCAGGATGATAGAAACTGTGGCTACAGAACAGTATCCCATTATGCTTAAAAGACTCAAGATCAATGGGCTGATGTTAGAGCAGACTTGGATGAAGAACTTTAAAAAAATAAATACCTTTTCAAAGCCATGAACACTTTGATTCCCTAAGAATTCTCTTATTTTGACAGAATTGAGTGGTATGAAGATGCTAGCAAGACCCCAAAGAGCAAGTGGATGTCCATTCCTGATATTGGGGATCCAATTGCAAATATGTATTAAAGACAAGTTTTTTTTATTCTGCAGTCCAATTTTTCTCCTTTTTCCATTATTTCTATCCTCTCAATGATAATGCACCCATTTTCATCTGTTTCTTGGATAGCTTTTCTCATTTTGTTCAGTTGGATATCATCATTTCTGAAGTTTATCCAGTCCCTCCCATTACAGTGAATTGGGAATTTCCTGCCCAACCACCAGCCCTGGGAAGGGAAGATAAATTTAAGAAACACAGGATGTTATTTTTTTACAATATTCCCCCCTCCCTTTCAGAAAAAACCAACCATTTTGGAGGTTGAATCAGATTGATTGATTTTTGTATATACAATTTATGCCTATTATCCCCCTCCTCAGTCCTATTTATTCCTTAACTCCCACCTCAGCCTCACTGTTTATAGAAAATGTGGCACTTTTGTTCTTAAAAAAAGTCATATTAAAGACATGAAAAAGAAATATTGGAAAAAAAAGCACCTTTTTGGGCCTTCACTTGTACCACCCAAAAAATCACCAAATTTATGGGCTTCTATTTTTTTATTGTTCAGATTAAACCCTCAATTTTTGAAAAAATTGCAGGAAATTAATAAGTGGGAAAGTCTTAAATGAATTTTTCAAAAAAATATTCTGTTTTTCCAAATTGGCCAAATTGAAGACATTTGGCAAAAAAATTGAGAAAAACTGGAAATATTGACTTTCCATGTTGGACTAATCATTGCAAAAAAATAAAAAATCCTCAAAACTGCACCTGAGGAGTTTGTTTCAAAGCATAGGTCACTTATGGGGTTTTACCGTAAAACTATGTGTTTTGGGTGTAAATTGGTAAAAACACCCACATTTATCGTAAAAACACATAAGGGTTTATGTGTTTTTACTAAAATCTTACATGGGTTTACCAACAACCTATTCTCATAGCCAATGCTCTTCCAAACTGGTTCCAACCTAGCTATTGGAAGTGGGTTGGATGAAGGTTTGATATATGTTTGAATTTGGTTCCAAATAAGCTTTATTTGAAGCTCCAAATACACCGAAATCCGCAAAAAAAGGTGTTTGTGGCCCATTCTGTCATTTTCTAACTTCTAGAGAAATCTTCATTTCAAAACATGAAAAAAATAAAGATAACTTGGCACATTATTGAATATGTGCTGAATAATTTTCAAAGAAATCTATTATTATCCTTTAATCAAATCTTCAAATAATCTCAACAAAGTAATTTTTGTAATATCAATGATTTGTATAATATTTAAAGTTCTTACATAAAGGAATTGGAAGCATATTAATTAAGAAATATTTGAAAAATGAGGAACTTTGAAAAGTTTTCAAATAAATTGAAATCAAATATCAGATATGAGGAAGTATAATAATGATAACTGAACTTTAATTTCAACTGGGATGAGGAGCACAAGATTTGGGAGAGAGTTCAGATCCATTAATTTGATAATTTTACCTCCCATACAAAACGCACCAAAAAGTGGCCAAAAATTATTGAAACAAAATTGTTCTTCATTTTTTCAGTATTCAGTAAAGAGAACTTCAAAAAAATAACTCTCTGAAATAGAAAACTAGCCTTTTTTACGCGTGGAAATGTAATTGAGCTTGAGCCAATTATATGAGGTGAAAAGCTGCCTTTTAAGCTTCAGCTATTCAATTTATGGCAAAATTAATAGAAAGCATTTTTCAATGAAGGAAGAGTATGAAATTTCTTTTCAAGAATTCAAAAAATTTCATGAATATAGGCTGAATTGATTATTTCTCAAAAAATGCCAAATAAAAGAGTAAAAGAAAGTTATCATTCAAAAATATTGGTAAATTGGTATATAAAAATAGTCTTCAAAGTCTGGATAAAACTAATACCATGGAGAACTCCTTAAAAAACTCAGTAGAAAAACTGAATTTCAATATCTCATTCCAATATACTATTGATGGGTTCAAGAATTTGTGTAGCATCCTCTAGATCTCAGTGCTTTTGTTAAGGTGAATGAGCATTCCATTTTTCCTCCTGAATATATTATTCTTTTGAAAAAGGGAAGTAAATAATATATTTGGAGTATAATCTTATAATAGAAACTTTAAGGGTATCAATCCTTCCAAATATCTGATTGGTTTATTATTTTAAGAATAAGAATTCATAATTTTCAATTTAAATGAAAAATAAATAAGGTCTCAAGTTTTTGAAACTTGAAAATTAAACAAGCTCATTGAAGGGGATCAGATGTACCACTCATTGGAGTTTATTAATTAGATCAAATTATCATCCGAGGAATTTTTTATAAGTTTTGTTCATCAATAAAGCTTTCATTCAATCTTATGAAATAGGAAGGATCTTTTGAATTAAGTAGACTATTATCACACCAAAATTACATATGTTTGTTTGAGTATTATTGTAAAACTCATTATTAAGTGCTAAATTTGTGCCAGATTACAGCAATTAATAGAATAGTTAACTTAATTTTCAGATAGTTTTAGTTTTGTATGTTTGTATTAGAATCAACAATATCCATGAGCTAATTAATCTATGTTTCAAAAGAGATATTTTAGTGTAATAGTTATTTTCCATATATTTGGAATGTCAATGTTACATCACAAAATATTACCATACTTATCAAACTATAAATTTTGCACAAATGAAAATAGAAAATAATTTTTGGAATTATTCTGGGAGAATTTTAGAAAGAGATAGTTCTCTTGAAAAGGGTAAGTATGAGGAAATGAATATTTTTATCATTAAAGTTGATTTTTGCTTCAATAATGACTTCCCTCAATATACATTTAGGCCTATTCTAAACCTTCAAAATTGACTCCTGATATTCACATACTTGAGATTTTATTACATAAAATCAATTGAAAGAATACCAATTTTTGATATAAAGGAGGGAAGTATATAGCTGTAAGATTGATTCAAAAAGTTTGAATTTTGATTGAGGAGTTGTAATTAATTTCCCTTTGTTTAGTTTGGAAAAATTATGATCAGCTTTCCTATTTTTGCCTATAAAATGAAAGAATATTCAGAATCTGAGTGAACCTTTGTTTCCCCCAAAAAACTAGGATATAAAGGATGTTCTTTCAGCAATATTCTCTTTATTAATGAAATAAAATTTGGGTAAATATTGTTGAAAGGAAGTGTGCTTTAGAAATCTTGGGTATATTGCATGTTATGTGATATTTTAAAATATCATTTTTGAGCCATACAAGGTGTCACATTATTTCTATCATGGGAAAAAAGGTGCAAGAGAAATTAAATTGTATATTTTGAAAAATTGGAAAAATATTTCCTCTCAGCCTTCAAAGAAAAAATTAGATTTGATGGATAAAAGTGATAGAAAAATGTACTATGTGGATTTTGTGTGAAAAAAATAATTTCAAATGTAATACTTGAAAGAGTTTTGTGAAAAATTTTCCAAATTCTTAAAAAAGGAAATCATCTAAGTTAATTTTTTTGTTTGATTTCTAAAATACAAGATGAATTTAGCTTTTGAGAAAAATTGATAATCGAAAATATTTTTTTTTGTTTTTTCCCCAAAAAAGTTGATTTTCAGTTGTTATTGGAAAAAAATTGATTTAAATGGTTTTGGAGTTGAAAAAATAGCAATTTGAGGAAATGAATATCATGGAAAGAAGCTCCATCTAACAAACAATATGTGTGGAAATTCTGAAAGGGCTATCTGGATCATGAGAAATTTGGAAAGATTTAATGTATGATTTATGGATTTGGCTTGCTTTTCACTTGAAAGGTTTTTTACAATGAAGGATTATTTAAGAATTTCAAAAATATTATAATTCAATTGATTAAATGTGAATTAATCCAAAATCTCAAGAATAAGGCTTGGAAAATAATCAAATAATAATAGCAAGTTAGAAGCTGGGTTGGACCTGCTACCCCTTTAGACAGGGATAACTTTTTTTTCATGGTGACAATTGGATGATGTTGAATTTTTATATCATTGCCTTTTGTTTTTTCTGAACTTTTACTGATAATTGATAATGAAAAGAACAATAATTAAATATTTTCAAATAAAAATTTCATCTCACTAACCTTCAACATTTTCATATCATTTTTCATTCAAAAATTAGGTATGGCAGTTGCAGAAAGTCTTTCCATCAATTCGGTACCCTTCCACTGAAACACATAAGTGTTGAGATGAAAGTTCAATATAGCAGTTACTATGAAGAATTTATTTTGAAAGTTCTTTTGGAGGGTACAGTGGCTGTGATTCACTGTGAGCCTGTGAGATATGTATGACATATCCATAAGGCCCCAGATAAGTTTCACTGCAGTTGATTTAGTCTTGAACAGACTTATCAATTCAATTTAAAGTAAAAAATAACAAAAAATAAGTATAACTTTTTTTGGATAAACAAAGTTATAATTATTGGGTCATTTTTGGATTCTACACCAAAAATAACCTAGGGTAGACCATTAGGGTTATATACCCAAAAATGCGTATTTTGTATCTTGATAGTAGATTTGAGAGTCTCACAGTATAATTGAAACTTTTTTTAACATTTTTTGCAATTGTTAAATTTAAGCTTAAATAAGCTTAAATTTGAAGTTGCATAAGGTGTATGCAAACTTACCAATATTTTAGTTAAAATTGAGGGGTTGTGTATATTTACTGAATTTGCTAAGGATTTTCCTTACAGAATGTAAATCCTGCATGAGCTCATTTTAAAAGGGTTTAAGGCCATACTATGGCTTTAAATAAATCAAAGGGGAAAATCCATGTGGAAAGGTGGGACAAAGGGAAAAGACAAAAAAGATTGGGGTTACCCAGCTTTTTGGATCTGCAAGGGTTAAATTAATTTTTTCCACCTGTAATGGAGGGGTTTCAACCTTATTTAAACTTTAGAATTAGACTTTGCTCCAATCTTAAAGTTTGAACTGGTTTTATCCCATTTGGACAGGAATTTCAAGCTTCCAAAGGGTAAATCCCAATACTCAAGCTTGAAATTATGGTTTTAAGAACTGTAAAAGCTTAATTAAGTTAGAAAACTTAAATTTACAAGTATCAAAAGCTTATAGAAATTTAGGTTTGGTGTGTATTGCTATTTTATGTGGAAAAATAGCAATCACTTGAAAAATTCATTCAAAATTCAATTCTTAGGGGATTTGATTGAATATTTCACACAGCTTAGAAATTAACATTATCTGTGTATACATCAGATTTTAAGTATCTTTTTCAAACAGGTTTAATTGATAATAATCCTTGAAATTAACAATCTTAATTATTCTTCAAGAAAATTAGAATTTCTTTAAAAATTAATTAAAAATTCAGTTTAAGATATTTTTTCTTGAAACTTTATTTTTACGTTTTAATGTGATGGGTTATAAGATAAATACGCTTATTTTAAATTTAAGTTTAAAATAATTTCCCCAAAAGAGGATTAAAGTTACTTAGAGTTAAGAATAACACTTGTGGCTTTGTATGGGAATTTAAAATAAGTTACCTTAAGTCAAGAATCTTATTTTTAAGCATAGGTTTTCAGTTTTGAGCTGTGAGTGCCCTTTATATTCCTTATGACTTATGAGAGCTTGTCTTCAGGCATAAAAAGAGCCTACAGATTGCTGTTTTTTCCAATAACCAATTATCATTCCAATTAATTAGACATTTTAAACAAGTAATATTTTATGAATTATAAAATAATATTGTTAAAGTAATCTCTTAAGTATATTATTCTTAATTAATTTGAATTTAAAGAATTGAAATCATAGAACTAAGATTATTTCTGTAATCATCAATAATATATTTTATTACATAAAATTATTGTATTGAATATCTTTTCAAACCCACAAATTCCTCTTAAAAACTCTGAAATCTTATTTTATCATTAATGAGCTGTTTGTCTCTTTTCAAATATTGATTTTTGGCATGTTTTTAACTCATAATAATTATTCAATATAATAACTGCTATTATTTGACTTGTTGCAGTAAATAAAGATTATAAGTAAGTTTTCTCTAAAATTCTATATCTTTTTTATCTATTATTAGTTTTTTTATATAGAATTTTTCTATAGGAATCATCCCTGCACAGTTTGTGTGATAATTCCTTTGATAAATAATACTTATATATTATTTATAAGTGTATAAATTCTATTATCTTACATGTGGAATTGTCTCATTAAGAGCTTTACACTTCTTATTGTTACAATTGTCAGTGAATATGAAAGTAATAGAATAATTAGAATTTATTATAATTATTGAGATTTTTCTATTATTAAGTTTTTTATATCAATTTTTTAAAAATTGTATTACATTTTTGGTTATAATATCTCATTATATCATATTTTCTACTGAGGACAGTAATAGTACTCTTGGTATTTGCTACTATTATAGAGAGTTTCATAGACAAAGCTTACATTTGGGGTCCTGGCCAAGATTTCAATCTATATTCAAGATATAAATCATATTCTACACCTTATTTTACTGTTGTTTGACATACAATTGCCATATTTACTTGAATATTGGCTTTTTTGGAACTTATCCCACATAAATAATCTCTATAATATATATAAAAGTGTTTTTTATTAAGAACATTGATTGAAACAATATACTATTGAGTGATTTGGAATAAAGCTTCATTGCCTAACTAGTGGATTTTTCACATCACAGACTTGAAATTTATTCTTTGAGTTATTCTAGTATAAAGTGAATAATAATAAGATTTTTATTAATAAATTATTAATTGCATAATTCTCATTTATTTAAAGAAGATAAAAAACAAATGAAAAAATTAAAAGTTAAAAATCTTTCCTTCAAAGTATTTTTCTTTAATCTTTAGAATTTTTTCTTTTTTTTGACATAATTTTCCATAAATTATATTAAAACAACTTCATCTAATAAGTTGAGTTAATAGGTTACTTTTATTCAATAATAGAATAACTTATGTTTGTATTTTCTCTACTGTCATCCATCAGAGGAAGCTATTCAGACTCTAGTATCTCAGGTTCCAGAATTGAAATTCAAACCAGCCCTGCACCAAGGGTTTTAATCAGAACCCTTTGAAGGTCCAGAAGATGAATTGAATCCGTTTCTTAGTCAAATTTGCTTTAAATTGATGTGAAATGGCTCCTACTAGATGTTGAAGTAACTACTCCATCCAATCAAATGGATCTGGACCAGGACATTCAAGTCATCAATCAAAATGAAAACAATTTCAGCTAAGAGGGGAGGCAAAAATTGAGGATTCCAGAACTTCCACCAGTTTCCAAAGGTTAGCCATCACCTTTGACACTCTGATTGAAAGTTCAGAACCTGAGATAACTGCTATTCCTGTTTTTGTACCTGAATAATTTCAAACAGGAAGCAGTGGAGATGTATCAGTCTCAGTACAAGAACTGGTTTATGGTGGCAAAACAGCAGGAGTGGGAACTTCTGCCAAGTCTTTGGAAAGGCACAATTAACTTTTATATTCAAATGATTAATTTAATGGGCCCAGAAACAAGAGAGGGACTTCTGAGGGGTTGGACACCCATGTATTGCAAAGGACAAGTCCAAAAGGTAAAGGATTAGCTAAATAACCAGAGCATTTTTTCAGGGGACCAGAAGAAAGAGTTGGCACAAAAGAAGGACAACAGCTCAGTGGAACATCCTCAAGCCTCCACAAGCAAGAATCCCCTTAAAGAATGGCCAAAAGAGGGAAACAAAATCCAAAAACAAATCAGAAGGGAAAGCTAAAGGGAAAGGAAAAGGAAAATCCCAAGTGTAGCAAGCCTTACCCACAGAATTACAGAATTCCCAAGAAAGAAAAGACAGACATGGACAATGTGTTCAATATTGAAATAACTTTGATTGAATTTAAAACGAAGGCAGAGGAAGGATAGAATTAATCTTTTCCAAAGAAATTCACCTTGTAAAGCTTGTATCGCACAATGAAGCTTGTAATAAAGAAATTATAGAAAAGCTTAACATTTTTAGTATATCTAACAAAAGATGGGTAGAGAAATTTCACAAGGGAAAGAGTCATAAAGGAAATTATTGGTCTAGAAAATGTGAATAAGGAAAATATTTTGTCTTTGAAGCATATTTATGAGAGAATTGAGTTCAAAGTCACTTTACACAATCAACCACATGATAATTCCATTTCTTTTATTACTAATAAACTAAAAGATTTAAGAATACACATTCAAAACTTGGAGAATTAAACTGGTCACAATGCAGATATTTTCCAAGAACAATTAGAAAGAATTGATAAAGCAAGAATCAAATTGAAGTAGATTCAATCAATTATTAATAATATATTGCTGAAAATGTGATGCCAAGACAGTCCACACCAATTCTTGAAAGAAATGTGTTGAACTTGAATAATTACTTACATCATCTTATTTCAATAAACTCAGAAGTGGAAGCTGCCTGTAGTTTTAAGGAAGTTCCTGGATTAGAGGAATGGCCAAGCTTCAGTGGTGAAGAAGGATATAATCTTATGGAATTTATGAAAACAATTTCTATTCTTAAAGAAAACTTGAGCTTACCAGAGGAATACATAAGTGCCAGATTACCCTCATTACTTACCAAATCAGGAAAGAAATAGTATTATAAAATGAGAAAAGACCATGGTAAACACTCCTGGCGTTTGTGGAAAGAAAAAAATTATTTTCAAATGAGAAAATGATTCCTGGAGATTTAGAATACAAAATTCTTTTGATGAAGACATTTTTAATGCTGACAGGGACAGGCCCATGTCCTGTTTTTGTAAACAAAAGGAAATATTAACTGTTCTTTATCCTGATATGTCTGAAACAATGGTACATAAAAGGATATCAAGAAAGTGTGGTGGTGACCTTGAGCATGCTATAAGAAGAAGATGTCTTGAGCATTTTTCTACAGAAGACTATATCAATGCCATGGAAGAAATAACTACCAGAAAGAAAATTGCTATAAATTGGTATAAACCCCCAATAGACAATCAGACTAGTGGGAAACCAATTTCAAGAACAAATAAACTACAAGACAGAGCTCATTTAAAATATCATAAATGTGGAAGTACATCTCATTTGGCTAATACTTTTCCAAAAAAGACAAGAATAAATGAGATAGAAATTGAAAAAGAGGACGACACAAAAGAAAAAAATGATGTATCTTTACATTGAAGTTATTCCAAACCTTCTGAGGAAGAAGAACTATCAGAACAACTTAGTATACAAAAAATTAATGTATCTTTTGAAGTCACAGAAGTGCAGACTCACTTACCACAGTAAAGTGATGGATGTATGCATCTCATACATGTGGAATATGCCAAAATTCAGAAAGCCAAGCCTTCCAGAGGTAAAGCTTATACAGATGGATCATCTTGTATCACTAATATTGTGATAAAAAATAAAGAAACCAAAATACATCTTGAATAGAGTGCTTTCTGCAATTTCTTTGGCAAAGATTATCTTGACAGAATTTATACTAATTGGAAGGAACAATTGATGCCAATTTAAGGTATAAAATTCAAACGTTGTAGCCAAAATGTGCACCCTTTGGGAACTTTCTAAGCAGAAATTATATCTTATCACCCTTCAGGAAGTGTCAAAATGAAGGTTGAATTTGTTGATATGAATAATGGCACTTCACAACATTTTATATGTGCACTGGGGGGATTTTGTATGGACCTGCATACAGGTTCATTACAAGGATATTTGTAAGGTTTGACTATGAAACAATAAGTAAAAATTACTAATTATTTACTTATTGTACTCTGAATGTCCTTATAATTGAAATAACTAAGATTAAAATAATACTAATAATAAAGAAATATTATTATTATGGCGTAAAAATATTATATTATTAAATAAATATAATAATATAATTAATATTATATGAAATTATAATATTATAAATAGAATATTAATATAAAAAAATTAATATATTATAAAGCTCTTTATTATTGTTACCAACAAATAATAAAGGCGTAAGAAATTGTTTTTTATTAATAAAAAACAATTAATAACAATAATATTACTAATATTAAAGTTATGAATTAATATAAATACTATTTATATTAATTAAAGAATTATTAAGAGAGTAATAATAGAGAAATTATTATAATAAGAGAAAATAACCTACTTTTAACACTTAATATAATAATTTTGAAGTATTTTACGCCAAAAAATATAAATACAACCTTTTCAAATTGTATTTACAATAAAAATAAAGAAAATTACAAATTATTCAGTATTTTTACGTGGAAATGAGTTTTAGAGAGATTTTTAACAAAAACAATTAAATAAATGATTTAATCACGTCAAAATAGATGATTATAGCAAGGTGGTCTTTGGTCTTTAATAATATAACAGTTTTATATATAAAGAATAAAGAAAATTACCTTTGATTTGATTGATTTAATGTTTTTGATGCGTCTGAGGGGAAAATAGAGTAAAAAGAGCTCTATTTATAGTAAATACCTCCCTCCTAGAGTCCAACAGGCTTCTAGTAGACGTGTACTGATCATATCCACTGGAATTGATCAATATTTTAAGGTTTGAGGGTGATTACATCATGATCAAACCATATTACATCATTATTACACCATTATTTAGAATTATCACTATAACTCTAAGTTTGATGACATCAGAGGCTTGGCAGAACCCCAAATTTCGTGGATTTTATTAGTTTTAATCATAAACTAATAGTATTCACCAATTTTATCACTCTTAAGACTGTTAAACTTAATTTAAGGTTACAGTATGTGATCATAACACCTCAATTTAAGCTCAAACTTTGATCCTCAATAACTTTTAAGGTTTTCACGCTACAGCAATTCAGAGAGTGAATTCTGACAGCCTGACATAACCTTATTATGCTGCCAAGAGCTTTTCATTACATCATCAAAACTCTAATTTTGATGATTTTTCTTGTAACCCATCTTTTCTGTTGAAATTTAATATTTTAAACTTCAAACCATGATTTCAGGGGGTTATACCCTGAATTTAACAATAAAAATTACGTCATTCTTCTCGAATAAACTAGTAGAATCCAACTGTATACTTTTTTTTAAGTTTGGACTACTTTCACAACAAAGTGGTCAACAGCTCTGTTGATTTTTATCAATATTTCCTCATAAGTCTTAACCTTGTTTATAATTTGCAAAATAAAATTCATATCTGTGTTCTTACAGTAATTACGTAGTAACTTTATTTTTGGTTCATCATTCTAGCATGTATAGTTTAGAAGATATTAGCTATGATCACTGAATATATGCGTTGACCAAAAAAGTGCATATATTCAGGATAATTCCTTAAGTATTGATTTTGGGAATTAGCTTATTAATTGTTTTATATGTGGATTTTTGTGGGGAATCCACTGGTACAGTTTATTTCACATGTTGTTTCATTAGTTTCTGAGATAAATAAGGTTTTATGATTTTTATAAGGTATTATACCTTATAATTCCTTAAATATTGACTTTACAGATATGCCATAAAAGTGGTATATGTGTATTTTTCCATGGGGAATCCAATGGTATAATTTATTTCACATGTTCATTCATTGGTTTTTAAGTTAAACCAATTTTAGTACCAATTTATGGTATTTTTTGTATATTTGAGTAATTATTTTTAGTGTATAATTATTCTAATTAATTTTAATATAATTATATTAAAGGTATAATTATTATTAATCTTTTTTGTGACCTTATTGGATATGTGGTCATATCTCAAAGGCTCACAATATTAGCTGATGTATCCAATTTAACTCTCAATTGACTCATACCATATCTCTATTTGTAACTCAAATTTAACTCATTGTTAACTTCAGTCATATCTCCATATGTATCTCTGAATCATCTCCTTCTTAACTATGTTGATATGTTGGTATACTCATTCTTTACTTAGCACCAGGGTAATTGGGGAGGGGTATTCCTATAGTCTTCAAGTATTACTGTTACAAATCTTCCATTTCAGCTAAAATCAAGGATTTTAGATATTTAAATTTTTCCCCACTTTGTCTTAAGTATTTATTCCATCTTCTTTCACCCTGTATATGGATTTAAAAGCATGATATGAAAGTTTTCATCTCAATGTGTGTTGTTAAGGAGATTATAATTTTTTATCTAATCATATATAATGATATCAAAGGGAATTCAAGAAATTTAATTTTCCACAAGAAAAAGATCCCACTATAGAGCTTCTCCAAAAATCATCTCTTTGATTCAGTTTATTAGTTTTATGCTTCAATTAATGTAGCTTAAAGAAAGAATCATATGAAATTCTTAATCATTATTATATCAAAAATTTACACAGATTAAATAAACATATTATAGTTTTATTTTAATTTTAATTTGAACTTGAACTTCTATGAAGACTTTTTTTTCACATGGAATTTGTTTAAAATTTGATTTTGGATTTCCCAGTCAAAAATGATTTGTAAATATGTACATAAATTCAGTTTTCTCCCTCTCTTGAGATATAGCTTTCTAAGCCTACATGAATTTAGTTTTATTTATATAATACCATTTAGTTAGACTTATACATTTAATTGATAACCAGATTGAATAAAAACAAAACTATATTCAAAGTTCTTTGGTAAAAGCTATACCTTATCACAATATGACACATATTCCAATTTTTTGAGTTATTGTACTTCAACGTTCTTGGAAATACAGTGTTAGAATAAAAAAATCTGAACCCTCTCACAATATTATATATAAAATACGTATGAAAGATATTGATATATCAAAAAAGTAATCATAAATATCTTAATAAAACAAACCAGGGTTGCTCCCATTCAATATTCTTCTCAAAGTACATTTTAATTCTGAATTTTCCTCCTTGAGTTGGTCTGAGGAGAACCTCTGTAACCTTTCAATATCTACTTCCTTGCAGCGTCTTGTCAATCCTTAATATATATGTATGTTATATTCTGAATTAGTGTTTTTGAATAATTAATTGAATGGGATCAAATATCCCCCATGAGGTTTCAAGTTAATATAAGCCAATGAAGGTGATAGTACATAGATATCTGGAAAAATGATGAGAGATGTTTACCATTACCAATGAAGCTGATAAGCATTTATTTTTGGTAATTTTTTAATTAATCACAATTCAATCATAAGCATAAGGCCTAACTTTCCTGTGGAAAATCCTTCACTCACTTATTTACTAATTGAGTGAAATTTGAAAATTAAGTTTCATCCTCTTTTCAAATAATGTTTAGCAATCAAACTGAGAATACACAAGTATATGCTAATCTTTCTATTAATATACATATATGTATATTAAATACAAACTGCATATCAGGTCTTTTTAAATGTATTTTTCCTCAAATAAGATCAAAGGATATTCCAATATTTTCCTTATCTCCAGGGTCCTTTTCTAATGAATTCTCTATCAAATAGACATCATTAGAATAGCAAAAATATCATAAAATGGCTTGAATCAAAACAGTGCCCTTGAGGTGTAATTCTCAAGTAGATCTCCTGAAGTAAAATATATAATACGTCATTTTCTATTTTTTCCATTTTGTATAATTTCAGCTATTTTGGTGGGGAAAAGATTAATTAAAATTGTTTCAGAAGAGTAATTTGTTTATTTCTACTAATAATAGTTTGTTCTTCAATTTTTTGGAAAAAAAAATATATATAAATATGTAATAAACGAAAAAATAAATACTATCAATTTGGATCTTTCATTAAAAATCCATGAAATACTAATTTAATAACCTTTCTTCAGAAATGAATGAAGATTACTCAAAAATAAAATATAGTTCCTCACAGGAATCCCTCCTTATATCTTCATTTTTACCCATTATTAGCTTCAGAACTATATTCATGTGGATTTACCATGTTAACTAGAAAAACTTTCACAAATACCTTAGCATCAATGTTCAAGTTAGCATAGTATTAACTCAATACTTTACTTATAATTCTAATATATCAAAGCTAATCAACCATTACAAGATGATTAAATTGAGCTATTATTGAGAGTTGATTGTTCTTTAAAAGCATAAAACAAAAATTATTACCAGCTCATATGACATAAGTAGTTTGCATTATCAACTGAAATTATGATAGTACAATCTCAAAGGAAATATAATCCATTAAAGTTTCCAACTTCAAAAATTAATGTCTTCCCATTGATTAAGTAACATTTATAAAGAAATCCCAATAAGCAAAGCTTAGCACATTTTGAAAATGAATTATAAAAATAAAAAATAAATCTTATTACCAAGGTTTATGTTCACATAAAAGCTCTAAAAGCAGTGTTGTTATGCAGAGTACCCTTTGTGAGTAGTAGGAAAGCGGTTAATTCTGAAACTGTAAGTTTTTCTACCTGTGAATGAAATATTTGCATTGTTCACTGCCAATATGCAAAATAGTCAGTATTCTTTCAAGTGACTGAGTCCCTCCAAGCCATTTGATTCAACATCTCTTTGAATCAGTCATACTAAATCTCAGTAACATACTGCATACAGTATGTAGTGATTTCAGGCCAAAGCAGAACATGTTACAGTGAAATACCATAATTCCTCTCCCTTTCCAGAATTTTTTCTTATACTGAAGGTATTTAAGATCTGTCTGTTTGTGAGTAACAATGAATTTGTGAAATAATGAATATTAAAACTGTAAAAATAAAATTGATATTTAAAATTAGCTTACCATCCTAAAAAGGACATTTCAAAAAGTGGTTGAAGAGTGAAATCATGGCTACCCTGAGCTTCTTAGAGAAATAGTAATTTTATCTGTGAATTACCTCTTCATGAAAAACATTTAGAAATATTATTGAACCTTTTGGTGTATCATTATTGTTATTGGTTGAAAAATGAAGTAATAAATGAAATAGCAAGAGTCCCTGAGTTAATTACATAGGACCTGAGAACAGGAGATTAATTCCTTTCTTAAAGGAAAGATCATTTTCGTATCAAAAATAGTCCCATGGCGGTCTTATAAGCTTATCCATGCAATTCCACATTATGCTTTTGATTCTGAGATTTGTTTATGTGAGAAGAATTTTCAGCAATACATAAATTAAGTAGTAAGGTATATGTATATGTTTCAAACGCAAAATTTAGTCATTCCAAACCTTTTTCCTTAGAAAAAGGAATATTGGGTAGGTAATATGAGCCTTGGATCAATTCATTTATCTTTTCTAAACAAAATTTGCATCTTAGTGTTTCTTCAATAAAAAAAGCAATTACAAAAGAAACTATTCAAGCTGCACATGTTAACTAATTATTTTTTCAATATATATATATAGATTCTAACAATTTCTATGAAAAGAAAATCACAGCCCCAGTCTGAATACCAGCTCCAATAGAAAGAACCGTCCCACTCAAACCAGTTGCTACTCTTGCAAAACTGCCCGTAAAATTGTTGTCTGTTGCAATGGTTCAAGGTTAGTCAAGTTAATCTTAGCTTGACCTAATTTGTAACTTGCGCCAACTCAATCCCAATCAAAGACATGAACAAAGAACTCAGCATGCACACGAGATGGCTAAATTAATAGTCAGATGGAAAACCAATGGAAAACATGTGAAAAGAAAAACTATTTGAGTACTATTCAAACTTACCCCTTCAACTTCAAATTGCTCCATCCATTTTGGATTCAAAGTCTTTTTTTGAATCCCATTCTTGAAAGACTTTGAGTCTGTTAAGCCCAAATTGGGCATATGGATCCAAGTATCCATTGCAATCAGATGCCAAAAACTCTTTGCCATGATCCAGAATCACAGTCAAGATACCCATATCTATCACATCAACTATTCCCCTCTTAGCCTGTTTGGTCAAAAAACGCCAAAAAAGAAGCAAGAAATGACCACTGACTATTGATGCCTTCACGTGGCTCTAGTGTAATGGGGATTGGAATGTAACGACATTGAATTGAAACTGTACTTTGGTGACCACCTTCAAGATCTTCCAACACAAACTTGTGGGGACCTTCCTACTTGAGGACACCATTAACAACAGTTTCATTTAAGAAAAAATCATTCTGATTCAATCAACTCACCAGGCAATCATCCAAAAATGGCTTTAGTCCACTGGTGTACTCAGCATAAACTTCCTCACGAGCGTCCTTTTCAGCCACGTTCAGCTTTAATACACATCTTGACCACTCCAATTCCCTAATAAAGCATTCTGCAGTTTCATCCCATTTAGCATGTGTGGATTTGGATGGTTCAGTTGAATCTGATGCAATCAATTTGTCATTAATCTTGATACAAAAGGTAACCAGATTGAAATCATATGATAACATAACACTTAGGGCTCACATGACGGCCAATACCCATCGTCCTAAATAAATCAAAACCATTGAAAAGATGACGAATTCCAGAAAACTATTGAATAGATGAAAAGATAATAAATTCTTTTATGAAAAAACTCACAAATAAGAACTCAAGTCTAGCATTTTCTTAGCAATTTGACCACCCATTATATTAAAAACCAAAACACCCGATTGGTGATTCATTACTTCTTCCTTAGTTAGTGTAAGTGAAGATGGACCTCTTTTCTTTGGAGTATTGGATTGTTTGATGTTATCAAGATTGATGCTAGACTCGTTCACTTGATTGAGGGGTTGTTTGATAATAGATGCATCATCTTTTAATTGATGATCTGATTGATCACTTTTAGATGTCAATGATGGACCGTTCAATTGCTCAACTTGCTCAACAATTGATTCTGAGTAGTCATCATTAGGTTTTGAATTTAAAACGGATCTGTCTGATGGTCTGACCAAATCATTAGATTCTGTAGGATTTAAAACCAATACATTGTCCTCAAAGACATCTTCAACTGTTGAAGCAATTTCAGAGGTATTGTCTGTTTTTAATTTTTCTGCGTCTGATTCGCATGTATCAAATGGCTGGAATTTCATCTGTAGACAAGGATAAAATTCAACATCAAAATCTATTCGGCCTTTAAAAACTGTTTGTTTTCCCTCTTGCTTTAGGTATTCCAAATAATGTCGTTTCCCAGTTTAATGGTAACTTGTTAATTTGTCTACTTTGGTCACCTTGATTAGTTTATTGCCTTCAAGTTCAAATATTCCCAAAGAGCCGTCTTTTGTGAGATGCTGATAATCCATTACCTCGACTCGTATTGAATCCTTGACGCTAAAAAGATAATGATTTAGATCAAGTCAGAACTTAACAAGCTGTTTTCATTTTTTTTTCGTAAATAATTACTGGATTGGTTAGCTCAAAGCAAGGCAAATGAAACTTTTTACAAACCTATGAACGGGCACATAGAGAATTTCATCAAATAGCGGTTTGAGATTATTATTCTTCATAAACAATGAATTGAATGATTAAATGAATTTTATTGAATAAATAATGCCTGAGTGCTTTTTTTTCTTGAATGAATTTACAAAGTCAAAAAACTTCTTACATGAATTTGGGATCGAGCCATAATAATTCCTGATTGCATTAACCTTACATAAGGATCACTCTTTCCACCAGTCAAAGCTTCAACATTCTAAAATATTGAAATAGTTTATTAATTAGATTAAACAATTCTCTTCTCAAATAATTGGCTTCTCTTTTTGATGTCATCAAGCAAGCACAGAGGAGGTAACCAAAAAAAAAAAAAGTAATGCTACCCACTTTCAAATCCTCAGCTTTATCAAACCAAAACTTGAGTACACCAATGGGTGGAGTATATGCGCGAGCACCATTCACAGTGCCTGCCATCATTAAAATTTCCAAGTGGCTGTTAATCTTAACTTTCCAGACTTGGTTCCGCTCAATGAAAACCAGTCCAAGGTTTGTTCACCATTTGTCAATTCCAGAAAATCGACCAATTTTGTGTTAACTGACCCGATCAAGGGGTGTTCTCCCACTTTTTTGTCATACATTTGTACAGTCACCAAGGCTGTTATTTTGTTGGATACCAAAGCTTCAGTGAATACTTCATAGACAGGATTGTTTGTGCGTTTGATTATGGGTGTTTTGTAAATCTGGTGATTATTGAGGTAAATCTTTGCATAAGGAGACAGTGGACTAGTTCCTGAACTTTTATAATCCAACTCTTTTGCCTGGTGAAAAACCAGTCCGACTACGCATTCTGTGGTTTCTGGAACAGGCTCTTCACCGTTTTCAAGTTTCTAACATGGATGATAGGTCATGCTCAATTTGACCTCACCTCGAGGTTTTCCATTGTGTAAGATTGGTACCATCAAACTTTCTTGCTCAGGTTTGGTAATGAGTGATATGAGATGAATGTTAGCAAGACCCAAAGAAGTGTCTTTTCTGACCTTGTTGTAATCCAAAATTTCAAGCAAAAATATTTCATTCAAAGCGTTTATGAGTAGAAAGTGAACACTACTCCAACAAGGGTTAGTTGTAGCAAGTTTTACCTAAGAGATCAAAAAGTTTAAGCTGTTGTGATCCAAGGCTATACTAGTGTAAAAAAACATAAAGGATCACCACGAACTTTACTAAGATCAAGATTGGTTTGAGCATGATAGAAAATGTTACATATGGGTCAGGGGTTCCACCACCAATTTTGACGGATTTAAGGCCATGAGCAGAAACCAAGGTGACTTGAAGGACACCAATCGCAGAGTCAACGAGTGCACCGGCAAGCATTTGTTCAAGGTTAAGGGTAAAGACGTTGGGGTCATACCTAAACCAGAGTTGATGAAATGAGCTTGATAAGAACAATTAGACTCTTGAAGAGAAATTTGAATTAAAACTAATCTCACATCATTGGGCCCAAGGTAGCATGAACTTGTGATTAAATAAAGCTCAATAGACCAGGGATAATATTCAAATGAAATCTGATGGGTTTTAAAACAAAATCAAATTCAGGTTTTTCCAATTTGATGATCTTAATTTTGATGATAATTCTGATATGAAAGGGGATTCTTGATGATTTTATTAATGATAATTTTAATGATTCTGATTTGAATAATTTGTTTAACATGATTATGATGAAGATTGATGTTGTGATTGTAAGGGTTGAGATTAAAGTTGAGATTATTGATGTGATTGAGATTGAGATTGAATAATTTGATTTTATTGAAGATGTTGATGGTGTGATGATTGCTAAGATGGTTGATGATGATGAAGTTGTTGGATAGATTGAATTCAGTACACAGTATCTCATATTTGAGGGTGAGGATTGAAAATCAAATTTAAGCGGAAATTCTTTGATTAAGATGCATTGTGATGTTTGAAAGTGAACTAAAGTTATGAAAATCTAAATCTTGTAAATCCAATTGATAATTGGATTTACATTTTTTAATTTTCGTCGAAATACTTTGGTTTTGAAATTGAAAATATATAGATGATGATTATAAAATGAAATTTTAAATCTAATGAATATTTATTTACATTGTTTTTATTATTTTGGTTTCTCTTATTATTTTTGTATTTTTTTGGGTTTTCATTTGAATTTTAATAAAGAGATTTAGATGACGAAAATTGAGATTTATTTTTTTTTCCATTATATTGAAAATTAATTTGAATTTGTTTAAAATTTTTTGAAGCACTGATATTAAAACATAAGTGAATGTAATAAGAAAAAAAAATTTGATTATTTAGAAGTTGAAGCAAGCCTGTTGATGATAGAAGTATGATCATTTACTGTAAATTTATCAATCTTACCATTTTGTAAGTTTTTGAATAAGTTGTACGCTTTTTTTGAAATTTGTAATGACATGTATAATCTGGTAAAAGAGTTACTATCACCGCCATCTGGATAGAGAGTAAGATGTCTAGTGCTTTTTGCTTTCCAGACCATTTGTACAATACCAGGTTCTTTACCTGTTAAATCAACATTAATAGAGTGGTCTGGAAAGACAAAAAATTCATTAAATAAATCAAATTTATCAAAGATTAAGGTGCCATCACTTGTAGAAATTGGGATAGAAAGAAAACAAGCAAACTCTGAAGAGTCTGTTTGATCAATATGAGGAAAGTTAGAAAAGTTATTTAAAGTAAATTTTAATTGATTTGCAAATGAAGAAGAATAAAAATCAGTAAAGTCTAGAATCTCAAATCCTGGAATGTTGAATTGTTTCATTTCATTTGAATTCATTTCGAAAACTGTTGATGATAATTTTTGAAAGAGATTTTGAATAATATGTTGTAATTGTGAGAGTTGAAGTGATAAAGAATTATAAAGTTCTGGGTTATTAGAAATAGAAGTGGAATTGATATAACGCCCAATCGTAAAGTCACCAAGTCTAGGTGGTCTCCATCCAATTGCATACATGGGACCGGTGATCTTGTTTCCAGATTCTTGTAATTTGTTAAGAAAAAGTTTATATTTATATAAAAAAGTTGATAAAAAGTTGAGTTGAGATTTTTCATAATCATTCAGGTTTCTAAAAGGAATAAATTGGATGATTGCAAAGGTTTTATCAGGTGAATGAAGAAGTAATTTATCATCTAAAATTGTAAATCCAAAATTTATAGAAAAATAATTTTTTTTAATATAAGTTCTGTAAGAGTGAGTTTTTGTTAAAAAAATTGATCTTAAAGTTTTTCTATCAAAATCATTATGAGGAATTGGATCAAAGAAAGATTCATGTAAAAAATTACATGTTCTGAAATAAGGAGTTTCATAACTACATCCTAATTTTTTTATTTTATTTTGATGGTAGAGTTGATGATATTTCTGGGAATTGTTTAAATTTTTTTTAGGTATCTATTTGATTTCATTGCTCTAGGCATTTTGAAAGTTGAAAAGAGTAATAAAATTCAAAAAATAAATTTTCAAAAAACTGAATGACAATCTTATAGCCTCATAAAATTATGAGCTTAGCCAATCTTTGAAAAGCACACATCCATTCAGTTTTAAAAAATTTATTTAATGAAAATTATTGTAGTAATTCATGAAGAAATTAGTAGAAAGGTATTTTTTGCTAATAGTAAGGCTAAAAATCAAAGATAAGCACTGGAATTAGTGGAAATAACACAAAAAGATGATTTGGTGTGAAAGCTGCTAGTTCTGAGGTGGCGGTCATCACCGGAGCTTCAAAATGATGAAACCATACCTCAATCGAATTCCAGGGGCCCCCACTGCTCTGTATGACTGGCTTTGGCAGTGGGGGGCTGTAAAACATGCCTGGAGGGTCTGTAACAAGCCCCAGGTGACTGTATTGTTTGGAAGAAAAAAATATATTCTGAAATTGGCTGACTGCTGTGATACAGCCACCCAAAAGAAAAGTCAAACATGTGTTAATTTTAAATTTAATTGATGGAATTAATTCAATCAATTTGAAATGGTATTAAATAAAATAAGTTAGTTAATTAGATAAATTTCAAAATTAATTAATTAATTAATCTAATTAATGAATGAATTTCACTGAAGCAATTAATTAATTTAATTAATTAATTTTAATTAATCAATTAATGAAGTAATTTAATTAATTAATTTCAATGAATCAATCAATTGATTGAATTAATTAATGAACTTCATTGAATCAATCAATTAATTAATTAATTTCAATGAATCAATCAAGTAATTCAATTAATTAATTTGAAGAAATCAATTAATCAATTGAATTGATTCATTGAAAATCAAATTCATTTAATTGGAAATGAAATTTAACAATTGAAAATGTAATGTAATTAATTGAAAAAGGAAATTGGGTATGTGAAAAGGAAATTTTATAAATTGATGGGATGGATCATTAAAATTCAAATTAAATCACAATGGATTCATTTCAATTATTGAAAGTGTATTCATTAAATTTATTAATTCAAAAAATGAATGAATTGATTATGTAAAATGCTAAATTTATGAATTTGAGTTTTTATAAACTTAAAGTAATCATACTAATAGTTTAATTTTGGTTTTTTAAACAAAATTGAAAAATATTTAGATATTATAAATTAATGGTATAATTAAAAGAAAATAATAATAAACTGTTTGAAAATGCGAAAGTACTAATGATTTATTGAAAATAAATGTTAGACCCAAAAAAATTACAGGTGTATTTCTGAGTTTATTTGAAAGTTGATTTGGGATTGGAAAATGTGGAGTAAGATATTAAAAAGAGGGTAAAGATTTAATAGCAAGAAAGATTAGATGGGAATATAGTTTTTCCTACAAAGTAAATAAACATAAGCATGAAATTAACTTAGCTTATTGGCAATCATGCAAGTCAAGTCAGCATGGTATTGTCATTAGAAAAGAAAAGGTTTTTTGATGGCAATTGAAAATAAGGACAGTGAGAATGTTATTAGTATGGGTATATTGTAGTGAAGGATAATATTTTTGATTTGAGTTTTTGAGGAATGTTGAAAACAAGGGATTTGCTTGGTGCACTGAGTCAAGTCTTATTTAAGAACAAATGCCATAGCTAATGAATGAAAAGGGAGTTTCAAAATAAAACTATTCTAAAATTAAAAGCATGGAAAATATAAAACAAGAAAATATTCAACTTTTTCTTGTAATAGGAAACTAATTACAATGGTTCAAATATCATGTGTAAGTAAATTACAAACAGGAGGTAAAGCATCAGAGTTGCGAGGGTGGAAGGAGTGATGTCACAGTGGCTTGTGCTTCCCATTGGTTTAAAAAATCACTTGTAAGATATTGGGCCAATTGATGTTTTGAAGGTGGGCGAACAAGTTGGACATCAGTGAATGGTTTCATACCCTTAGAAAAAAATGATTGAAGATGAAAAGATAGATTTTTCCAAACTAGCTCTTTGGGTGGAGGTGGCTTAACATGTTGGTGAATAAGATGAAAAGAGCATAGTATGAGCATCGCATTGGAAATTGAAAAATTCTGATGATCCTTTTGTGCAGTGTATAATCCCTTGACACCTAATATCAAATAGTAAACAAAAGGAAGGAAATTATGATGGCTATGGTATTAAACCAACTTCTTCTTGGAAGTTTCAACTTGGAGATCATTTTCAGAATTAGAGGTTACCACTTGAGAAGCTGAGTGAATTATTACGGAAGAGATGTGGTTATTAGAACGGAGGGCCTTTCTTTTTTTGACACGTTTAGATTGTTCAGTGTGGTTAGGGGAAACATCATCAAGGGAGGCTTGTGCTTTGAATATGACATAAGAAATCATGACATCTAAAATGAGGTCTTGAAAAATCTTCAACTGTTGATCTGAGTCGGAAGAAATATTGTATGATTATTGAGCATTGTTTGAGCCACTTGGAATTTGATGTGCCATGGAAATCAGTTCCATTGGTGAAATTGAGGGTCTTTTGAGGCCTTCAAAGTATGAAATCAGGTCCAGATAAATGTTGAACTCATCAATTTGTGCTTGAGGGGGTACAGGAGGTTTTGGTATGCAAAATTCATCCATGGTCGCTGAGACTGAAGCTGCAATGACTTTTGCCCAAGCAGTGATGGTGAATGATCTGGGCTGCAACATATAGATTAGATCACGCACAAAATGAGTTTCAGGGTGCTTTTCATTACGAATGCTGGGGTCAGGTGAAATTGGTAGTGAAATCTGAATTTCAGGCGCAGTGACTTGGTCATAGATTGGCATCTTAAAGATTGAGGGGGTAATGTAAAATTCTTCTTTAGTGGCATTGAGAAATGGAGCACCTGGAGAAATCTATTATAAGCATTAGTTCATAGGAGTAGTATAATTTTAAACTAACTATTATCGCAGAGCTTGTCAATCCATTTTCTATATGAGGAAGAGCACTGTTTAAAATTGAAATTCCCCTTTGCAGGCTGTTCAGAGCCCAAATTTTGGTGGCGCCAGGAAACGGGTGAGTCAATTGCTTCAAATGTGGTTTGGTATTTGGCCTGGGTGGGGCGTTCATGGGTGAATGTTTTGAAAAGCTCATAAGATTTTGATCAAAATTCATCAGTGAAAATAGAGAATTGATCATTGGGGGAGTCAAGAGGCTGTGTTTCTGGAGGATTTTGGTGAGGTTCATGCAAAACAGGTGGAGATGGGCCCACATGAGAGAGATGATTAGATGGTCCCTAATTCCAGGAGTTGGAGCATGAGATGGTGTAGATGGATTTGATTGAGAGGTCGGAAGAGTGTTTTCTGGATTTTCAAAATGAGGAACAGATAGTGTATGGGAGCTTTTTACATGGTTAATTTGCATTGGTGATGATACAACATGGGGTGTCATGGCGTTAATTGGAGTGGTTGTATTCAAAGGAATTTGGGAAGGGACATTTGGACTACTATTATTTTCTGCTATTGAAACATGTAATTCTTCTTGAATAATTTCATTTGTTGGAGTCAGTGGATGAACCTGAGCTGGAGAATTGGGGATGTTATTGGCTTGTACTTCCAAAGAGTGTTCATTGTTGAAATAAGGAGATTCACGTTCTGGAGATCTTCTGGGGGTGACATTTGGTGGAAGCTCGCGAATTTGTTCCCCAGTAATAATTGGGGGGGTGGTGGGAGTCTCAAGTGGGATGGTTGAGGGAACAGGGGGTTTGACAATGGTAGATGGTAAAGAATAGGGGAGGTCATTTTATTGGGTGTTCAATAACAATTGGGGGTTGATCGTCTCGGGGGGTAGAATTGGTACAAAGGGTTGATGTAGTAGAAGAAATATTCATGGAAACTACCTCTTGAGTATTATTAAACCTAACAGTTTGCTGCATAAACCTATGAATATTTGGTGGTGGTTTGTTTTGAATTTTCCGTTTTTTCTTGTGATTTCCATCAGGAACAACCTCCTCCAAAGCGGATGATTGGGATGAGTGTATGGAAGGAACTTCTCTCTCAATAACTTGAACATTGCCATCTATGAGACCAATTGCTTGTGATGAAGACAGTTCTACAATAAGGGAGATGAAATTAATACAAAATTGAGGACAGACATGAAGAATAATAATTACCATGTTCTTTTTGAGAAATCAATGTAAGGCCCTTTTTCAAATAATCCTTAATCTCAATTGATACAGGATTCTTTTCCGCTTCAGAAAGAGAATTATTGAGAATTTTCTTGATACGGTGGTGATTGAGAGAAAATTCTTCACAGGAGAGGAAAGTTAGCTCAGAGGAAAGAATTGGGGAGATAGAGTGTACTTGAGTGGGTGGGTTATTCATGTCAAATTCTATGAATGAGGGGGGTGGAAGGGTTCGTGGAGTATTTGGGGGTGGGTGACATAAAATCATGTTTGGTGTGTTTGTGATATCTAATAAATTTTTGCAAAAATATATTATTAAAAAACTTTGGGGAGAAGATTACGTGGGGAAGAGAAAATTTACCAAGTTGAAAGGGGGTTCTATTTATGTTGTTTGGTGGGGGGCAGGGAAAGATTGGAGGATGACTAATGGGAGCTGGTGGGACTATACTGGGAGAATTGAGGTAGTGAAAAAGATCATAACATTCCTGAGGTTTGGTACTTTGGTCTGGAGTGGACAATGAATTGATGGATGAATGAGATGGTGCCTCATTATGAGCAGATAAAGATGAATTCAAATCTGTGTTATTTGAAAAAAACCTATTAAACATTTCATCAAATGAGAGATCGGAATCATGTGGTTGGGGTGGATTCATAGTATGGGGTATTATATTGGGAGGAGAGGGATTTAAATGGCCAACAGAAGTTAAAAACAGAGGATCTTAGGGAAAACACAGGAAAAACAGCTCTATTTATATTGGAGGTCCCAATGAAATGAAGTGGGGGTGTAGCCCATAGAAATAGAGAAGAAATGAGCTTTGTGGTTTTGAAGGAAAGAAAGCTGCAGATCCTCTAGACATAAAACACAATTACACATTTAGCAAAGAATTAAGTGTCAGGACATGTGTATATTTAGAATCCTCCTTTGAATACATGGGTTATTAGATTGGATGGTACTGTCACAGGGGCTCTTCGAAGTGAAGAGGGCCTGGCACTCAGTAAACCGGGACTCACTTATGGAGGGCTCAAAGATATGGTAAGAAGGAATACACTTAAGAGTTTCAAAGATGAATTGCTAAAAGAATAAATATAAGAAAAGCAGCAACAAAGAAATAAGAGTAAGAAATAGAAGAGCCAACCACAAACAAGTCCAAGTCCACTGTTTCAACCTGTCAGAATGGGAAGAGAAGGGTTAATAAGGATATGGCCACCCAACTCATACTGTACGGGCAAAGAGAAAATGCAAAGACTAACTTAGAATTGAATAATTATAATACCCAAAATAAGGATAAGAATAATTATAAATTAATAAATAAACTAAATTAATTAACTGGGGAAAAGTCTCCAGGGGGAAGAAAGAGGGGCTGGTATATGTGAGAATCACCAGCCCTGATCCAGAGGAAGAATTTTCATGAGAATAATTGATGATTGAATTGAGACTGGCCAATACAGGTCCTGTACAGCTGTACAGAACCTGTACAAGAGGTGTGGTGTATTTGAGTGATCATACAGTTTCATAATGGTGTATTGAAACTTTATTGGGTGAATCCAACCTGTACAGATATTGACAGGCTGTATTGATGTACCAAGCTGTATGCATGTTTCAGAATGAAGATTGCTGAAACTGAATGCTCATACAAGTGCTGGATCTGCTGATTTGAGATGCTTGAGTGGGTGTATGAATGAATACCCTTACCCCTGATGGATGGTTGTTACAGTATCCCCCTCTTGAAACTGGTGGGCTCCTGAACACCATATTACCCTGCCACTTTTGAGTGGCATTTCACTACCCCACACACTCCTTCAAAATTTTCTTTTGACCATTATCTTGAAGTCCTTCTTCAACTCTTCTCTTTCAATTAAAATTTATTTTCCCCCCTTCTTTTAACTTTGAGTAAGTACCCCACTTCAAACTATACTTTTCTTCTGATTCAACAAGTTTACTTGTCCTTGGGGTCTGGCCTTGGGTTGTATCCCAAATGGATGGCCACTGAGCTCTTGTTCTCAAAGAATGGGGCCAGATGAGTATATGAAGTGTACCCATCTGGCCAGACTTAATCAGAAGAATTTATACAAAAGTGAACTCAGGGGTCTTGTCCCCATTTGATTTGAAAAACTGCCTCAACAGCCCTCCATAACAATCTTCGGCTGTGGCCCTTGCTATGGTAGGTCTGGATGGATCATGCCCTTATGGCCCTTTTGGCCTAATTGGTCATATTAGAACATATGGCCATTTCTGGCCATTTTGAGGTTCTGGGTGATTATGGTTGATTTCTTGACCTATGGCCATCTATCGCCATTTAAGGTATTATTGGATTCCTGGGCCTATTTGGCCATTATTGGCCATTTTACTTCTTTGGGGTCCTATGGTCCGCGGGCCGTGGGCCATACGCCGCAGTCCGCGGTCTGTGGGGGCTATTGGAGGCCCCCAGGAATAAAATGAGCCCCTGGGCCCAACTTTTCTGGGGGCCCAGGGGTACCATGGGACCATAGATTGGCCCTATGACCCATAACTTCACCTACATGGCCTGGACCCATTGGGGGGTCCAGGACCACCAAGACCATGGCCTCCCCAAAGTTGCAGGGGAGGCCCTGGGTGATGAATCCAGCCCAAGGAGGGCTTTGAGTATTCACCTTGAGGGCTTGAGTGGGGGGGCCATAAATGAGTTATGGCCCACTTCCTTGAGGGTTTTTTTCTGAGTTTGACATGGACTGATTTGACGTTTTGACCCTTCTGCTTGGGTATTCTCCATGAGTTGATGACTGAATCCCCGTGAGCTTTGACGATTTGGGTGGTGTTAAAACAGTAGTTTGTTCTTGTTTGTGTTTGGTTTGGCTTCTATTCATACTCTTATAAATACTAATAAATGAAATAAAATATGTAAAAGTAAAATAAGAATAAAAAATAAAGGAACCTCCCAATATGTGATTTGGAGGGGGATGTTGCTGCTTTAAAAGAAATGAAAGAAAGAAAATTATACAAGTAAATAAAGAAAGAAAAATAGAAGAATAAGAGAAAATGAGAGTAAAGAAAAAATAAAGAAAAATCCTGATGGTTGGTCCTTCTTGTGGTGAGTTGCTTGATTCTGGCCAAGATGTGTCTGAAAAAATGAAAACCAAGCATTTGATGCTCACAGAGTGGCCAAGGTAATGTTTTACAAGAAGTAGAACCCTCAGGGATGCATACCAGGAGATGGAACTTACTTTCATAACTTCCACTCCCCACCAAGCACCATAAAATTGAAAGAATTTCCATAAATGACTTCTGAGATGAATTGCCATAAATGATTTCTGAAGAGAATTGCCGTAAGTGACTTGAAGTAATGAATGTCTTGAATTATGATGATTGGCATGAATGAAAAGATAAATAAAAGAGAAAGAAAGGAAAATTAAAGCAGAAACATTTGGCCATATCTTGATAAGGTCCAAATCGGAGGGTATTGGTGTTGTATGCTTCCTGAACCTGTCCAAAGAATTGACAAGTGCTCACAAAGTGGCCAAGGTGATGCTTACAACAACATATGGGTAGAATACCCCCTTAAAGGTGCATGCCAGGAGAGGAACTTACTTTCATAACTTCTTCTCCCCACCAAGCACCATAAATCAAACTCTTGAGGTATTTGGAACAGGCTTGTCTGGATACAATGAATGAAAATCCTTGACGAGATCTGGTGAGTTGGTAAGGTTGGAAGCTGGTTCCCAAGTGGTTATTTCTGGGTCTTCACTGAATCCTTTCCACTCTACAAGATACCATAATTTACCTCTTTTGAGTTTTGAGTCCATAACCTGAGCCACTTCCCCTTCTTCTTGCTCCTCCACTAAAACTGGTGGTGGCGGCAATTGATGGCAATTTGGGATAGTTGAATGCTTGACTGGTTCTAATAGAGACACATGGAATACAGGGTGAACTGTCTTACATTGCTGAGGCAACTTGAGGTGATATGCATGGCTGCCAATCTTCTTCAGAACTTCAAAAGGTCCCAACCATCTTTCTGATAATTTCTTGGTGGGTCTTGTTGTCTTGATGTTCTTGGAAGCTAGCCATAGTTTGTCCCCAGGTTGGAAATCAGGTGGAATTGCTCTATTTCTATCTGCATACTTCTTGAATCTTCTTATTGCTGACTCTAATTCTTCTTTGACAACTTGCTGTACTGATTGGAGTTTTGTTGATAACTTTCCAGCAGGTGAGTCTTGAGAAATATGGATTGAGTCAAATCTGGGATTTCTTCCATAAATGGTGAAAAAAGGTGATTGCTTGGTTGATGAATGTTCTGCATTATTATAGGCAAATTCAGCCAGAGGAAGCCAGGTGTACGAGTCATCTTGATGATAGCTGACATATATCCGAAGGTACTGTTCTAGTATCTGATTTACCCTCTCTGTCTGTCCATCTGTTTTGGGGTGAAAGGCAGTTGAAAGATCTCTTGATATCTTGAGCTGCTGACACAATTGAGTCCAAAATGATGAAACAAATAAGGATCCCCTATCACTGACAATACTGACTGGAAGGCCATGCTTGGAAAATACATGACTAATGAAGATTTGAGCTAAGTACAGAGCAGTGATTGTTCCATAAGTTGGAATGAAGATTGTCATTTTTGAGAATCTTTCCACAACTACTAAAATTGAATCAAAGTTGTTTGACAGTGGCAATTGAGTGATGAAGTCCATTGATAAAGAATTCCAAGGACCAGATGGAATTGCAAGAGGCTTGAGTAATCCAAACTTCTTGTGATGAATGTTCTTGTTTCTTGAACATTGCTGACATGAGGACACATAGTCCTTGATGAATTGATTCATTCCAGCCCAATAAAAATCCCTCTTGATGAGCTTGAGGGTCTTCTCCTGGCCAGGATGGCCAGCCAATGGTGAGTCATGACGCTTTTGAAGAATATTGAGTTGAAGTTCTTCATTGCTTGGGATTACCACTCTATCTTTGAATAATAATAGCTTGGCTTGAGGTTCAAGAGAATAATCTGGAACTGATTCACCTCTTGCAAGTTGCTTGAGTATTTCCTTATAGTCTTTGTCTTGCCATACTTCTTTTTGAATCTTGTCCACTAAATCTGAGAAAATTTCCACTTTGATTGAGAAGAATCTTGACTCTTGAATTCCATCTTGCTTAAGTACTTGATGAAAATTTTGAGGATTCTTGCTGATGAAGTCCACCCCCTCTCTGGGTACACGTTGTCCCGACATGACAAGGCATCTGGCAAAGTGGCCAGCCTGCCTGGGCAGTAAGTGATAGTGAAATGAAATTCTGAGAGAAATTCAGCCCAACGGGCCTGACGACGAGTAAGAACTTTGGAAGACATGAAATACTGCAAGGAAGAGTGGTCTGTCAAGACCTCAAAAGGATTGCAAAGAGAAAGAAGAAATTCTCTCCAGTGCTTGAGAGCCCAAACTATGCCAAGGAGTTCCTTGTCATGAACTTCATAGTTGAGTTCAGCTGGTAAGAGCTTGCAACTATCAAATGCAATGAGATGCTTTCCTGAGTCATTCACCTGACTCAGTACGGCGCCCAATGCATAATCAGAAGCATCAGTCTCTACAATAGTGGGTAGAGATGGATTGAAATGGGATAAGATAGGAGCAGAGGTGAAAGCTTCTTTGAGTGCTTGAAACTGATTAAGAGCTTCCTCATTGAAGATAAAGGGAGAATCTTTTTTGAGCAGGGAAGTGAGAGAAGTGATTTTTTTGGAATAATTTTTAATGAAATGACGATAAAAATTGGCAAAGCCAAGAAAAGATTGAAGGGCCTTGATGTTTCTGCGCTGAGGCCAATTGAGGATTTGCTGAACTTTTGAGGAATCCATCTTGAGGCCATCACTTGAAACAACATAGCCCAAGTATTCCACACTTGAGGCATGGAATACACACTTGGAGGCTTTGGCAAACAGATTATTTTCCCTCAGTCTTTGGAGGACAGAGGCCACATGTTTGACATGTTCCTCCTCAGAACTGGAAAAGACCATAATATCATCTAGATAAACCACAACAAACAAATCCAAGAAATCTGCAAATATATCATTTACAAGATTCTGGAAAGAAGCAGGAGAATTGGTCAAACCAAATGGCATGACCAAATACTCATAACTACCATATTTGGTTCTAAAGGCAGTTAAGTGCTCATCCCCCTCTTTGATTCTCAGAAGGTTATATGCACCATGCAAATCTATCTTGGAGAAGATAGTGGAACCGTTGAATACGGTAAGGAGCTGGTTCATAGGAGGAACAGGGTATCTGTTCTTCCTAGTGACAGCATTGAGTTTGCGGTAGTCAACACACAAACGAAGACCTCCATCCTTTTTCTTGACAAAAAGGACAGGTGCTCCTGTTGAAGAGGATCTTGGTCTAATGAAACCTTTCTCTACATTCTCTGAAATGTAGGCCCCCAGTGTTTCTGACTCTTGATTTGATAATGAGTAGATAACACCAATTGGAGGTAGAAGACCCTCCAATTCGATATGGTGATCACAGGCACGGTGTGGAGGAAGTTTCTCAGCTTTCACTTTGGAGAAGACATCCAAATATTGGGGATAAGCAGGAGGGACTACCTTCAACACAGTTTCAATTTCTTCTGGCTCTTCCTCCTCATCCCACTGCTCCTCCAGGGATGCATGAAAAGATAAGGGAGGAAGGTCCATATCCCCTTGAAAGAGATGAAGTGAAGATATTGCAACATCTTCTCCAACATCCTTTATCTCTTTGAAGACTTCCTCTCTTAATGGAAGTAATGACTGAGAGGGAATGATGGAAGGGATATGGACAGAAGAAGGAAGGGAAGGTGTCTTAAGTTCACCAACAAGAGCAACACTGTTGACAGCAGTGGCTAAGTCATTACTAGTAGAAGGAATAATACCACTAGAATCCTTATGACTAGAATCATAGGTGATCAATCCATTTTTCCAATCAATAATGGGATTAAAACGGTAAAGGAAATCATAGCCCAATATCAGGTCTTCTCCCTTGGGTGAATCTATGATAAAGAAGTCCCATTCAAAGCTTGGGAAGGAAGGTAAGTCAACTACCCACTTGGTATAATGGGTGACAAACAAGGCAGGGGATTCATTAGAATCCAAAATGAAAAGAGGAATCTTTTCAGGGAGCTCTTACAGAGTCAATGAGTACTTTAGAACAAAATTCTTTGCAATAAAAGAGTTTGTAGCACCAGAATCAATGAGAATACTATAGAAAATATCAGAGACAGAAGAGAAAATAAGAAATTTTAAAGATTTCTTGACGCTAGTATTCAGAGTGCACAATTGTGCTCTTGAAGGAAATAAGTGAGAACCATTGAACACATCATGATTCCCACTCAGGCTTTTCCCTGCTTGCTAGGGAAGCCTCTTGATGATGACCCAGGCTTGTTCTGAGGTCTCTTGAAGCATTTTTCAATTGGGTGCTTTCCACCACAATAAGTACACAGCCCCTCTTTAATCCTCCTCTCCTTTTCAGAACCGATTAATTTATTGTCCTTATTGAGGAGAGCAGCATGGGGCTTGTCCTTTGAAGATTGAAATTGCTTGCCCTTCTTATTCTTCTTCTGGAGAGGCCTCTTTGAAGATGAGTTTTGAGGAGGCCTAGAATGATTGGATCCAATTACTGGAGGCTTCTTCTCTTGATTTCCACCCTTTTCTTTTTGCCTCTCATGATATCTTGTGTCTAATTCTAGGGTGACATCCATAAGCTCTTGAAGAGTATCAAAATTTCCAGGGTGAGAATCCAACTGATCCAATAATCTTGATGCCAATCCTCTTCTGTAAACATGGATATAAGCTCTTTCCCCCCAATCTCCAATTCTTGACATTAAGCTTCTGAAATCTGCAATGTACAAGGAAACATGACCACTCTCCCTCATCCTCAGATTGTCCAACTCTTGTTCAGCTTTCCTGACTTCATTGGGGTCACCAAACAGAGTGAATAATTGAGATTCAAATAATGGCCAATTATTGAGGAGGTAGGAAGGGTCTTCATTGAAAATATTTGAGAGATAGGGCTCAATCCACTTTCCAGATCTACCAGTGAGAAAAGAAGTTGAGTAAAGAACTTTCTTCCTGTCAGAGAAGAAATTTGCTGGATCATTATGGAAGATTAATTGACAGGATTGGATAAATCCTCTCAATTTATGAGCTTGAGTACCATCAAAAGAATCAGGTGCCTTCATGGATGGAGTCTTGAAAGCAGGGGCTTTGGAATTGTCCATGGGAGCCACTGCTTGAGTGAGCTGCCCCATGAATTGAGTCATCTGCTCCATCATCTTGAGGAGACTTGGATCAGTTTGAGAGACAAGCGGTTGACTAGAAAGGGCTAGATTAGAACCCTGAGGCACCTCTGGAGCATTTGCCAAGGCATCTGCCACTTCAGTTTGCCCAGAATCTTCCTCTTCCACAGACTCTTCCCCCTCTTCATCTTCAACTTCCCCTTGTCTTGCTCTTGCACCTTCAGACATGCCAGGGTAGCCACCCAAAAGTCCAGAGAAAGATCTTGATCTTCTAGATTTCATTCCACCTCTTCTTGAGGGTGCTGCTCCTTCCATTGGTGGTCCTCTGTCCAAGTTTGCACTCAGTTGATGAACTGACATTGTGCGGTCAAGAGGAGCCCTTGCTGTAGGAGTGAGAACAGCTTGAATTCTTTGGGATCTAGTATTTTTGGCTGGGGGGCTATGCTGAACTGGCATGTTGAATAAAATGAAATAAAACTTGATGGTATGAGAATAATAATCAGAACTGGGCCAAATCAATCACAATAAAATCTTGATGAATCTTGAGGAATCAATTCAAATCTTGAGCAATCAAATTCAGTCAATAATCAAATCAATTCAACAATCAACAATCAATTCAAATCAAATATCAATAATCTTGAGTAAATCAATAATCAATCAATATTTAATCAATAATCAATCAATCAATGAATCAGTGTCTTCAATATGAAATCAAGGTCTTGAAGAATCAATCAATCAATTTAAAGTCTTCAGAAATCAAATCAATATCTTGATGAATCAATTCAGTCAATAATCGAAATCAATTCTTGAGGATAAATAAAATATCTTGAGGATTCAAAGTCAATCAATAGTCAAATCAGCTCTTGAGGATCAATCAATATCTTGAGAAGTCAAAATAAATCAATTTAATACAAATAAGAATCCTGAGCCGCTGAATCAAATATCCAATGAATCCCAATGAATAATCCAATCAATCAAACCAATAAATCAATCCTGAATAAGACCTGAATGAGAACACAGAAAAAATTGATTGATAAAATGAAATGAAGTGAGTGAAATGGTCAGCAATGATTAAGAAAGAAGAAAAGAATCAATTTCATATGAATGAAATGGATGAGATGAAATTGATGAGAGAGAAAAATCATAATCATTAAAGATCATTAAATCATAAGAGAGATCATAATTGATGAATGAGAGAAATGAATATACATAAATGAAAAGAAAGAATCAAATATGAGTTACTTAATTTAATGTCACAGGGGCTCTTCGAAGTGAAGAGGGCCTGGCACTCAGTAAACTGGGACTCACTTATGGAGGGCTCAAAGATATGGTAAGAAGGAATACACTTAAGAGTTTCAAAGATGAATTGCTAAAAGAATAAATATAAGAAAAGCAGCAACAAAGAAATAAGAGTAAGAAATAGAAGAGCCAACCACAAACAAGTCCAAGTCCACTGTTTCAACCTGTCAGAATGGAAAGAGAAGGGTTAATAAGGATATGGTCACCCAACTCATACTGTACAGGCAAAGAGAAAATGCAAAGACTAACTTAGAATTAAGTAATTATAATACCCAAAATAAGGATAAGAATAATTATAAAATAATAAATAAACTAAATTATGTAACTGGGGAAAAGTCCCCAGGGGGGAGAAAGAGGGGCTGGTATATGTGAGAATCACCAGCCCTGATCCAGAGGAAGAATTTTCATGAGAATAATTGATGATTTAATTGAGACTGGCCAATACAGGTCCTGTACAGCTGTACAGAACCTGTACAAGAGGTGTGGTGTACTTGAGTGATCATACAGTTTCATAATGGTGTATTGAAACTGTATTGGGTGAATCCAACCTGTACAGATATTGACAGGCTGTATTGATGTACCAAGCTGTATGCATGTTTCAGAATTAAGATTGCTGAAACTGAATGCTGATACAAGTGCTGGATCTGCTGATTTGAGATGCTTGAGTGGGTGTATGAATGAATACCCTTACCCCTGATGGATGGTTGTTACAGGTACAGTCAGACCTGAAAGTGGGTGAGAGATTTAGCCCACCAGTATAATTTTGTCAAAATGTAAATCAATTATGACTGCAATAAATTTGTGTCCTCAGAATGTCATCAGAGTGAGATCATGACCGCTGATCATAATCTGTACCACTTGGCTCCGGGAAATCCAAACAGGCCCACTCAGATACATAAAGAACTGTATCTGAATGAGGTCCAGCCACAATACGGCTTGTCTTTAACTGTGCAAAGATGGTTAAATTATGACCTCCGGTCATAATTTGTTTGTTTGTCTCCTGGAAATGTAATCAGACCCACTCAGGTGCAGAAAAAACTGTATCTGAATGAGGTCCAGGAACAATACATCTTTGGCTGTAAACATCCACAGGTGGTCAAATTATGACCACCAGTCATAATTTGTACCACTTGCAAACCAATTACGGCCGTAATTGGTTTGTCTCCTTGAAATTCAATCAGACCCACTCAGGTACAGAAAAAACTGTATCTGAATGAGGTCCAGCCACAATACAGGTTTGGCCGTAATCAGACACAGGTGGCCAAATTATGACCGCCGGTCATAATTTGTACCATATGCAAACCAATTATGGCCGTAATTGGTTTGTCTCCTTTTCATCCAATCAGACCCATTCAGATACAGAAAAAACTGTATCTGAATGAGGTCCAGGAACAATACAGCTTTGGCTGTAATCATCCACAGGTGGTCAAATTACAACCGCCGGGCATAATTTGTACCATGTGAAAACCAATTATGGCCATAATTGGTTTGTCTCCTTCAAATCCAATCAGACCCATTCAGATACAGAAAGAACTGTATCTGAATGAGGTCCAAGAACAATACAGCTTTGGCTGTAATCATCCACAGGTGGTCAAATTATGACTGCCAGTCATAATTTATACCATATGCAAACCAATTACGGCCGTAATTGGTTTGTCTCCTTCAACTACAATCAGACCCATTCAGATACAGAAAAAACTGTATCTGAATGAGGTCCAGGAACAATACGGCTTTGCCTGTAATCATCCACAGGTGGTCAAATTATGACTGCCGGTCATAATTTGTACCATGTGCAAACCAATTATGGCCGTAATTGGTTTGTCTCCTTGAAATCCAATCAGACCCACTCAGATACAGAAAAACTGTATCTGAATGAGGTCCAGCGACAATACAGCTTGTCTGTATCTCTTTGAAATCCAATCATAACCATTCAGATACAGAAAAAACTGTATCTATGTGAGGTCCAAGAACAATACAGATTTGGCTGTAATCATCAACAGGTGATCAAATTATGACCGCCGGTCATAATGTTTACCATATGCAAACCAATTACCGCCGTAATTGGTTTGTCTCCTTGAATGCCAATCAGACCCACTCAGGTACAGAAAAAACTGTATCTGAATGAGGTCCAGCCACAATACAGCTTTGGCTGTAATCAGACACAGGTGGCCAAATTATGACCGCCGGTCATAATTTGTACCATATGCAAACCAATTATGGCCGTAATTTGTTTGTGTCAATAAGACCCACTGAGGTACAGAAAAAACTGTATCTGAAGGAGGTCCAGCCACAATACAGCTTTGGCTGTAATCAGACACTGGTGGCCAAATTATGACCGCCGGTCCTAATTTGTACCATGTGCAAACCAATTAAGGCCGTAATTGGTTTGTCTCCTTGAAATCCAATCAAAACCACTGGGATACAGAAAAAACTGTATCTGAATGAGGTCCAGCCACAATGCAGCTTGCCTGTATCTCTTTGAAATCCAATCAGACCCATTCAGATACAGAAAAAACTGTATCTAAATGAGGTCCAGGAACAATACACCTCTGGCTGTAATCATCCACAGGTGGTCAAATTATGACCGCCAATCATAATTTGTACCATATGCAAACCAATTACGGCCGTGATTGGTTTGTCTCCTTCAAATACAATCAGACGCATTCAGATACAGAAAAAACTGTATCTGAATGAGATCCAAGAACAATACAGCTTTGGCTGTAATCATCCACAGGTGGTCAAATCATGACCTCCGGTCATAATTTGTACCATATGCAAACCAATTATGGAAATAATTGGTTTGTCTCCTTCAAATCCAATCAGAACCATTCAGATACAGAAAAAACTGTATCTGAATGAGTTCCAGCCACAATACAGCTTGCCTGTATCTCTTTGAAATCCAATCAGAACCATTCAGATACAGAAAAAACTGTATCTCAATGAGGTCCAGGAACAATACAGCTCTGGCTGTAATCATCCACAGGTAGTCAAATTATGACCACCGGTCATAATTTGTACTATAGGCAAACCGATTACGGCCGTGATTGGTTTGTCTCCTTCAAATCCAATCAGACCCATTCACATACAGAAAAACCTGTATCTGAATGAGATCCAAGAACAATACAGCTTTGGCTGTAATCATCCACAGGTGGTCAAATTATGACCGCGGGTCATGATTTGTACCATATGCAAACCAATTACAGCCGCAATTGGTTTGTCTCCGTCAAATCCAATCAGAGCCATTCAGATAAAGCAAAAACTGTATCTGAATGAGGTCCAGGAACAATACAGCTTTGGCTGTAATCATCCACAGGTGGTCAAATTTTGACCGCCAGTCATAATTTGTACCATATGCAAACCAATTACGGCCCTAATTGGTTTGTCTCCTTCAACTACAATCAGACCCATTCAGATACAGAAAAAACTGTATCTGAATGAGGTCCAGGAACAATACAGCTTTGCCTGTAATCATCCACAGGTGGTCAAATTATGACCGCCGGTCATAATTTGTACCATGTGCAAACCAATTATGGCCGTAATTGGTTTGTCTCCTTGAAATCCAATCAGACCCACTCAGATACAGAAAAACTGTATCTGAATGGGGTCCAGCCACAATACAGCTTGTCTGTATCTCTTTGAAATCAAATCAGACACATTCAGATACAGAAAAAACTGTATCTGAGTGAGGTCCAAGAACAATATAGCTTTGGCTGTAATCATCCACAGGTGGTCAAATTATGACCGCGGGTCATGATTTGTACCATATGCAAACCAATTACGGCCGCAATTGGTTTGTCTCCTTCAAATCCAATCAGAGCCATTCAGATAAAGCAAAAACTGTATCTGAATGACGTCCAGGAACAATACAGCTTTGGCTGTAATCATCCACAGGTGGTCAAATTTTGACCGCCAGTCATAATTTGTACCATATGCAAACCAATTACGGCCCTAATTGGTTTGTCTCCTTTGAATTCAATCAGACCAATTCAGATACAGAAAAAACTGTATCTTAATGAGGTCCAGCAACAATACAGCTTTGTCTGTAGTCATCCACAGGTTGTCAAATTATGACTGCCGGTCATAATTTGTACCATATGCAACACAATTACGGCCCTAATTGGTATGTCTTGTTGAAATCCAATCAGACCCATTCAGATACAGAAAAAACCGCATCTGAATGAGGTCCAAGAACAATATAGCTTTGGCTGTAATCATCCACAGGTGGTCAAATTATGACCGCCGGTCATAATTTGTACCATGTGAAAACCAATTATGGCCATAATTGGTTTGTCTCCTTCAAATCCAATCGGACCCATTCAGATACAGAAAGAACTGTATCTGAATGAGGTCCAAGAACAATACAGCTTTGGCTGTAATCATCCACAGGTGGTCAAATTATGACCGCCAGTCATAATTTGTACCATATGCAAACCAATTACGGCCGTAATTGGTTTGTCTCCTTCAACTACAATCAGACCCATTCAGATACAGAAAAAACTGTATCTGAATGAGGTCCAGGAACAATACGGCTTTGCCTGTAATCATCCACAGGTGGTCAAATTATGACCGCCGGTCATAATTTGTACCATGTGCAAACGAATTATGGCCGTAATTGGTTTGTCTCCTTGAAATCCAATCAGACCCACTCAGATACAGAAAAACTGTATCTGAATGAGGTCCAGCCACAATACAGCTTGTCTGTATCTCTTTGAAATCCAATCAGAACCATTCAGATACAGAAAAAACTGTATCTATGTGAGGTCCAAGAACAATACAGATTTGGATGTAATCATCAACAGGTGATCAAATTATGACCGCCGGTCATAACTTTTACCATATGCAAAGCAATTACCGCCGTAATTGGTTTGTCTCCTTGAATGCCAATCAGACCCACTCAGGTACAGAAAAAACTGTATCTGAATGAGGTCCAGCCACAATACAGCTTTGGATGTAATCAGACACAGGTGGCCAAATTATGACCGCCGGTCATAATTTGTACCATATGCAAACCAATTATGGCCGTAATTTGTTTGTGTCAATAAGACCCACTCAGGTAGAGAAAAAACTGTATCTGAAGGAGGTCCAGCCACAATACAGCTTTGGCTGTAATCAGACAAAGGTGGCCAGATTATGACCGCTGGTCCTAATTTTTACCATGTGCAAACCAATTAAGGCCGTAATTGGTTTGTCTCCTTGAAATCCAATCAAAACCACTGGGATACAGAAAAAACTGTATCTGAATGAGGTCCAGCCACAATGCAGCTTGCCTGTATCTCTTTGAAATCCAATAAGACCCATTCAGATACAGAAAAAACTGTATCTGAATGAGGTCCAGGAACAATACACCTCTGGCTGTAATCATCCACAGGTGGTCAAGTTATGACCGCCCGTCATAATTTGTACCATATGCAAACCAATTACGGCCGTGATTGGTTTGTCTCCTTCAAATACAATCAGACCCATTCATATACAGAAAAAACTGTATCTGAATGAGATCCAAGAACAATACAGCTTTGGCTGTAATCATCCACAGGTGGTCAAATCATGACCACCGGTCATAATTTGTACCATATGCAAACCAATTATGGCAATAATTGGTTTGTCTCCTTCAAATCCAATCAGAACCATTCAGATACAGAAAAAACTGTATCTGAATGAGTTCCAGCCACAATACAGCTTGCCTGTATCTCTTTGAAATCCAATCAGAACCATTCAGATACAGAAAAAACTGTATCTGAATGAGGTCCAGGAACAATACAGCTCTGGCTGTAATCATCCACAGGTAGTCAAATTATGACTGCCGGTCATAATTTGTACCATAGGCAAACCAATTAAGGCCGTGATTGGTTTGTCTCCTTCAAATCCAATCAGACCCATTCAGATACAGAAAAACCTGTATCTGAATGAGATCCAAGAACAATACAGCTTTGACTGTAATCATCCACAGGTGGTCAAATTATGACCGCCGGTCATAATTTGTACCATATGCAAACCAATTACAGCCGTAATTGGTTTGTCTCCTTCAAATCCAATCAGACCCATTCAGATACAGAAAAAACTGTATCTGAATGAGGTCCAGGAACAATACAGCCTTGCCTGTAATCATCCACAGGTGGTCAAATTATGACCGCCGGTCATAATTTGTACCATGTGCAAACCAATCACAGCCGTAATTGGTTTTTCTCCTTGAAATCCAATCAGACTCACTCAGATTCAGAAAAAACTGTATCTGAATGGGGTCCAGCCACAATACAGCTTGTCTGTATCTCTTTGAAATCAAATCAGACCCATTCAGATACGGAAAAAACTGTATCTGAGTGAGGTCCAAGAACAATACAGGTTCGGCTGTAATCATCCACAGGTGGTCAAATTATGACCGCGGGTCATGATTTGTACCATATGCAAACCAATTACGGCCGCAATTGGTTTGTCTCCTTCAAATCCAATCATAGCCATTCAGATAAAGCAAAAACTGTATCTGAATGAGGTCCAGGAACAATACAGCTTTGGCTATAATCATCCACAGGTGGTCAAATTTTGACCGCCAGTCATAATTTGTACCATATGCAAACCAATTACGGCCCTAATTGGTTTGTCTCCTTTGAATTCAATCAGAACAATTCAGATACAGAAAAAACTGTATCTTAATGAGGTCCAGCAACAATACAGCTTTGTCTGTAATCATCCACAGGTTGTCAAATTATGACTGCCGGTCATAATTTGTACCATATGCCAACCAATTACGGCCCTAATTGGTTTGTCTTGTTGAAATCCAATCAGACCCATTCAGATACAGACAAAACTGCATCTGAATGAGGTCCAAGAACAATATAGCTTTGGCTGTAATCATCCACAGGTGGTCAAATTATGACCGCCCGTCATAATTTGTACCATATGCAAACAATTACGGCCGTAATTAGGTTGTCTCCTTTGAATCCAATCAGACCAATTCAGATACAGAAAAAACTGTATCTGAATAAGGTCCAGGAACAATACAGCTTTGCCTGTAATCATCCACAGGTGGTCAGATTATGGCCACCGGTCATAGTTTGTACCATATGCAAACCAATTACGGCCCTAATTGGTTTGTCTCCTTCAAATCCAATCAGACCCATTCAGATACAGAAAAAGCTTTATCTCAATGAGATCCAAGCACAATACAGCTTTGGCTGTAATCATCCACAGGTGGTCAAATTTTGACGGCCGGTCATAATTTGTACCATATGCAAACCTATTACGGCCGTAATTGGTTTGTCTCCTTTGAATTCAATCAGACCAATTCAGATACAGAAAAAACTGTATCTTAATGAGGTCCAGCAACAATACAGCTTCACCTGCAATCATCCACAGGTTGTCAAATTATGACTGCCGGTCATAATTTGTACCATATGCAAACCAATTACGGCCCTAATTGGTTTATCTTGTTGAAATCCAATCAGACCCATTCAGATACAGAAAAAACTGCATCTGAATGAGGTCCAAGAACAATATAGCTTTGGCTGTATTCATCCACAGGTGCTCAAATTTTGACTGCCGGTCACAATTTGTACCATATGCAAACCAATTACGGCCGTCATTGGTTTGTCTCCTTCAAATCCAATCAGACCCATTCAGATACAGAAAAACCTGTATCTGAATGAGATCTAAGAACAATACAGCTTTGGCTGTAATCATCCAAAGGTGGTCAAATTATGACCACCGGTCATAATTTGTACCATATGCAAACCAATTACAGCCGTCATTGGTTTGTCTCCTTCAAATCCAATCAGACCCATTCAGATACAGAAAAAACTGTATCTGAATGAGGTCCAGGAACAATACAGCCTTGCCTGTAATCATCCACAGGTGGTCAAACTATGACCGCCGGTCATAATTTGTACCATGTGCAAACCAATCACGGCCGTAATTGGTTTTTCTCCTTGAAATCCAATCAGACCCACTCAGATACAGAAAAAACTGTATCTGAATGAGGTCCAAGAACAATACAGCTTTGGCTGTAATCATCCACAGGTGGTCAAATTATGACCGCCAGTTATAATTTATACCATATGCAAAATTGGTTTGTCTCCTTCAAATCCAATCAGACCCATTCAGATACAGAAAAAACTTTATCTTAATGAGATCCAAGCACAATACAGCTTTGGCTGTAATCATCCACAGGTGGTCAAAGTTTGACGGCCGGTCATAATTTGTACCATATGCAAACCAATTACGGCCGTAATTGGTTTGTCTCCTTTGAATTCAATCAGACCAATTCAGATACAGAAAAAACTGTATCTTAATGAGGTCCAGCAACAATACAGCTTCACCTGCAATCATCCACAGGTTGTCAAATTATGACTGCCGGTCATAATTTGTACCATATGCAAACCAATTAAGGCCCTAATTGGTTTGTCTTGTTGAAATCCAATCAGACCCATTCAGATACAGAAAAAACTGCATCTGAATGAGGTCCAAGAACAATATAGCTTTGGCTGTAATCATCCACAGGTGGTCAAATTTTGACTGCCAGTCACAATTTGTACCATATGCAAACCAATTACGGCCGTCATTGGTTTGTCTCCTTCAAATCCAATCACACCCATTCAGATACAGAAAAACCTTTATCTGAATGAGATCTAAGAACAATACAGCTTTGGCTGTAATCATCCACAGGTGGTCAAATTATGACCACCGGTCATAATTTGTACCATATGCAAACCAATTACAGCCGTAATTGGTTTGTCTCCTTCAAATCCAATCAGACCCATTCAGATACAGAAAAAACTGTATCTGAATGAGGTCCAGGAACAATACAGCCTTGCCTGTAATCATCCACAGGTGGTTAAACTATGACCGCCGGTCATAATTTGTACCATGTGCAAACCAATCACGGCCGTAATTGGTTTTTCTCCTTGAAATCCAATCAGACCCACTCAGATTCAGAAAAAACTGTATCTGAATGGGGTCCAGCCACAATACAGCTTGTCTGTATCTCTTTGAAATCAAATCAGACCCATTCAGATACGGAAAAAACTGTATCTGAGTGAGGTCCAAGAACAATACAGGTTCGGCTGTAATCATCCACAGGTGGTCAAATTATGACCGCGGGTCATGATTTGTACCATATGCAAACCAATTACGGCCGCAATTGGTTTGTCTCCTTCAAATCCAATCAGAGCCATTCAGATAAAGCAAAAACTGTATCTGAATGACGTCCAGGAACAATACAGCTTTGGCTGTAATCATCCACAGGTGGTCAAATTTTGACCGCCAGTCATAATTTGTACCATATGCAAACCAATTACGGCCCTAATTGGTTGGTCTCCTTTGAATTCAATCAGACCAATTCAGATACAGAAAAAACTGTATCTTAATGAGGTCCAGCAACAATACAGCTTTGTCTGTAGTCATCCACAGGTTGTCAAATTATGACTGCCGGTCATAATTTGTACCATATGCAACACAATTACGGCCCTAATTGGTATGTCTTGTTGAAATCCAATCAGACCCATTCAGATACAGAAAAAACCGCATCTGAATGAGGTCCAAGAACAATATAGCTTTGGCTGTAATCATCCACAGGTGGTCAAATTATGACCGCCGGTCATAATTTGTACCATGTGAAAACCAATTATGGCCATAATTGGTTTGTCTCCTTCAAATCCAATCGGACCCATTCAGATACAGAAAGAACTGTATCTGAATGAGGTCCAAGAACAATACAGCTTTGGCTGTAATCATCCACAGGTGGTCAAATTATGACCATCAGTCATAATTTGTACCATATGCAAACCAATTACGGCCGTAATTGGTTTGTCTCCTTCAACTACAATCAGACCCATTCAGATACAGAAAAAACTGTATCTGAATGAGGTCCAGGAACAATACGGCTTTGCCTGTAATCATCCACAGGTGGTCAAATTATGACTGCCGGTCATAATTTGTACCATGTGCAAACCAATTATGGCCGTAATTGGTTTGTCTCCTTGAAATCCAATCAGACCCACTCAGATACAGAAAAACTGTATCTGAATGAGGTCCAGCCACAATACAGCTTGTCTGTATCTCTTTGAAATCCAATCAGAACCATTCAGATACAGAAAAAACTGTATCTATGTGAGGTCCAAGAACAATACAGATTTGGATGTAATCATCAACAGGTGATCAAATTATGACCGCCGGTCATAACCTTTACCATATGCAAAGCAATTACCGCCGTAATTGGTTTGTCTCCTTGAATGCCAATCAGACCCACTCAGGTACAGAAAAAACTGTATCTGAATGAGGTCCAGCCACAATACAGCTTTGGCTGTAATCAGACACAGGTGGCCAAATTATGACCGCCGGTCATAATTTGTACCATATGCAAACCAATTATGGCCGTAATTTGTTTGTGTCAATAAGACCCACTCAGGTAGAGAAAAAACTGTATCTGAAGGAGGTCCAGCCACAATACAGCTTTGGCTGTAATCAGACAAAGGTGGCCAGATTATGACCGCTGGGCCTAATTTTTACCATGTGCAAACCAATTAAGGCCGTAATTGGTTTGTCTCCTTGAAATCCAATCAAAACCACTGGGATACAGAAAAAACTGTATCTGAATGAGGTCCAGCCACAATGCAGCTTGCCTGTATCTCTTTGAAATCCAATAAGACCCATTCAGATACAGAAAAAACTGTATCTGAATGAGGTCCAGGAACAATACACCTCTGGCTGTAATCATCCACAGGTGGTCAAGTTATGACCGCCCGTCATAATTTGTACCATATGCAAACCAATTACGGCCGTGATTGGTTTGTCTCCTTCAAATACAATCAGACCCATTCATATACAGAAAAAACTGTATCTGAATGAGATCCAAGAACAATACAGCTTTGGCTGTAATCATCCACAGGTGGTCAAATCATGACCACCGGTCATAATTTGTACCATATGCAAACCAATTATGGCAATAATTGGTTTGTCTCCTTCAAATCCAATCAGAACCATTCAGATACAGAAAAAACTGTATCTGAATGAGTTCCAGCCACAATACAGCTTGCCTGTATCTCTTTGAAATCCAATCAGAACCATTCAGATACAGAAAAAACTGTATCTGAATGAGGTCCAGGAACAATACAGCTCTGGCTGTAATCATCCACAGGTAGTCAAATTATGACTGCCGGTCATAATTTGTACCATAGGCAAACCAATTAAGGCCGTGATTGGTTTGTCTCCTTCAAATCCAATCAGACCCATTCAGATACAGAAAAACCTGTATCTGAATGAGATCCAAGAACAATACAGCTTTGGCTGTAATCATCCACAGGTGGTCAAATTATGACCGCCAGTCATAATTTGTACCATATGCAAACCAATTACAGCCGTAATTGGTTTGTCTCCTTCAAATCCAATCAGACCCATTCAGATACAGAAAAAACTGTATCTGAATGAGGTCCAGGAACAATACAGCCTTGCCTGTAATCATCCACAGGTGGTCAAATTATGACCGCCGGTCATAATTTGTACCATGTGCAAACCAATCACGGCCGTAATTGGTTTTTCTCCTTGAAATCCAATCAGACCCACTCAGATTCAGAAAAAACTGTATCTGAATGGGGTCCAGCCACAATATAGCTTGTCTGTATCTCTTTGAAATCAAATCAGACCCATTCAGATATGGAAAAAACTGTATCTGAGTGAGGTCCAAGAACAATACAGGTTCGGCTGTAATCATCCACAGGTGGTCAAATTATGACCGCGGGTCATGATTTGTACCATATGCAAACCAATTACGGCCGCAATTGGTTTGTCTCCTTCAAATCCAATCATAGCCATTCAGATAAAGCAAAAACTGTATCTGAATGAGGTCCAGGAACAATACAGCTTTGGCTATAATCATCCACAGGTGGTCAAATTTTGACCGCCAGTCATAATTTGTACCATATGCAAACCAATTACGGCCCTAAATGGTTTGTCTCCTTTGAATTCAATCAGAACAATTCAGATACAGAAAAAACTGTATCTTAATGAGGTCCAGCAACAATACAGCTTTGTCTGTAATCATCCACAGGTTGTCAAATTATGACTGCCGGTCATAATTTGTACCATATGCCAACCAATTACGGCCCTAATTGGTTTGTCTTGTTGAAATCCAATCAGACCCATTCAGATACAGACAAAACTGCATCTGAATGAGGTCCAAGAACAATATAGCTTTGGCTGTAATCATCCACAGGTGGTCAAATTATGACCGCCCGTCATAATTTGTACCATATGCAAACAATTACGGCCGTAATTAGGTTGTCTCCTTTGAATCCAATCAGACCAATTCAGATACAGAAAAAACTGTATCTGAATAAGGTCCAGGAACAATACAGCTTTGCCTGTAATCATCCACAGGTGGTCAGATTATGACCGCCGGTCATAGTTTGTACCATATGCAAACCAATTACGGCCCTAATTGGTTTGTCTCCTTCAAATCCAATCAGACCCATTCAGATACAGAAAAAACTGTATCTTAATGAGGTCCAGCAACAATACAGCTTCACCTGCAATCATCCACAGGTTGTCAAATTATGACTGCCGGTCATAATTTGTACCATATGCAAACCAATTACGGCCGTAATTGGTTTGTCTCCTTTGAATTCAATCAGACCAATTCAGATACAGAAAAAACTGTATCTTAATGAGGTCCAGCAACAATACAGCTTCACCTGCAATCATCCACAGGTTGTCAAATTATGACTGCCGGTCATAATTTGTACCATATGCAAACCAATTACGGCCCTAATTGGTTTGTCTTGTTGAAATCCAATCAGACCCATTCAGATACAGAAAAAACTGCATCTGAATGAGGTCCAAGAACAATATAGCTTTGGCTGTATTCATCCACAGGTGCTCAAATTTTGACTGCCGGTCACAATTTGTACCATATGCAAACCAATTACGGCCGTCATTGGTTTGTCTCCTTCAAATCCAATCAGACCCATTCAGATACAGAAAAACCTGTATCTGAATGAGATCTAAGAACAATACAGCTTTGGCTGTAATCATCCAAAGGTGGTCAAATTATGACCACCGGTCATAATTTGTACCATATGCAAACCAATTACAGCCGTCATTGGTTTGTCTCCTTCAAATCCAATCAGACCCATTCAGATACAGAAAAAACTGTATCTGAATGAGGTCCAGGAACAATACAGCCTTGCCTGTAATCATCCACAGGTGGTCAAACTATGACCGCCGGTCATAATTTGTACCATGTGCAAACCAATCACGGCCGTAATTGGTTTTTCTCCTTGAAATCCAATCAGACCCACTCAGATACAGAAAAAACTGTATCTGAATGAGGTCCAAGAACAATACAGCTTTGGCTGTAATCATCCACAGGTGGTCAAATTATGACCGCCAGTTATAATTTATACCATATGCAAAATTGGTTTGTCTCCTTCAAATCCAATCAGACCCATTCAGATACAGATAAAACTTTATCTCAATGAGATCCAAGCACAATACAGCTTTGGCTGTAATCATCCACAGGTGGTCAAAGTTTGACGGCCGGTCATAATTTGTACCATATGCAAACCAATTACGGCCGTAATTGGTTTGTCTCCTTTGAATTCAATCAGACCAATTCAGATACAGAAAAAACTGTATCTTAATGAGGTCCAGCAACAATACAGCTTCACCTGCAATCATCCACAGGCTGTCAAATTATGACTGCCGGTCATAATTTGTACCATATGCAAACCAATTAAGGCCCTAATTGGTTTGTCTTGTTGAAATCCAATCAGACCCATTCAGATACAGAAAAAACTGCATCTGAATGAGGTCCAAGAACAATATAGCTTTGGCTGTAATCATCCACAGGTGGTCAAAGTTTGACTGCCAGTCACAATTTGTACCATATGAAAACCAATTACAGCCGTCATTGGTTTGTCTCCTTCAAATCCAATCACACCCATTCAGATACAGAAAAACCTGTATCTGAATGAGATCTAAGAACAATACAGCTTTGGCTGTAATCATCCACAGGTGGTCAAATTATGACCACCGCTCATAATTTGTACCATATGCAAACCAATTACAGCCGTAATTGGTTTGTCTCCTTCAAATCCAATCAGACCCATTCAGATACAGAAAAAACTGTATCTGAATGAGGTACAGCCACAATACAGCTTGTCTGTATATCTTTGAAATCCAATGAGACCCATTAAGATACAGAAAAAACTGTATCTGAATGAGGTCCAGGAGCAATACAATTTGGCTGCAATCATCCACACGTGGTCAAATTATGACCGCCGGTCATGATTTGTACCATATGCAAACCAATTACGGCCGTAATTGGGTTGTCTCCTTTGAATCCAATCAGACCAATTCAGATACAGAAAAAACTGTATCTGAATGAGGTCCAGGAAAAATACAGCTTTACCTGTAATCATCCACAGGTGGTCAGATTATGACTGCCGGTCATAGTTTGTACCATATGCAAACCAATTACGGCCCTAATTGGTTTGTCTCCTTCAAATCCAATCAGACCCATTCAGATACAGAAAAAACTTTATCTCAATGAGATCCAAGCACAATACAGCTTTGGCTGTAATCATCCACAGGTGGTCAAATTTTGACCGCCGGTCATAATTTGTACCATATGCAAACCAATTACGGCCATAATTGGTTTGTCTCCTTTGAATTCAATCAGACCAATTCAGATACATAAAAAACTGTATCTTAATGAGGTCCAGCAACAATACAGCTTTGCCTGTAATCATCCACAGGTTGTCAAATTATGACTGCCGGTCATAATTTGTACCATATGCAAACCAATTACGGCCCTAATTGGTTTGTCTTGTTGAAATCCAATCAGAACCATTCCGATACAGAAAAAACTGCATCTGAATGAGGTCCAAGAACAATATAGCTTTGGCTGTAATCATCCACAGCTGGTCAAATTTTGACTGCCGGTCATAATTTGTACCATATGCAAACCAATTACGGCTGTAATCGGTTTGTCTCCTTCAACTCCAATCAGACCCATTGGGATACAGAAAAAACTGTATCTGAATGAGGTCCAGGAACAATACACCTTTGCCTGTAATCATCCACAGGTGGTCAAATTATGACTGCCGGTCATAATTTGTACCATGTGCAAACCAATTACGGCTGTAATTGGTTTGTCTCCTTGAAATCCAATCAGACCCACTCAGATACAGAAAAAACTGTATCTGAATGAGGTCCAGCCACAATACAGCTTTGGCTGTATCTCCTTGAAATCCAATTAGACTGACTCAGATACAGCAAAAACTGTATCTGAATGAGGTCCAGCCACAATAAAGCTTTGGCTGTAATCAGACGCAGGTGGTCAAATTATGACCGCCGGTCATAATTTGTACCACATGCAAACCAATTACGTCTGTAATTGGTTTGTCTCCTTCAAATACAATCAGACCCATTCAGATACAGACAAAACTGTATCTGAATGAGGTCCAGGAATAATACAGCTTTGCCTGTAATCATCCACAGGTGGTCAAATTATGACCGCCAATCATAATTTGTACCATATGCAAACGAATTACGGCCGTAATTGGTTTGTCTCCTTGAAATCAAATCAGACCCACTAAGGTACAGAAAAAACTGTATCTGAATCAGGCCCAGACACCGTAAAGATTGGCTGTAAACGTTTTTTCTACAGGTGCTGTAATATTAAAAGTGGTCAAACTATAACTGCTGTATAAAATCGGTTCCCCATGCAAACCATATAGGGGCATAATTGGCTTCTATCTTTCCAGAATCAAATATGCTCAAATATAAATAAAGCTATGTTTGTGTCCATTTCAAAGCTCTTTTCAGTTCACTTTGCCCCCCAAAACCTTCCTCATAACCACACTACTCCATTTCACTTTCATAATCCCTTTTTGCTCATTCCCCACAAACTTTCATGGTGCAAAAAATGGGTCGCCCTAAAACAATTTGCACTTGTCACGAGCTTGGCTGTTACAGCCAATATTATGAAGATTTGAACAATATTGTTCAGTATGGAAGACCAATGTCTGACCCAGCTTGGAAGACACATCAATTGGAACTACTAAAACTCAGGAGACCACAGCCTTTGATTGATCAGATGAGCTTAGCCCAAAATATTGAAAATGTAAGTACTCTTTCCCTCATTCATTTCAATTATTCATCATTACTTAAATCTAATCCTCCACAATCTATTGGCACAGCCAACACAGAAAACCCCTGGATGCTCTCAATTTGAACAGATATGTTGTCAGAATAATGAAAGAAATTTACCTTTTGATACCAAAAAATATGAAAACAGGACCTTTAAATTCATTGAATCTCATGCTCTTAAAGTTTTGGTTGAAGCTTCCAGCCTATACCTCAAAAATGGAATGTCCAGAGATAGTATCAAAGACTTTATTCTATCAGAAAGGGAAGAGATAACTAGCCTTGGAGACAAATTCAATTTTGATTGATTATCCATTGCTAAAGAAATTCCACTTTCAATTGAAACTATTTTGGTTCAGCTGGGCATATCCATGGACTTTGAAAAAAAGATTTGCTGTCCAGAATGCTTCAGCTTGTATGACCTGTATGCAATGGGGCACATCAACAAACAGTGTATATCCAAATTTATTCAACCTTTTCCTTCCTCCATTTTCAAATTAGGATCTCTTGCAAGAAAAGAATGTTGTTCTCTTTTATTTAAAACTGATGAAAAGAATGATACTTCACTTCAAAAACCAATATGTACCTTTGCATACCAATCCTTGCAAAAATGGTTGGCCTCCCATATGTGGATTCCTGGCTTTGAAAAGCTATTAAATGCTCACAATACCCATAATTCTCAAACAGACCCTAAAGTTATTTCTGATATTTGGCATAGCAAAATTTGGCACACATTAGAATCTTCCCCACGTAGTAAACAAGCATTTACAAATAGACCAGGTAATTTGATATTTAGCTTATATGTAGATTGGTTCAATCCATTAAGTAACAAAGGGGCTGCAAAATCCATTTCCATTGGGTCAATTCTTCTCACTTGTTTGAATCTTCCTCCAAGTGAACGTCACAAAGAGGAGAACATGTTTTTGTATGCAATATATCCTGGTCCCAAAGAGCCATCTCTTGATCAAATGAATTCAATCTTGGAGCCGCTGGTTATTGAGCTTCAAATGTTATGGAATGGTATTTGGTTTTCCAATACCCACGACTTTCCACAAGGTAGATTTATTAGAGTGGCTTTATTACCTTTAATAGCAGATCTTCCTGCTCTACGTAAAGTGGCTGGATTTGCCTCTCATTTGGCCAATCGATTTTGCTCCTTTTGTAATATTACAAGGGTGGACATCAATGAAATAGATATTTCAAAATTTGAAACAAGGACACATGAAAATCATATTTTGAAGGCAAATGAATGGCTTCAACTTCAAACCAAAAAGGAACAAGATGAATTTGTAAAATCACATGGTGTCCGGTGGAACATTCTAAATAAACTAGATTACTGGAGACCAATTGACTTTTGTGGCATAGATATTATGCATTGTTTGATTTTAGGGGATATCAAAGACTATTGCATATCATTCTTCAAGGTGGGATTGGCTGGTCACGAGTTAGAGCTTCAAAGGAAAAAGCAAAGTTTTATGGCACACTCAAATCCATCCAAATATCCTTTTTGTTTATTGGGACATCCAAGAAAAAGGAAAAATGAAGATGACAATGATTCTGGCCAAATAAGTAGACCCAAGAAACAAAACCTTACAAAAGCTAACCTTGCCCGCATTCGACCTCCTACATCCCAAAGGCACAAAGGCTCTAGTGAAGCCTCCAGGACCAAAAGTGATCAAACTACAAAAAGCAACAGAACTTCAAGCTCCAGGTATTCCCTTAGATCCCAGAAAACCACTTCTACAGTACTCAACTTCTTACCTTTTACACATGGTAGTGATTCATTGGTTCCCTCTGATTTATCTTCTGATGATAATCAGTATTTAAATCCAATGGGGGATGAAGCTCCCAGATTAAAAAAAGATGAATTAGAGGTACTTCAAATAGTCATCAATCAAACAAAAGTCCCGTCATGGGTTTCTTGTCTACCCAGAAAATTTGGTTTCAAAAACTTTCAGACACTCAAAGCAGCGGAGTGGAAAATCTTGATGAAATTGTATTTTGCTTTAGCACTTGTACCACTATGGAGTTCACAAATACCTCACAGGGAGGAAAGGGTAAAATGCCCAGGGAACTAACTCCATAAGGATCTTCTACTCAAATCACTAATTTCATTAGTTACATTAACAAACATGCTACTCAGAACAAGCATTCATGAAGAAGACCTGGATAAGATTGAAAGTACTATAAAATCTATCGTCAAACACTTTGTTTGGGTTGGTCCATGATAAACTCCAAACCTAATCTACATCTAACACAACATTTACCAAAGGTTATCAAGAAGCTAGGGCCACCAAGAAGCTTAGCTGTGTGGGCATACAAAGGAATGAACCGTAAATTTGGGCACATACCACAGAATAATAAGCCATGTGGAGTTTGAATTATATATTTTTATGTCAAAAAATCACCCTCACACAATACTTACCCACATATAACCAATTGTAGCTGAGATCTCCCAAGCAATACTGAAAAGATGGATATCTAAAGTACAATATCAATGGATTTCCAAATTGCCTGATCTTCAACAAATAGTTGGCAGGAACAATCCCCTCATCTCTCTGCATCAATCAAAAAATATCAGTGCCAGTCATACAATTCAATTGCATGATGCTATTTTTAAACAGTGGAAACTACTAGTTTCAAGAGATTTAAGGGATGTTGTAAACCTCTTTGAATGCAAAAAGTCAATAATTTTTGAAAAAAAAGGTATTGTAATGTAAAATTACATGTTGAAGACAGTATCATAGAGTATAGCATTAATAATGTTAAATCATTGGGCCATATTGATAATATTGTCTCATTAGTTGGAGGTGATCCCAACATATGGTGGCTAATAATCAAACCTTTTAAGAAGCTTGAAAATAATGAAATAGAAAAAGACCCTTTGCATCCTTTTCCAGATCTCAATTGTTCTATTCTATTGGACCATACAGAGGATACCATAATCATCAACTACCAATCAGTTTTGGGCTATGCTGCAAGCCTCAAGAATCCACCTGGAACCTTTGGAATTGTTAAGGCTACAGTCTGCTTGGTATCTCTACATTCATCAGTAAGTGATTCAGTGGAATGCCACTCATTATCTCATATATTTTGACAGCTTCTTACCATTTCCTTTCAAACCTTGCTAGAAATGGATAGGTGATTGAAGCACCTCACCCCTTTCATACTTAGGTTTCCTTATCAATTCTCACTAAAGATTTCCTTGGAGAAAAAACAATACTTTTTCCTTTGTTGATATTGTCATATGCTATCAAATGAAGTTTTTTTTAGAATAATTCACTCAAATCCCTTTTAAAAGAGATTTATATTATCAATCTGCCATATTTAAGCCTCCCAAAGATCTTTCAAGACATAATTTGGTTTTTTGGTGCTGGATAGAACAGGTTTGAAAAAATTTGTATATAAACTATCTCTTCACCACCAAAAACGCCTGTATTTCCACTTCACCAAACTGCTTTAAGCTTTCCTGAGCTTTCTCATCCACCAAATTCATTCTCTTATGTTGAATCCTTACTCCAACTATGTTTAACATCCTTGAACTTTCATTAATATAGTTACCTCATTTTCCTCAATTTAACTCCACTTCTTTAAATTGATATTAAAATGTCTTCCAATGAAATGGGTGGCTCCCCCTCTGCATTCCACAGAGAAAATTCTGGATCCTCATCACGTAACCCTCCAACAGAGGGTGACTCAATAATTAACTCAGATGAAGAAAACCACAAAAGCATCCATACTGACTCTACTGGACAGAAATACATCTTTCTGCAAGATTTGGAAAGACTTGGAATAGAGGATGCAGTTACACAGAATGCCAGTCAGGAGGAACAAGAGGAAATAACATCCAGTGGTGAGTATCTTTCTTAAAGCTGATTGAAAATTACTAACTGATTTGGTTTTCAGTTGTTGGAGTAAAATTCAGGATTCAACAAGAAGAGGACCAACAGAGGGCTAGAAATAATAAGAAAATTTTGCAAGGGAGAAATCACTGCATTACAAGATTGGTAACAAAGAACGATCTTCCAAGTCAGGCTTCCACTGAATCAGTCCACTTGAAAGAGTTTATCTACTTCTTAATGGGTATGCCACCTTCTGTAGATCACTTCCCACCCAATCCTACCAATGATGAAGAGGAATTTCATATTCATTGGGTCAAAAACCAAGCTAAACACATCAAGACCCATTTGGAAACCTTTGAATATGGACTGAGAGATCATCCAATTAGTGAGCGCAAAATTCTGGTCAAACAAGAAACCACATCTATATCTCAACGATTGCAGCCACCTAAATTTAAAACAAGTCGTGATGTTCTCAATAACAAGATCAAGGTCTCAATAGTTGAAAAGCGTGCTTGTGAAAAGGAATGCCAGCTAGTAGGCCTCAAGAGAATTACCTTCCAATGGGGAACCTCATTCAATAACTCCACTTGGAATGCAGCCATAGGCAACATTATCTCCAAAAAAATTTTCAATTGGAGCCAGACTCAACCCAGCTTAAATATCAACCATCCTGATCAACTAACCGTATTGATTGAGCGTTGGGTCAATGGAAGGGGTAAAGAAATGAAAAAGCTTTCAAAACTTGGCCAGGCTGCAGAGGAGGTTAAATTTCAAAAAGCTAAGAAATCCAAAAACACTGGAGGGAGGCAGAATGTACGTGCTTATTCTTTTTTTAGACATACACCAAACTCTAATATTACTTTTATATTTAGGTTACAGCTGCCCGTTTTAAAATAGCATGTCAATTATTCCCTCAAAACAAGAATTTCTCTGCAATATATACTAATATAAAAGCAACTTCAGATGTAGAGGATAATTCTGACTTGGGAAAAGCACCAAAATACTTGTTGGAGTTTGGCGTAGTGAAGCTTTGACCTTGTGTACAAGGCAATTGGATCTAGCAATGACCCTTGGTGCCAAAACCCAGCTTGAAAATAATATACTTCAACGTATGCTTCATAGGGATGGAGAGAAATTAGATTACAATTCTGATTTAACTAATGTCCCACATTGCTTACCTTTAGATTGTTATTCCACATTATACTTAAACACAATTTCAGAAGTTGAAAGAAACCACTTACTGGTAAAAGAACCGGTTGGACTCCAAAATATCTTATTAGAGATTGAGGCCAAGACAAAAAGGGGACGTCACATAATACAGAGGCCAGGAAGATCTTCTCTCAGTGGAATTGAAGCTGGTTCAAGTAGTCATAATCGTATGAATCCTGAATAATGTTTATCTCCTAGTCCTTTTTTGTATCCAAGCTTAGAGTTTTGTAATAGATGTATTTGGAAATATAATTAGAGATAAATTATTTTAACAATTCACCAATTGAGTGAATTAATATCCAAGTCAAAAGATGCCTTTCAAAATCATGACTGGCAGTCATAAAATCAATACTTTTGTAGTGTGTTTGAGAGCTGAAGTGTCCTATATGCTTGCCAAGCTTAGAGTTTAACAATAAAGGTACTTCAAAAGAAAACATGATTTAAAATATTTTGAAAAGTCACCGTTTGTGAGAATTTATAATTTAGCCACAATGTGGGCTTTCACAATTATGACCATCAGTCATAAATTTGTTATTTATTTAATGTTTTCAAAGCTGAACTGTGATATAGGTTCTCAAAATTATTTAATATATAAGCCTCTTATTTATGCCTGCTTTGGTTTTCAATTGTCCCCAAGCTATTATATATTGAGCGATGCTCAAATAAAACTATAGACATTTATCAAAAGTCATCATTATATATGCCTTCCCAAAATCCTACATTCCATAATAGTCCAATCTGTCTTGAACCCTGTAAAGAACACCCACCTTCTATTTTTTCAATTTCATTTCAAAAATAAATCTCAAAACTTATTTATAATAGTTAACCCTCAGTAAATTTCAGATAATCACTGCTCCAAAATGGATCTATTGCTTGAAATAGAGCCAAAGCAAGTTGAAAAATCAGAATTCATATCCAAAATCTCCAAATTTCTTCCTTCTCTCAAGCTTGCTACCGGCAATACTCACTTTCCTGAATGTGCAAGAAAAAAAATTCAAGAGGTCTCCAAAATACTTGAAGATGATCTGTATCGTATGTTTTTCCAGCTTTTGCCCATATGGAGCCATTTTTAATTGGAATTCAAATCATAATTTAGGTGTACAGCTAGGTGGATAATTACCCCCTTAAGCCAAGGTTGTTATTTCAGCATCCTCCCAAACATCAATAAAGAGGTATTTCATATCTTCTTCTAGTATGAGTAATAAAAAGGCCAAAATTTATCAAAGTGTAAAGGAAAATAATTAAGAAGTATATTTCAATATTTTATTTAGGATTTATTCAAAGATTAAACTATATTCCCTGAATCATTTCTTTCTTAGAAATTGGAATGCAATTATGATACTGAGAAATCACACCCACAAAACAAGTCAGATTCTCAAAATCTAGAACCAGGACTATTCCAACCTCAAAATGATTTTGAAAAAAGCCCTATCCACGTCAAACTCCAGCCCTGAAGCCAATAGTATTTCTCAAAATTATCAATCAAATATACAAAGTTTTCCAGCTTCCACCATGAGAAAAAAAGCAAAATCAAAAATAGAGGAGCCCTTGATACAACCTACATCTACCAAACACTCAAAAGAAAAACCTAACTCCAATTTCATACTTGTAGATAACAACCCATCAACCTCAAAAGTAATGCAAACCAGTAATGAAGAGCCTTTAGCATCTCAAAAGCAGAAAAATCTTCCTCAATCAGGATTATTCAATCCCATTCACTCAGATTACTTTGAAGAAAAAATCAGCCATTATCAGCCACTTTCTGTATCCTCATGGAAGAAATGCCAGGTTAATGTTGAAAATCTAGTAAGAGAACAATTCCAGGAAATTCCCCAAAGGCCATTTTCTACCAAACTACCCAAAGGAATACACTTTCAAAGTATTGGATCTCTTAGCATTACCAAAATGGCTAGTGGATTTGGATAAATCTGGTAAGTACAAAAGACATTCATTAATGTTTCATCCAGAACATTGATATTGACTTGCTTTTTTCAGGATTAGATATCTTTTAACCAAAGAAATATGATCCTTTCAATGATCCTGACGCTTGGAATGTCCCTATCTTTACTTTGGATTCTACAATTTCAATGCAAAACATTCCCAAATCACACCAACCCCAACTTCAATTGGCACAATCCCTCTTTGTCCCTAATCTTCCCAAGAAACAGTTCTGGGCCAATCTAATACTGGAGTCAATCTCAGTTTCTGCACAAGATCTCATACAACCTGAAAAGTTTGAAATCACGCAATAAACAGAAGATGATCCCTTGTTAGTTCAAAGACTCAGCCTGGAATTTCTAGTGTCCTGCCTCAGCACAAGACCATCCCATTCAGCTCAAATTGAAAATAACCTTGATGAAAAGGAGGAAAACCAGCCAATCCATTATGGAATGAATAGCTTAATATCTCTCAATGATTCCATTTTACATCTTATGATTTCATATTTCCTGATACTAGCACATTCAAAGGTTCTTCCAGTAAATATTCCTGATGGATTTTTGCTCACTCATAAAAGGTCCAAAGAACACCTTAAGACCTTATCAGAGCTACAATCAAAAATAGGATTAGTTAAGCCCTGCTATCATATTTTAGCTTCATTTCTTGCTTCTGAGGTAAGAGGCTTAATGGTTTGCTCAAGAGATTGGAGAAAAAGCTCAGCTAAGGGAGCATTGCAGATGATTGAAATTACTGATAGTGTTATTGCTAAGGAAAGGCCTTATGAGCCCATTTGGAAGAGAACAAATGCATATATTTTGGATATTTTCAACAAGGCATTTTTCTCAAAAACTCATGAATTTGTTCCCACTTCTCCAAAGAAACTGGAAGTGGCAAAATCTTTAGTATTGGACTTCAGTGAGGCACGGCTTGAAAAAAATACTATAGATGGACAACCTGTACTAGATCTCCCTGATAAAGCCAATATAAACACCTTATTAATTTGATCAGTTTTTTCTGTAATTGAATTTTATTCTTTCAAAACAGGGTGATTTTTATTCAAATCATGTTTGAGTTTGCTAAGCTTACTTTGCTTCACCTGATACCTCATTTCTTACTTTCCCAAATAAGCTCCTTTTACACAAGATAGCTTTTTTTCAGGCTCATTCAAACTGTAAGAAATAACTACAGGGCTCCAGGATCCTATCATTTATGATAAATAGGAGCCTTTCTCTTTATTCTTCCACCTATACCCAGAAATCTGATTTTAATTAGCCTGTTTTACTATGCCTAAAGCTTCACATTACTTTTTTGAGACCTCTATACCCCAATCAAACAGGACTATGAACAAGATATTACATCCCATCATCCCACTACCTACCAGTGCAATATCAAGATCCATACATCAATTATGCTGGTTGATAATGGAAATCAACTATTTCCAATCTCCATCTGATATAAATAGTTGGAAATCTCTCCCATCAGAAGAAAATCTCAAAATTGTTGCAAACTTACTATTTTCTTGCACTGATAATCCAATTACAAATCCCCATAATTACAGCTTGGGAGAGGATAGACCATCTATAAACCCTAGAATATTAATTTCACCAATGTAAAAAACTATTTTTCTAGAGAATCTCTTCAAATCAGGCTTCCTAGTGTCAACCTTTGCTTGGAATCAATGTTGGGAATCAAAATGGAATCAAATATTTGCAAAATTTGTTCTCAAGCACTCAAACTATTTACACCAACAAGGAGAATTGAAAATATTCTTGATAAATCCAAAGGATAATACACATAATAATAAGTCTTTAATACTAATGCGCTGGTTCAGAGGGAAACAAGAGGATCTTAAGAAAGATAAATTGGTTCCTGAAGCACTTTCAAAAAAAGCCAGTCAGAAGCAGAAATCAAGGTGGCGTAAAAAAGTATGTTTTTATTTTATTTGTGATTGATTTTTACCCCAATTGATGTTATTTAATATTCAGTTATCATCAAATCGCTCAGAGACATTGCTATCATTGAACGTTAATCAAGATGAAGCTTCCATATTTGATGAGCCACAATGCTGCTCTGATACTGAAGATGAAAATGGATCATTAATAAAACTAAAGTCCCCTTGGAGGTCATCTTTATTCTCAAAGTTAGCAAGTCAATTAGATTCTCTATCAATTCAAAAGCAAATTCAAAAAAGTAAATTCAATAGAATTCCAAATGTCTTGGAAAGTAGAAGAGTAAAAAGTGGTATTTTTGAGAAAGAAGCCAAAGTTCCAATTGGACTGCCAGAAAATCTTGATTCAAATGATTATATTTCCAAGCTTACTAATGATGAGAAGCTAATGTTACAATCAAAGCCATGTATAGATATTCATCATTTACTTCAACTATCTGAAACCTAAAAAAATAATTCATGATTTTTCTATTGTTTCCACAATTAATTTTTCCAATTCATGATCCACAGTACCTAAATGTCCAATGCTCAACCTGAAATGAAATAAATAATTTTTAGCTACTAAAAAAGATAAATATTGGTTGAGTATAGACTATCTTACATCTGAAGCTGCTGATTCTTTCTTCTAACTTGCTGAATATTCACCTCAATACTACCAACAGTTATATAATAAAATACATGAACTTCTTTCTTTTTACCTAGCCGATAAAGCCTATCAACTGCTTGCTCATCAGTTGAAGGGTTCCAACCTGCTTCCTAATTTAATTAATTGGAATAATATTAGATTAAGCTTCAAGTGTATTTAAATACTGTCTTACCATTATGTAGACATTTTGAGCACATCTTAGATAAATACCAACACCACCTGTGCCTTTTGTTGTAAGAAGAACTTGAGATTTTGGATTTTTTCTGAATTCTTCAAGGATTTGTATCCTTTGATCATTTTTGAGCATTCCATGCATCATCAAATTGGAGATTCCACTTTCATCCAGTGCAATCTCAATACTTTTTACAATATTTGATCAATAAAATCATTCAAATGACAGGTAGTAGAAGGATTTGAGCTCACATATCAACAAACCTTTTTTATTCTGAAAAAACAACTGCTTTGGGATATCTTAAGCCTGGCTCCTTCTGAAAAAACTCCTTGAGATGGCTAACAAGATGCACCACTTTGGATCCTTCTTTCCAGGTATATCTTCTTCCCCCTTCTTCCCTTTCTATTAGTGCTGGATGATTGCAAAGCTGCCTCAAATCTGATAATCTGGAGAAAAATTCTGATGAATCCCATTGAATGGCTTTGGACCTCTGTTTTCTATACAATGCACTAAACTCTTCATGAGTTTTGAAATAAAGTGCTTTCCATGGCTCATAGATCTCAATTCCAACTCCATGTTGCACTTTATTGGGAAGATCCAGTAGGTTGGCTTTCAATCTTCTCAAGGTGAGTGTTTGCATTATAAGCTGTAATGATTGGATTGCCATTTGATTTCCAGATGATATTTGTTTGATTATGCAATTTTCCCATAAAGGCTTGAGATTCCATGGTTCTACTTGTAAAAACCTCAACAGACTATGAAGATCCCAAAGATTGTTTTGTAATGGTGTTCCTGTAAGGCATAACTTTCTTTCAGATTTTAAATTCAATATTTTGAATGCTCTATGAGTAGATTGTTCCTTTATGTAGCTAATTGATGTAAAAATTTCAGTACTTTTTTATTTAAAAATCCCAAAGAGAAGCTTACTGTGCTTCATCCAACACTATTCTGAACCAATTAACCAAATGAGGATTTATTCTCATCCCATGAACATCATCAACATTATAACCAGCAATAACATCATATGTGGTGATGATAATTGCATTCTGCTTCAAATTTTGGAATGAAATGAAATTACGATTGGAACCATGGAATATTGAATATGGTAAACTACCATCATGAAAATGTAGCCTTATTTTATTCTCCCAGTTATGCAAAGTAGAAAGTGGTACAATTATCAAAGTAGCTGGGACATGGTCCTTAGATATTTCTGAGTACTTTAATGTTTCATTTTGTGTTTTTTTAATTAAGCATAAAGCTGTCAACAATTTTCCAAGTCCCATATCATCAGCCAATATTCCACCCCTACTTTTGCACACAATATCTTGTGGTATCAGCCCATTTTCAACAGCATTAGAAAACACTTTTTTAATCCATGAGTTATCTGGATGTTTCCATAAATTTTCACAAATTCTTTCCATATTATTTTCAATATTTAAAAGAAAGGAAATACCCTGGATTTGGTGCAATGAAAGATTGGTTTGACAATTAGGTATTGAAGTAACAGAACTAGTTAAACTTGTATTGTTGGAACCTTGATAAAGATTGCAATCTTGAGGAATATCAATAAATAAAGGTGAGCTATAGTTTCCAATATGCCTCAGAGCCATGTTTGCATTCTTGAAAGCCTCTCTTGTTTGGAAAAGATTCCCTTTATCCACAAAAACACATCCATGTAATAAGATATTTTTATTTTTATTCTTGAAATTTATGAAAGAATTTATAAAAAGCACTTTATTATTGTTTTTGTATTTTTTATATGTTTCAGGATTCAAGCCTTCAGCCACTGCTCCAAAAATATCAAGCAGTGGACCCAGATGGAAACTCTGGAAAGAATTAAGGCTCCCAAGATGACTTAAGTCAGATTCTAATAGTATATGAATAGAATTAAATACTCTTCTCAATATTACTGAGCTCAGAGAGGGTGGAAAGGATTGTTCAATATTGATTTTTTTTTTCAATTTGAATAATAAAAAACCCAAGACAAAATATTTAAATCATACTGTAAATTTTTAGAATGAAAATTTAATATATCAGTGTGATATGATTTTTTAGGACAAATGGAACCTAAATGATAGGATTGCATGGGTTATATAGTGGAAAGACCCCTGGGGATTTTGTAAGTGATTTTGATAAGCTAAAGATTTAGCCCCTAAATTTTTCTTGATAGTGTAAAAGATGAATTATATTTTGAAACTTAGTTTATTAACAGACATAAATATATTCCAAATCTGCAGATCAATTAAATTTCTTATTACTTTTGTCCCAAATCCTTGAATTCTGATTTTAAAAGAAATTATCTATGAGGAGACAAGTTCCTTTCCAAATGTGGAGTTCCCTCCAAGATATATCCAGCACTGGACAAACTTTTTCATTTGTGGCCCATGCAACCCCTTTCCAATCTTTTTTTAATTCATCAAATTATTCCTATACTTTGTTCATTTTTCCCTAGCAGCAATTTTCAATAATATAATTTCAAAAGTATTAATTAAATCATGTTGAAGGCCATTGGCTCACTATTTGAAGATCTTTAAGTTTATTATTTATCCATATTTTATTTTGAAACATTATTCTAATAAATTAAGATTAATTTGTATGGAAATATCTTTTCCAATAATTTTCACAAATTTCTATGATGATAATCATCACTCAAGGAGAGGTATTTTACTTATTATAAAATTATTGGATCTTATTTATCCAAAATATTCATAAATTTAAGGAGGAACACCCATTTTGAACTTAAATTTGGACAGGATTCCCTCAAAATAATCACCATTATAATTTTCAAATTCATCATTACATATTATTATCATTGTGTGAAATCAATTCAAGCTTAATTTTTGATTCATCTGAAAAGAAGCATTCTGGTAAATAGAATTTCTTAATTCTTATGTTATCCTCATTCTTTAAGCCAAAATGAAAGATAAATTAAATTCAAATAAATTCAAGAATAAAGGAAGTGGAATGACAATAAGATCCAAGAAGCAATTAATGCTACAAGTATCAAAGAATTCCTTTTCAAGGCTTCCCATATAGCTGGATGAACTTTCAAAATCCACAAGCATTCATGAAGTGAATTGTAAGGAACTCAATTGATCAGAGGCTTTGAAGGTTATTCTACTAACTATAAGCATAATGAGGGAATTTCAATGTTCTCACAATCCAAAAATTGAATAAGATTCATTACCTATGTTTGTTGCCAGTGTATATATTGGGTTGAGAAAATATTAATAAAAATTAAAGGGGGAGTAAAAATGTCAGAATACAATTAATGTGAGTTAAAAAAGGGATACTCCCAGAGATACACTCAGACACAAGTTGAAGATACTGTAAAGGACCTGTATGCAAGTCCCCAGCCTTTTTCTGTGGTGGTGGAAATGATTATATCAATATTTATGGTATTGATAGTAATAATCAGAGAGAAAGATATTTCACTATAGATGAAAATAAAAGGCAAAATTTCTCTTTTCCTATAGAAAAAAGAGAAATAACTTTTCTTAGACAAGTACAAATTTTAATAAGGAAAGATTTTTGACAGATAAATTGATTTAAGCACAAATGAGTCCTGAATTAATATTAGAAATGAAGGAGAAACGTATTGAAATTTTATTTCAATATAGGGAAGCCTTTGCTTCTGATAATGAGCCACTAGGGGCTATGAAAGACCATGAAGTGGAAATTATTCTTAATGTGGAAAGACCTTACCCTCCACTATTAATAAGATCAGCTTACCCAGCTAGCCCCAGGGCCAGAGAAGAATTGGAAACTCATATTAATGAGCTTATGAAACTGGGATTCCTCAAAGACTTTGGACACAATGAGGAAGTAGAAGTAACAACCCCTGTAATAATTATTTGGCATTATGATAAATCAAGGTTGGTTGGTGATTTTAAAGAATTGAAGAGATATACTATTCCAAAAAGGTATCCAATTCCTATATTCCATGATACTTTGACTCAATTATCCAAAGCAAGATTTATCACTTCCATGGATGCCCTTGAAGGTTTCCATTAGAATGTTTTGACACCTCATGCTAGAAACGCATTGGGGATAATTGCCCATTGTGGTATTTATAAATGCTTGAGGATGCCTTTTGGTCTTGAAAGTTCACCCTCTCATTATCAAATAATGATGAATACCATTTTGCCACATGAGCTATCAGAGGGCTGGCCAATCATTTATATTGATGAAATTATTATTTGTTCATAAACCTGGCTATTTCATTCAGAGAGACTTTCATTATTACTTAAGAAAATCCTTAAAGTGAGCATAAAAATATCTCTTAATAGATTTAATTTTGTGTTTCATGAGTTAAAGGATCTAGGACATGTAGTCTCAGGACTAATCCTTGGTGTTGATAAAAACAAAGCTTCTGCAGTCTTACTGAAACAAATTCCCCAGAACAAGGAATAAATGATGTCCTTATTAGGGCTTTCCAGTTATTACAGGCAACACCTGAAATATTTTGCAATCCATGCCAGATCATTGTACAGGATTTATGATCAGCAAACTGTCTTTGATATGACACAAGAGAGGATTCGGGAATATGATAATATCAAGTATTCCTTAAACAATGTAGAAATAATATTCATGTCATAATGGAAACTTCCTTTAAAGCTGTACATTGATGCATGTGGTGAAGGTCTAGGTGCAGCTCTTCATCAAGTTCAGATTGTCAATGACAGGCCCTATGAAGGTCCAGTTTATTGAATCTCAAGACAAATGAAGCCTACAGAATCTAGATACAGGGAAAGCCAAATGGAGTGCCTTTGCCTTTTTTGGGCCCTGGAAAAACTTCATTATTATATTCATGGTAGTGTGTTTGAAGTAATTACTGATCTCAATGCAGTGAAATCACTTCTTAATATGAAAAATCCAAACAGACACATGTTAAAATGGCATATTGCTATACAGGAGTATAGAAGCAATATGACTATAGTAAATAAAGCTGTAACTCTTCACAGGAATGCTGATGGTTTGAGTAGTTGGGAATTACCTAAAACACCTGAAAATCCTGCTCATGTTCCTGCAAATGCAGAACTTCAAATTCCAATTGAAGGAATTAAGATCAAAGATGTGGGAACAGAATTCTTTGAAGAAGTTAGCAAAATGTATAAGCAAGATAATAATTTCCATATTCTTACTTCTCCACTTAAAAAAAGTTGGAAGGATTCAGCTTTTGCTAATTTTTCAGATGATATTTGGAAAACATCCTATGATAATGGAATATTCAATTTATTTGATGGTATCTTATACCATATCTCTAAACACACATGTGGTATTGTCTTATGTAATAGAATTTTAGTTAACACAATATTACTAGAGTGCCATGAAAACATTTAGTCTGGAAATTGTTCTGAAGACAAAACAATGGAAAGAATCAAGAAATGTGCTTGGTGGCCATCTTGAAGAAAATATGTCATTGAGTACTTTCACATCTGTGACAAATGTCAAAAGTCCAATAAAGGTAGTGGTAAAAGATTTGGTTTAATTAGTAATATCCACAAACCAAGTACCCCATTAATAGTGGTTCATAGGGACTGGGTAACAGCCTTACCACAAGGTGGTGACAGAGGTTACAATTCTTGTCTTTTTATTGTAGACAGGTACAAAAAAACTCCAAACATTTTAAAATGTCATAAAGATGACACAGCTATGGATAAATCTCTTTTAACTTGGAACAGAGTAATATCTCATATTGGTCTCTTTAAGAATATAAGTAGTGATAGAGATCCAAAATTTACATCAGCTTATGAGCAAACTTACATGAGCTTTTTGGTACAAAACTATCATTCCAAAAAGATTATTGAGGACATGATCAGAAGGGTTTGTCCTTATGACCTGGAGTTTGAACATTCTGATGGCTTTAACCGTGATTTGTGTACACTTATACCAGCATTGGAATTAGCCTCCAAGATTTCTATACATGCTTCAACAGGAAATACTCCTGCAATGTTGGAAAAAGAATGGAACCCTAAACTCCCAGTGTGGGAACTCCTCTTGTGTGGGATTAAAATGAGGCAGTACCTGGAGGGGGAAATCACAGGTAACTAGTTTTGAATTGCTAATAACTCCTGTAACCAAGGGTGGCAAGGGTGTATTGCCTGCCCCTCCTGAAATACTGAACAAAATCTTCCTTGGAGCTCACAAACCAAAATAAAATTAGTAAGTGGCTTTGCAACTGCAGAAGACAAAATTCAGCAGTCTCAGATCAGACCTATTCAATAAATAATATGAAAAATAATGTCAGTTATTTTGGTTAAATTTTAGATTCTAATGAAATACTTGTCTGTATAATTTATTTATTTTTTAGTGAAATTGGGGTGAGTGGTTTCTTCTTGGTGATAAAACTTTGGTAAGATGAGTTATTTAAGTCTTTTGAGAAAAATTTGATGGGTGTTGATAAAGGTAATTTTGCTAAGGTATAGTTATAATAGAGTAAAATAATTTTTATTAAAGGTTTGTTATTATTTTTTATTTTTTTTTAAGAGGGGTTAATAATAAGATAAAATTGTATTTGTTAAATTTAAGAGGTAAGGTTCTTTGATATTGGATTTTTAAAGGGGTAAGTTAATCTTAAATCTCAATAAATGGTGTTGATTTTACTGGATAAAATATTTTAATTGAGTAGTAACCCTAATTTTGGGTACTGGATAATTTTTATTTTTTTAATAATAAGATTCCACTGAGCTTAGCTACTGGGCAAGTAAAATTCACTATAATTTTCTGGACTACCTCCCAGGTGAGGGATGACTTATTCCTGTGCTTGTAATGTGCAGAGGATATATTGTGCATGGGGGGGATTTTGAAATTTGGGGGAGAGAGCCCCTCTATTTATACCTTTTGGGAGCCCAGAGGGCCCTCCATGGGAGCTGTCTTTTTCCACTTTAATTCCTCTTGATTTCATCATGTGACTCCATTTTTGGTGAGGACCTTTCTTGCATGGGTCAGGTGATTTAAGTTTTGGTGATAATTTTCTCTCTGCACAGCCTCCATTTATCACATGATTGCCTTTTGGTGAACTAATTATGATGTGATATTCTTGAATTTTCCTTGCACACATGTGGTGATTCAATTTTGGCTGGGGATTGTTGTTGTGCACAGCCTCTTTCTTGTCACATGATATTCTGTTGGTGGATTCAGTATCACATGATTACCTTGTAATTCCTTTGCATATGTCCTATTTTAGTTTTGGTAGAAGTGGCTGTGTAATTTATGCAGGTGTCATGGTTGTTTTTCTTCTTTTTGAACTTTAAAATGAGGTCAGGTGATAATTTCTTGCACTGATGAATTTACTGTGATGTATGAGATGATGTGATTTTTGAGTTTGACACATGCTGTGCATAATCATATGGTTGAGATTTAATTAGAATTATGTACTGCATGCAGCCTGTTGTAACTAGCTTTGGTTTGCATGAGGTGATGAGTGGTGTAAATAATTATGTTTTGAGGTTTTAAGTGGGGTTACTGTGGATATAAGATAAGGTACTCCTGGGGCTGTGTTGTAAATGAATTGCAGGAATTCCATGGAGTGGAGCTTTGCATCATGTGACTTTGAATGCAAGTTGGCTGTGTAACTAATGCATGTGTCATTTTCTTCCTGCATGAGTCCTGTGGCTGTAAGGGGGTGTAAAGCTGGGTGGGGTGTGTAATTTAAAGGGTGGTACCTCATTTTTTGTAACTAGTGTACTATATGTAACTTGATTTTTTACATATGCATAATGAAATTGAATAATTTATTTAAACACATACACTGCCCTTTGGTGCCTGTGCCATGGTTTTATGAGTTAAATCCAGCTTCTTGCAGTAAAATTGACCTTTTGGTGTAAAATTTGAGTGTAAGTCTGCCTGTAGGCTGGATTTACTGCTGTTATGGGGTACTATGAGCTTGAGCCTGGTGAAAAAAAATGGTATGGAATACCACATCCCCCTCTCCATTTAATGCTGTCCCCAGCATTCCAGGTGAGAGCTCTCTATTCTTCATCTGATTCTGTGGTTTCCTCCAATACCTCTTCCTCATTTATTGATTCATCTTCTTCGCTTTGTTGTTCTTCTGTGTCTTCTTTTGTGTTTATCAACTTTCCTCTTGGGTAGAACCTCTTGACTTGAGATGCTGCAAATCTTCTTGCTAATTCTGTTCCATCAAGTTCCTCAAGTTCATATGGTCCATTGTTTATTTGTTTGATTACTCTATAGGGTCCATTCCATTTGTTTTTGAAAAGTAGTCCCCAATTAGTTTCTATTGCTTTGTTGTAAACCAGGAGCAAATCTCCTGGATTGATTGGTGATCTTAGTTGATGTGCCATTCTTCTATCCCAATATTTCATTGAGTCCTCCCTTGATTTTTTGAGTTTTTCTGCTGCTTTCCTTCTCATTTCTTCTTTTCCTTCTAATTGTTTAGCTCTGGCTTCCAATAATTCCTCAGTTGTGGATATTTTGTGCCATTCTACTGCTAAAAAGGTTTTTGTTTCAATATCAATTGGTAATACTGGTAGTTGTCCAAATTGGAGTTCAAATGGTGAGAAACCAGTTGTCCTTTTAGTGGAGATTCTGTCAGCCAAAGTAGCCAAAGGTAGATATTTTTTCCATTTCCCTCCATTTTCTCCACACATCTTGACTAATGCATCTTTAAGTTGTTTATGGCCCCTTTCAACAATTCCTTGAGACTCTGGGTAGTAGGGTGTGGTGACTCTGATTTTTGATCCTGCTTTCTTTACTGCATCTTGCAATTCTTTTCCAAACTCTGGCCCCCCATCAACAGTTACTTCTTTTGGTGAGCCATACCTGCATATCCATTCTGAGGTGAACCATTCTGCAACTGCTTTTGCTGTTAATTTGACTAGTCCAACTGTTTTTGGCCATCCTGAAAAATCATCTCTTGCCACAACCATATACTTCCATTTTCCAGATTTGATATGGACTGCATCCATACTGACCCTCTCAAAGATTGTTGATGTTGCTGTAGATCTTCCTTGTTCCCTTTGTAAGTTTTGACTTCTCTTTTGGCAGGCCAAGCAAGATTGAACCCATTTCTTGACTGATTTCTTCATTCCTTCCCACCAAAATCTTGCTTTAATTCTTCTACAAGTTTCATTTTCCCCTCTGTGGCCCATGTCTTCATGAAGTGATTTTAAAATGTAGCTTTGAGCTTCTTGACTTGATATCACCAGTTGAGGGTTTGGGTTATTTCTTCTTTTAAGCTGGCCATCTTCCAAGAAAAAGTTGGGTGACCTTCTTTTTATCCTTCTAAACTCTTCATCTTTGCTTGATTGTGGTTTTTTCATTTTACTTAAGTATTCTTGCATCCTCTTCCAAAATCCTTCTTGTTTGGTTGGTACCTGTATTCCTGAAAAACTGAGTGAATTTATAGTCTTAGCCCCAAATCCAGGGTGTGGCTTGATCCAATCTTCTTCTTCATCAAACTCTGGTGCATCTTCATCTTCTTCTTCTGAGCTTTTTGGTCTTCTGGATAGCCCATCTGGCATAGTCAAAGTTTTCCCTGGTTTGTGTACCAAATCAAAGGAAAATAGCTGAATGAAAGCCACCCATCTTGTCATGGGGGCATTGGGTAAGCAAGGGGTGTTTATCATTTCAATTAAGGCCTTGGCATCAACCTGTAATTCAAGATGTTGTCCCCAAAGTATGGTTTGAAGCTTCTTGAGAATTCTTGCAACTCCACAGAGTTCCAATTTGGGTTGTGAGTATTTTGATTCCAATTTTGAAAAAGTTATTGATTCATATAATACTGGTCTGTCTTTTCCTTCTTTATCTTCTTGAGTGAGTACTGCTCCTGCAGCAATGTAGCTTGAATCTACTGCTAGCTTAATTTTTCCTGCTCCTTTGTCATAATCCAATTTCTTGAGGGTTATTTCTTCTCCAACTATTCTTCTGAGCTTATGGAAAGCTTCTTCACATTTTTGATCCCAATCCCAGTCAACATCTTCTCTGGTGAGCCTTCTGAGTGGTGATGCAACTTGTGAGAAGTTTTCAATAAACATTCTTACATAAGCACAAAGACCAAGAAATCCCCTTATTTCCTTCTTGTTACGAGGTGTTGGCCAATTTTGAATCTTGTTGATCTTTTGTTTTGAGATTGTTCTTCCTTTGAATGACAACATGCCCTACTATGTCCAAAGCTGGAACACAGCATGCAAACTTTGATCCTGAGATAGTAAGTCCTGCTTCTTCAATCCTTAATAAAACTCTTTCTAAGGTTATGGCATATTCCCATATAAATCTTCTGATTGAAGGGTTTTCTGGTAGTGTTTCCTGGTTATAAAGTGATCTTGGTCCTTTTATTCCTCCATCATCAATAAAAATTCCTACACTTTCTGGTATTTCTTCTTGAAGTATCCAGGTCATTTGGGCTTGGTATACTGCTACTGAGTTGGTGGCTCCTTGGGGTAGTATTGTGAGTTGCATCCTTCCAAGGGTTGTTTCAAAAGTGGTGAGGGGTCTTGTAGTGACATCTAATTCTCTTTCATCATATCCTCCCATGATGTCTCCTAGTCCATAACCTGCTCTTCCTGCAAATGCATCTACAAATTCTTCAATGTGAGGTGGTAAGCCAGCATCCTTGATGGTGACTTTGTTGAGTTCTTGAAGGTCGTGGACAATTCTGAGTTTCCCATTTGATTTGGCCACACAAAAGAATCGGCTTGTGTAGCTTGAGGTGGATTGCTCATAGAGTCCAGTCCTGATTCTTTCTCTGATTAATTCAGTAAACTGAGGTAAAATTGATTTGGGAATGGGAATTGGTTTCTTCTGCCAAGGTTCATGAGGTATTACTGGTATCTTGTAAGGTTTTCCATATGAGTGTTTGAGTAATCCTCTTTCTTCTTCACAGAAAGCTATTGCTTTTTCTCTTAAGGTAATAACATTTTTGAGTAAATTGATTTCTTCATTTGATAACCATCCTGGTGGGCCAAAATTAACTGCTTGCAGTCTTTCATGGGTGACCTTGAAGGTTTCTTGAAATATAGGTGGGTTTGGTGATAAGGGTGTTTCATAAGGATCTCTTGACAAAGGTGGTCTTTCTAAAGGTGGGTTAAGGTCTTGAGGCATTGGCTCATTGACTGGTCTCACCTTCTTCAGGACTGATTTGTATTTGGCTGATAAAATTTTGTGATCCATCTTCAATTAGTGATTTTTATTTCTTTTCTTTTCTTCTTTCTTTTAATTATTTCTAAGAATTTGCTAGTGTCCTGAAATCTTGAGGTCTTCACAATTCTTCTTTCTTCTTTCTTCCATAAAAAATGTAGTTTTAAGGTCATACAGGACCTACAACTAGGTGTGTAACCCCTGTATATTAGGTATACAAGTCCTGCAGTTTTAGCCATGAAAGGACCTCCTGGCCTAATCCAAGGGCTTAGCTTTATTCTTGAGCTCTTTTGGGCTTGATTTTGGATTCCACTTGACTCTTGTTTTATTCTTCAATCTTCATGATTCCCACTTGATGAAAGATTCTTCTGGTTGTATTATTTCTTGATAAGGAATTTTCTTGTCTTAATTGCTGGCTTGAGACTCCACTTTGTTCATTTTGGCCAATTTAATAATGCTAACACCTGTGAAACCCCTTGTTCCTTTTACACAAAGGGAGCAGTTTATTGTCATGCTAAGGACAAAAATGGTCCTTCAGCACTTTTCCTGACTAGGACAATCCCCTCCAGCTTCTTGGCTGTTATTTTTTTATAAGTTTCCCTGCCCAAGTCCACAGGGGAAGCTGTTTACTGTCATGCTGAGGACCTCTTGAGTCTTCAATCTTCTTTAAAATCCCAAGGGCAATTTGAGTTGAGTATTGTACATTATCTTGTTAGTCCTTCATGTTGAGTGAGTCCTGAGTCCATAATTAATCCAGTGAGTCATCCTTCAGTCCATAAATCCTGGCCAGTTATTCTTGAATTCCAATTGAGTTTCAATCCAGAATGAAAGAAATTTCCAAGGTCTGGTGTTGTCCAAAGGTCAATCCATAAGAAACTCCTGCTTTTCTTCATAAATAATCTTCTTCATTTTCAGTATTCTGAATAATTGTCCTATGATAAGTTGTTTCCCAATTCTCTTGCTATTTCCTAAAAATAATTCATGTCCTTTTTTTTTTGTTTTCCTGAATTATACCTGTTATAAACAATAAAAAATTGTAATAATAAGGTGATTTAGAAAATTGATTTGAATATTAATTTATTGATATTTTTTTTTAATAATATTTGTTTGGATGAGGGCCCCCCTCTCCATTTAAAAATCTTGAGTTGGTTTTCAAATTTAAAGAGGATATGTTCTCATTCCCCCAAAACTTCCACTATAAGGGATAGTGTAAGATATAAGTTTACCCACCCCTTATTTTTTATAGTGATTTTGATGAGGATAAATAATGATACAGTAAATATACATAATTTTATTTTAATGATGATTCAATAAATAAGTGGTTTTTTTTTATTATTATTTTTTTATTTTTTTTAATGTAAGTATAAAGTAACCATTAAGTGGGATATCTGAGTAAAAATCACAATTTAAGAGAAATAAGCCTGAATCACAATTCAGATCATGGAACTGTTTGGTTGAAGGTGGTAATTTGTGCCATTTAGCATAAATTGGTGCTCTTGAGAGTATTTATGATTAATATTACATAGTTAAATGATCATAATTTGAGTCCTTTATTCATATAATGACCCTTATGATACCACAACTCTTCCTTTTGGAATCATCATTGTGACTCAGACTTTATTTCAAGTCCATCCCCTTTATGGTTCAGATTTTCTGTTACCCATAAATGCATTTGAGTTGTTAAAAAAATATAAACAGTGAAATTGAAAATTTGTACAATTTTAAAAAACTCTTGCCTGCTTTTGGGGGGCTTTTTCAATTCCATTTGGAATAAACAGCACATTAAGGTGTTATTAATATGTAAATTCCCCAAATTATGTCATCAATTTATGAGTTTTTAATATAAATAACTCCTTCAGAGTTCAATTAATGCCTTCATGGCACAAATACTTCTTCTTTTCAAACAAGTTCCAATCACTCTCTCGTAATTGAGGAAATATTTCAAATAAATTGATCAAAATAATACTTGTTGTAGAGTTTTTTTTTGTGTTTTTTTTAATTATTATTATTATTGAGTTGAGAAATTAAGCCAACTTAATGGCTTTTGTTGTAATAGTGGGAAAAGTATAATAGAATATTCTTGAACTCATGAATGGGATATGACCCTAATTCTTAGTGAAAATAAATAAATGAGTTTGAAATAAATAAATAAAAAATGTTCAGAACATTCAAGTCAGTAAATCTTTCTAATTCTTGTTTATAATAACATAAAATTAGAAATTAAAAAAAATAAGAAATGAAACCTTAGGTAGTTTATAGTCTTGCCTAGGACTTATCCTCCTTTGATAGCCCTTGTTCAATCTTTTTTAATATTTTAAATAGGCAGTTTATGGTCTTGCCAAGGGCCATTGGTTTCTTTTTGATTATTGTTAATAATTTGAGTGGTCAGTTTATGGTCTTTCCAGGGACCTCATGTTGTGTCCAGGAACTTCTGTTTGATACTTTTGGTTTTTATGACATTTGATTCATCTTCAAAGCCAAGTTGTAAACTTAATTAAACAGTTTATAGTCTTATTGAGGACTTATTTTCACTGTAAAAGTAATTTTAAGCTTATAAAATAAGGGAGATATTTTCCTGATGAACACCTGTAGCATTCAAAATCAAATATGTCTGTATAATATATTATAAAAGATGTAAAAATAATAAATCATAAGTAGAGTGATAATAAATAATAAAAATTGAATTGAGAAGTTTAAAGCCTTGCTCAGGGCTCTTATTGTTATTTATAGCCATAAAGATAAAATTGAGCAGTTTAGTGCCTTGCTCAGGGCACTTATTTTGTCCTTCATAGTCCTGTAGCACATAAAAATAAATAAGTCAGCTTCATTTAATATTAATGAGAAAATGAAAAAACTCCAGCAGTTTAATGTCTTGCTGAGGACACATTTGTTATTGGTAGCCATTTTTTACAGTCCTGTAGCGTCTCAAAATAAAAAAATCAATTAGAACATTGAAAATTAAAATCATAAAAAAAGGAATTAAGCAGTTTTAAGCCATACTGAGGGCTTTTTTTGTATATTGATAACCTGTAGAATTAAAAAAAATGATTTAGTATGATTTAAAAAATAAAATCAATTTAAATGAAAAAGTTTCAGCAGTTTAATGTCTTGCCAAGGACATTTCATTCAATTTATAAAATACATTAATCAAAAGAAAAAAAACATCAGTAATATTGAGCTTTAATAATAAAACAAAGAAAATAAACAGTTTTAAGTCTTGTTCAGGACTTATTTTACTTTTAAGAGCATTTTCTTAAGCTTATAAGGTCCTTAAAAGTGCTCTTTTTTAAATGTTGAATACTTTATTGTACTTTAAACCACTTTGCGTGTCTGAAAACTGCCTCGGTGCAGTATATTTTGTTAATTAAGGTGGGGCTAAGCCCTGTGAATCTCCTCAGCAGCCTTTCGGGTGGGCTGTTTCAGTCTCAATGGGTTTTATAGCACCCCAATTGCAGCTTTGGGAAATTGTTTCTTTGTTGCTGGGACATCTAGATGGGCTATACTACTCACCCCCCCTACCCTCAGTATGTTTCAAGACGAAAACAAAAAACAAACAAAAGTATGTTCTTATTTTTGTCTTTTCTTTTCTTTTCTTTTCTTTTTTTTTACTATGCTATTGACTTGATCGGGTGTGCTAATTTTCTTATAGGGGGACTTAGGATTTCGATGAGAATCCGGCCATCCCAAATGCCACTTTGTTCGTTCTTCAACACGCTCTATGTGAGCCTTGAGGTATATTTTACATACCCAAATAGGCCACAATTATCTTAAAAAGAAATTTTGAATTATGCAAAACTCATAAGTCATGCATATATCCAAAATTCATCATTTTCAATTTCAGAAAAGATGAATAACTTTTTATTGAGTAAGTAAATCCATGGATTTAAGACCAGATTTGGATTCTACACAAAAATTCACCTAGGGTAGCGCCATAGAGTGAATAAGCTCAATTTAAGTATTTGAGGTGGTAAAATGGAAAATACTTCAATACCACATCATTAATACCACATTAAAGATCCGTGAAAATTTTTGTTTTTCTTGATTTTTAGCCAAAATAATGGGAAAGTGAGAAATCCCATGTTACATATACACTAAGAATAGTGTTATGCATGTTTTGAGCACTTAATATCATGGTATTCTTACATGGACTTTTGGTACACCCATAGTGGATATCTCACTTTAAGCTTAAATTACTATTTTGACGTAAAAATTAGGCAAGGGGGACAAAAGACATCAAAGAGAGCCAGGGTACCCAACTTCTGAGGCCTCAGAGGCGTGGATAGCTCCAGAGCATGGATCCATGGCTCATCTTGGCCCAATTGGTAAACTAAAACTCTTTGGGAACTTGGTTACCAAGTTACACCTACTGTAATCATAAGAAAAAATAGCAAATAACCTGCTATTTTGACGTGCCAAGGAGGTAATGAGCTACTTAGACTCCTGTAACCATGTCAATTCTTGATGAATTTCCATGACTAGACCCTAAAAGAGTAATTAAACCCTTTTGGGATCCATATTCATTGATTTACCTCATAGCAACCAGCAAAATACTGCTATTTGCAATTCTACGTAGAAATGAGGTAAAAACGTCAAAAATTCATTAAAAATACAATTCTTAATAAATCTTTCTGAAACTTTCAGAACCAATGAAGAACTGTATTATCTATGGTACAACCAAAAAGAATTATGGTTTTACTAGTAAAATTAAAAGTTTTACTTACAGTCCATTTTTGACCATTCTACGTGAAACACTGAATCTTCAAAAATTCACAGTAATTACAACCTGTGATGAAATTGGCAATAACATTGATAACTTTGAGAAATCAATGATTATTTTAGAATAAAAGAAGATTTACAGATGTTACTCCTTTTATTCTTAACCATATTGGGGTTGGTAGTCACGTAAAAGCATCAATTAAGTAATTATGATAATCTTATGTGACAACAGATGATGCAATCATTAATCCAAAAGGGATTATTGTTTTCTCACTCACTGGTTTTTCAGTTTGCTCCATGGCACGCCTCTGTGAGCTGTTGTTGACTTAAAAGAAGCCTCTTCTTGCTGTTTTTTCCAATCATCATCTTATCAATTTATTAAATCATTATTACCAACAAGTAAGTATTAGTTAAAGCTATTCTTAAGTGTTTTAAATCTTTCAAAATCATCCAGAAAGACGTGAAATCATAGAATCCAACTATATTTTGTTGTAATACTGTTATAAATCCTTTTGATCCCTTAAAATCCACATTTCCACGTCAAATTTCTCTACTCTTACCTATCAATAAGTTCTTTGGAGTATTAGTGAGTCATTTATTCTTAATTCTTAAAGTTTTTCTCTAGTAATAGTTTTCTTCAAGAATTATCTTTATAATTATTCTTGCAAAAGATAATTATATATTAAAATAATTTTATTATTTTAATAAAGAAGTTTTTATTATTAAATTCTTCTTGTAATTGATTCTTGTAGACAATTACTTGCTCACTGTTAAAATCACTAGTAGTGCTTAACACATGAAAGAAATAATTTTTAATTATTTAATTGTGGTTATAATAATATTTTATTATTATATTTCATAAGAACAGACATAGTACTGTTGATTAATAGTAATATTATCACCAGTTTCATAGTCACATCTTACACTCTAGGCCACCTCATCTGGTCTAATTTTTAGTTGATATAGCCTAGGACTGGTTTCCAGGTGTCTCGGAACCACTGGAAACATAATTCTATGGTTCTCAACCGCCTCTTGAGCTTAGAAGAGGCTACCAGTAGGATCCTAATTTGATTGGTTAATAGTGGTAGGAAGCAAAACCTTTCGCCGGGCTAAATCCACCTTTGGAATAAGGCCTGTCGCTTGCTGTCTCTGTGGAGCTAGTGCGTCATTTTCTTTATTACATTATAAATCCATTATTCATTTAATGATTGTCTTCAACCGTTTCCACTTTCCCGTTTTAACAAGCCAATGGTCTGCCTTCCGCAGGTTTCCTTATACTTATTTGCTCATTAGAGTACTGCTCCAATCTCTGACTAAGTCCGTGTCCTTCGTTTGTTATTTCGAGTTGATGCAAGATTCCACCAAGTTTCAATTGAAAAAATTGAGCATTTTTTTTACTTTTACCTTTCTTTTTTTTTTTACAAGGTGGCGCTTATTTGTTTGGGTGGAGCCTAGTTCTCCACTAGTTGAATTGTGATATTTTAATTATTTGTCCTTCTATCAAGCTTGGTATTGGTAGTTGCAGAATTTTTTATTTTTAATAAGCTAAATTTGGTATTAGGTAAACTCCTGTTGTTAACGGTTCTGGTGTTGGAAAAAATCTTGTATTCAACACTCCTTCTCTGAGGATTTGTGTGTAGGTTCTTTTATCTCCTTTTTTATTATCCAGCTGCTCCTCGGATGCCATGTTTGCTTTGTTAATGCCTTTCGTCTTTGATTCCTAGTGATGTGTTCTTATTTAGAGTATTCTGCCGGCTTGGAAAGCTTGCAGGCGGGTTTTGGTTGTTTATGCTGTCCTCCCAGCATTGGGTCATTCATCTAGCATGATTATGACTATCAAATTCACGGTACTTGCTCCTTTATTCTTTTAAATCCAGATCCACCTTATTTTCACCCATGCTGGTTTCATAGGCCGCTAAATGCAAGATTACATAACTTCTAGGTTTGAATTTTAATCCAACTGGCCTCTGGTAATTTCTTCATTAATAAGAATAACCATAGCCGGCTAATCTCATTTTCGGGTGCAATCCAAGGTCCCAGCCGCTCCTTTTATTTCTTTGTCCCAAACCATGGAATGTTGACCGCTGTCTCTCCTCTTACCCCTTTTTTTTTTGTTAGTAATGATATAGGACCTAAAATTTAGCTATCCTTCATCGTGCAGTAGTTTTATTTGTGCAAGGAATGCGGGAAATAAATGGGTATTTGTTATTTATTCCGAATTTAAGGAAGAGCCAGAGAAATGTAGGGGGGTTAGTCTACGACTATAAATAGCTAGGATGAGACCTCGACAAAAGAAACCAAATCCCTCCATTAAATACTTTGCCACCTATTTTCTCTACTTTGTGTTTTATCAATTATTAGGTCTGCCGAGTCATTATTACTTATTTTTTATATCATATAGGTATATTTATTTTTTTTGCTTTGCTGATAATTGAGTTATTGCTTGTCTTTTGCCAGAATGAGCTCAGGTTATCGTTGCTATGGGTCCGGGTATTCTGATTTCATAAAAGTTTTCTCCGATGAAGAGCTAGAGGAGCTCTTATTCGATTACCCTTCCTCTCCTTCTGAAAGCAGAGGTTTCTGGAATTGGGCTTCCAAGCCCCATTCTACTCCAGCCTCCCCTCCTGCTCTAGCAACTCTGTCCAGAGTACCGTCACCTTTGCCTTCCTCCGAAGAGATTCCCGAAGCCGCGCTGGCTTTTTACGCATTTATCGAAGGCAAATACGACCCTCGCTTATTCGTTCCGGACCCCCTAAGCTACTTCCTGGGCGAAGAAGCTGCGAACGCTTCCTCTCAAAAAAACAAGAACGGTTTCAGAAAACCATCCCATTCCTATGGTCTACGTCCCCGCGATTTTCGTGGCCGAGTGATTAAACCTTCCAGGCAACATTAGGTAAGTCGTATTAGTTCCTTTCGTTCTCTTATCCTAATGCTGATATTTCCTTTGCATAGTATATTTGTATACCAACACCCTTTAGGGTGTTGGAAATTTGATCGAGCCATCTACTGTTACTTGTAGGGGTATTGGGAGCTAGGATAATAGTCAAATATTATTTGTGATGCAGCTTATACATCTTATTTAGTTGGATGACATAGCTGCAAAACCCCTATTCTATCTTTTATAAATATTATATGATTCATCAGTTAAATAGTGAAAATTCCACTGATGAAACCGTGCTTTTCTTTTTTTTCATTTTACAATTTATTTCTATTTTTTTTTTAATATTTGTACTTTTGTATTGAACAAAAGAAATACTACTTTTATTAATTGCCTTATTGTATATTTATTCTGTACGAAGACTGTATTCTTTAGTATTTGAAGAGGCAGTAGCTTGTTTTCATTTATGATAATATGGAAAGAAAATTAAATAAATAATAATAATAATTGATTTTATCGTTGTCCTTGTCATCGTCATTGTCTCGTTTTCGTATACCTAACAAGATCAGTGCCAGCTGCTCTGAAACTGCAATTCTTTTGCTTGAATTTGCCAAGACCATAATATAGTTTATAAATAAAATAAAACAAAATATGATATTGCTCCAAGTATATGCCATCCTTTGAGGATATCCAGATAATGATCTGTTGAGAGCAATTGATATATCTTTATAAAAAATTTATCTCCTGTTTTTGTAAAAAATGAACTATTCAGAGTTAATGTAAGTTTCAATATAGTTATCATTTATAAGTATAACTTAAGTGGAGACTGATTCTGTCTTTGTCTCTTTCTTTCTTTCTTCTTTTTTTTTTTTTTTTTTTTTTTTTTTTTTTTTTTTTTTGGGTGTTGGTAAACACACGTAAGCTTTTACTAAAAACACGTAAGCCCTTACGTGTTTTTACTAAAAATATTAAGGCCAAAAATGACAATAACAATGCCATTTATGGAATTTTTAAGGCTATAAATGCCATTAAAAATGCCATTTATGGAATTGGTAAGGCTATAAATGACATTAACAATGCCATGAATGGCATTTTTAAGGCCATTAATGCCATTTATGGCACTGTTAATGTCATTTATAGCCTTAAAGTTTCCATAAATGGCATTGTTAATGTCATTTGTGGCCTTAACAATGCCATAAATGGCATTCATGGCCTTCAAAATACCATAAATGGAATTAACAATTCCATTTATGGAATCAATAATGCCCTTTATTGCATTTATAATGCCATTAATGGCCTTAAAAATGCCATAAATAGCCATATTTCATTCAAAAACCACCCCTTATGTCTTTTTAACATATAATTACGTGTTTTTACCATAAATTGGTAAAAACACGTAAGGGCTTATGTGTGTTTACCAACACCCTTTTTTTTTTTTTTTTTTTTTTGAATAAAATCGGAAAATAGATAATAAAAAAATAAATAAAAAAAATAGAATTATAATTTAGTGTGAGTTTTTCTTTTTTTTTTTTTTTTTTTTTTTTATATAAAAATAAATAAATAGATATAGCTATAAGATAAAATATTTGATATCAGGTAAGCTTATATTCTATTTCTTCCTTCAAAGATTATATGAATTGAACCTTATTGTCAAATTTTTTATGATTTTATTTTTTTTGTTTAGATTTTTTGTGTATGAAAGAAGATTGAATTGTAAAGAGGAGAGATAAAGAATGGTAATAAATAAAAAAAATTGAGGAAATAGATAATAATAATATCAATGGAAATGGGATGGATGATAAATCAAAGAATTGGGTACTTAGCAGGTGAGATTTATGTTGATTAACTGCTTTGACCAAGTAATTTCTTTACTATTTCATACTTGATAACATTTCCACCCCTCCACTTTTCTCTTTTCAGACTTCTGAACAAGTATTCTTGACAGAAGGATTTCCAATCTTCTGTATTAAATTTAGTTGTACCACTTTTAAGTGTGAGGATTTCTGGTATAAGTGTTTCTTCCCAGTGACAGTCCCATGTGGTATTATTTATAGTATATCCTCCTGAGGTCTTGCTTATTTTTCCATTTTTGATTTCAAAATCCTGGATGTGAGCCTTAGAGGTAATTTCATATACCCAAAAGACCACAAATATAAAAACTAACATATTAATATAAATAAAATAAATTTATTTATATTATTAAAATAAAAATCAAAATATAAATATAAAATTATATTAAAAATAAAAAATTAATTATAATTTAAAAATAAAAAATACATTAAATTTTATAAATATGAAATTACATTTGTACTTGAAAAAATTAAGTAAAAATGAAACTTTAACAAAATTGTGAAAAAATAAATAAATTTGGAAAAAAGTTAAATAAAATTTATTATAACTTTTTATCCAATAAATAAACATATAAAATTTATTTCACCATTGGATTCCTCATAAAAAATCAGGTGGGGTCACCTCTGAGTGAAATTCTTGTAACTCAACTCTAAATAAGCTTAAATTAAGTTTTTAGTATTTTCAATACAAAAGTTGAAAATCCTCAAAACCTTAATTTAATTCACACCACATGTGGTGTTAACCATCAATTTTTGTGTTAAAATTGAGGTGTTGTGTTTAGTTTAGAAGTTATGAGGAATTGAAGTATTTTCAATTGAATTCAATTGAAATGTCAAAATGTGCGCGTGTATTACATAAGTGAACTTTTATTTACATATGAGGTGTCAATTATTACTGTATTGTACTGTACAATTGAATTGAATTACATATGTAAATTATAAGTATAATACATGATGAGGAATTAAAGGAAAAATAAATTGGAAAGATTAAATTTGGGGGGAAAAGGAACTCCAGCTCTAAGGGGGAGCTAGACCCCCAAAATCCTTGCTGACAGGCGTGGGATGTCAAAATTCACGCAAAAGTTCATCACTTTTGGCCTGGAATTGAGTTACAGGGTCTGTGGACTCAATTGATGATGAGGTTTTGATACCAACTGGGGTAGTTTTAGCTGTTGCCAAGAGGGTAAAACTACCCTTAAGATAAAACAATCATAATAAAAACAGTTTTAACTGGTTTCTACGCCTCTGACACACATTCTGACGTGTTTTGAAGGCTCTAGGCCTGGTATTGCTATAGTAATGGCTGATTTAAGGGTCTGAAATGGCTAAAAATGGCTAAAAATGGCTTAAACCAGCCCTTTTTGGTCTAAACCAGGGTTCAATGATGCCATAATTGGCTTTTCTGTTGTCAGACTGTTTTTCACGACTGACAAGAGTAAATTTTACTTTTGGAGCAAGAGAATTGATGGCTATAAAAGAATGTCTTCTTTGCCCCACTTTTCTCTTCATGTTAGAATCTTTTCCTTTTATTAATTAGTTTAAAACTGTTAAACCAATCAATCAAAGATTCCAACCACCACTTTTAAATCATTTTAATCCTTTTAACCACGTGAAAAAATCATTATAATCATTGTTTGTAACTCTTATAATCATTTTTACCCCTGAACCACCCCAAAAGTGAATTAAAGCATCTTTCATCACTGTAAACTTTGTCACTTTGTTTCCAAATTCACTCTGGTCACTTTTGGGCGTGTTTTCTCTTTAATATTCTTTTTAAAGACTTTGTTCTTTAATTAATTGCTTGCAGTTCTTTGCTCAATTAATTCCAATTGAAATTGCTCTTGAAGAAATTTCTTTTGTAGCCTTAAAATATCTCTTGTAGAGTATTTTTTGGATAAATTTTTATTGTTGGTAAAACAATAAATTTTTATAATATTATTGTTTTATACTAATAAAGTTATAAACAATAAAATTGGCGTGTTTTCTCTTAAAAATAATATTTCATACTATTTTTAATTGATTTTTACCTTATACAAATTTTGAGGACAGGAAAAGTACTTGATTTTTAATCAAAGTTTCATATCCACACCTTACATTTGGGGGCCCAGTCGTGATATTTTACCTGTGACATATTTTTTTTACTCTTTTTAAATCTTTTTTTCTTATATTGAAAAATTTAAAAACATATAAAAAATACTTATAATTCAAAAAATCCATAAAAAATAACTTTTTTTTCATATTATAAGTGAGGCCTATATTTTTATTTCTTTTTTGAAATAACCTTTTTTTACTTAATTAATTGGCTTTTTCATTAATTTTAGTGTCTGACAACGTGGTAAGACAAGAAAACATTGAAACAGCCTCAACAGTAACCAGCATTATCCCTGCCAGTACTGTTAATTCTGATCATAATAGTACTGTTATTGTGACTCAAAATAACCACCCTGAACCAATATCTTCTGAATTGATTAACTTGGACATAAGTAATACCCTTCAGAAAGCTAAAAATTTGGCCAATAGTAAGTTTTTTGACGTAAAAATACTATTTTAAGCCTTTTTTAACCATAATTATGCCTTCAACCAGGTCAGGAGCCAGCTACAACCCCTCAAGCAGCTCCCAAAAAGGTAATAGACGTGATTATGGCAGAGGCCAACCAGGTACAGAAGGAAAAGGGTCAGTTGATGACTTCCAAACAACTAAAATGGGTCATTCTGAAGCTGATAATACCATTTTACCTTCAAAAAGAGCTGACACCGCCACAACAAGCCTCTGTGGACATATACAAAGCCAGCCACAGTGCATACAACAATGCACTTCAATTCAAGGAGTACCAGATCCTTGCAGACCTGTGGAAGAATTGCATGAATTCTTACCTGACAGTAAGAAAATTCTTGGGCCATCCCAACACTTGCAAATTGCTCAATGGATGGCATCCATTGATGGAGAAGAAAAACATGATGCTTTTGACACTAGAATGGAGGAAAAACAACCCTCCACCACCCAAACCAGTGCCAAAAACAGCCCCAGTGGCCAGCAGCAGCAATTCCAACGTGAAAAAGCAGCCACAAACTCCAAACAAGGGCAAAGGGAAGGCACCAGCCCCAAAACCTTACAGCCAGGGCTACAGAATCCCAAAGATTCAGCAGGATGCCATGGAAAATGTATTTCAGATGGCCAGAACCATGATGGAATTACAGAAGAAGGAGGAAGCCAGATTAAGGTTCCAGAAATGATTTCTGACATATTTGATTCCATCCCAGAGTTGTATAATGCTATAAGTGACGTGAAAAAACATCTTTCTGATAAAAATGACACCATTTGTAACAACATTAAAACAAACATCCTGAGTCTGTGCCAAATTGATGAAACACTTATGTGTTTTGGAAAAGTTTTAAGAACAATTAAAAATTCTAATAATGACAATTCTTCTAACATTAAAATAAATGAACAATCTGCCATTATTAAAGAATTAACAGATAAATATTCTAAATTCAATATTGATGACATGATTGAAACAAGAATTAAACAAGCCATAAATATTATCAAAACAGATAACAAGAAAGTCCTTGATGACATTTCAAATTCATTTACTGAAGTAAAGACATATACCATTGCCTTGAAAAAGTGTTTTGATGCTTCACAAGAAGAAGTATCAAAATTATCAATAAAATTGAATCAAGTCACTGCTGATAATACAAGACAGACAGAGTTATGGCAAGAACTGACACATAAGGAAGACATGTATAAAATTGAAGTAATAAATTTAATACAAAGCTTCCAACATGAATACAGAAATTCCCAAAGCTGTAGCAACAGTAAAATGAATGACATTGAACAAATACTGAACACCTTACCAAGAATGTCTACACCTCTAAATCAAAATGAGGGCACAAGAATTCCAAATCCACAAGTATTGGATCCTGGTAATTCACAATTAAAAAATGAATTATCCACTTCTTTTCATAACTTGGAACCATCAATGGGCCAAGCACTCTTGAAAGAAGTTCCAAAACTTAAAGAATGGCCTCACTTCAGTGGTGAAGGAGAGTATGACCATATGGAATTCATTAGAGGTATTGACATGATCAAAGAGAATTTTTAATTACCAGACAGATTGGTAACAGCCAGGTTTAACACCTTGTTTACCAGATCAGCTCACAGATGGTACATCAAAATAAGACAAGCACATGGACACCAGAGTTGGACTTGGTGGAAAACCCAAATCATCAACAAATGGGCAAATGATGCTTGGAGGTTTAAAGTTGAAACAGCCTTTGAATCTGCCAAATTTAATGCTGATAAAGACAAAGCTTTACCATGGTTTTGCCAACAAAAGGACAGATTAACAGCATTATATCCTGACATGTCAGAATTTATGATCCATAGAAAAATTCTGAGACAATGTGGAGGTGACTTAGAGCATGCTGTCAAAAGCAGGACTACTGAAAAATCTTCAGCAGAAGATATTATCAATATACTAGAAGAAGTAACCACCAGAACCAAAATTGGTTCTAGTAGGGTGAATCTCAAAACAAGGTTTAATACACCTTGGAAAGATTCTGTGAACAAAACCCCAAAGAAAATTCTAGTAATATTAAATATAAATCTGCAGATACAGTCAGAAAATGCCATATTTGCCAAAACACCACCCATTTAGCCAATACATGTCCAAAGAGGGGGAAAATCAATGAAATTCACATTGAAAAGGAACCAGATGTTGAAAAAGAAGACATAATTGAAGACAATTCAGATGATAAGTCATCCATATTTTCTGAATCTTCAAAAGATATAGAAAATATCAATGCCACTTTTGACATCATGGAATCTTATTCCCACTTACCACAATTGAGCAATGGTCAAGTTGATTTATCAAAAGTTCAAGATGCACAACTTATGAAGACAAAACCAAACAGAGGAAAAGGTTATACAGATGGTAACTCCTGTATAACAGAAGTGGTAATTGACAACAAGCCCACCAAACTTTTGCTTGACCCAGGAGCCTTCTGCTCTTGTGTTGGAAAATCCTTTCTTAAAACTTGTGTGCCAAATTTTGAAGACCAATTGTTACCAATTGATGGTATAAAATTCAACAGTGCAAGTAACCCAATGAAAGCATTGGGAATCTTTGAGACCAATGTCATATTCCCACACATAAATGGGAATTTAAGGATCACAGTTGAATTTGTTGTTATGGAAAATTGCTCTAGTACCCATTTTATATTGGAAAATGACTATTTTATCATGTATGGGATAGATTTACATAATAACAAAGACAGATACTTTACAATTGGGGACAATAAGCGCCAGAAATTTGCCTTTTTACCATTTAAAAGACAAATTACAGTAAACAAAGTATCACCAGTCAACTTAGAGTTAGAAAAATTCAAGTCTGAACAGTTAAATGAGGCTGAGATAAGCCTTAATCGGACTGATAAACAAGAAAATGAACTTTCTTCCCTTTTGTATGACCACAAAGGAGCATTTGCTACAGACAAAGAACCTCTGGGAGCAATTATTGGTCATGAAGTTGACATCATTCTTAACATTGAGAGACCTTATCCACCACTCTTAAGAAGACCTGCTTATCCAGCAAGTCCAAAATCAAGAGAAGCTCTAGAAATTCATATCAAAGAACTTCTAGACCTTGGTGTAATAAGAAAAGTAGGCCACAATGAGGAAGTAGAAATAACTACACCAGTCATAGTGGCGTGGCATAATGGAAAATCCAGAATGGTTGGGGACTTTAGAGCTCTGAACACTTACACTGTTCCAGACAGATACCCAATACCAAAAATCCAAATTGCCCTTACTCAAATATCTCAAGCAGTGTATATAACCACTATGGATGCCCTTAAAGGATTCCATCAAAATGTGGTAACACCAAGAGCAAGAAAATACTTGAGAATTATTGTTCATTGTGGAGTGTATGAATACTTAAGGATGCCCTTTGGTATCAAAAATGCACCTTCACACTTCCAAAGAATGATGAATGAAATCTTCCCTGAAGAACTCTCAGAGGGATGGTTAATCATTTACATTGATGACATTATTATCTGTTCAAAGACTTGGGAGGAGCACATGTACAGATTATCAAGAGTTTTGACAAAAATCCAATCAGTAAACATGAAAATCTCCTTGAAGAAATGTCATTTTGGATTTAAAGAACTTAAGGCACTAGGACATGTTGTATCTGGTTTGTCCCTTGGAATTTATAAAAATAAAGTTGCAGCAGTATTGTTAAAACCCATGCCTCAGAATAAGAAGGAAATTCAGTCATTCTTGGGTTTTGCAGGATATTACAGGCAACACATTAAAGACTTTGCATCCATAGCAAGACCACTTTATAAGTTGTGTGACAAAGACACAGTATTTGAAATGACTGTTGACAGAGTCAAAGCCTTTGAATCTCTAAGAGAAGCATTGACCACTGCTCCACTCTTACTGATGCCAGACTTTAAATTACCTTTCAAACTGTATATTGATGCATCAGGGGATGGACTAGGTGCTGCACTTCACCAAGTTCAGATCATAAATGACAAACCTGTAGAAGGACCAATATGTTTCATATCCAGGCAAATCAAACCAACTGAAGCCAGATATGGAGCAAGTCAAATGGAATGTCTATGCCTTGTCTGGGCCTTGGAGAAATTGAACTATTTCTTAGAGGGATGTGTTTTTGAAGTAATAACAGATTGTACAGCTGTGAAATCACTTTTGAACATGAAAACACCTAACAGACACATGCTCAGATGGCAAATAGCCATACAAGAATACAGAGGCAATATGACTATTGTTCATAAGGATGGGAATATTCATAAGAATGCAGATGGACTAAGCAGATGGCCATTACCAAATAACATTGATAATCCTGCTTATGTTCCAGAAGAAGCTTCACCACAAATTCCAATAGAAGGAATAAGTGTTACAGACTTGAACACCACCTTCTTTGAAGAAGTCAGAAATAGTTACACTCAAGATAAGAATTGTAGCATCTTATGCCAATTACTTAACAAAGACTGTAAAGACAACTCTCTAATACATGCCTTGGATGAAGTATGGAGAAAATCTTATAATGAAGGAAGATTTCACCTACTGGATGGTATAATTTACCACAGAACCAAGCACACATGTGTCATGACAGTTGTAGACAGGTCATTAATCAATCTTGTACTGAAAGAATGCCATGATAGTCCCTTTTCAGGACATCTTTCTGAAGACAGAACAAGAGAGAAAGTGAAGACCTGCATATGGTGGCCAATGTGGCAAAAAGATGTTGCAGAGTATTGCAAAACCTGTGACAGATGCCAAAAGGCAAATAAATCCACTGGCAAAAGACTTGGAAATATGATGAAAATCCAAGAACCAAACAGACCTTGGGAAATTGTCCATATGGATTGGGTAACTGGCCTACCACCAGGAGGTGACAGGAGCTATAATGCTTGCCTAGTAATTGTGGACAGATTCAGTAAAACTCCAATCTTTTTACCATGTCACAAAGATGATACAGCCATGGATACAGCTCTTCTGATATGGAATAGAGTAGTGTCATGGACTGGGATATTTACAAATATCATCAGTGATAGAGATATCAAATTCACTTCAGCACTATGGACAAATCTTCACCAATTATTTGGCACTAAACTGTCTTTCTCTACAGCCTACCACCCACAAACTGATGGCCTGGCTGAAAGAATGATCCAAACCTTAGAGGACATGGTGAGAAGATTTTGTGCATATGGCCTTGAATTCAAAGATTGTGATGGATTTACCCATGATTGGTGTACTCTGTTACCAGCACTGGAATTAGCATATAAAACATCAATCCATGCTAGTACCAATCAGACTCCTGCTGTTCTAGAAAAAGGATGGAACCCCAAGTTACCCCAAGACTCCTTGAGGAAAGACTTAATTGAAATACATCCCACAGCTGCTAGCTTCAAAGGAATGCTAGACAAAGCTAGAAAGCATGCAGTAAGGTGCATGGAGGACTCTTTTGCATATGCTAAAGACAAATGGGATAAATCTCATGCAACTACAGATTTCAAAGTGGGGGACCTAGTTCTTGTATCCACCACTAACTTCAATAACATCAAAGGATGTAAAGAGTTGAAAGACTCCTTTGCAGGACCTTTTGTGATTAAGGCCCTCCATGGAGAAAATGCTGTTGAAGTAGAGTTATCTGAAGAACTTAGCAATAAGCACCCTACATTTCCAGTGAGCTTGATAAAACCATATAAATCCAGTGATGCTGAGAAATTTCCCTTGAGGAATAAGGTTCCCCAAGTTATACCTCCTATTGAGACATCTGGTACTAAGATAATAACCAAAGTTCTTAAAGAAAGGAAATTAAGAACCAAGAAAGTAAGGGAATACCTTGTTAGGTACAGTGACCCAACTTGTGAAGATGAATGGTTAGAAGAAAAAGATATACCAGAAGCTACCAAACTCCTGAGGAGATTCAGACACACTAGAAACACCAATATTACAAAGTGATATTCTTTTTTTAGGGGGAGGCAATGTGAGCCTTAGAGGTAATTTCATATACCCAAAAGACCACAAATATAAAAAATAACATATTAATATAAATAAAATAAATTTATTTATATTATTAAAATAAAAATCAAAATATAAATATAAAATTATATTAAAAATAAAAAATTAATTAAAATTTAAAAATAAAAAATACATTAAATTTTATAAATATAAAATTACATTTATACTTGAAAAAATTAAGTAAAAATGAAACTTTAACAAAATTGTGAAAAAATAAATAAATTTGGAAAAAAGTTAAATAAAATTTATTATAGCTTTTTATCCAATGAATAAACATATAAAATTTATTTCACCATTGGATTCCTCATAAAAAATCAGGTGGGGTCACCTCTGAGTGAAATTCTTGTAACTCAACTCTAAATAAGCTTAAATTAAGTTTTTAGTATTTTCAATACAAAAGTTGAAAATCCTCAAAACCTTAATTCAATTCACACCACATGTGGTGTTAACCATCAATTTTTGTGTTAAAATTGAGGTGTTGTGTTTAGTTTAGAAATTATGAGGAATTGAAGTATTTTCAATTGAATTCAATTGAAATGTCAAAATGTGCGCGTGTATTACATAAGTGAACTTTGATTTACATATGAGGTGTCAATTATTACTGTATTGTACTGTACAATTGAATTGAATTACATATGTAAATTATAAGTATAATACATGATGAGGAATTAAAGGAAAAATAAATTGGAAAGATTAAATTTGGGGGGAAAAGGAACTCCAGCTCTAAGGGGGAGCTAGACCCCCAAAATCCTTGCTGACAGGCGTGGGATGTCAAAATTCACGCAAAAGTTCATCACTTTTGGCCTGGAATTGAGTTACAGGGTCTGTGGACTCAATTGATGATGAGGTTTTGATACCAACTGGGGTAGTTTTAGCTGTTGCCAAGAGGGTAAAACTACCCTTAAGATAAAACAATCATAATAAAAACAGTTTTAACTGGTTTCTACGCCTCTGACACACATTCTGACGTGTTTTGAAGGCTCTAGGCCTGGTATTGCTATAGTAATGGCTGATTTAAGGGTCTGAAATGGCTAAAAATGGCTAAAAATGGCTTAAACCAGCCCTTTTTGGTCTAAACCAGGGTTCAATGATGCCATAATTGGCTTTTCTGTTGTCAGACTGTTTTTCACGACTGACAAGAGTAAATTTTACTTTTGGAGCAAGAGAATTGATGGCTATAAAAGAATGTCTTCTTTGCCCCACTTTTCTCTTCATGTTAGAATCTTTTCCTTTTATTAATTAGTTTAAAACTGTTAAACCAATCAATCAAAGATTCCAACCACCACTTTTAAATCATTTTAATCCTTTTAACCACGTGAAAAAATCATTATAATCATTGTTTGTAACTCTTATAATCATTTTTACCCCTGAACCACCCCAAAAGTGAATTAAAGCATCTTTCATCACTGTAAACTTTGTCACTTTGTTTCCAAATTCACTCTGGTCACTTTTGGGCGTGTTTTCTCTTTAATATTCTTTTTAAAGACTTTGTTCTTTAATTAATTGCTTGCAGTTCTTTGCTCAATTAATTCCAATTGAAATTGCTCTTGAAGAAATTTCTTTTGTAGCCTTAAAATATCTCTTGTAGAGTATTTTTTGGATAAATTTTTATTGTTGGTAAAACAATAAATTTTTATAATATTATTGTTTTATACTAATAAAGTTATAAACAATAAAATTGGCGTGTTTTCTCTTAAAAATAATATTTCATACTATTTTTAATTGATTTTTACCTTATACAAATTTTGAGGACAGGAAAAGTACTTGATTTTTAATCAAAGTTTCATATCCACACCTTACACTGGAGGTTGAACCAGTTTTGGCATTCCCAGGTCCTCCAAAATAATGATTTTCTGAGGTTTTCATCCATGTTGAATATTTCATTCCAGTAATTGTTTCCAAGGTTGCCTTCAACTCCATCCCATGTAAGTAAATCCAAGAATTCATACTTTGTGAGGTTGAATCCAGGTAATTCTTTCCATGGATGAGATATGAAAATTTCTGATGGTGAGTTGTCTTTTTCAAAGATGTCCTCAAACTCAATTTATGGAAGGATTATTGTAGAGATATCTGGGCAGGGTTCTAGTTTTGTTTGTAAGAACCATTCAGGATATTCACTTGCTTCTTGGGGATTATTGTAATTGGCCCAGACTTCTTTTTCTTCTATCCAGCTGATATCTGTGTCCACTGACCAGGGATTTTCATCAAGTAATGCCCATGACTCCATTTTGAAGGATTTGGTGGGGTTTGATGTGTTAAGGTAAGATGAATAGAGAATAGTATCAAGTTTATTTATCAAAAAGAGCTTGAGGGTAGATTGAATGGATTTTGGATGGTAATTTTGGGTAAGAATTTGGATATTCCTCTTTGATAAGGCAGGAGCTCACTGCCTAGTGATGCTTGATTTTGGGTGAGTGAAATTGTTGATTTGAGTTGATGAGAGTTGATATTCCTCTTTGATAAGGCAGGAGGTCACTGCCTAGTGATTAATTGAATTTAAATCTGACTTTTTTGTTTGATTTTTGATTTTTAGATCTGTTATGTGTCTTTAAGATGGGCCTTGATGGTTTTAAATTTAATTGGTCCATTAATTCTTGAGTAATTTGATCATTGGTTTTGTCAGAAACCTCCAAAATCTTCAGCAATTCCTTGATTTATTCAATTTCTTGGTTTCTTGTTATTGATGAAGTATCCTTAAAGTGCCAAAGGTTCTCTTTATTGAAATCTTCATCTTCTGGTGACCAATGAAGTTCTTCATTGATAAATTGGTCTTCTTTTATTAATTCATCCCCATAGGACCCAAGGATTGGTGAATTGGCCATGGTGGAGGTAAGTGGTTTTGTTTTAGTTTTTTTTATTTTTTATTTTTTATTTTAATTTTTGAGGGATAGTTTGTTAATGAATTTCTTCTTTGTTAAGGCAGGAAGTCACTGACATTTGAGAGAAAAAAAATAAAAAAATAAAAAAAAGAAACTAATGATACATTTTATGGGTTATACTGATACATTTTAGAGAAAAAATCTTGATTTTTGTTGGTTTTATTCAAAGTTGAGCTCCCCCAAGTGGGAAAGGTGAGTGTCTGTTGAGTAACCTAGCCAAAATCAGGTCTTTGAGGGCTTCCAAAAAGTTATTTCTTTCCTCAATCTCTGGTTCTGATGGAAATTCTGACCACCATAAGTCTTCATCAATGAATATATATCCAGCTCCAGCCCATTTCAGTCTTCCAGTTTGATATGTTGATCCATTTAATCCAAGGTACCACTGGGCCCAAATTTGGTTGAAGTAAAGTCCTCTTCTTGGTAGTGTGGCTATTTCAAATATTTTGTCCCAGAATTGATTTTCAAGGTTACCTTTAATTCCCTCTTCAGTTAATAAATCTAAGAATTGGATATTGTTCAAGTTTGATCCTGGAAGGTGACATAAGTATTGATCTTCACATAAAATTTCTTGAGCTTCATCCCCATAAATTTCTTCAAAGGTGATGTATGGCAGGTAAATGTAATTGTATTCATTTTCTAAGATGGATTCTGTTTCATCCTCTTCATTGGGAGGTTGCTGGATAAATTCAGGATTTTCCAGTTGCCATTCATAAGGTTCTTCTTGGTTGTTCAATGGTCTGTCCAAGAAGTTGATATGGTATGTGTCTTTTCAATTTTTGTCTCTTTCCTCCGTAATTCTGAGGTCTGTTTCAATTTCATTTATAACTTCTTCATCTGAGAGCTCATGATGCTCACTAAATCTGACTTTCTTCTTTTTAAGTTTAGGTTTGAAAGGGTTTCCATGTATTTTCTCATTTCCATCTACTAAAATCTGGAAAGTTTCTTCATTATTGTTAATTGGCTTGTAACTTATATTGGGTAATTCATCTTCAGAGGTTGAGTCTTCAAGCTGTCTTTTGAGGTTGTTTGGCCATTGGGTATTTTGTAAATCTTGACCAATTTCATCACTTTTTGGAGATATGTATAACTCTTGGGTCTTCTGGGTTAAATTGATTATGGTATTGTCTCTTTTTGCATTTTGAAACTACTTTCATGGGTTATTTCTGACCAATGTTGCCATATTGCATAAATCCATTCCTCTAGGTGGACCAGTTTGCCATCCAAGTGCTTGAGGTTTGCATATTGGCATGCATAATCTTCTTCCATCAGCTTCTTGATAGCTTAGTATTTCACCTTGTTTATGGGAGAATTATAGTCTGATATTGGTGTCTGCCAAGAAAGGTCTTCCAAGTACTGTATGGACAGATCCTTTTGCAATGAAGAAGTGAATTAGAGTTTCTTAACCTGAAGCCAAAATGATTGGAGTAAATTCTGAAAGTGCAACCAATGAAGTAGTATGGCCTCCAATTCCCCTCAGGTTCATGTTAAGATTTCTTATTGTGAGTGAGGCTTTGATTGCTATTTCTTCTGGTATGATGTTGAGTTCTGCCCCAGTGTCTACTAATGCTCTGATAGGATATTCTTCCTTTCCAATAAAGATTTCCATAAATCCCAAAGGACAGGCATAATGAATCTTGGGATTGGGTATTTCTTTGAATCCAAATGATAATAATCTTTCTTGAAGATCCATTGAGTTGAGTGACTTAATCTTTTCTTTGTCTTTTTCTGATAATTCCTGTAATTTATGGACAAAATTTGGTGACATCCTCAAAATTTCTTCAATGGTGAGGTTGATATTTTGTTGCATAATTTTCTTAATAATTTTGTCAATTTCCAATTTTGTTTCAACTTGTTGCTTTTGAGGTTTTCTGAGCTTTTTTTCTTCTTTTGGAATTTACTCATCTTCATTCTTATTGGCAATATTCCCAATTTCCTCCTCATGCTGGTCTGGTTTTGGAATATTTGAATTTTGGAATTTAGTGGGAATTATTACTCTTTCTTCTTCCTTTTCTTCTTCAATGTAAGATCCTGGAATTTCTGCCTTTTTCTTTGGCTCTTGATTTTGGGCTTGTCTTTCCATCCTTTGTTTTGTCTGTCTTAATCCAATATGTGATTCAAAGGGGTCATTGGCTGAGGAAATGGTAGGTGGTTTCCAATTCGACCATTCTTCAACATGAGCAATTGAGGTTGTTTTATCATCTGATTTCTTTTCAGTGGGCTTAACCTCTTCTTCTTGTTTTGGTTTGACAGTAGGTTTTTCCATAAATTTCTTGTTGAGCTCTGATTGTTCTTTTGCAAAAGCTCTGACTATGTTATTTGGCACTTTCATTTCCTTCCATAGGTACTCTCTGATAGTTGGGGAAGAGGTAAGATGCTCCTTGGGTTCTGACAATTCTTCTGTCCAGATCTTCAGCAAGGTGAGTGCATCTAGTTGCTGTATGACCTTCTTCCTTGCAGTAAGCACATTTCATTGGTGGTCTTGGAGCCATTTGAGCTGGTATGTATGGTTGGTAACTGGATGAAAATGGTGGTAAAGGATTTCTTGGCCTATATGGCTGATTTTTTTGAGGTAACCTTTGCTCTTGAGTATTGTTCCAGTTCCTTCTTGGTGGATTAACTGCTTCTGAAAGTGTTTTGAGTTGATTTAAAACTTCTTTAACTGATTCTTTTCCCTCATTTCTTGGTTGAGGTTCTGGTTGTGGAGGATTTTTCATCTTTTGGGTGAGTTCTTTTACTTGTTTTAAAACTTCATCCCAGCTTTCATCCTCAAATCTTGTTTTCTTTTCTGGAGGTTTTGGTTTAGAAAATTCCTTTTGTTGAATAAGTACCTTGGCCTCCAAGTCTTGTTCAATGTATAATTTCAAAATATCCAATCTTGGAATGATGTAACCTCCATCCAAGGCTTGAACCATAGCTCTGTCTTTAATCATTTCTTTGTAAATTGATTCTTGAACAGTAGTGGAAAGGCTGGCCAATATTTCCTGGTTATGATTGATATCACCTTGGATATATTGGTATCTTTTGAGGTAAGTGATGATTGCTTCATATTCCCCAATGAATTTTCTGTATTGAGTCATGTTTCTTATTCCACCTTCTTGTTGAGTTTTTGTGAATAATTCAGTGATTGAGGATAATCTGTATCTTCTTTCAGGTGAGACTGTTCCATATCTTCTTTTCATATCCACTTTTAATTGATCCCAATCAGCTGTTTCATATCCTGGCATTCCTTCAATATGATAACTGATTTCTTCATCTTTTGTCCAAAATGCTATTTGTCTTGCAATGTCCCTTCCACTTGCTCCTTCAATTTCTGCAATATTTTCAACTTTCTTGATGAATCTTTCAACATCCTTCCCATCAAACCACAAGCTATAGTCCTTAGCTCTGATTTTCACTATTGGAGTAGTGTTTCTTGGAATTTCTTGATGTAATGGAGTTGGCATTTGGGAAGAAATGTTGACTCTTCTTGGTAAGGTACTTGGTCTTTGTTCTGAATAAGGTGTTGATGTGGCCATGGGTCTAGGATAAGGTGAAGGTGATCCATGCTGCCTGAATGATCTTGGAAGGGTGGTCTGTTCCTCAAGTGGACTATTTTGTGGAGTATAACTTGATGATTTATTTTTTCCTTCTTTTTTGATTAGTGCTAGTAATTCTGCTTGCATTTCTAGCATCTTCTGCTGAAGTCTCTGTGTTGAAGACATTTCTTCCTGTCCTTCAACAGTCTCTTCATTGAGGTTTTCTTCCTGTATTTCTTCAATACTGGAAGGTAATTTTGATGATGAAGGTTTATCCATTTTTGGTTGATTTATTTCTTCCTTTGATTCTGGTATTGAGTTATTGATTTTATTTCTTTCAAGGAGATCAAGGAAAAATTTCTCCACAACCTTCAAGTCCCTTTTATTGGTTCTTGGTGTTGCAATAGGAAAATTAGAATATTTTTCTGATTCCTCTCCTAATTCTGTTTCTTGCTTGGGTGGATAATAGTAATGGTCAGAGTGAGTTGATGATTCAGATTCTTGAGATGATGGTTTTGGCTGATTTTGATTATTTGACTCCAGTTTTTGTTATAAGAAAGGTTTTCTGGAGTATTTAAGAATTTTTTAATTGATTGTAATTTAATTGATTTTTTTATTGAAGTTGAGGTTATGCGCCACTGTTGGGACACCAGATATGGGAACTCCTCTTGTGTGGGATTAAAATGAGGCAGTACCTGGAGGGGGAAATCACAGGTAACTATTTTTGAATTGCTAATAACTCCTGTAACCAAGGGTGGCAAGGGTGTATTGCCTTCCCCTCCTGAAATACTGAACAAAATCTTCCTTGGAGCTCACAAACCAAAATAAAATTATTAAGTGGCTTTGCAACTGCAGAAGACAAAATTCAGCAGCCTCAGATCAGACCTATTCAATAAATAATATGAAAAATAATGTCAGTTATTTTGGTTAAATTTTAGATTCTAATGAAATACTTGTCTGTATAATTTATTTATTTTTTAGTGAAATTGGGGTGAGTTGTTTCTTCTTGGTGATAAAACTTTGGTAAGATGAGTTATTTAAGTCTTTTGAGAAAAATTTGATGGGTGTAAATAAAGGTAATTTTGCTAAGGTATAGTTATAATAGAGTAAAATAATTTTTTTTAAAGGTTTGTTATTATTTTTTTTTAAGAGGGGTTAATAATAAGATAAAATTGTATTTGTTAAATTTAAGAGGTAAGGTTCTTTGATATTGGATTTTTAAAGGGGTAAGCTAATTTGAAATCTTGATAAATGGTGTTGATTTTACTGGATCAAATATTTTAATAGAGTAGTAACCCTAATTTTGGGTACTGGATAATTTTTATTTTTTTGATAATACGACTCCACTGAGCTTAGCTACTGGGCAATCTTTAACACTATAATTCCACTGAGCTTAGCTACTGGGCAAGTAAAATTCACTATAATTTTCTGGACTACCTCCCAGGTGAGGGATGATTTATTCCTGTGCTTGTAATGTTCAGAGGATATATTGTGCATGGGGGGGATTTTGAACTTTGGGGGAGAGAGCCCCTCTATTTATACTTTTTGGGAGCCCAGAGGGCCCTCCATGGGAGCTGTCTTTTTCCACTTTAATTCCTCTTGATTTCATCATGTGACTCCATTTTTGGTGAGGACCTTTCTTGCATTGGTCAGGTGATTTAAGGTTTGGTGATAATTTTCTCTCTGCACAGCCTCCATTTATCACATGATTGCCTTTTGGTGAACTAATTATGATGTGATATTCTTGAATTTTCCTTGCATACATGAGGTGATTCAATTTTGGCTGGGGATTTTTGTTCTGCACAGCCTCTTTCTTGTCACATGATATTCTGTTGGTGGAGTCAGTATCACATGATTACCTTGTAATTCCTTTGCATATGTCCTATTTTAGTTTTGGTAGAAGTGGCTGTGTAATTTATGCAGGTGTCATGGTTGTTTTTCTTCTTTTTGAACTTTAAAATGAGGTCAGGTGATAATTTCTTTCACTGATGAATTTACTGTGATGTATGAGATGATGTGATTTTTGAGTTTGACACATGCTGTGCATAGTCATATGGTTGAGATTTAATTAGAATTGTGTACTGCATGCAGCCTCTTGTAACTAGCTTTGGTTTGCATGAGGTGATGAGTGGTGTAAATAATTATGTTTTGAGGTTTTAAGTGGGGCTACTGTGGATATAAGATAAGGTACTCCTGGGGCTGTGTTGTGAATGAATTGCAGGAATTCCATGGAGTGGAGCTTTGCATCATGTGACTTTGAATGCAAGTTGGCTGTCTAACTAATGCATGTGTCATTTTCTTCCTGCATGAGTCCTGTGGCTGTAAGGGGGTGTAAAGCTGGGTGGGGTGTGTAATTTAAAGGGTGGTACCTCATTTGTTGTAACTAGTGTACTATATGTAACTTGATTTTTTACATATGCATAATGAAATTGAATAATTTATTTAAACACATACACTGCCCTTTGGTGCCTGTGCCATGGTTTTATGAGTTAAATCCAGCTTCTTGCTGTAAAATTGACCTTTTGGTGTAAAATTTGAGTGTAAGTCTGCCTGTAGGCTGTATTTACTGCTGTTATGGGGTACTATGAGCTTGAGCCTGGTGAAAAAAAATGGTATGGAATACCACACCAGTTGATACTTTGAATAAATATTTGGTTCATATTTATCCAACTTCTTCGAGATTTAAGTGATTGCTTGACAAAGTAAGGAATCATGCGAATGAGAGCATTACTGATGCCTTTGAATGTTCTAAAAAAAAGTGGGATAAAATTCATAAGACCCCACAGTTCAAAGTAGGGGACTTAGCACTAGTTTCAACCTTGAGCTCCAAAAATATTAAAGGCCCAAAGAAACTGTGAGATTCCTTTGCAAGACCATTTATTATTATATACCTTCATGAGACAAATGAATTACAAGTAGAACTGTCGGGAGAATTGGGAAATAAACATCCATATTTCCCTTTCAGTCTACTAAAGAATTACACTTCAAGTGATAAGGAATTATTTTATCTTACAAATAGAAAACCCTAAGAATTACAAAAAATTGATCAAAGTTAAGAGAAAGGTGTGCTAACTTTCAGGCTGAGTTTACGATGAAGTTGTATAATGGTATTTACAAACTTTACCTATGACTGTGAGACGGTGAAAATGATATAAAACGTTTTTGATAATGATACTAGATGGTTTAGAATAGGATATTATGGGCTTTAATATAATAATATAGTGGTGGTGAGTGCTGCTGAAAGCCCAGGGTGCAGTATTACCAGTTGGGTTACTATAAGAAGAACTACAATACTTAATTTTAAAGTATAAACTGGTTTTTTCTTGATTATATCTGTTTTTGACAGCTGTACTACATAGCAATTCAAGAGCAGGATGAGGAAACCTTTTATGGCTGTGAAAAGGCCCCTTTTCATCCTAAGATGGGGTGAAAAGGCTTCCAGAACTTTCCACATAGAGGAAGTAAAGATTTTTCACTCCCAAGTACTGGGTTGTTGTTTTCACAAAGCCTGTATAGCCTGTATTAGGCTCAGATGTGGTTTTGAAACCACATCTAGGCAGTTTTCACCAATACAGGGTGAAAGTTTTCATCTGGGGACCACATAGCCTGATTCTGACATGTATGACACATAGAATTCTGTACAGTATCTGTATGGGACCCCAGTATTGAATGGGCTATGAGGTATTGAACTATAAACATGCATCTTCATCTTTTTGATACCTAATAATCATGGTTATGGGATAATATCCCACAGTAAGACTGTATTGGTCTAATTGTGGGATTTTGAGCTCAAAACTGCCATACCTTTGTCAGGTTTTGAGATATCAAGGTCAGAGCTAGTTCATTGAGTAGCCCTGGATGGGCTCTACACAATGGTACCTCATTTGGTATGGTTATCATTGAATAAGGCAAAGTTATGCCATGTACAAGTTTTTGTATACACATTTATGATTTGTCCAAAAACTGTATGGAGCTTGTTTGATCCATATCTTCTGCTCTAGATGAGATCTGGGGAAATGGATGGTACCATAAAGTAGCCTTGATAGTTCTCTCTTTAAAAAGACCCCACTTTAGGTATCTCACAATAAAATTGTAGAAGTTAGATGGGGTTAATATTTTAATCACCCTTATTTGACCTTATTTTGGTCACAACTTCTGTAATTCTGGTGCTAGCTCAGTTTGACTAGTACCATTGGATATTCCTTAGTTAGAGTTCTATTTTGAATATCCATTTAGTGGGGTTAAGCCTCTTACTCTGTATTTTAGATGAGAGGTGAAAATTAAGCTTTATGCTCAGCAACAACTTTGAGCAGGAATAACTTTGTTATTCTTTGTCCTATGATGATGGGACTTCCATATTTGGAAAGAGGTGAGTTTCCTCTTTTTGTTTGATACCTTTGAGCTGATTTGGCTCAGCTACATGTTTTGGTGGTATCTTGGCTATACCATTGATTTATGGTATTTGGCTGTAATGCTTGTGCTCTGGGTTTGAGTTATGGGCTGACATACCCTCCCTCTAAAAAGGCTCATCACTGATGAGAGTGTTCAGGCCTCCTAGAGGCCCGAGTCTCCTTAAGTGAAGGTTCCCATCTGGTATAGCATTGTGGGAACTCCTGTTGTGTGGGATTAAAATGAGGTAGTACCGGGAGGGGGAAATCACAGGTAACTAGTTTTGAACTTATAATAACTCCTGTAACCAAGGGTGGCAAGGGTGTATTGCCGTCCCTTACTAAAATACTGAACAAGATCTTCCTTGGGGCTCACAAACCAAAATAAAATTAGTAAGTGGCTTTACAACTGCATAAGACAAAATTCAGCGGTCTCAGGTCAGACCTATTCAATATATAATATTAAAAATGATGTTAGTGATTTTGGGTTATATTTTGAGATGTTAATGAAATACTTGTCTGTATAATTTTTATTTTTTAAGGAAATTGGGCTTACTGGTTTCTTCTTGGTGATAAAACTTTGTTGAGATGAGTTATTTAAAGTGTTTGAAAGATTTTAGGAGTCTTGATAAAGGTAATTTTGTTAAGGTATAGTTATAATTGAGTAAATTGATTCTTTAAAGGTTTATTATTTCTTTAAGAGTGTTTAATAACAAAATAAAACTGTATTTGTTAAATTCAAGAGGTAAGATTCTTTGATATTGGATTTTTGAAGGGGGTAAGTCATTTTCAAGTCTTGATAAATGAGGTTAATTTTACTGGAAAAAATACTTTAATAGAGTAGTAACCCTAATCTTGGGTACTGGATATTTTTTATTTTTATTTTAATAATAATAAGATTCCACTGAGCTTAGCTACTGGGTAATCTTCAACACTATACTTCCACTGAGCTTAGCTACTGGGTAATCTTCAACACTATACTTCCACTGAGCTTAGCTACTGGGAAAGTAAATTTACTATGATATACTGGACTACCTCCCAGGTGAGGGATGAATTATTCCTATTCTTGCAATGTTCAGGGGATATAATGTGCATGGGGGGGATTTTTGAAATTTGGGGGGAGAGAGCCACTCTATTTATACCCTTTGGGAGGCCAGGGGTCCCTCCATGGATTCTGTCTTTTTCCTCTTTAATTCCTCTTTATTTCATCATGTGACTCAATTTTTGGTGAGGACCTTTCTTGCATGGGTCAGGTGAATTAAGGTTTGGTGATACTTTTTTCTCTGCACAGCCTTCATTCATCACATGATTGTTTTGTTGGTGAACTAATTATGGTGTGATATTCTTGGGTTTTACTTGCACGCATGAGGTGATTTAATTTTTGATGAGGATTTTTCTTGTGCACAGCCTCTTTTCTGTCACATGATATGCTGTTGGTGGGTGCAGTATCACATGATGACCTTTTATTTTCTCTGCATATGTCATACTTTAGGCTTGGTAGAAGGGGCTGTGTAATTTCTGCAGGTGTCATGGTTGTCTTTCTTCTTTTTGAGCTTTAAAATGAGGTCAGCTGATAATTTCTTGCACTGATGAATTTAATGTGGTGTATGAGATGATGTGATTTTTGAGTTTTACACATGCTGTGAATATTCATGTGGTTGAGATTTAATTAGAAGTGTGTGATGCATGCAGCCTGTTGTAACTAACTTTGGTGTTGCATGAGGTGATGAGTGGTATAAATAATTCTGATCCTGTTTTCAGGTTTCAAGTGGGGTTACTGTGGATGTAACATAAGGTACTCCTGGGGCTTTGTTGTAAATTACTTGCAGGAATTCCATGGGGTTTAGCTTTGCATCATGTGACTTTCTATATTTAATGAAAGGTGGCTGTGTAGCTAATGCATGTGCAATTTTCATGCTGTGTGAGTCCTGTGGCTATAAGGGGGTGTAAAGCTGGCTGGGGTGTGTAATTTCAAAGGGTGGTACCTTATTTTTTGTAACTAGTTTACTATATGTAACTTGATTTTTACATATGCATAATGAAATTGAATAATTTATTTAAACACATACACTGCCATTTGGTGCCTGTTCCATGATTTTATGAGTTAAATACAGCTTCTTTCTGTAAAATTGAGCTTTTGGTGTAAAATTTGAGTGTAAGTATGCCTGTAGGCTGGATTTACTGCTGTTATGGGGTACTATGAGCTTGAGCCTGGTGAAAAAAATGGTATGGAATACCATATCCCCCTCTCCATTTAATGGTGTCCCCAGCATTCCAGGTGAGAGCTCCCTATTCTTCATCTGATTCTGTGTTCTCCTCGAATACCTTTTCCTCATTTATTGATCCATCTTCTTCACTCTGTTCTTCTTATGTGTCTTCTTTTGTATATATTTTTCCTCTTGGTTAAAGCCTCTTGACTTGAGATGCTGCAAATCTTCTTGCCAATTCCGTTCCATCAAGCTCCTCAAGTTCATATGGTCCATTGTTTATTTGTCTAATTACTCTGTAGGGTCCATTCCATTTGTTTTTGAAAATCAGTCCCCAATTAGTTTCTATTGCTTTGTTGTAAACCAGGACCAAATCTCCTGGATTAAGTGGTGATCTTTGTTGGTGAGCCATTCTTCTATCCCAATATTTCATTGAGTCCTCCCTTAATTTTTTGAGTTTTTCTGCTGCTTTCCTTCTAATTTTTTAGCTTGGGCTTCCAATAATTTCTCAGTTGTGGATATTTTGTGCCATTATACTGCTAAAAAGGTTTTAGTTTTAATGTCAATTTGTAATACTGGTAGTTGTCCAAATTGGAGTTCAAATGGTGGGAAACCAGTTTCTATTTTAGTGGAAATTCTGTCAGCCAATGTTACTAGTGGTAGATATTCTTTCCATTTTCCCCACACATTTTGACTAGTGCATCTTTGAGCTGTTTATGGCCCTTTTCAACCATTCCTTGGGACTCCGGGTAATAGGGTGTGGTGACTCTGATCCTTTATCCTGCTTTCTTTACTGCATCTTGTAATTCATTTCCAAACTCTGGGGCCCCATCAACAGTTCTTTTGGTGAGCCATACCTGCATTGAAACTGCTTTTGCTGTTAATTTGACTAGTCCAACTGTTTCTGGCCATCCTGAGAAATCACCTCTGGCCACAACCATATACTTCCATCTTCCAGATTTGATATGGACTGCACCCATACTGACCCCCTCAAAGGTTGTTTATGTTGCTGTAGATTTTCCTTGTTCCCTTTGTAACTTTTGACTTCTCTTTTGGAAGCCCAGGCAAGATTGAGCTCATTTATTGACTGATTTCTTCATTCCTTCCCACCAAAATCTTCTCTTAATTCTTCTGTAAGCTTCATTTTCCCCTCTGTGGCCCATGTCTTCATGAAGTTACTTTAAAATTTATCTTTGAACTTCTTGACTTTATATCACCAATTGAGGGTTTGGGTTATTTCTTCTTTTGAGCTGGCCATCTTCCGAGAAAAAGTTGGATGACCTTCTTTTTATGCTTCTAAATTCCTCATTTTTACTTGATTGTGGTTTTTTCATTGTACTTAAGTATTCTTGCATTCTTCCAAAATACTTCTTGGTTGGTTGGTACTTGCATTCCTGAGAAATGGAGTGAATTTACATTCTTAGCCCCAAATCCAGGATTTGGCTTGATCCAATCTTCTTCTTCATCAAATTCTTGTGCATATTCATCTTCTTCTTCTGAGTTTTTTGGTCTTCTGGATAGCTCATCTGGCATAGTGAAAGTTTTCCCTGGTTTGTGTACCAAATCAAAGGAGAGTAGCTGAATGAAAGCCACCCATCTTGTCATGGGGGCATTGGGTAAGCAAGGGGTGTTGATAATCTCAATTAAGGCCTTGGAATCGACCTGTAATTCAATTTTTTTTCCCAAAAGTATTATCTGAAGCTTCTTAAGAACTCTTGCAACTCCACAGAGTTCCAATTTGGGTTTTGAGTATTTTGATTCTAATTTTGAAAAAGTTATTGATTCATACAATACTGGTCTGTCTTGTCCTTCTTTATCTTCTTGAGTGAGTACTGCTGCTGCAGGAATGTATCTTGAATCTACTGCTAGCTTAATTTTTCCTGCTCCTTTGTCATAATCCGATTTCTTGGGGGTTATTTCTTCTCCAACTATTCCTCTGAATTTATTGAAATCTTCTTCACATTTTGGATCCCAGTCCCAGTCAACATATTCTCTGGTCAGCCTTCTGAGTGGTGATGCAACTTGTGAGAAGTTTTCAATGAAAATCCTTACATAGGCACAAAGTCCAAAAAATCCCCTTATTTCCTTCTTGTTCAGAGGTGTTGGCCAATTGTGAATTTTGTTAATATTTTGTTTTGAAAATGTTATTCCTTTAAATGATACAACATGCCCTACTTTGTCCAAAGCTGGAACACAGCATGCAAACTTTGATCCTGAGATAGTAAGTCCTGCTTCTTCAATCCTGAATAAAACTCTTTCTAAGGTTATGGCATATTCCCATATAAATCTTCTGATTGATGGGCTTTCTGGTAGTGTTTCTTGGTTGTAAAGTGATCTTGGCCCTTTTATTCCTCCATCATCAATAGAAATTCCTACACTTTCTGTCATTTATTCTTGGAGTATCCAGGTCATTTGGGCTTGGTGTACTGCTACTGAGTCAGTGGCTCCTTGGGGTAGTTTTGTGAGTTGCATCCTTCCAAGGGGTGTTTCAAAAGTGGTGAGGGGTCTTGTAGTCACATATAATTCTCTTTCATCATATCCACCCATGATGTCTCCCAGTCCATAGCATGCTCTTCTGCAAATGCATCTCCAAATTCTTCAATGTGAAATGCTAAGCCAGCATCCTTGATGGTGACTTTGTTGGGTTCTTGAAGGTTATGGACAATTCTGAGTTTCCTATTTGATTTGGCCACAAAAAAGATTGGCCTTGTGTAGCTTAAGGTGGATTGCTCATAGAGTCTAGTCCTGATTCTTTCTCTGATTAATTCAGTAAACTGAGGTAAACTTTATTTGCCGATGGGAATTGGTTTCTTCTGCCAAGGTTCATGAGGTATTACTGGTATCTAGTAGGGTTTTCCATATGAGTGTTTGAGTAATCCTCTTTCTTCTTCACAGAAAGCTATTTCTTTTTCCCTTAAGGTAATAAATTTTTGAGGAAATTTATCTCTTCATTTGATAACCATCCTGGTGGGCCAAAATTAACTGCTTGCAGTCTTTCATGGGTGACCTTGAAGGTTTCTTGAAATATAGGTGGGTTTGGTGATAAGGGTGTTTCATAAGGATCTCTTCACAAAGGTGGTCTTTCCAAAGGCGGGTTAAGGTCTTGAGGCATTTGCTCATTGACTGGTCTCACCTTCTTCAGGAATGCTTTATATTTTGCTGCTAAAATTTGGTGACCCATCTTCAATTAGTTTTTTTAATAATGATTCCTAAGAATTTTCTAGTTTCCTGAAATTTTGAGGTCTTCACAATTCTTCTTTCTTCTTTCTTCCATAAAAAATGTAGTTTAAGGTCATACAGGACCTACAACTAGGTGTGTAACCCCTGTATATTAGGTACACAAGTCCTTCAGTTCAAGTCATGCAAGGACCTCCTGGCCTAATCCAAGGGCTTAGCTTTTTTCTTGAGCTCCTTTGGGCTTGATTTTGGATTCCACTTGACTCTTGTTTTGTTCTTCAATATTCATGATTCCCACTTGATGCAAGATTATTTTGGTTGTTTTATTTCTTTATAAGGAACTTTATTGTATTAATTGATTGCTTGGGAATCTACTTTGTTCATTTTGGCCAATTTGATAATTCTAAACACCTGAGAAACCCCTTGTTCCTGTTAAACAAAGGGTGCAGTTTATTGTCATTCTGAGGACAGAAATGGTCCTTCAGCACTTCTCCTGACTAGGACAATCCCCTCCAGCTTCTTGGCTGTTTTTTTATATAATTTTCCCTTCCCAAGTCTAAAGGGGGAGCAGGTTAGTGTCATGATGAGGACCTCTTGAGTCTTCAAGCTTATTTAAAATCTCAATGGAAATTTGAGTTGAGTGTTTACATAATCTTGTTGGTCCATCCTGTTGAGTGAGTCCTGAGTTCATAATTAATCCAGTAAGGAATCCTTCAGTCCATAAATCCTGACCACTTATTCTTGAATTCCAAATGAGTCTCAATCCAGAATCAAAGAAGTGTCCAAGGTCTTGTGTTTTCCAAAGGTCAATCCATAAGTAACTCCTGCTTTTCTTCATAAATAATCTTCTTCATTTTCAGTGTTATGAATAATTGTCCTATGATAAGTTATTTCCCAATTCTCTTGCTATTTTCTCAAACCAATTTATGTTCTTTTGTTCTTTTGTATTCCTGAATTATACTTGTTATAAAGAAATGAAAAATTCAAAAAACTATAATAATGAGATGATTTATAATTGATTTTTGATATTGATTGATTGATTTTCTTTTTTAATAATTCTTGTTTGGATGAGGGCCCCCCTCTCCATTTAAAAATCTTGAGTTGGTTTTCAAATTTTGAAGAGGATATATCCTCATTCCCCCAAAACTTCCACTATAAGGGATAGTGTAAGAAATGAGTTTACCCACCCCTTATTTTTTATAGTGATTTTGATATGAATAAATGATGATACATAGAGTTTGCATAATTTCATTTTCATGATGATTCAACAATATTTTTTCCTTTTTTTATTTTTATTTTTTTACTGTAAGTATAAAATAACAATTAACTGAGATATCTGAGTAAAAATCACAATTCAAATGAAATGAACCTGAATCACAATTAAGATCATGGAACTGTTTTGTTGAAGGTGGTAATTTGTGCCAATCAGTAAAAATTGGTGCTCTTGAGAGTATTTATAATTAATATTACATAATTGAATGATTATAATTTGAGTCCTTTAATCATATAATGACCCTTATGATTCCACAACTCTTCCTTTTGGAATAATCATTGTGACTCAGACTTTATTTCAAGTCCATCCCCTTTATGGTTCAGGTTTTCTGTTACCCATAAATGCATTTGAGTTGTTAAAAAAAAATAAACAGTGAAAAATAAAACGTTTTTCAATAAAAAACTCTTGTTTGCTTTTTGGGGGTCTTTTTAAATTCCATTTGGAATAAATAGCACATTGAAGTGTTATTAATATGTAAATTCCCCAAATTATGTCATCAATGTATGAGTTTTTAATATAAATACCTCCTTAAGAGTTCAATTAATGCCTTCATGGCACAAATACTTGTTATTTTCAAACAAGTTCCAATCACTTTCTTGTAACTTGAGAAATATTTCAAAAAAAAAAGATCATTTTTGAAGAAAATTACTTGATGTAGAGTTTTTTTTAATTATTATTATTTTTGAGTTAAAAAATCAAGCCAATTTAATGGCTCTTGATGTAATAGTAGGAAAAGTATAATAAAGATAATGAATAAATAGAATATTCTTGAGATCATGAATGGGATATGCCCCTAATTTTTAGCAAAAAACAATTGAATTTGAAGTAAAAAAAATTAAAAAAATATGTTCAAAACGTTTAAGTCACTAAATCTCTCTAATTCTTGTTTATAAAGAAATAAAATTAGAAAAATAAGATATAAAACCTTAGGTATTTTATATTCTTGCCTAGGACTTTTCCTGTTCTTATAGCCCGTGTTGAATCTTTTTGAATACTTTAAATAGGCAGTTTATGGTCTTTCCAGGGCCCATATCTTGATTTTTTTGTATGTTTTTGTCCTTTTTGAGAATTCTTAGTGGGAATTTTATGGTCTTTCCAAGGACCATTGTTTACCTTTTTTAATTTTATATTATTTGTTGATACTTTGGGTGATTTATTGTTGATATTTGAAAGTATTTCTTGATATTTGAAGGGGCAGTTTATGGTCTTGCCAAGGACCATATCTTGTATCCAGGCACTTCTGTTTGAGACTTTTGGTTTTCATGAAATTTTCTTTATCTTCAAAGACAAGTTGTAAATTGAACTCAACAGTTTATAGTCTTACTGAGGACTTTTTTTACTTCAAAAGCACTTTTAAGCCTATAAAATAAGAGAAATATTTTCATGATGAACACCTGTGGCATTCAAAATCAAATATGTCAGTATAATATGTTATAAGACATAAGAAACAAGCATAAAGATAGAAACAGCAGTTTAAAGCCTTGCTTAGGGCTTTTTATCTTGTTTCCTTCCATGATTTCATTTAACTAAAGAAAATACTGAGAGTTCAGAAAAATAAATAATCAGTAATTTAATAAATAAACATAAAAAATGAAATTAAGAAGTTTAATGCCTTTCTCAGGGCATTTATTGTTATTTATAGCCCTTTAGCACATCAAAATAAAATATGTCAGCATCATGTAATATTAAGGAGAAAATTCAAGAAAATTCCAGCAGTTTAATGTCTTGCTGAGGACATATTATTGTCATTTATTTAAGCTTCCTTAATTCATTAAATATATATATATATACTACTTTTGTTTTGTTTCTTTTGATTTTTTTGAAATATACCTGTATCAAAAATAAAAAAATAATGTTAGCATTGATAAAGGAAACAATAATCAAATAATAAATAAAACCAAGCAGTTTTAAGCCATGCTGAGGGCTTCTTTTGGTATTTATTTGAAAACACGTCTCCAAATCTTAAGTTATAGTCTGTTTTGTATATTTGAATCCCTGCATAATAATATCAGTAAACTCAATGATTTATAATTATAAATGAAATTGAGAAGTTTAATGCCTTGCTCGGGGAATGTATTGTTATTTGCAGCCCTGTAGCACATCAAAATTGAAATAGGTCAGCTTTACTTAATATTAAGGAGAAAATGCAAAAGGTCCAGCAGTTTAATGTCTTGCTGAGAACATTTACTATTTTTTTCCTGTAATTTTTTTTAATCTTGTTGTTTTTCTTTCTAAGACCTGTATCAATTAAAACTTTCAAACAACATCAATCACAAGAGAGAAAATCATTAAAAATTGAAAATAAACACAAATAGAAGAAACCATCAGTTTAGAGCCTTGATGAGGACTTATTACTGTTTTGTATTCCCTGTAGCATAAAAGAATTAATAACTAAATTCAGTAAAATAAACAACCAACCCCAGCAGTTTAAAGCCATGCTGAGGGCTTTTTTCTTATTTCTGACCCTCATTATGTTATATATATATATATATTTATTTATTTTGTTTTGTGATATATTTATATATTGATTCATAAAAAAAAACCAGCATTTTAAAGCCATGCTGAGGGCTTTTTTGTTTATTTATTTTAAAGCTATTAAGGTCTTTCTCCTTGAATTTATGCCCTAAAAATTCAAATATAAAAAAACCAAATTAGCAGTTTATTGTCTTTCTCAGGGCATGTATTGTTATTTGCAGCCAGTTTAATGTCTTTCTGAGGAAATTATTTTTGTTTTATTTCAACTCCCTTAATTCATGACATATATATATATATATATACTTTTTTTTGTTTCTTTTGTTTCTCATTAAGATATAGCTGTATCAAAAATAAAAGGGTAATGTTAGCATTGATGGAGGAAATAATAATCAAATAATAAATAAAATCAAGCAGTTTTAAGCCATGCTGAGGGCTTCTTTTTTATTTTTATTTTTTGGTATTTTAATTTATTTATTATTATTATTTTCCTTGTTTTTTTATCATTAGATGGTAAGGTAGTCAGCTTTAAAGGCTGATCTAGAGGTTGTCAAAACCCTTCAGGGGTGCTTCAGGTAGGCTGTTTCCATATCTAATTACCTTGAACAGCACTTTATTGTGCTTTTAAAACACCTAGGGTGGTTAGTTCTTTTCTACTCAGAATTTCTGAAAGATGCCTCAGCGCAGTATATTTTTTTAATTAAGGGGAAGACTCAGCCCTGTAAATCTCATCAGAAAACCTTTTAGTGGGCTGTGGTAGTCTTGATGAGTGTTATTTACGCCCAATTGAAGCTTTAAAGCACTTTGGGTGACTATTTCCTACTTGCAGAGACAGCTAGATGGGCTCTACTACCCACCCCCTACCTTGTGCAGAATAGAATCAGGTGAGCTTTATTCTGTTTCTCATATCCCTGAAATTACCTTATTTTCCTTTAAACCACTTCATGTGGCTTTTTCTTTGATATGTGGTTGTTTTAAACCCCTTACTTTACTAAACAATTGAGTCGCTTGGGCTGTATGGTGCCAGAAAGTGATTTGTGTTGAGGTTTTATGATGCAAGTGTAGAAAACTAAGCAGTACACTTCCAAATCTCCCAAAGACACAATGAATGTCATAGAAGAAATAGTGCAGTCAATGCCACAATGATCAACATGAAGATCATGCGTAGATCCTGCGCATGATTCACAAAACAGACCACCAACAGAAACCTCCCTGAATACTTAAACTCAACTTCTCAAACAATCCCAAACTCTTTGGACATCCTCATTTTTTATCTTATCCCTTTTTCTTTTCTCTTTTTTTCTTTATTACGTTCTTTCTTTCATTTTCTATTCTCTCTTTTTAACAAACCTTGTAATTGATTCAGGTAGAGTAGATTCATCTCTTTCATACAGCTTCCTCCAAGACTAACTCAATGATATGTCATCACAATAAGTACTTGTTGATCTTGTAGCCTATAAACTTAGAAATAAGCCTAAAAATCTGTGTAAACACTTGTAGTCCACTGTTTAGGTACTTATCACTCATCATTCACTCTTGTACCATGTTTACATTCATTAACACAATTATAAAACTTAGTTTCATCATCTAACAGATTCACAGTCTCGACTCTCTAAAAGCAAACTCACGGTGGATACAAGATTTATCATGGCTGAACACAATGCCAATCGAGACATCTCTTTGGTTCCAATTCTGACTGGAACTAACTTCAACAAATGGTACGGTTGCATTACGATACTTTTGTGAACAAAAGATCTCCTCGACATTTGTGAAAAAACAATCAATTCAGAAGCTTCCCCTACCATTACAAACAAATGGAAAAAGTGAAGCTATGAGACTTTCAACATTATGACTTCTCAAATAAGCAATCAAGTCTTTCTCGAGTGCGTTAATCAAGACACAATAAAAAACTCTAATTTACTCTGGACCAAGATCAATGAGCAATATGCTTCTAAAAGAGCAATCAATAGAGGTCGAGTATGGATGGACTGGTTAAAATCAACCTACAGTGGAGATCTCCAAGAATACATCAACAATAGTCATAGAGTCATGTTGGACCTTGAATCCATAAATATCATTGTGCCAGCTGAACTTCTTTCTTTCACCATCCTAGGGAGACTAAGTAGTGATCCCAAGCTGTATCAATACATTGAAGTGCTCACTCTCAATGACTACCTGGCTGAAAAACCAGATCTTATTCTTTCTAAACTACAAGATTTCTACAATAACTCACGACTCAAGGAAACAAATCTCCCTGACACTGCATCCACTCATCCCTCTGAATCATCTGGAACATACAAGATAACATATTATTGTGCCAAAGGAAAACACAATCCAAATTGTACTAACCACACCAAGGAAGAATGTTTTGCTGAAAATCCACACCTCTAACTGCCTCGTCAAGACAACAAAAGGAAAACTGGGCCTAATGGAAGTCCATAAGCTCACTTCGTGTCTTCTGCTCAAGCCCACATTACAGGCAATAATTTACCCTTGTTGGACCAATTTCTTATTATCGGCTTTGGTGCCACCCACCACATGTTCAACACAAAAGATATGTTTGTTTACTTCAAAGAAACACGCAATATCCAAGTCTCAACAGGAGACTCCTCAAGCTCTCTCTGGTCAAATGGCATCGGAACGGTCAACATTCTGTGTAATGGCAAATGCCTTAGTCTCAAAAACTGCTTGTATGTCCCAAAATTGAATCGCAGCTTAATCAGTCTCTTGAAGCTCTGTCAAGAAAATATGTTCATCAAACTTTCTAACAACTCTTTCTCCCTTGAGAAAAATGGAACCACTATCCTCAAGGGAACAATACTCAACAATCTCATGCAAGTCGACTATACAAGTCCAACCACTCTCTCCACATTTGTCAGCCCAGTATTTGGCATAGTTGACTTGGATATCCTGGGACTGCTCCTGTTAAATAGATGGGACTTCCTCCTCTTCACTCTTCTTGTCAAGTTTGTGAACTCAACAAAGCAATCTTGTTGCGCTTCAATGTTGAATTTGAACACGTAAGTCAGCCACTAGACTGTGTTCACATTGAGATTGTGGGACCTATTCAACCCTAATCCATATCTGGCTACCAGTATTTCTTAACCATAGTCGACCAGTTCACATCCTTCAAGACTATACGAATTCTCAAATCGAAATCTGAAACCTTTGATCAATTCATCATAGTCAAGAACTCAATGGAGAATCTCCATGATTGCAAGCTTAAGAAGCTGGTTTCTGACCTGGGTGGGGAGTTCCTTAATCATTGTTTTTCCGCTCTTGCAAACACCAAAGGTCTTACTCATTACTTCTCCCCTGCGGAGACACCTCAGCACAATGGTTTTGCAGAGAGAGCCAACCAAACAATCCTGGAGAAAACCCAATGCATGCTCAACGGTTCCAACCTACCTACATGCTACTGGGCTGAAGCGGTTCTCACCGCCACCATATTGTGTAATCTTATTCCAACTCCTTCAAGGCACAATCCCAGCCCCTATGCCTTGTGGAAGGGAGTGCCTCCAAGAATAAAGAGGCTTCACATATTTAGTTGCAGGGCAATTGTCTCAATTCCTAAATCTCATTTTGGATGGAAGCTTGGCCCCACCGGTTCTGAAGGCATACTTCCCGCATATGAAAATGATAACACTGGTTACCAAATCCTTTGCCTATCTGACAAAAAAATAGTCATCAGTCGACATGTAACCTTTGATGAGAGCTCCTTTCCTTCTCCCAGGGATTCTCCTTCCAAACCCTTAACTATTAACTGCGAAGCCTCAAGAACAGACTCAGAGTTGGTAGATGAAGCCCAACCTGAGGAAGAAGCAGTGGTAGATGAAGCCCACTCTGAAAAAACCACGGCTCCTTGTGTTAATAATTCTCCTGCCTCACTCGCTGAACAGTCCCCTGATCTGATTCCTGACCAGGCACCCTGTTGTATCAAGGTTATTGGTCCTTGGAATCCTACTTTGATCAACAGCAAAATTGATTCCAATAACATTCTGTCCTTCTCAAGACGACCAAAGACCTATCTTAAAACAAGCAAATATAGTCCTCCAACCTTCAAAAGTGCTCTGAACAGTTCACTTAAAGATGAATGGTCAAAAGCTGTCAACAAGGAATTTGACTCCATGAACAGACTCCAGGTATGGGATGTTGTTGAGCTCAAATCTGACTACAGACTTGTAGGCACTACTTGTGTCTTTAAAACCAAGCGCAATCTAGGGCGAGGCCTAACAGTATGCCACAATCTAAGCCCCTAGGGGCTGGATGACGGGGGGAGTGTTTACCGGGTGAAATCCCGCGTGGTGACGTCCTTACGCAAAGGAGACCCCTGAGGGGGCGGCAGTTGGAATCCTGTCCTTCATTTTTGGTTACAAAATTCACTTTCAAAAAACTATCCTATTGAGGGATCTCCTGGATGGTCCATAAAAAAAACAAGGTAATGTACTTGAGCGTAAGGCTTGTCTTTGCGCTCAAGGGTTTTCTCAAACATATGGCATCAACTATCACAAGACTTACTCTCCCACAGGATGACTGGACTCTCTTTGCTCTCTCATCGCAATGGCTTCCACTCATAATCTTTAATTTCATCAGATTGACGTTAGGAGCACCTTTCTTAATGCCCCTCTGTCGGAGATCATTTATCTTTCTATTCCACAGGGCATGACGACTGACAGACGGAAATTCTGCTTAAAGTTGCGCAAAGCTATCTATGGCTTAAAGCAGGCTCCACTGGCATGGTATGAGAGGCTCAAAGCTTGGTTACTAAAGACTGGGTTCCTTGCTTGCATAATGGACCCTTGTGTTTTCTTTTTCCAAAAACCCTCTGAACTCTGGCTATATATTCATGTGGATGACATCGCAATCTTCAGCTCCGACATTGAACCGTTCAAAAAGGAAATTTCCCTTGAATTTGAAATTAAGAACATCAGCATGGAAGACCTCTTGCTAGGAGTAAAAATTGGTCACTCCTCAGACCATGTCTCACTGGACCAGCAACACTTCACAGAATGACTCCTTGATCTATATGGGATGTCCGACTGCAGGCCAGTGGCGACACCTCTCCTTCCTAACAAACACCTGTATCCTGCAACCGAAGACAAAGAATTGGCTTTCAATTCCCTGGGCATCAGCTATTGCAGTTTCATTGGCAGTATCAACTACCTCAGCACAGCCACTTGCCCTGACCTCTCTTTCCCAGTTCCTCAAGCGGCCCGGCCTTCTACACTTGAAGGCTTTTCTCCACGTCCTATGCTATCTTCAAGGTACACCAAATCTGGGCCTTGTCTATTCAAGACATGGCTCATGTGGGTTGGTTGCCTACAGTGATGCCGACTGGGGAAATTGTCAGAAGACTCACTGATCCACAACTGGCTACTTAGTGGTCTTTAATGGCTGTGTGACCACTTGGGAGACAAGAAGACAGCCTTCAGTCTCCTTGTCCACCGCTGAGGCAGAGTACAAGTCTCTTTGCAACTTGGCCTCTGAACTTCTGTGGCTTCGACAATGGTGTGCTGAATGTCATATCCTCGATATGACACAACCCATCCTGGTCCATTAAGATAATCAAAGTTGCATCAACACAGCAAATGGTAATGTCAACTTAAACAACAAGCATATGAAACACGTCAACATTCAGCTTCACTTCATCAAGGAAGCAATTCAATCCTCTCAAATACAGTTGGTGTGCACACCAACCACTGACATGCTGGCCGATTTTCTCACCAAATCATTTTTCAGGCCAACCCTGTCTCATTCTCTCTCACTCCTGGGCATTCTTTGTCTGGAAGTGAGGGGGGATGTAGAAAACTAAGCAGTACACTTCCAAATCTCCCAACGCCACAACAAATGTCATAGAAGAAATAGTGCAGTCAATGCCACAATTATTGACATGAATATCATGCGCAGATCCTGCACATGATTCACAAAACAGACTCCCAACAGCAACCTCCCTGAATAATTAAACTCGACTTCTAAAACAATTCCAAACTCTTTGGACATCCTAATTTTTCCTTTCTTTTCATTTGTTATCTTATCCCCTGTTCTTTTCTTTTTGTTTCTTTATTACCTTCCTTTTTTCATTCTTTATTCTCTCGTCTTAACAAACCTTGTAATTGATTCTGGTAGAGTAGATTCATCTCTTTCATACAGCTTCCTCCAAGACTAACTCAATGATATGTCATCACAATCAGTACTTGTTGATCTTGTAGCCTCTAAACTTAGCAATAAGCCTAACAATTTGTGTAAACACTTGTAGTCCACTGTTTAGGTACTTATCACTCATCATTCACTCTTTTACCATGTTTACATTCACTAACACAATTACACCATTTAGTTTCATCATCTAACAGCAAGAGGCGTGTTTGCTCCTTCACTATAGTATAAAATCAGTAGGGTTACTTTAAAATACCCATGGTTATTGTTTTATAAGAAGAATGAGAGCTTTCAAACAGCTGAGACATCACTAGGAGGTGGTATCTTTCTCAAGCTGTTCCACCTCTTTCAAAGGTCAGATGGGGTTTGGGCTGTGGTATCAATACATTGCTGTGCCACCTATAGTTACTTTGGGTTGGTTTATTTTGTCCAAAGTTCTTGTCATCCTTTCTCAATGATGAGGTGTTCTACTGACTTTTAATTGGTCAGGGGAGGTGTTTTGACTATGTTGAGGGTAGTAGAATTGTTAGATAAGGACCCATAATTAATAAGCCATGCCAGGGAGGTATTGGCACTTCAATCGTCTTTCACTTGCTTCACAAGTGGCTGTGGCTGTACAGTAACTTCATTTGCATTGGGTGGGTGGTTTTAGTGAATGCTACTCTTTTACTGTGTCCTAGAGGTAATAGTTTGCCTCGGAAACTCTTGAAACACCTCTGTATGAGGTATTAGCCACTGCCTTACCTGCAAGAGGCCTTTGGATGTGATAATAACCACCCCAACTGGCATGGGTTGGTGTTTGAATTTTTTTCCTATGTAAATCCACCGCATATTGTTCAGCTAGTCGCATTTTGGTGTTTTATTTTCTTTGTTCTTCTACTAAGCCAAGGTAGTAGTGCTATCTAGTGCATTGTACATGGTACTTGATTGTTCTTGGTGATATATTTAAGTAAACTTGCAGTAATCTTCATTCCATCGCTTAAAAGACTGCATGCAGTCAGTTTTGTTCTTGTAAAGTGGCATTAAGATGGTGTGCTGATGTGAGCCTTAGAGGTAATTTCATATACCCAAAAGACCACAAATATAAAAAATAACATTAATATAAATAAAATAAATTTATTTACATTATTAAAATAAAAATCAAAATATAAAGATAAAATTATATTAAAAATAAATAATTAATTAAAATTTAAAAATAAAAAATACATTAAATTTTGTAACTATAAAATTACATTTATACTTGAAAAAATTAAGTAAAAATGAAATTTTAACAAAATTGTGAAAAAATAAATAAATTTGGAAAAAAGTTAAACAAAAATTATTATAACTTTTTATCCAATAAATAAATACATAAAAATTATTTCACCATTGGATTCCTCATAAAAAATCAGGTGGGGTCACCTCTGAGTGAAATTCTTGTAACTCAACTCTAAATAAGCTTAAATTAAGTTTTTAGTATTTTCAATACAAAGGTTGAAAATCCTCAAAACCTTAATTTAATTCACACCACATGTGGTGTTAACCATCAATTTTTGTGTTAAAATTGAGGTGTTGTGTTTAGTTTAGAAGTTATGAGGAATTGAAGTATTTTCAATTGAATTCAATTGAAATGTCAAAATGTGCGCATGTATTACATAAGTGAACTTTGATTTACATATGAGGTGTCAATTATTACTGTATTGTACTGTACAGTTGAATTGAAATACATATGTAAATTATAAGTATAATACATGATGAGGAATTAAAGGAAAAATAAATTGGAAAGATTAAATTTGGGGGGGGGAAAGAACTCCAGCTCTAAGGGGGAGCTAGACCCCCAAAATCCTTGCTGAAAGGCATGGGATGTCAAAATTCATGCAAACGTTTATCACTTTTGGCCTGGAATTGAGTTACAGGGTCTGTGGACTCAATTGATGATGAGGTTTTGATACCAACTGGGGTAGTTTTAGCTGTTGCCAAGAGGGTAAAACTACCCTTAAGATAAAACAATCATAGTAAAAACAGTTTTAACAGGTTTCTACGCTTCTGACACACATTCTGACGTGTTTTGAAGGCTCTAGGCCTGGTATTGCTATAGTAATGGCTGATTTAAGGGTCTAAAATGGCTAAAAATGGCTAAAAATGGCTTAAACCAGCCCTTTTTGGTCTAAACCAGGGTTCAATGATGCCATAATTGGCTTTTCTGTTGTCAGACTGTTTTTCACGACTGACAAGAGTAAAATTTACTTTTGGAGTAAGAGAATTGATGGCTATAAAAGAATGTCTTCTTTGCCCCACTTTTCTCTTCATGTTAGAATCTTTTCCTTTTATTAATTAGTTTAAACACTGTTAAACCAATCAATCAAAGATTCCAACCACCATTTTTAAATCATTTTAATCCTTTTAACCACGTGAAAAAATCATTATAATCATTGTTTGTAACTCTTATAATCATTTTTACCCCTGAACCACCCCAAAAGTGAATTAAATCATCTTTCATCACTGTAAACTTTGTCACTTTGTTTCCAAATTCACTCTGGTCACTTTTGGGCGTTTTTTCTCTTAAAAATAATATTTCATACTATTTTTAACTGAATTTTACCTTATACAAATTTTGAGGACAGGAAAAGTACTTGATTTTTAATCAAAGTTTCATATCCACACCTTACCGCTGATGTCAGAAATTAGAAGGTTACACAAATTTCTTCTTGATAGGTACTTCCCTGATCAAGATTGCATTTCTTGCATCTTTAATGTACAGTATTTTCTGATTGTAACCTGTTTTTCATGCTCATTCCTTTGGTGCAGTAACAAGACTGGACTTCTTGGCTAGACTTAATTATACTTGTGGTATTGAGTGACTGCAAGTAGTTTTACTCTTTTTCCGTTTATTAGTTTGGCTATTTAGGGCTGCATTAATTGTAAATTTTCCACATTAACATTTTTGTCTCTCTATGGGTGAATTGGTGGTAAGCTGGTCCACTTGTTGCTTATTTTGCTAATGATTGCAATTGCTCAGAGGCCAGGCTTATTGTCTTAGATACAGCATACAGTGGGAACCGGAATTCTTCCAGAATTGTATTACGGAGGTTAATTGCTTTCCATTTGCTTGATGAGGTGCTAATGCAAGATTGTCTTGCTCATATTCCCCAGTTATTTTGTGATACAGTGTATTTTCTTGTAGAAGCAGCTGTCAGAAGTCTTGTATCAGGGGATTTGTTGAAGGTCTGGATCAATTCAAATTATTGAGGGTCCTGGTAAGCTTCTGCAAGGTTTGACATCCATAAACTATGTATGACTGAATGAAAATGAAATCTTGCACTTCTGATAACTTTTAGCGCAAAGGCCTCTTCCTCCAATTACTTGTGTGCATGTAAGTCTAAATTGATGTCAAAACCAATTATTTGGTGTTGAATTGATGTAATACAGGTAAATACTGTTGAAGAAGTATATTTTGTCTTCTTGGAGCTTCTTCTGGTTGTCATTGTAAATCCACAACTGCGTGTGGTGCAGTGTATCTCTTCTAGTATGGTGTTAAGGTTTTTCATTATTACTTCAGTGCAGTGGAAGCACTTGTTAAATTGAAGTACTGTATACATCCAGCTTGTTCATTCTGTGCTATCAATTGGTTTAGTTAAAGTTGGCAAGGCTAATTTAGGCAGGTTGTAGCCATTTTTTTATTGTATGTCTCCTAATGCCATCACAGCTATTTAACGACGTTGTGTCTTTTCCTTTTTGGTTTTAATTCGGGTGTTGTAATCTTCTTAGCAAATAGAAGTGTGTCTACCATTGCACACGAGGTGGATTTTAAGAGCACACCACATTTAGTGTCATCTAATTATGTTCCTGCTGTCTGAGATGCATAATTTAGCTTAATTTTCATGGAATTCTACTTTGGTGACTCAATTCCATTATTTGTCCATTATCCACTGAAATAACTATACAGCTGATTTCTGTAATTCCAATTCCTTGTTGCGGTAAATTCCTATACAATTTATTTCTCGAGAGGCCCACTTCATTCTGAGCTACTCTTCTCTGTGCTATCACTGGATTTATTTCATTTTATTCAATATATTTGGAAACTATCTTCATTATATTTCTCAAATTGATAAATTGAATTTAAGGAGGTCTGAAACAGCTGTATAAGCATTAGCACATGATTTTCTTTGATGAAAATTAATTGAATGCATCAAATCTTGCCTGATTGCAAGAGCCAAGCTATTTTTTCTAGGCCGCACACTGATATCTCCAGAGTGGAGTTAGAGTGTTGATAGGTTGTACCTGCTGAGTCAGAAACCACAAGTCAGCCTCCATAGAGTTTTCCTATAAATACCCCCTCCTCTCTGCTGCCTTCTCTTTCCCCCACTTTTCTTATTTTTATTTTAAAAAAAAAATAAAATAAAATAAATAAATAAATAAATAAATAAATAAATAAATAAATAAATAAATAAATAAATAATAAACCCAAGTTAATTTTAAGTAAAAATATGAGTTAAGCTAGGATCTATAAAAGAACTTAAAATTAATTTAATTTAACTTCAATAAAATATATAGCAAAAGCAATAAGAAACTGTAAGCCTATCTATCAGTTTTTTATATAGCTCAAGATAAATTAGTGATTAGACCTTTAAAATACCGGCTCCATCACTTCCCCCTTTTTTTGATTAAAATAAGAAATAAAACAAAATAGATAAGAAAATAAGAATAGGACTAGAATGAAACAGATCCCTAATATAATGTAAGTTTTCTTTTTTTCAGTTATCATCTACTGATATAAGCTGAACTGAAACTAATTGTGTTTTTGATTCTTGTTTTATATATTTTATATTTTTAGAACTAATTATTAATTTTTATATTTTATTTATTTATTTCTTGGTTAAGTAAAAGAAAAAAACAATTATAAAAAGAATCTTCAATATCAAGGAAGCTTATTTTTTATTTCTTCCTTCTAAGCTTAAATCAACTGAAGCTTCTCTTTTTTTTCTTTAGAATTAATAATTATTATTGTTTCTTTTTTCTGACTCATCTCTTTGACCAAGTATTTCCTTAACTAATTCTTGTTTAATAAATCCTCCTCCCCTCCATTTTTCTCTTTTTAGACTTTTAAACAAGTATTCTTGACAGAAATAGTTCCATTCTTCTGTATTCAACTTAGTTGCCCCCCTCAAAGGCTGAATATTGCTGGTACAAGTGTTTCTTCCCAGTGGAAATCCCAGGTGGTACTGTTAATAATATAGCCTTTTGAGATCTTGCATATTTCTCCATTTTTGTTTTCAAAATCCTGAAGGTTGAACCAGTCTTCAAATTCCCAGGTCCTCCAAAATAGTGATTTCCTGAGGTGTTCATCCATGTGGAATATTTCATTCCAGTATTGGTTTCCAAGGTCTCCTTCAATTCCATCTCAGGTCAGTAACTCTAAGAATTCATATTTTGTAAGGTTGAATCCTGGTAATTCTTCCCATGGAGGAGGAATGACATTTTCTGATGGTGATTTTTCTTTTTCAAAGATATCTTCAAATTCTATATATGGAAGGAGTATTGAGGAAATATCAGGGCAGGGTTCTGGTTTTGTTTGCAAGAACCATTCAGGATATTCAATTTCTTCTTGGGGATTATTGTAATTGGCCCAGACTTTGGTTTCTTCTATCCAGCTGATATCTGTGTCCAATGACCAGGGATTTTCATCAAGTAATGGCCATGGCTCCATTTTGAAGGATTGGGTTGGTTTGAAAGCGTCAAAAGGTATTAAGTTTTGAAGATTTTATCAAGTATATTTATCAAAATAGCTTGAGGGTGGGTTTTCATTCCTCTTCGATAAGGCAGGAGGTCACTGCCTAGTGTTTTTTATGATTTGGGTGAGTGAAATTGGTGATTTTGGTTGCTAAGAAATTATTTTGCTCTTTGATAAGGCAGGAGGTCACTGCCTAATGAGTTTCTTTTTGATATTGATGAGGCTTCTTTAGAGTGCTAAAGGGTTTATTTATTGATATCTTCATCTTCTTTTGGTGACCTAAGAAATTATTCATTGATGATTTTGGTCTTCTTTTATTAATTCTTCCCCATAGAATCCAAAAGTTGGTGAATTGGCCATGGTGGAAGTGATTGATATTTTTAATATGAGTTTTTTTTGGTTTTTTTAAAAAAATACTTTATTGATGAGCTCCATCTTTTTTAAGGCAGGAATTCACTGCCTTGGAGATAAAACGAAAAAAGAAACTAATGATACATTGATTGATGATACTGATACATTGTTAGAGAAACAATTCTTGATTTCGTTGATTTTATTTAGAGTTGAACTCCCCCAAGTGGGAAAGGTGACTGTCTGTTGAGTAACCTGGCCAAAATCAGGTCTTTGAGGGCTTCCACAAAGGCATTTCTTTCCTAAATTTCTGGTTCTGATGGGAATTCTGACCACCATAAATCTTCATAAATGAATATATATTCATCTCCAACCCATTTCAGTCTTCCAGTTTGATATGTTGATCCATTCAATCCAAGGTACCATTGGGCCCAAACTTGATTGAAGGAGAGTCCTCTTCTTGGTAAAATTTCCATTGAAATTTTTTTATCCCAGAATTGATTTTCAAGGTTTCATTTAATTCCCTCTTCAGTTAATAGGTCTAAGAATTGGATTTTGTTTAACTTTGCTCCTGGAAGGTGAAAGAAATATTGGTCTTCACATAGAATTTCTTGAGCTTCATCCCCATAAATATCTCCAAAGGTAATATATGGCAAGTAAAGGTAGTTGTATTCATTTTCCAGGTTTGATTCTGTTTCTTCATCTTCATTGGGAGGTTTCTGGATGAAATCAGGGTTTTCCTGTTACCATTCATAAGGTTCTTCTTGGTGGTTCAATGGTCTGTCCAAGAATTTTATATGGCATGTTTCTTTCAAATTTTGGTCTCTTTCTTCCATAATTTTGAAGTATTTTTCTATTTCATTTATAATTTCTTCATCTGAAAGCTCATGATGTTCACTAAATCTGACTATCTTCCTTTCGGGTTTGGTTTTGAAAGGATTTCCATTTATTTTATCATTTCCATCCACCAAAATCTGGAAGATTTTTTCATTCTTATCAATTGGATTGTAAATTATGTTTGGTAATTCATCTTCAGATATTTATTCTTCAATTTGTCTTTTGAGGTTGTTTGGCCATTTATGGTTTTGTAAATCTTGGCCAATTTTATCACTTTTTGGAGATATGGATAACTGTTGGGTCTTCTGGGTTAATTTCATTATGGTATTGTCTCATTTTTTATTTTGAAACTTCTTTTTTGGGTTATGTCTGACCAGTTTTGCCATATTGCAAAAATACATTCCTCTAGGTGGACCAGTTTGCCATTCAAGTGCTTGAGGTTTGCATATATGTATGCATAATCTTCTTCCATCAGGCTCTTGATAGCTTAGTATTTCACCTTTCTTGTGAGAAACCTCTAGCCTAATGTTTTTGTCTTCCAGGAAGGGTCTTCCAAGTACTGTATGGACAGATCCTTTTGCAATGAAGAAGTGAATTTGAGTTTCTTCACCTGAAGCCAAAATGATTGGAGTGAATTCTGATAGTGCAACCAATGAAGTAGTATGGCCTCCAATTCCCCTAAGGTTCATGTTAAGATTACTTGTTGTGAGTGAGGCTTTGATTGCTATTTCTTCTGGTATAATGTTGAGTTCTGCACCAGTGTCCACTGATGCTTTGATAGGATATTCTTGTTTTCCAATGAAGATTTCCATAAACCCCAAAGGACAGGCATAATGAATCTTGGTCTTTGAGGTTTCTTTTAATCCAAATGTTAATAGTCTTCCTTGAAGATCCATTGAGTTGAGGTACTTAATTCTTTCCTTGTCTTTTTCTGATAATTCCTGTAATTTATGGACAAAATTTAGTGACATCCTCAAAATTCCTTCAATGGTGAGGTTGATCTTTTGTTGCATAATTTTCTTAATAATTTTGTCAATTTCCAATTTATTTTCAGCTTGTTTCTTTTGAGGTTTTCTGAGCTTTTTTTCTTCTTTAGGAATTTCTTCATCTTCATTCTTATTGGCAATATTTTTGATTTCCTCCTCAGGTTGGTCTGGTTTTGGAATATTTGAATTTTGGAATTTGGTAGGAATTATGACTCTTTCTTCTTCCTCTTCTTCTTCAATGTAAGTTCCTGGAATTTCTGCTTTCTTCTTTTGATCTTGATTTTGGGCTTGTCTTTCCAGCCTTTGTTTGGTCTGCCTTAGTCCAATGTGTGATTCAAATGGGTCATTGGCTGAGGGAATGGAAGGTGGTTTCCAATTTGAACAATCTTTAACATGGGCTATGGAGGTTTATTTATCCTCGGACTTCTTCTCAGTGGGCTTAACCTCTTCTTCTTGTTTTTGTTTCACCACAAGCTTCTCCATAAGTCTTTTTTTGAGTTCTTCTTGTTCTTTTTCAAAAGCCCTGACTATGTCATTGACACTTTCATTCCCTTCCATAGGTACTCTCTGATAATTGGGAAAGAGGTAATATTCTCCTTGAGTTCTGACAATCCTTTTTCCAAATACTCAGCAAGGTGAGTGCATCTAGTGGCTGAATGGCCTTCTTCCTTGCAGTAAGCACACTTTAATGGTGGTCTTGGGGCCATTTGAGCTGGTATGTAGGGTTGATAACTGGATGAAAATTGTGGTAAAGGATTCCTTGGCCTGTATGGCTGTCTATTTTGAGGGAATATTTGCTCTTGATTATTGTTCCAATTCCTTCTTGGTGAACTAACTGATTCTGAAAGGGTTTTAAGTTGATCTAAAACTTCTTTAACTGATTCTTTTCCCTCATTTCTTGATTGAGGTTCTGGTTGTGGGGGATTTTTGAGCTTGTGGGTGAGTTCTTTTACTTGTTTTAAATCTTCATCCCAGCTTTCATCCCCAAATCTTGTTTCCTTTTCTGGAGGTTTTGGTTTAGAAAATTCTTTTTGGTGAATCAGTACCTTGGCCTCCAAGTCTTGTTCAATGTATAATCTCAAAATATCCAATCTTGGTATGATGTAACCTTCATCCAAGTCATGAACCATAGCCCTGTCTTTGATCATTTCTTTGTAAATTGACTCCTGAACACTTGTGGGACGGCTGGCCAATATTTCCTGGTTATGGTTGATATCACCTTGAATATATTGGTATCTTTATAGATAAGTGATGATTGCTTCATATTCCCCAATGAATTTTCTGTACTGGGTCATGTTTCTTATTCCTCCTTCTTTCTGGGTTTTTTGAATAACTCTGTGATTGATGATAATCTGTATCTTATTTCAGGTGAGACTGTTCCCAATCTTCTTTTCATATCCACTTTCAATTGATCCCAATCAGCTGTTTCATATCCTGGAATTCCTTCAATATGTTAACTGTTTTCTTCATCTTTTGTCCAAAATGCTATTTTTCTTGCAATGTCTCTTTCACTTTCTCCTTAAATTTCTGAAATATTTTAAACTTTTTTGATGAATCTTTCAACATCCTTTCCATCAAACCACAGATTATAGTCCTTGGCTCTGATTTTCACTATTGGAGTAGTGTTTCTTGGAATTTCTTGATGTAATGGAGCTGGCATTTGGGAAGAAATGTTGACTCTTCTTGGTAAGGTAATTTTTCTTTCTTCTGTATAGGTTTTTGATGTGGCCATGGGTCTAGGATAAGGTGAAGGTGATCCATGCTGCCTGAATGATCTTGGAAGGGTGGTCTGTTCCTCAAGTGGACTATTTTGTGGAGTATAACTTGATGATTTATTTTTTCCTTCCTTTTTGATTAGTGCTAATAATTTTTCTTGCATTTCAAATATCTTCTAAAGAGTTCTGTCTGTTGAAGACATTGCTTCCCGTCCTTCAACAGTCTCTTCATTAAGGTTTTCTTCCTGGATTTCTTCAATACTACCAGGTAATTTTGATGATGAAGGTTTATCCATTTTTGATTTATTTATTTCTTCCTTTGATTTTGGTGTTTGAGTTATTTATTTTATTTCTTTCCAGGATATCAAGGAAAAACTTCTCCACAGCCTTCAAGTCCCTTTTATTGGTTCTTGGTGTTGCAATTGGTAAATTGGAGTATTTATTTGATTCCTCCCCTAGTTCTGTTTCTTGCTTTGGTGGATAATAGTAATGGTCAGAGTGAGTTGATGATTCAGATTCTTGAGATGATGGTTTTGGCTGATTTTGATTATTTGAATCCAGTTTTTGTTATAAAAGTAGTATTCTTGGAGTAGTTCAGAATTTTATAATTGATTGTAAGTTAATTGATTTTTTATTGAAATTGAGGTTTTCTGCCACTGTTGGGACACCAGATGTGGGAACTCCTCCAGTGTGAGATTAAAATGAGGCAGTACCTGGAGGGGGAAATCCCAGGTAACTATTTTTGAATTGCTAATAACTCCTGTAGCCAAGGATGGCAAGGGTGTATTGCCTGCCCCTCCTAAAATACTGAACAGAATCTTCCTTGGAGTTCACAAACCAAAATAAAATTAGTCAGTGGCTTTACAACTGCAGAACACGAAATTCAGCAGTCTCAGATGAGACCTATTCAATATATAATATGAAAAATAATGTTAGTGATTTTGGGTTAAATTTTGAGATGTTAATGAAATACTTCTCTGTATAATTTTTTTTTTTTAGTGAAATTGGGGTGAGTGGTTTCTTCTTGGTGATAAAACTTTGTTAAGATGAGTTATTTAAGGTGTTTGGAAAGATATTAGTAGTTTTGATAAAGGTAATTTTGTTAAGGTATAGTTATAATAGAGTAAAGTAATTTTTTAAAGGTTTGTTATTTTTTTAAGAGTGTTTAATAATAAAATAAAATTGTATTTGTTAAATTTAAGAGGTAAGAATCTTTGATATTGGATTTTTAAAGGGGGTAAGTCATTTTTAAGTCTTGATGAATGGTGTTAATTTTACTGGAAAAAATACTTTAATAAAGTAGTAACCCTAATCTTGGGTACTGGATAATTTTTATTTTTATTTTAATAATAATAATATTCCACTGAGCTTAGCTACTGGGTAATATTAAAAACTATACTTCCACTGAGCTTAGCTACTGGGCATGTAAATTTACTATCATATACTGGACTACCTCCCAGGTGAGGGATGAATTATTCCTATGCTTGCAATGTGCAGGGGATATAATGTGCATGGGGGGTATTTTTGAAATTTTGGGGGTGGGATCCCATCTATTTATACCTTTTGGGAGCCCAGGGGGCCCTCCATGGGAGCTGTCTTTTACCCCTTTAATTCCTCTTTATTTCATCATGTGACTCCATTTTTGGTCAGGACTTTTCATGCATGGATCAGGTGATTTAAGATTTGGTGATAATTTTTTCTCTGCACAGCCTTCATTCATCACATGATGGTTTTTTTGGTGAACTAATTATTATGTGATATTCTTGGGTTTTACTTGCATGAATGAGGTGATTTCATTTTGGCTGAGTTTTTTTCATGTGCACAGCCTCTTTTCTGTCACATGATATGCTGTTGGTGGGTGCAGTATCAGAGGATGACCTTTTATTTTCTCTGCATATGTCATATTTCAGGCTTGGTAGAAGGGGCTGTGTAATTTATGCAGGTTTCATGGTTGTTTTTCTTCTTTTTGAGCTTTAAAATGAGGTCAGCTGATAATTTCTTGCACTGATGAATTTACTGTGGTGTATGAGATGATGTGATTTTTGAGTTTGACACATGCTGTGAATACTCATGTGGTTGAGATTGAATTAGAATTGTGTGCTGCATGCATCCTGTTGTAACTAACTTTGTTTTTGAATGAGGTGTTGAGTGGTGTAAATAATTCTGATCCTGTTTTAAGGTTTCAATTGGGGTTACTGTAGATGTAAGATAAGGTACTCCTGGGGCTGTGTTGTAAATGACTTGCAGGAATTCCATGGGGTTTAGCTTTGCATCATGTGAATTTCTATATTGAATTAAAGGTGGCTGTGTAGCTAATGCATGTGTAATTTTCATGCTGTGTGAGTCCTGTGGCTATAAGGGGGTGTAAAGCTGGCTGGGGTGTGTAGTTTCAAAGGGTGGTACCTTATTTTTTGTAACTAGTTTACTATATGTAATTTGATTTTTACATATGCATAATGAAATTGAATAATTTATTTAAACACATACACTGCCATTTGGTGCCTGTTCCATGATTTTATGAGTTAAATACAGCTTCTTGCTGTAAAATTGAGCTTTTGGTGTAAAATTTGAGTGTAAGTATGCCTGTAGGCTGGATTTACTGCTGTTATGGGGTACTATGAGCTTGAGCCTTCTGAAAAAAATGGTATGGATACAACAGCATCTTCTTCCAGCCACTTGTCTTTGTCAGCTGCCTGGTTCTTGAATCTGACTAAGTACTGTCTTTGATCCTTACTATTAAGTCTGATCTTCCCGGCCTTTATGATTTTCTTCACAGGTCCAGGGGAATCCTCCACATCCACTATTTCTGGTGGGGGAAGGTTCTTCTTCCTGGACGGTAATTTGTCCTCCTCTGTCTGGAAGTATGGCTTGACAAAAATCACTGGAAAGACTGGTTGTTTCCTGGAAAATTCTTCTGTGAGTTTGACTTCCACTGCATTTTTCCCTATCAATTCAGTGATAGTGAAGGGCCCTACAAATGAGTCTCTCATCTTATTAGGTCCTGTGAGATAATAAAGCCAGTGTAGACACCAATACTTGGTCCCCTTCTCTAAAGTCAGGCTCCATGTGTGATTTGTCCCACCTCTGCTTATTATATTCATTTGCCTCAGATATGCATTTGGTAGCTGTGTCACAGGCCCTCTTCCACATTTCATGGAAATCTTTGGCTGTGGTGTGGATGGTCAGAAGATGTATCTTCAAGTGATCCACAGGCAATAGGGGATTCCACCCTTTCTCTACCAGTGCAGGTGTTATTCCTGCAGTAGAGTTCTGGCTAGTATCATAAGCCGGTTGGACTTCTGGTAGAAGGGTAACCCAGTAATGGGTGTATCCTTCATGGTCCTTTTATTCCATGCCATAGGCACAGAATCTTCTAAGGCTGTCTTCCATTGTTTGGATCATCCTTTCAGCTAATCCATCTGTTTGTGGATGGTAAGCTGTAGAGAAAGCAAGTTTAGTACCCAGCATGTCATAGAGGTTGGTCAAAAATTCTGATGTGAATTTTGGGTCCATTTCACTAATGATAATCTTAGGGACTCCACAGGTGGATATTATGTTATTCCAAAATAAAAGTGCAGTATCCATGGCTGTATCCTCTTTGTGACATGGTAGGCGCCTTACACTCTTACTGAACCTATCAACTATTATCAATCAGGCATTGAAGTTCTCTTTGCCTCCTGGTACAAGTCCTGTGACCCTGTCCATGTTGATGGTTTTCCATGGGTGCTTGGGTTCTTCTATGTGTTGAAGTAACCTATACCTCTTCCCATGTTTTCTATTTGCCTTTTGGAATCTTTCACAAGGGTTGATGTATTCACTCAACTCTTGTTCCCATTTGTGCCACCAAGCTGTGCTTGCTACCCTCTCCTTGGTTCTGTCCTCACTCATGTGTCCCATATAGGGGCAGTCATGGCATTCTTGTGGGATCAAGGATATATGGTCTCTGTCTATTATTGTGTGTGCACTAGTGTGCTTCTCTCTTTGGTAGAGAAGGCCATCTATAAGGAAAAATTTGTTGTCCTTATAGTCCCTCAACGAGGGTTCCTCTCACTGGGATTCCAGTTCTGGGCTCCTGTACTTTTGTTGAAGGAGTTGCAACAATATGGCACACTGTTTGTGTTTGGAATATGTCTTCATCACTGCATTTAGGAATTCATTATGAATTTCTGAGGAAGGTATTCCCAATATAGGAGTATCTGTTCCTTCTGAATCAGTGTCTCCACTGTCTGGGGTACCACGTTCTGGTGCCCATTCAAAAAATTTGAAGTTTTTCTTCCTATCTATTTCCATGAAATGAATAGGGATCTTGGCTGCTACTTCAGGGTCATAATCTGGATTGCCTTTGACATTGTCCAGTGGCCATCTGCTGAGGCCATCTGCATTGATATGACTTTTAGCTTCTTTGTATATGATGGTCATATTGCCTCTATACTCTTGGATGGCTATTTGCCACCTCAATATGTGTCTATTGGTAGTCTTCATGTTCAGTAAAGACTTCAAGGCTGTGCAGTCTGTGTAGACTTCAAATAATGCCCCTCCAAATAATAATGGAGTTTCTGCAGAGCCCAGACTAAGCATAGACATTCATTCTGGGTGGCCCCATACCTGGCTTCTGAATCTTTCAGTTGCCTAGAGATGTAACATATTAATCCCTCTCTTGGTTCACCATCTACAATTTGTCTCCGGTGAAGGGCTGCTCTCAAGCCTTGGCTACATGCTGCATCTATGTATAACACCAGGGCAAATCTCGCATCAATCGTTGGCGATTGACTTCACCTTGCACCGCTGTCAGTATAAAATCTTGCTTCAGTCGCCTTAGTGTCACTTTATAGTCACTGGATTTAGTGTGTTACATCACGTCAGCGTCAAGACAACGTCAATTGTCACATGTGTCACATGAGAATGTCACTCAAAGCCCAAACCCATTTCAACACTATTCGCAATGTTTGGGTAATTTCACCTCATTGGCTTGCACATCCCCACCTAATCCGCCCTGACGCTTTGCATGCTTACGCACCCGCACCGCCCTCCAGATGAGACTCCAACACTGCCCCCCATCTCCGTCCTCACCACTACTTACGCTTTCACACCCCCGCCCTTACCATCTTTATGCTCACATGGTGCCCTCCCAACATGCCTCCGACACCGCTAGCCATCCTTACGCTTGTGTAGTGCCCTCCCCACATGCTCCGACACTGCTTACCATCCTTACACTTGTGGGGTGCCCTCCCAACATGCTCCCAACACCACTTATCCTTATGCTTGTGTAGTGCCCTCCCGACACTGCTTACCATCCTTATGCTCGAGGAGTGCACTCCCAACATGCTCCCAACACCACTTATCCTTATGCTTGTGTAGTGCCCTCCCAACATGCTCCCAACACCACTTATCCTTACGCTTGATAAGTGCCCTCCCGACACTGCTTACCATCCTTACGCTCGCGGAGTGCACTCCCGACATGCTCCCGACACCACTTATCCTTATGCTTGTGTAGTGCCCTCCCGACATGCTCCCGACACCACTTATCCTTACGCTCGCGGAGTGCCCTCCCGACATCCTCCCGACACTGCTTACCATCCTTAGGCTCGCGGAGTGCACTCCCAACACCACTTATCCTTACACTTGTGTAGTGCCCTCCCAACACCACTTATCCTTACGCTTGCGCAGTGCCCTCCCAACACTTCTTATTATCCTTACGCTCGCGGAGTGCCCTCCCAACATGCTTCCAACACCACTTATCCTTATGCTTGTGTAGTGCCCTCCCAACATCCTTACGCTCGCGGAGTGCACTCCCGACATGCTCCCGACACCACTTATCCTTACGTTTGTGTAGTGCCCTCCCGACATGCTCCCAACACCACTTATCCTTACGCTTGTGTAGTGCCCTCCTGACATGCTCCCGACACAACTTATCCTTATGCTCGCGGAGTGCCCTCCCAACATGCTCCCAACACGACTTATCCTTACGCTTCCGAACTACATCCATAGTGTACGGTGGCTTGTTGGCATACACAATGAATGCAATTGCCGAAATATGCTGAGTGGCCTTCTCTGCCAACAGGACCTAAGGGGAAATTGGTCAGTATATTCACAATGTTGTGGTTAGGGCTTAAATCATGAGACTCACAAATTAAAACCTAATAAGTGGACTATTTAAGACAATAATTGTGTCTCCTGTTTCCCTGACCAAACCATTTTATTTCATATCTTTCAAATGGAACACTTTGCTTAGTCCTTAGCTCATGAGTGTTGAATAGTTCAAAAGTTGACTTTAGTAGGTTTCTCACTAGTCAGCTTTATTCAATGTCTCACAGGGAAGTGATTTCATTTGCATGATATGAAATAATTTGCAAAACATCGCCTCCTTCAATTTCCCGACAAATCGCATTTTTCAAATGCGATTATTTTACTTCCACCTTTTTTCTTCAATTTGGATCTTTTTATTCAAAAATTTTCAAACAAGTTATCAATCTACTCGTCACCATCTCTTTGCTTAATAAACTACCTCCGGTATAGCCCAAACTCCGGGAAATTCAACTGAATTCAATGAACAACCAACTTCAGCCCCAGAGAGTGGAAGTGAAATCTCTGATATCTCCAGTAGTCGTGAATTAGGCATTGAAGTAGAGAGCCAGTCACATGAAGATAATCAAGATCCACCAGTTCTTCCAGAAAGTGAGTATGCATCCATCTTGAATATTTTTAATCCCTCAAAACCTGATATTGTGTCATAGCCTTTATGTCAGGTCAACCTCCAAGCTCTCAGAAGCCAAATTTTAAAGCTTATGAGAAGGAAAAGACTGTTGAACCTTGTGCACTGACAGAAGATGATGGGAAAGATGATGTAATTTTCAGTTGGGAGGTGGAAATTATATCCAAGGAACAATTTGTCTCCAACATTTCTCAAACAATCCCAAGGCTTGAAAAAATTCAAAATGATAGTAAAATTCCTGATTATGTGCATCAAAAGATTGCTGAAGCCATGAGCCTGCTCAAAATGAATTTGAACCGTAAGTCCATTACTAATTCCAAACAAAATTGATAAAAATAGCTGCTTACAATATATGGGCAGGTGTGGAGGTGGGAGAATCTCTACCTGAAGGATCTCGAGTCATAATTGTATTTTCAGGCAAAGGATTAGGAAAAAGACTAAATATACATGCAACCAAAAAAACAAACAAAAAACACCGTACCTTTGAAGCCACAAAGGATTCTCGGGATCAAGGTGATGAAATGATCAATGTTGAAGGGGACCATATTGATAATGAACCTCCGCATACTGAACCCCCCCATACTCAATGAAACAATCCATGATGAAGCTCCACATACTGAAAGCCCCCCGATACCCAATGAAACAATGCATGATGCAACCCCTCCCACCTCTCCTTGGAATATTCAAGCCTTTCAAGAAAGGGAAACAATTAAACATGATACAATGGGACAAGATATGACTGAGATAGTTCCTGACCCTGAGCCTGAAGTGTCATTGTCTGCTAATTTTCAAGAAATATTTTTATCCCGCATGGAAGAGTTTGCAGGCATTTTGAATTATCATTCCAATATTACACAAGAATCATGGAAAAGGGGGCTTGATAATATCAATAGTATTTACAAAAAGTGATGGGACAATTTACCAACAAGAGATGCTCATACATTCCTGCCCGTTGGTATTAAGGTGATCAGTAACCAAGAGCTTAAAATGTCGGCCTGGCTGGAGGACCTTGAGATGGCAGGTGAGTTTTATCTTTGTGCATGATACATGATTATTGGCTATTGACTTGTGATATAAATTGCAATATACAGGGTTAGATTTCTTTAAGACAACAGAAACAGAAGCATTTTTTGATCACAAAATTTGGAATCTCAAATTGATGAAGGAATCAGCTAAACCTCCAGAGAATCTCCCAAAATCTGAACACTCCTTCTTCTAAATGGTTCAGAGCCTTCTTTACCCCACCAATCCAGTTAAACATTTTTGGGCAAATGCTATGTTTGAATCCATTAGTTTAGTCTCATTCAATGTGATTTCACCCAAACAATATGTTGCACCAACTTCAAATTTGACTGATCCTCTTGGACTCAAACAGGGGCAGTTGAATACCTTGCCTCCTGCTTGAGTAAATCGAAGCAACATGCAACCAGCTCAGCATTGAAGGTGGCGGGGCTGACAATGAGATATCCACAAAGCTGCACAAGAGCCTGGAGGATCTAATGAATACAGTTATCCATTTGATGATTGCATACAACATGGTACGTGCACATACAAAGGTCGAAGTTAATGGTATCAAAGGCAAACTCACAAACTCAAAAAAAATGAGGCCATCAAAGATCTTTTGGCGTGTCACAAGAATCTTGGAATAAATCAAATTTGCTATGGTATATTAGCAGAATTCTGTGCGGCGGGGGTTTGTGGTTTGATGGTATGCTCAGATGACTGGAGAACAAGCTCAGTTAAAGGGGCTTTATCACTAATTGACATTTCCGAAAAACTTTCAGAGGGTAAAAATCTAGTGGAGCCAGTGTGGCTATGTACTAATAAGTATATATGTAATTTACTGAATAAAAGTTTCTTCTCATCAGAGTCTTTTAACCCCACTGTACCTCTTAGATTTGAATTTGCACAATGCTTAGTATTAGACTTTGGTGATGCCTGGGTGGCAAAGCGCGGTCTTGGTTCAAGTGATGAGGTCACCTTGACTGTACCCAGGTCAGCTAAACTCACAACCAGGATTGACCCGTTTTAGATTAGCTTTGTACTAGATAGATTATAATTGAATTTTGCAAAGTTATTTATGAATTTAATAATCATGACTTCCTATCCTACTACTGCCCGGATGCCACAGTATGAATACCAATAGTAATTGTACGGCGGCATGCCTCCGTACATCATTGAAAAGACTCCGACAAGACGCAAGCTGAGTCAGGCAGTTGTGTGTGCGGGTAGCACATGCGGGGGCATTGCGGGAGGTCGCGTTTATCACTTCCTGCCAGCCCATAATAGGCCAAATGTTCCTGTGTCTTTCAAGAGGACTAGGATCAGCAGGATACATATTGCATTTGCATGTGCTTGCAATATTCCAAATGGTTGGATTGGAAAGTGATTGCATGGGAACATCAATATGTCAAAATGAATAATGCACTATCCACTGCAATTTTCAGGTTGAGGTATTTGAGATCGCGAATGCGCGAAGGTCAGGTGTGATCTTTCTTTTTAGCCGCAATTAAAAAAGATTCATTGACCGCAATTCAATTTAGGTGATATTAATAAATCAGTAATCATTTGGTTTGATTTCATTGTGTGCTGCAAGCATGCCATTCACGAAAAAAGGAAAAGAGTATAAAAGGTGTCAGCCTGTGACTCAAAACAGAGCACTAGCATGACATCCAACATACCATAAATAATGGTATGACAAGTATTGAAAAAACATAGTCAATACAGGTAATAAATAAGACGAAAAAAATCCTCTTAAATTAAACACCAACCTTATCCAAACAGAATAAGGAAACCTAGAGGAGAATAAACAAGTCAAAACCCTTATTTTCACCTCTCATCTAACTTATGCATACTTAAGTTATTCTATACCAAAATGGTATTTTTCTTAAAGCCCACATAGAGAGCTACACAATGATATCATCCTTGTTGTTGTAACACCACTACAACTGGAGATACCATATGACCTTTATTTCAAAACTAAGACCCCCCTGAAAGTCAAAGAGGGCTTGTACAAAACTGTACAAAAGTATAACCAAATTAAAGATATAAACAAGAGCTTTAATTTGAGATACATTAGACCTCTGTATCTCTTAAATTGACTGAGGGATCTTAGTTCAAAGGTTTAACAACCAAAAATACAGATGTTCTGAAAACAAGAAAGTAAACAAACCCCTGTATCTTTGGCATACACTCATACAACTGTACAGTGTAATATACCAAACTGTAGAGCTAATCAAGCCCTACAAAACTGTATCATCAGAATACAGATATCTTCCAAATTGGAGAAGATATCTGGCTTGGAAGTTTTTGAAGCCTCATACTGATGTCCAAAATTACATCCAAAAACTTAAAACCCTTATAACTTTTGCTATTTGAAAGAAGGGTAAACATGAAGCATACCAAATTGAAGAGCTCATTGAGCCCTTCAATTCTGTGCTCTTGGTTTCTTGATATCTCAAAAACTGACTAAGATATCTTTGTTGGAAGTATTTTGACCAATACTGGCCTGTACCAAACCTGTACCAACCAGTACTGTCTGGATACTCAAAATAATGGTTGTTTAAAGCTTGAACCCGCCCAGAATGACTAATATTGATCATACAGACACCAGAACAACGTCATCCAAGTGCTGACGTGGCAGGTGAAAAGTTTTTTCACCCTGTATTGATCCAGAATGATCATTTGTGGTTCCAAAACCACAATTCTGCCTCTATTGACATCAGAATTGATGATCCAGAACCACAGACTGACCATTGGAGTGAAAATTTTCACTCCTCTGACGTGTGAAGAGTTAATAACTCTTGACAGTCTTGAAAGATATAAAAAGAATGGTTTTTTCCTTCAAAACCCATTCATTCTTATCTCATTTACATATATTCTTACGTGACAAAACTGTTATCCACCAGTAGTGTCCTTAGAATTATTAAAAGATATAATTAAAACTTAATTATTGTAGTACTTCTTTACAGTCAAAGATATTAGAGTATTGCAACCCAGGTCCTCAATAGACTCATCACCACTGTTACCACGTAGCAGTAGGACCTGAAGAATTAAAATTATTTATTATTTGACGTGTCACAGTCATAATACTAGCTTGTATTTACACTTTATAGCTACTATATAGACTCACCCTGACAAAAGGGAACTCGCGAGAAGGCGTTGGGCTGAGGAAGGAAAGTGTGAGTTGCTCGCTTAATCTCAGTGTATATATATAGATATATATATATGCTTCCACATTTATGTGGCACCCTCATTGGCTTTAGTCGGTTCAGATTGTGCCAATGTCATGTGGGCTCCAACAGGGAAGTCAAAGGATGTGTGCCAAAGAAAGCTCCTTGGCATTATCTGATATCTTGTGTGCTTCAACACATAGTGATCCCTCAACCACTTGGGAATAGTGGGAGATCCCAAAAGACAAATAAGTGCAAAGCGACCCGAATGAATAGGTTGTTTTCCTCCTCTCGCCCAACAGCACAAATATCAATGCCAGTATCAGCAAATATCACCCCAAGTGAAATTTGGAGGGTTGTGGATGTCAATCAGATCAAATGCATTTACTTTTGCCGTGTGGCAATTTTCTCTTCAACCGGATTACTCATTGCCCTTGTCGAATTCCGACCATTCACAACAATGAGTGAGGTCGAGGTCAATCAATGGGATGAATTATCACAATTCTTATTTCGCGAAAAGAGATTCACCGACCCGATTGCAGCCAATGGAGCATTACTTGAGGGATTTATGTTCGCAATTGGGTGGCGCAAATGCAGCACCAAGAATGAACAAATTGGTCTGTATGGAAGTGTCGGGAAAATTGAAAACGCAAAAGATGAATGGCGGAACCGAGGTGCCAATCTTAGCTTGGTGGGTTGCATTCTGATCAATCCTTACGATATGTTGGGGATAATTTATTTGAGAAGATTCAAAATTGCTACAATTCATTGGGGGTTCCATCTTTTGATCAAGTTAACTATGAAGCCAATATGCCTGCAAATCAGGGTGCATTTGAGTTTGCTTCTGCACTCACTTTCACCATGAATGGATTCAAAAACGCACCTCATGTTGATAAGGATGCATTTCTGTATGCTTTGGGATGGTGGTTTCAAGCGGATAAGCAGACCAGCCAAATTCAAAGAGATGCGTCAAAGCGGTGTACAGGGGGAAAATTGATTTTCCCAAATGAGCATTTTTGGATTGATCTATCCGCATGTCATGGGCTCATTCAGGTAGTGTGGGCCAGTAGTACATTTGTTCATTATACTGATTCAGCACAGGACAACAAAAGCATGACACTAGTGGGTATGTCCGCACAATGCTCAAGAAGGTTAGCAAAAACAATGCGGCAAAAAAGCCATGGCTATTATGAGATTGGCAAGAGAGCGGGCTATCAAATCAGGGATGGTAATACGATCTCATGCCAATTCAAAGAATGAGGAGATTTCCATGTGTGTTGGGTAAATAATGGTGGGGTAAGGCAGAGGACAATATACACCAGGATTGGATGGTTTCGAGTGCGGGAGATGGGGTGTCTCACATGAAAAAGGGATGAAGTGGATTATGTACGGTGGCATGCCATCATACATATGTCCTGGTTTGTTGCTCTTGTCCAGGATGCCAATGCTTCACACGCGAATCCTCATGCTTGTGCAGGTTCCGACAATGTTAAAAGTTCCTTACGCCTATGCGGGGTGCCAACGCTTCACACGCCAATTCTTACGCCTGTTCAGGCTCCCAAAAATTCACACGCCAATCCTTATGCTTGTGAAGGTTGCCCAAAATGCTAAAAATTCCTTACGCCTGTACAGGCTTCCGACGATTCACATGCCAATCCTTATGCTTGTGAAGGTTCCCCACAATGCTGAAAATTTCTTGGCCTGTGCAGGATCCTGAGAATTCACATGCCAATTTTTACGCCTGTGCAGGCTCCCAACAGTTCACACGCCAATCCTTACGCCTGTGCAGGCTCCCAACAATTCACACGCCAATCCTTACGCTTGTGAAGGGTCCCAAAAATGCTAAAAATTCATTACGCCTGTACAGCCTTTTGACGATTCACACGCCAATCCTTATGCTTGGGAAGGTTGGCAAAAATGCTGACAAATTCTTACGCCTGTACAGGCTCCTGACAATTCACACGCCAATCCTTACACCTGTGTAGGCGCCCAACAATTCACACGCCAATCCTTACGCCTGTGCAGGCTCCCGACAACTCACACGCAAATCCTTATGCTTGTGAAGGTTCCCGACAATTTAAACAATTCAATACATGAGTAAGATTAATAGCGTGTGACCATAGGAAAGGCCATGTTTCACGAATCTGGAGTGGATTGCTCACATGCGGGAACCTCCCGCTTTTTTACAGTTAAGAATTGATATGGCTCTAAACCATGGAAGAAGAAAACATAGGAGGCAGTAAAGGTGACTATTGGCGCATTTTTGGAAAAAGAGGTTCACAAACAAATACTCATTCAAACTTTTGGTGGGGCACTTACAACAATTACTCTGGTGCAATAGGATATTTGAACCATTGAGGAAAATATAATTTCACATGAGCAAAGAATGTAATAGAAATGGAAAATAACAATCATTGAATACAAATAATTTATTTTAAAGAAAGTATTACAAATAATAAAAAGAGGAAATAATGAGATTTTTTTAAATTTTTATTTTTCTAAGAATTTCGAGACTATCCCCGTGATGTCCTCCTTTGGATAAGCCTCCATTGCCTGGGCAAGGAGGGAGTTTAGTTCCTCCCCGAATTCCCGGTGCATCTCATTTCAATGAGTTGCATCCACGAAAGGAATCATTTGGAGCAAGCGGCAATGCTCCAGCAAGATTTGGTTGATTGATTCGTGGACAATGGCACAAGGAATCATCAAAGTCGGTCGTAAATTGGTGAATTCCTGGCGAGCCTCATCGTTCAAATGAGAGGGTCTTTGTACCGGGGGGAGGAGGCTTTGGGGTTCTTGGGGGAAGGTGGGCAAGTCGGGTAAGAAGAAGTGGGAGGGGGAGGGGGGGATCCAACAGGCGTATCGTCGATGATAATTATGGAGCAGGGAGTGGAGGGACGAGCTGGAGATGGTCGAAGAAGGGGTGAGGAAAAGCTGAGTAGAGTTAAAAAAGTGAAATTGGGACTTACCAAAAGGTTCCTCCGTGGATTGTGTAGGAGCCACCTCATGTTCTGACTCACGAGCCGTATCGTCCTCAGGTGGTTGGGAGGATGGACTCGGTCCAGGAATAGGTGGCTCTTTGGTTCGGGAGGGTTCTAAAAAAGGAGTAAGAGTCAGTTCACTCGACTCAAAAGTGAAAGTGAAAATGAAATGAAACTTTGGCTGCTTACTGCAGAATAATTCCTCTGACCATTGGGTGCCACTTGGGCCTGGAGTGGGTTGCCGCGGGGTTTGCTCGTGAGGCAAACTAGGAACGGGAGAGTCTTTCCGGGGGGGATTTGGGGGGTTTTGTTCTATGAGTATTGGAAAAAAGTCAGTATTATTTCATGAAGAGAAATGAGATAAGGAGGAGAAAGATAACTTACTTTGGCATTTGAATCCTATCGGTGACAAGACATGGTGACAATCAGCCCAAGCTTGAATGTCCTCTTTCCATCACCATCCTTCATCGGCCGGATAATCACTTCGCTCAGGTCAAGGAGTGAAGTGACCATCGGATGGTGGCCTAGGAGGGGGGGTGGACAAATCGATGCTTGAGGGGACAGGGCTAATCGTCCGGAATCGTTCCCGTCGGCCTGCTTGAGGCCCTGGTGTCCATTTGCGCTCGGGTATTGTTTCATCATCGTCAACCACAAAGGAGTCCTCACGAGGGCGTCTCGGGCGAGAACTCCTCTGGCCTTGTGGCTGTAAGGGGCGGACAACAAAGAAACATTTCTTGTGTGCTTGTCGGAAAGCATCACAAGCATTGGTCATTGTCGAGGAACGAATGCAGGGGATACCCCGCTTGGTGCATAAAGTGCACAACATCCAAAAACAAAACAATTGAGGTTAGTAACTGAATAGAAAGTAAACAATCAAGAAAGAAAATGAAGACGTACGATGAATTATAAATTTAAAACGTTAACAAAATAAAGACACTCTACTCGGAAGGTTTTAAAAGTCTGGAAGAGAGTCGTGAAGAAAAATAAGTATTAATATTGGTATGTAATGTCGACAAAAGTTTAAAAAAGAGGTAACACACGAGGTGGATAGAAGTGAGGTTCTGAAAGGATCAGCAGAATAAACAAACAGGCAAAAGGCAGAGGAGTGGGTTTAGTGGAGTGCGAAAGACAAAAGTAGAAAGGCAGGAAGACCAAGGGGAATATGCACGAGAAGGACAAACGCGGGTGAGGTTGAACGAAGTGGAGCGGGTGAGAAAGAAAGTGAAGGGCGTGTTGTGTGAAGATGGTCTTTTATACCATGGTGAAGCTGAGACGATCTCAGCAGTTGCAGCACCCGCAAAAGGCTCAGCTTCAAGGCGTGTGGGCAAAATTGAAGCTCAGTTGCAGCAAATTCTGCAACTGAGATGGGAAATTCTGGCGTGAGGCAGAAGAACAATGGGGTTCTGGCTGAGTATTGCTATTGATTTAATTGTCAAGCTCAGTCAAATGCCCTTTGTTTCCTTAAATAGCCACCCGATCACCCAGGAGGGTGGTGGTGAGGCCCTTGTTGAATGTCCATGGTGGGTGCAATTCCCAAATGCCCCATGCAGAAAAGAACGTGGTGCATTTGGTCACAAGTGACCGCGGCAAGATCACCGGCCATATGGCCTGGTGATAGTCTTTGAACAAAGGGGGGGCTGTAAGACAAGTGAATACAGTGTGAGCTTGCCTCGACCCATTGCTCAGGTTTGCTTTCGGGTCATAATTGAAATGCTTAGTGGCTGAACATTTTAATTGCACAGTAATTGAACTATTGATATAACTATATCAAATGCACCATTCTGAGAAATTGCTCAGTCGTTTTTGTATGCACACAATCTCAGCATTTGGCACAGCATCGGATGACATTTCAGCCAGGTGCAGCATTTCACATGCTTTGGTGAAGTGCTCCAAACTGAGCCTTCCAATGAGCTATTGCAAAAATAGTTCCTTCCATGGCTTTACTGAGCATTTCCACACGGTGCTTTTGATCATGACATGCTCAGCTTGCATGTGCAAATCAGGTGAAACGCAATGCTGAGCATGTGGCACATGAGCTACGTATATGCAAACGATTGGAAGGTGCATGCAGGCTCAAGTAGTATTACACCTTCCTAATCTGTACAGCCAACACTGTAGTACGCAGTACACCTTTGTAATTGTATGCTGCTGGGCAGATCAAAAGCTGTTCAACAATGTAACATGCAATCACGTCAAGCCATCGAGTCATATATCTCAACTGCATCCCTTTGATGCACCTTGTTGGACAGCTCTGCCTAACTACGGCACAGATGCGCATGTAATCCAAGTTAATGTAAGTGGGTCATAGTAGGATGACTGTTTATTTGGGTCATACACAAACAGTGGATTCAATCTGGTGCCATTGTTGGGGCAAACAATGACTGGCCCCCCTTGGTGATTGTGCATTCTCATTGTTGGGCAGCCAAATGCTTTCATATGCACCCCCCAACGGGTCATACACAGGCAACTTTCACATGCCTGGAAGACATTTTACTTCCAGTCTTCCGACTGGCTATTTTCATGGTTGGGTGGTCAGCTTGACTGCAGATGCTCACCTGCTCGCGCATGGAAACCTGAGGCCATCAGTGTGGATTTGCTTCAGCCTCATCTGCATTAGAATAATCCCAGCCTATGATTGCTGAGGTTGGTTATGTTTGTGTGGGGATCTCCCACTGCGGGTCATCTTTTGCACGTTCTCACGCGCCCCGCACAAGCTGTGGGGCCTGGCTTGCAGCCAAAAATTCCCTTGGGCAGGTGGCCTCTTTCTCAGAAGTTTTGTACACGCATGAGGCAAAGACCCTGATGCCAATCTCGGTGGATTAGTACCCCCCTCAAACGCAATAGGGGTGAATGTATATGTGGATCACGGCTCACTGTTGGTGCCCCTCTTTATCATGCCACACATCCCCCCTGGAAGCCCAGTAGGCATCAGTCATCAAAAAACTTCACGCAAAATCAAACTCATGTTTGGTGGCACGCCACCAAACATATCTCACCCACCCACACACAAACATCCCCACAGTGAGATTGCCCTTTGAAACCGCCAACATTGCCCAGTAGGTCCCTGTGCAACAATTAACCTGGGGAGGATACGCTCATTGTTCGCTGTCACACCAGCAAACATGGCTGCATGCCTGTAATATGCCCCTCCACAATAAGTTGCTACAACCCACCCAATTTCGGATATGCTAATGTCAACCTTGTTCCACCAAAGGTTTCGTAACTTGCTGCAGATCCAGCAGTCATATTGGTGCACCCACATTTTGGCCACCTTGCCTTGATATATGCCCCAAATGGGATATGAAAATTATGAGCCCAAGAGGCCCACCCCCATCAAGACCATGCATGTAACCACAGGCCATCCCCCCTTGACCCCATTGCTGCCTCTCATATAAGTTCCCCACCTGCGCTTATTTGTCTTCATTCCCGTTAGCTAACCCTTCCCAATCATATAATTTCCAACTGTCCCCAAATAATTTAAAATAGCCATCATGACAACCCCTTCACAACCTCTTTGCATTGGGATGATTAATATTTGTATTCAAATAAATAGTGATATAGCCTTAAATCCTGAGAATTCCCACTTAGCTTCTTGGATTATCATATGGCACAATCAACACAACATATTTGTTTATCTCCCCAATCACCAGTGTGCTATTGGCTCTCTACCTGGAAACCTTTCCAAAATGTTGATACCATTCCTTGGGGCACCAAAAGCTTTCATGCACTGTGGTCCTGGTGGGGCATGGATTGAAAATTGCCAATCCAATCCTACTCAAATATTATTTGTTGAGGGAGTATTTATGACTGATGCAAATGATCCCTCCTCATCTCAGAAACCCAATCTAGCATTGATGTTCTTCACATGGTATCCAAACATTTTATTCATAATGGACAGCTTTTGAACACAAAATTTCAAGCTTAAAATGCCCAAAGAATATGACTGTAATACTCATAGTCAATGTCAAATCTTTACTCCGACCTTTCCCGCTTCAAACTCAATGCCAGCTTCATATCCTGCTGTTTCATCATTGATTTCCAAGCAAAAACTGATACAATTACCCAGTGGATCAGACCTCCCCATGCCATTATTCAAACCCCCCCTCCCTCATTAAAAGACCGGACTAGCTTTTCTCTGGGATTGAGAAATCCCCAATGGCCAATCAGCCCGTAACCTTTGGGCCACCTCACCCCCAGGATCCACTTTTAATGCCAGGCACATCATTACAAATAAGGCCGTTAGCTCATTTGAATCCCTTTCGACCAATACCCCTCTTGGAGGGCTGCTCGCGGATGATATGGGATTAGGTAAAACCATTCAGGCCATTGCTCTAATTGGTACCTCCAAGGAGCGGATGATTGCAAACCCCCATTGCTCCATGCCCACCATGATCATCTGCCCCCTTGCTTCATTACCAACTGGCAATCAGAAATATCCAAGCATGCTCAGGCTGCAGCGCTGCATGCCAAAATCTACAATGGTCCCACTCGTTACTCATTATCCGAGGCTGACATCCTAAAATATTATATAATCATCACTTCTTACAATACTATCACCCAAGAATTTCAGCAAAACAATACCTCTACATCATTCATTTTTCAAATCAATTGGCATTGTATAATTTTGGATGAAGCACAGTGAGTGGCTGAGCTTAAATGATTCAAATTACCTTTTATATCCAATAACCCTTGCCCCATCTTATAGCTATATTTGCTCCCAATACACTGCCACTCACCATGCCATTAATAGCCTCCTTTCATCCCGTCAAATATGTTTAATGGGCACACCTATTCACAACACCATATATGACCTTTTGGGCATAATATCATTCATCACTCAACCCCAGAGCGCCAATCAAGATAACTGGTCACCATTCATCCTGAGTAGTCTTTTCAAAGGTTGCAATGATATTTTGCATTTTGCATTGCGGCATTTAAGTTTGCACCACACCAAAACCACACATCTCGAATCCCTCCCCACTATTAGCCATCATTATGAGCTGCTCCCACTCAACCCAACCATGCAGCAAGAATATTCCACATTATATGAAGAATTCCTATCATCCAAAAGCATAGGACCAGGAGAATTTTTCAGAAATATTAATAAGCTGCAAATATGTTGTAACCATCACATCATGCTTAACACAATTGCGGAGGCAGATTTGGAAGACCCCAAGGGCAGGAGCACTCACGATAACTCCCCAACAATTACACGAACTATTGTGGATGTGGAAACATGCATGATGAGTAGTATAATTGCACACCTCCTACAAAGCTTAATGAAGAACAAACAAACAAGGTGTGGTCCAACCAAATTGGTGGTTTATACCCAATGGACCCAATTTCTAGATTTGTGCGTTAATTCTAATATGCATCCATTACAAATTGAATCTGTCTGACTTTTTTATATTGTATGATTGGTATTGCACTTGCCCATCACTCTATCCTTTCAGCACGAATTGATGGAACAATTACAGCACAAGCACAGGAGAAGGCACTGGAAAATTTCTTCAATAATCCTGAATGTGAAGTACTGATTGCATCCATTGCCGCAGCTGTAACTGGCCTCAATATAGCTTGTGCTAATATGGTCTATTTAATGGTGAGGGGACCCCCAAAATTCTGCCCTGATTTGCAGCCCCTGACATCCACATTTCCAGGAGCCCAATTGGAACCCAGCCATTGAGGCTCAGGCTGTTGATTGACTCCATCATATTGGCCAACAACAACCTGTAAAGGTCATCCACTATATCACTCCTCATTCAGTTGAGGTCAACATGCGGAAGTTACCTTTCAAGCTCATCTTTGACCCTAATTGTATTGCTATTCTAAAATTCTTCCTTATGGACATGCCATTTTCCAAACACCAATTGTCAGGATGATACTATGATAAAGGTATAACTAGGCTAATTACAACTTTAACTGTGTATGTGACACGACAGAAAATGATTTAAAAAAGGTTTATAAAGGTTTATAATAAGATAAAAGGGTTCTACTATTGAGAAATAGTGGTGGTGAGAGCTATTGAGAACCCTGGGTGCAGGCTTTATCTGTTGGATTACAATAATAAAGTCTACAATAATTAAAGATTATAATTATACCTGATTATTTAACCAAGAGTAAAACTGTTTTTGACAGTTTACTACGTAGGTTATTCAAGAGCAGGAGGAGGAGAGGATTTTGGCTGTGAAAAGCCCTCCTTTTATCCTGAAATTGGGGTGGAAAGGCTGCTAGACCTTTCCACGTAGAGGAAGTGAAGTTTTTCACTCTCTATGACAGGCTTGTGGTTTGCAAACAGCCTGTATACCCTGTATTGGGCTCAGATGTGGTTTTGAAACCACATCTGGGCAGTTTTCACCAATACAGGGTGAAAATTTTCACCTGGGGACCTCACAGCCTGATTCTGACGTGTATGACGCATAGAATGCTGTACAGAAACTGTATGGGACCCCAGTATTGACTGACATATGAGGTATTGAAGTAAAAACATGCTTCTTCATCTATTTGACACCTCATATTCATAGTTATGGGATATTATCCCACGGTAAGGCTGTATCTGACAGCAGGTGGGATTTTGACCTTAAAATGGTCATAACTCTGTCAGTTTTTGAGATATCAAGCTCAAGGTTGGTTCATTGAATAGCTCTGTATGAGCTCTACACAATGGTACCCAGCTTGACATGGTTATCATTAAATATGACAAAGTTATCCCATGTACAAGTATTTTTGTACATTGGCATGGTCTGGTAAAAAGCTGTATTAAGCTTGTTTGGCCAATAACTTCTGTTTTAGTTGATTTATGAGGAAATGGATGGCACCATCAGATATCCCTGATTGTGCTCTTTCCAAAAAGACCCCACTTCAGGTATCTCACACTAAAACTGTAAAAGTTAGATGAGAGGTGAATGTTTTGTTCACCCTTATTTGGTCTGAATTTGACCATAACTCAAGTAATACTGGTGCTAGCTCAGTTTGGCTGGTACCATTGGATAGCCCTGGCTTAGAGCTTCATTTGGAGTACCCATTTGATGGGGTTAAGTCTCTCCTTCTAGACTTTAGATGAGAGGTGAAAATTAAGGTTTATGCTCAGCACTAACTTTGAGCAGGAATAACTTTGTTATTTCTTGTCCTATGGTGATGGGACTTATATTTTCAGGAAGAGGTGAGTTTCCTCTTTCTTTTGATACCTTTTGAGCTAATTTGGCTCAGCTCCATGTTTTGGTGGTATTTTGGCTATACCATTGGTTTATGGTATTTTGGCTGTCATGCTTGTGCTCTGGCTTTGAGTCACAGGCTGACATACCCTCCCTCTAAAAAAGGCTCATCATTGATGAGACTGTTCAGTCCTCCTAGAGGCTCTGAATCTCCTTAAATGGAGGTTCCCATCTGGTATGGCATCCTCTGCCAACCATTTGTCTTTGTTAGCTGTCTGGTTCTTGAATCTGACTAGATATTGTCTCTGATCCTTCCCATTAAGTCTGATTTTTCTGGCCCTGATAATTTTACTCACAGGCCCAGGAGAGTCTTCTACTTCCACTATTTCTGGTGGAGTGGTGTTCTTTTTCCTGGAGGGGAATTTATCCTCCTCTGTTTGGAAGTATGGTTTGACCAGGCTTACTGGAAAGACTGGGTGTTTCCTAGAAAACCCCTCAGTGAGATTGACCTCTACTGCATTCTTCCCTATCAACTTAATGATAGTGAAGGGCCCTACAAATGAGTCTCTCATTTTCTTGGGTCCTTTGAGATTGTTAAAGTTCAGTGTAGACACTAACACCTGGTCCCCTTCCTTGAAGTCAGGTTCCATATGTGATTTGTCCCACCTTTGCTTATTATACTCTTTGGCCTCAGCTATGCATTTGGCAGCAGTATCACAGGCTTTCTTCCACATATCATGGAAGTCTTTGGCTGTGGGGTGGATGGTCAGAAGATTTTTCTTCAAGTGATCCACAGGTAACAGGGGATTCCACCCTTTCTCTACCAGTGCAGGTGTTTTTCCTGTGGTAGAGTGCTGGCTTGTATTATAAGCCACTTGGACTGCTGGTAAGAGGGTGACCCAATCATGGGTGTATCCCTCATGGTCCTTGTATTCCATGCCATAGGCACAGAACCTCCTGAGGATGTCCTCCATTGTTTGGATCATCCTCTCAGCTAGGCCATCTGTTTGTGGATGGTAAGCTGTGGAAAAAGCAAGCTTGGTGCCAAGCATGTCATATAAATTGGTCCAAAATTCAGATGTGAATTTTGGGTCCCTGTCACTAATTATGATCTTAGGGACTCCACAGGTGGATATGATGTTATTCCAAAATAACAGAGCAGTGTCCATGGCTGTGTCCTCTTTATGGAATGGTAGACATCTCATGCTCTTGCTGAACCTATCAACTATGATTAGGCAGGCATTGTAGTTTTCTTTGCCTCCTGGGACAACTCCTGTGACCCAGTCCATGTTGATGGTTTCCCATGGGTGTTTGGGTTCTTCTATGTGTTGAAGCAACCCATATTTTTTCCCATGTTTTCTATTTGCCTTTTGGCATCTTTCACAAGTGTTGATGTATTCACTCAACTCTTGTTCCCACTTGGGCCACCAAGCTGTGCTTGCTACCCTCTCTTTAGTCCTGTCCTCACTCATGTGTCCCATGTAGGGGCAGTCATGGCATTCCTGCAGGATTAAAGAGATGTGTTCTCTGTCTATCACTGTGAGTGCACTGGTGTGCTTTTCTCTGTGATAAATCAGGCCATCTATAAGGAAGAATTTATTGTCCTTATAGGCCCTCAACCAGGGTTCCTCCAGCTGGGTTTCCAGCTCTGGGCTCCTGTATTTTTGTTAAAGGAGTTGGAGTAGTATGCTACACTGTTTGTGTTTAGCATAAGATTTCAGTACTGCATTGAAAAATTCATTGTGCAATTCTGAGGAGCTTATTCCCAGTATGGGGTTTCTGTCCCTTCTGAATCAGTGTTTCCACTGTAAAGGGTACCACTACCTGGTGCCCATTCAGAGAATCTGAAGTTTTTCTTCCTATTTATTTCCATAAAATGGATAGGAATTTTTGCAGCAACTTCAGGGTCATAAGCTGGATTGCTTTTGACATTTTCCAGTGGCCATCTGCTAAGGCCATCTGCATTGGTATGGCTTTTACCTTCCTTTTATATGATGGTCATGTTCCCTCTATACTCCTGGATGGCTATTTGCCATCTCAGCATGTGTCTATTAGTAGTCTTCATGTTTAGTAAAGACTTCAAGGCTGTTCAGTCTGTGTAGACTTCAAAGACTGCACCCTCCAAATAATAATGGAGTTTTTCTAGAGCCCAGACTAGACATAGAAATTCTGTCTGGGTGGCCCCATACCTGGCTTCTGAATCTTTCAGCTGCCTGGAGATGTAACATATTACACCTTCTCTTGGTTCACCATCCACCATTTGTCTTTGGTGAAGGGCTGCTCCCAAGCCTTGACTGCATGCTGCATCTATATATACCTTGAATGGTAGTTCAAAGTCAGGCAAGATGAGTACAGGTGCATTTGTGAGTTCATATTTGATCCTCTCATATGCATCCCTCCTTTCCTTGGTTATTTCAAAAACTACATCCTTTGAGCATAACTTGTATAAACTAATAGTTATGTGGGCAAAGTTCTTGATGTGGTTTTTATAGTAGCTAGCAAATCCAAGGAAAGATTGCATCTCTTTGATGTTCTTTGGTACTGGCTTTTGCAGTACTGCTGCTACTTTGTTCTGGTCAATTGCCAGACTAAGGCCTGAGACTTTGTGTCCTAGAGCTAGTAGCTCTTGTTGGCCAAAATTACACTTTTTAAGTGAAATTTTCAGATTGATGGGTGTACATTTACTTAGCACTCTGTCTATGTATTGTACATGGTCTTCCCATGTCTCTGAGTATATAATGATATCATCAATATAAACTACCATCCAGCCTTCCATTATTTCTTCTTGAAATATGGTGTCCATCATCCTTTGGAAGTGGGCTGGTGCATTCTTGATGCCAAATGGCATCCTGGTGTACTCACATATGCCCATATGGCATATTATTCTGAGCAACTTCATGGAGTTTGGTTTAACTCCATTTTGGTGGAAACCTTTCATACAATCCATCTTGGTTATGTATTTGGCTTTGGCTAGCTTATCCAAGGCATGAGGTATCCTTGGTATAGGGTACCTGTCTGCTTTTGTGTAGTTATTCAGGGCTCTGAAATCTCCACACAATCTAGACTTGCCATCATGCCAGGTGATTAGGACAGGAGTGGTGATTTCCACTATTTCATTATGTCCAATCTTCCTAATGACATCCATGTCCAGGAGTTCATTGATATGTTTCTCAATCTCTTTCCTGGTCTCCAGACTTTCTGGGTAAGGAGGTCTCCTTAACATGGGTGGATAAGGCCTTTCTACATCCAGATATAGTTCTATATCATGGCCTTTGATCTTGCCTAATGGTTCTTCACCAATGGCAAATGCTGGTCTATTCTTCCTCAGCATCTTCAGTAAACTTAACTTTTGTTTACTGGTGAGGGTAGTGCTAAACTGTCCCTCTCTGAATTCTTTCAGAAGTTCTTCCAGTGGGTCCTGAGAAGATATCTGGTATATATCAAGAGAAAATTTCTTTTCCTTGTTAGTACCAATGGTAATATGCCTATTTTTACTATTGTAAATATCTATGCCATACATCCTCTGGTAATCTGTTCCCAGTAAAAACCCTTGGATTTGGGCATCTTCAAGCACTACAAACTCTGGGTTGAGTCTGATATTACCTTTTCTGTGGGGTATAATTATCTCTTTGATAATTGTCCCAATAGAGGTCATCTTTCCAGATGCACTCTTAAAGTTCTTTGCCTTAGTGGGCAAGAGCTGTTTTTCCCAGTTTGGGAAGTGGCTATACAGATAATTTCTGGCCACTATGGAGCAATGTGCTCCACTGTCAATGATCAGTGGGTGCTAAGCATTGTCAATACATACAGTCATTTTTGTGGCTGTTCCATGTATATATGCCATTCCTTTGGTTAGTGTAACCAGGAATGTTTGTGCATCTTGTGTGTGCTTGCACAAGTTCTTGTTGGCAGTATCCTGTGGCATGCCTGCTTCCAGCTGTATATCCTGGATTTCCAATGGGGTTTCCTCTTGGTATTCCACTAGAAGTTCCTCTCTTGGGTCTTGATCATCATCAGATAGTTCTCTGATGGCATCTCCCATAGAGTCTGATTCAGAATCCTCTGTTGGAGGTTCTTCTTCAGGGACTTTTTCTATAGCATAGACTTTCTTCTTTGCTTTTGGACAGTTGTTGGCATAGTGGTCTGTTGAACCACAATTGTGACAAGAATTCTTCTTCTTTGCCACTTCTGCCACTCTTTCTCTGGGTTTGTCTTTAAACTCTACCCTGAAAGGTTGTTTCTCTTTGAAACTATTGCTTCTATATGGGGTGAATTTCCCTATATTAGTCCTTTTCCTTATGTCTTGTAAGGTATTGGCTATGTCATCTAGAGTGCAATTTTGGTTGCATCTGCATTTCACTGCATGCTCTAGTTCTCCTGGCAGTTGTGTCAGAAGTTTGTGATTCCTCATCTGGATGTTCATCTGAGGATCAATGGCTTTAAGTCTTTTAGACTGTCTGAGACACCACTCATATGGATCTTTGTCCACAGAGTATTTGTCATTTTCAAATGACATGGTCTTTTGCCATATCCAAGTTCCATTACTGTACTTTTGGATTATTTGACTCTTCCACCATGGCCAATTTCTTCTGCCATGGATTTCTTTCATTTCTGTGTACCATATACTTGCATGACCTTTAAATGCAGTATTCAGTCTAGCAGTAATCCAGTAATCTGGTATGCTGGGTACATCAATGAAGAGTCCATCAATATAATCTATGAGTTCCATATGATCATATTCTCCTGATCCAGAGAATTTGGGCCTGTTTGAGGCCTCAGGAAGCTGTTTCAAGGCTTCCTTCTCTCAATAAGACATGCCATCTCCATCCTGGTATTGTGATGGAGATCTTGCCTTATTCAACAACATGGCATCTGGTTTGATGTCATCTGGTTGATATGGATTCTCCATAGCTTGGCCTTGTGGTTGGGGCTTTAAGCTATGGTAGGCATCAAACAATTTGTTGATGTCTTGGTTCAGACACTCCCTGTCCCTGCTGCTATGGTGTTGTTCTTCAGAGACTTGATTCAGTCTCTTGTTGGTTTCTTCAGAGGCTTTGCTCAGTTGAGCATATCCTTCCTGAAGGTTTTTAACTATCTGCTCCAATGAGGCTTGAGTTTTTCTCATCCTCTCTTGGGCAGCTGCAAATTCTGCAGCCTTCTTTGCAGATTGCTCAGCATATTGGGACATTTGCAACCACAGTGTGTCACTGTTGATGTTGCTCTCAGATGTGATAATGTTATTTTCAGTCTGAGTGGGGGTAATGTTTCTATTACTAGGACTACTGATTCTAGAGTGGTTCACAGCTACTTCTGGTTCTTGTGTACTTCTTTTACCAAATCTAACAGCTTCTGGATCATGGGGTCTGACTCTTTCCTCCTCTGGTTGAAGGAGGCTTTGTTCTTGCCCTTGTTGCCTTGTCTTCTCCTGGAAACTTCCTGGAATTGTGAAGAATGGTGACTCTTGGCCACTGATCTGCTGGTTTCTGAATGGTGTGAAGCCACTGGAGAGCTGATTTGGCTTGCTCCTTGTGAACCTGAAGGAATCTGAGTAGGCCCTGTCTGGGTTAACTGTTCTTCTATAGCTTGGATAGTGGCTTGGTTCTCCCTTATCCTCTGTGCCCTTGCCTCCAGGAGTCTGTGCTGCCTGGTAGGGTTCCAACCCTTGGTGATTACCATAAGGTCCTTGAAGTCTATCTCTTTGAGACAGATCTTCTCGCAACTTGATCCCAGTTCTGCCCAGTGAGTTGCTAGGTTGAACCTCTTGTTGTCCATGCTCCATTGAAACAAATCTTTGAGGAGTTGGTGGATTTGAAGAACTTGATCCATATCCTTCCAATCCTCTGGTTTGAGGTTTCTGTTGAATTGGAGTGTGAATGGCAAGGTTGATATTATCTCCCTCATTGTTTTGCCATCCACCACTGTGTCCAATGTGTCTTTTTTCAGGTCTTCTGGTTCTAGACATTCCTGCTCTATCCTCTGGCTGGTTCCTTTGGAAGCCAAGGTCTCTGAGGTATGCAGGGGACATATCAGTGTTTGAAAGAAGTCAAAAACTTTATGTTCTTAGGGTATTTACCTTTGACTGTGCCTTGTACAAATTTGTTATCCGCTGATTTGGGCAGTTTGCCTTTGGAGGTTACAACTGGGTTAATAATTGTAATCTTCCCTGTACAAGTGGTAAAGGTTGGTTTACCTTGTATTGAAGCAGAGTTTTGTCGTTTTCTACTCCTCTGAGTGGCTACTGGGGTCCACTTCTTGGCTGTAATGAGGCCTTCACTAAGCCTTTTTCCTTTACCCTTGCTGCCCTCTGGTTCTGAGGGTGTCACTGGTGTGTTGGCCTGTGACTGGGTTTCAAGTGGGATGTAGTTTTCTTCCACTGAATCAAAACAGGAAAAAGAGGGCTTATGTCAGTTAAGACTTCTTAAAAGGCTGGTTTTGCACGTCTAAGAATGGCCTCCGGGCTTGTATATTATTACAGTATGCCCTTGTATAATGACAGTGTAATTGAATTAACAATTTCACGTCAAAAATACAGCTTATGGTGTCCTGTCACACTGTTTGTGTGTCAGTATCCCTCAGATACACTTGTGGTTTGCAACTGTATTCTGTAAAGGTGGTTTGTATACAAGTGTTATTGAATTAACAATACACTTGACCACGCCTCAACTGATGGTTTTTCAGTCAGAGGTGTCCTTATTCAGTCAAGAATACAGGACTTTATTAGTGGCTTATGTGTTTTATATGCAAAACACGCCAAAAATAATAAATTACTGTGGGTGCTAACCACGTAAAAAATACTCTTATGATATGAGTATATAAAAAAAAGGTAAAAATATATAAAATATATATATTTAAATAGAAATTACGCCTAAAAAGGATAAAACACTGTGTTAATAAGTCATAAAAAAGAGAAAAGACTTACTTGTAAGGTCCAAAAAAAGTCAAAAACACGGCCAGGCCCCCAAAATGTCAGGATTATACTATGATAAAGGTATAACTAGGCTAATTACAACTTTAACTGTGTATGTGACACGACAGAAAATGATTTAAAAAAGGTTTCTAAAGGTTTATAATAAGATAAAAGGGTTCTACTATTGCGAAATAGTGGTGGTGAGCGCTATTGAGAACCCTGGGTGCAGGCTTTATCTGTTGGATTACAATAATAAAGTCTATGTCAACCTGTGACTCAAAACCAGAGCACAAGCATGACAGCCAAAATACCATAAACTAATGGTATAGCCAAGATACCACGAAAAAATGGAACTGAGCCAAATCAGCTCAAAAGGTATCAAAAGAAAGAGGAAACTCACCTCTTTCTGAAAATATAAGTCCCATCACCATAGGACAAGAAATAACAAAGTTATTCCTTCTCAAAGTTATTGCTGAGCATAAACCTTAATTTTCACCTCTCATCTAAAATCTAGAAGGAGAGGCTTAACCCCATCAAATGGGAATTCAAAATGAAGCTCTAAGCTAGGGCTATCCAATGGTGCCAGCCAAACTGAGCTAGCACCAGTATTACTTGAGTTATGGTCAAATTCAGACCAAATAAGGGTGAACAAAACATTCACCTCTCATCTAACTTTTACAGTTTTAGTGTGAGATACTTAAAGTGAGGTCTTTTTGGAAAGAGCACAATCAGGGCTATCTGATGGTGCCATCCACTTCCTCATAACTCAACTACAACAGAGGTTATTGGCCAAACAAGCTTAATACAGCTTTTGACCAGACCACGCCAATGTACAAAAATACTTGTACATGGGATAACTTTGTCATATTTAATGATAACCATGTCAAGTTGGGTACCATTGTGTAGAGCTCATACAAGGCTATTCAATGAACCAACTTTGAGCTTGATATCTCAAAAACAGACAGAGTTATGACCATTTTAAGGTCAAAATCCCACCTGCTGTCAGATACAGCCTTACCATGGGATAATATCCCATAACCATGAATATGAGGTGTCAAATAGACAAAGAAGCATGTTTTTACTTCAATACCTCATATGTCAGCCAATACTGGGGTCCCATACAGCTTCTGTACAGCATTCTACGCGTCATACACGTCAGAATCAGGCTGTGAGGTCCCCAGATGAAACTTTTCACCCTGTATTGGTGAAAACTGCCCAGATGTGGTTTCAAAGCCACATCTGAGCCCAATACAGGGTATACAGGCTGTTTGCAAACCACAAGCCTGTCCTAGAGAGTGAAAAATCTTCACTTCCTCTACGTGGAAAGGTCTAGCAGCCTTTCCACCTCAATTTCAGGATAAAAGGAGGGCTTTTCACAGCCAAAACCCTTTCCTCATCCTGCTCTTGAATACCCTACGTAGTAAACTGTCAAAAACAGTTTTACTCTTGGGTAATAAACAGGTATAATTATATATTTAATTATTGTAACTCTTATTATAGTAACCCAACTGGTAAGATTGCACCCTGGGTTCTCAATAGCGCTCACCACCACTATTCTTCAATAGTAGAACCCCTTAAATATCTTATAAATCATCCTTTAAATCAAAAACTCTTATTTTAAATCAATTTTCTACGTGTCACAGTCATAATTCTAGTTGTATATACTCTTATTACCACTTCAATATAGACTCAGCCTGACATTTTGGGGGCCTGGCCGTGTTTTTTGACCTTTTTGGACCTTAAAAGTAAGTCTTTTTTCTTTTTTATGACTTATTAACACATTGTTTTTATCTTTTTTAGGCGTGATTTCTTTATTTAAATATATATATTATATATATTTATTCTTTTTTATATATACTCATATTTTAAAGAGTATTATTCACGTGGCTAATACCCACTGAATTTAATTATTTTTGGCGTGTTTTGTATATAAAAACACATAAGCCATCAATAAAGTTCTGTATTCTTGACTGAATAAGGACACCTCTGACTGAAAAACCATCAGTTGAGGCGTGGAATAAGTGTATTGTTAACTCAATAACACTTATACAGAATACACTTGAAAACCACAAGTGTATCTGTGGGATACTGGCACACAAACAGTGTGACAGGGTACCAAAAGCTGTATTTTTGACGTGAAATTGTTAATTCAATTACACTGTCATTATACAAGGGCATATTGTAATAATATACAAGCCCAGAGGCCATTCTTAGACATGCAAAACCAGCCTTTTAAGAAGTCTTAACTGACATAAGCCCTCTTTTTCCTGTCTTGATTCAGTGGAAGAAAACTACATCCCACTTGAAACCCAGTCACAGGCCAACACACCAGTGACACCCTCAGAACCAGAGGGAAGCAAGGGCAAAGGAAAAAGGCTTAGTGAAGGCCTCATTACAGCCAAGAAGTGGACACCAATAGCCACTCAGAGGAGTAGAAAACCACAAAACTCTGCTTCAATACAAGGTAAACCAACCTTAACCACTTGTACAGGGAAGATTACAATTATTAACCCAGTTGTAACCTCCAAAGGCAAACTGCCCAAATCAGCAGATAACAAATTTGTACAAGGCACAGTCAAAGGTAAATACCCTAAGAACATAAAGTTTTTGACTGCTTGCAAACACTGATATGTCCCCTGTATACCTCAGAGACCTTGGCTTCCAAAGGAACCAGCCAGAGGATAGAGGAGGATTGTCCAGAACCAGAAGACCTGAAAGAGGACACCCTGGACACAGTGGTGGATGGCAAAACAATGAGGGAGATAATATCAACCTTGCCATTCACACTCCAATTCAACAGAAACCTCAAAGCAGAGGACTGGAAGGATAGGGATCAAGTTCTTCAAATCCACCAACTCCTCAAAGATTTGTTTCAATGGAGCATGGACAACAAAAGGTTCAACCTAGCAACTCACTGGGCAGAACTGGGATCAAGTTGCCAGAAGATCTTTCTCAAAGAGATAGACTTCAAAGACCTTATGGTAATCACCAAGGGTTGGAATCCTACCAGGCAGCACAGACTCCTGGAGGCAAGGGCACAGAGGATAAGGGAGAATCAAGCCACTATCCAAGCTATAGAAGAACAGTTAACCCAGACAGGGCCTACTCAGATTCCTTCAGGTTCACAAGGAGCATGCCAAATCAGCTCTCCAGTGGCTTCACACCATTCAGAAACCAGCAGATCAGTGGCCAAGAGTCACCATTCTTCACAATTCCAGGAAGTTTCCAGGAGAAGACAAGGCAACAAGGGCAAGAACAAAGCCTCCTTCAACCAGAGGAGGAAAGAGTCAGACCCCATGATCCAGAAGCTGTTAGATTTGGTAAAAGAAGTACACAAGAACCAGAAGTAGTTGTAAACCACTCTAGAATCAGTAGTCCTAGTAATAGAAACATTACCCCCACTCAGACTGAAAATAACATTATCAAATCTGAGAGTAACATCAACAGTGACACACTGTGGTTACAAATGTCCCAATATGCTGAGCAATCTGCAAAGCAAGCTACAGAATTTGCAGCTGCCCAAGAGAGGATGAGAAAAACTCAAGCCTCATTGGAGCAAATAGTTAAAAACCTTCAGGAAGGATATGCTCAACTGAGCGAAGCCTCTGAAGAAACCAACAAGAGACTGAATCAAGTCTCTGAAGAACAACACCATAGTAGCAGGGACAGGGAGTGTCTGAACCAAGACATCAACAAATTGTTTGATGCCTACCATAACTTAAAGCCCCAACCACAAGGCCAAGCTATGGAGAATCCATATCAACCAGATGACATCAAACCAGATGCCATGTTGTTGAATAAGGCAAGATCTCCATCACAATACCAGGATGGAGATGGCATGTCTTATTCAGAGAAGGAAGCCTTGAAACAGCTTTCTGAGGCCTCAAGCTGGCCCAAATTCTCTGGATCAGGAGAATATGATCATATGGAACTCATAGATTATATTGATGGACTCTTCATTGATGTACCAAGCATACCAGATTACTGGATTACTGCTAGACTGAATACTGCATTTAAAGGTCATGCAAGTATATGGTACACTGAAATGAAAGAAATCCATGGCAGAAGAAACTGGCCATGGTGGAAGAGTCAAATAATCCAAAAGTACAGTAATGGAACTTGGATATGGCAAAAGACCATGTCATTTGAAAATGACAAATACTCTGTGGACAAAGATCCATATGAGTGGTGTATTGGACAGTCTAAAAGACTTAAAGCCATTGATCCTCAAATGAACATTCAAATGAGGAATCATAAACTTCTGACACAACTGCCAGGAGAACTAGAGCATGCAGTAAAGTGCAGATGCAACCAAAATTGCACTCTAGATGATATAGCCAATACCTTACAAGACATAAGGAAAAGGACTAATATAGGGAAATTCACCCCATATAGAAGTAATAGTTTCAAAGAGAAACAACCTTTCAGGGTAGAGTTTAAAGACAAACCCAGAGAAAGAGTGGCAGAAGTGGCAAAGAAAAAGAATTCTTGTCACAATTGTGGTTCAACAGACCATTATGCCAACAACTGTCCAAAAGCAAAGAAGAAAGTCTATGCTATAGAGAAAGTCCCTGAAGAAGAACCTCCAACAGAGGATTCTGAATCAGACTCCATGGGTGATGCCATCAGAGAACTATCTGATGAGGATCAAGACCCCAGAGAGGAATTTCTAGTGGAATATCAAGAGGAAACCCCACTAGAAATCCAGGATATACAGTTGGAAGTAGGCATGCCACAAGAAACTGCCAACAAAAACTTGTGCAAACACACAAAAGATGCACAAACATTCCTGGTTACACCAACCAAAGGAATGGCATATATACATGGAACAGCCACAAAAATGACTGTATGTATTGACAATGCTCAGCACCCACTGATCATTGACAGTGGAGCACATTGCTCCATAGTGGCCAGAAATTATCTGGATAACCACTTCCCAAACTGGGAGAAAGAACTCTTGCCCACCAGGGCAAAGAACCTTAAGAGTGCATCTGGAAAGATGACCTCTATAGGGACAATTATCAAAGAGATAATTATACCCCACAGAAAAGGTAACATAAGACTCAACCCAGAGTTTGTAGTGCTTGAAGATGCCCACATCCAAGGGTTTTTACTGGGAACAGATTACCAGAGGATGTATGGCATAGATATTTACAATAGTAAAAATAGGCATATTACCATTGGTACTAACAAGGAAAAGAAATTTTCTCTTGATATATACCAAATATCTTCTCAGGACCCACTGGAAGAACTTCTGAAAGAATTCAGAGAGGGACAGTTTAGCACTACCCTCACCAGTAAACAACAGCTAAATTTACTGAAGATGCTGAGGAAGAATAGACCAGCATTTGCCATTGGTGAAGAACCATTAAGCAAGATAAAAGGCCATGATATAGAACTATATCTGGATGTAGAAAGGCCTTATCCACCCATGTTAAGGAGACCTCCTTACCCAGCAAGTCTGGAGACCAGGAAAGAGATTGAGAAACATATCAATGAACTCCTGGACATGGATGTCATTAGGAAGATTGGACATAATGAAATAGGGGAAATAACCACCCCTGTCCTAATACCCTGGCATGATGGCAAGTCTAGATTGTGTGGAGACCTCAGAGCCCTGAACAACTACACAAAAGCAGACAGGTATCCTATACCAAGGCTACCTCATGCCTTGGATAAATTGGCCAAAGCCAAATACATAACCAAGATGGATTGTATGAAAGGTTTCCACCAAAATGGAGTTAAACCAAACTCCATGAAGTTGCTCAGAATAATATGCCATATGGGCATATATGAGTACACCAGGATGCCATTTGGCATCAAGAATGCACCAGCCCACTTCCAAAGGATGATGGACACCATATTTCAAGAAGAAATAATGGAAGGCTGGATGGTAGTATATATTGATGATATCATTATATACTCAGAGACATGGGAAGACCATGTACAATACATAGACAGAGTGCTAAGTAAATGTACACCCATCAATCTGAAAATTTCACTCAAAAAGTGTAATTTTGGCCAACAAGAGCTACTAGATCTAGGACACAAAGTCTCAGGCCTTAGTCTGGCAATTGACCAGAACAAAGTAGCAGCAGTACTGCAAAAGCCAGTACCAAAGAACATCAAAGAGATGCAATCTTTCCTTGGATTTGCTAGCTACTATAGAAACCACATCAAAAACTTTGCACACATAACTAGTAGTTTATACAAGTTATGCTCAAAGGATGTAGTCTTTGAAATTACCAAGGAAAGAAGGGATGCATATGAGAGGATCAAATATGGACTCACTAATGCACCTGTGCTCATCTTACCTGACTTTGAACTACCATTCAAGTTATATATAGATGCAGCATGCAGTCAAGGCCTAGGAGCAGCCCTTCACCAAAGACAAATTGTGGATGGTGAACCAAGAGAAGGTGTAATATGTTACATCTCCAGGCAGCTGAAAGATTCAGAAGCCATGTATGGGGCCACCCAGACAGAATGTCTATGTCTAGTCTGGGCTCTAGAAAAACTCCATTATTACTTGGAGGGTGCAGTCTTTGAAGTCTACACAGACTGCACAGCCTTGAAGTCTTTACTAAACATGAAGACTACTAATAGACACATGCTGAGATGGCAAATAGCTATCCAGGAGTATAGAGGGAACATGACCATCATATACAAGGAAGGTAAAAGCCATACCAATGCAGATGGCCTTAGCAGATGGCCACTGGACAATGTCAAAAGCAATCCAGCTTATGACCCTGAAGTTGCTGCAAAAATTCCTATCCATTTTATGGAAATAGATAGGAAGAAGAACTTCAGATTCTCTGAATGGGCACCAGGGAGTGGTACCCTTGACAGTGGAAACACTGATTCAGAAGGGACAGAGACCCCCATACTGGGAATAAGTTCCTCAGAACTGCACAATGAATTTTTCAATGCAGTACTGAAATCTTATGCTAAACACAAACAGTGTAGCATACTACTCCAACTCCTTCAACAAAAATACAGGAGCCCAGAATTGGAAACCCAGCTAGAGGAACCCTGGTTGAGGGCCTATAAGGACAATAAATTTTCCCTTATAGATGGCCTGATTTATCACAGGGAAAAGCACACCAGTGCACTCACAGTGATAGACAGAGACCACATCTCTTTAATCCTGCAGGAATGCCATGACTGCCCCTACATGGGACACATGAGTGAGGACAGGACTAAAGAGAGGGTGGCAAGCACAGCTTGGTGGCCCAAGGGGGAACAAGCGTTGAGTGAATACATCAACACTTGTGAAAGATGCCAGAAGGCAAATAGAAAACATGGGAAGAAATATGGGTTACTTCAACACATAGAAGAACCCAAACACCCATGGGAAACCATCAACATGGACTGGGTCACAGGACTTGTCCAAGGAGGCAAAGAATACTACAATGCCTGCCTAATAATAGTTGATAGGTTCAGCAAGAGCATGAGATGTCTACCATGCCATAAAGAGGACACAGCCATGGACACTGCTCTGTTATTTTGGAATAACATCATATCCACCTGTGGAGTCCCTAAGACCATAATTAGTGACAGGGACCCAAAATTCACATCTGAATTTTGGACCAATTTATATGACATGCTAGGCACCAAGCTTGCTTTTTCCACAGCTTACCATCCACAAACAGATGGCCTAGCTGAGAGGATGATCCAAACAATGGAGGACATCCTCAGGAGGTTCTGTGCCTATGGCATGGAATACAAGGACCATGAGGGATACACCCATGATTGGGTCACCCTCTTACCAGCAGTCCAACTGGCTTATAACACAAGCCAGCACTCTACCACAGGAAAAACACCTGCACTGGTAGAGAAAGGGTGGAATCCCCTTTTACCTGTGGATCACTTGAAGAAAAATCTTCTGACCATCCACCCCACAGCCAAGGACTTCCATGATATGTGGAAGAAAGCCTGTGATACTGCTGCCAAATGCATAGCTGAGGCCAAAGAGTATAATAAGCAGAGGTGGGACAAATCACATATGGAACCTGACTTCAAGGAAGGGGACCAGGTGTTAGTGTCTACACTGAACTTTAACAATCTCAAAGGACCCAAGAAAATGAGAGACTCATTTGTAGGGCCCTTCACTATCATTAAGTTGATAGGGAAGAATGCAGTAGAAGTCAAGCTCACTGAGGAGTTTTCTAGGAAACACCCAGTCTTCCCAGTGAGCCTGGTCAAGCCATATTTCCAAACAGAGGAGGATAAATTCCCCTCCAGGAAGAAAAACATCACTCCACCAGAAATAGTGGAAGTAGAGGACTCTCCTGGACCTGTGAGTAAAATCATCAGGGCCAGAAAAATCAGACTTAATGGGAAAGATCAGAGACAATATCTAGTCAGATTCAAGAACCAGACAGCTGACAAAGACAAATGGTTGGCAGAGGATGCCATACCAGATGGGAACCTTCATTTAAGGAGATTCAGAGCCTCTAGGAGGACTGAACAGTCTCATCAATGATGAGCCTTTTTTAGAGGGAGGGTATGTCAACCTGTGACTCAAAACCAGAGCACAAGCATGACAGCCAAAATACCATAAACCAATGGTATAGCCAGGATACCACCAAAAGATGGAACTGAGCCAAATCAGCTCAAAAGGTATCAAAAGAAAGAGGAAACTCACCTCTTTCTGAAAATATAAGTCCCATCACCATAGGACAAGAAATAACAAAGTTATTCCTGCTCAAAGTTATTGCTGAGCATAAACCTTAATTTTCACCTCTCATCTAAAATCTAGAAGGAGAGGCTTAACCCCATCAAATGGGAATTCAAAATGAAGCTCTAAGCCAGGGCTATCCAATGGTGCCAGCCAAACTGAGCTAGCACCAGTATTACTTGAGTTATGGTCAAATTCAGACCAAATAAGGGTGAACAAAACATTCACCTCTCATCTAACTTTTACATTTTGGTGTGAGATACTTAAAGTGGGGTCTTTTTGGAAAGAGAACAATCAGGGCTATCTGATGGTGCCATCCACTTCCTCATAACTCAACTACAACAGAAGTTATTGGCCAAACAAGCTTAATACAGCTTTTGACCAGACCACGCCAATGTACAAAAATACTTGTACATGGGATAACTTTGTCATATTTCATGATAACCATGTCAAGCTGGGTACCATTGTGTAAAGCTCATACAGAGCTATTCAATGAACCAACTTTGAGCTTGATATCTCAAAAACAGACAGAGGTATGACCATTTTAAGGTCAAAATCCCACCTGCTGTCAGATACAGCCTTACCATGGGATAATATCCCATAACCATGAATATTAGGTGTCAAATAGACGAAGAAGCATGTTTTTACTTCAATACCTCATATGTCAGCCAATACTGGGGTCCCATACAGCTTCTGTACAGCATTCTACACGTCATACACGTCAGAATCAGGCTGTGAGGTTCCCAGATGAAACTTTTCACCCTGTATTGGTGAAAACTGCCCAGATGTGGTTTCAAAACCACATCTGAGCCCAATACAGGGTATACAGGCTGTTTGCAAACCACAAGCCTGTCCTAGAGAGTGAAAAATCTTCACTTCCTCTACGTGGAAAGGTCTAGCAGCCTTTCCACCTCAATTTCAGGATAAAAGGAGGGCTTTTCACAGCCAAAAGCCTTTCCTCATCCTGCTCTTGAATACCCTACGTAGTAAACTGTCAAAAACAGTTTTACTCTTGGGTAATAAACAGGTATAATAATATATATTTAATTATTGTAACTCTCATTATAGTAACCCAACTGGTAAGATTGCACCCTGGGTTCTCAATAGCGCTCACCACCACTATTCTTCAATAGTAGAGCCCCTTACATATCTTATAAATCATCCTTTAAATCAAAAACTCTTATTTTAAATCAATTTTCTACGTGTCACAGTCATAATTCTAGTTGTAAATACTCTTATTACCACTTCAATATAGACTCAGCCTGACAGTCTACAATAATTAAAGATTATAATTATACCTGATTATTGAACCAAGAGTAAAACTGTTTCTGACAGTTTACTACGTAGGTTATTCAAGAGCAGGATGAGGAGAGGATTTTGGCTGTGAAAAGCCCTCCTTTTATCCTGAAATTGGGGTGGAAAGGCTGCTAGACCTTTCCACTTAGAGGAAGTGAAGATTTTTCACTCTCTATGACAGGCTGGTGGTTTGCAAACAGCCTGTATACCCTGTATTGGGCTCATATGTGGTTTTGAAACCACATCTGGGCAGTTTTTACCAATACAGGGTGAAAATTTTCACCTGGGGACCTCACAGCCTGATTCTGACGTGTATGACGCGTAGAATGCTGTACAGAAACTGTATGGGACCCCAGTATTGACTGACATATGAGGTATTGAAGTAAAAACATGCTTCTTTGTCTATTTGACACCTAATATTCATGGTTATGGGATATTATCCCATGGTAAGGCTGTATCTGACAGCAGGTGGGATTTTGACCTTAAAATGGTCATAACTCTGTCTGTTTTTGAGATATCAAGCTCAAAGTTGGTTCATTGAATAGCTCTGTATGAGCTCTACACAATGGTACCCAGCTTGACATGGTTATCATGAAATATGACAAAGTTATCCCATGTACAAGTATTTTTGTACATTGGCATGGTCTGGTCAAAAGCTGTATTAAGCTTGTTTGGCCAATAACTTCTGTTGTAGTTGAGTTATGAGGAAACGGATGGCACCATCAGATAGCCCTGATTGTTCTCTTTCCAAAAGACCCCACTTCAGGTATCTCACACTAAAACTGTAAAAGTTAGATGAGAGGTGAATGTTTTGTTCACCCTTATTTGGTCTGAATTTGACCATAACTCAAGTAATACTGGTGCTAGCTCAGTTTGGCTGGTACCATTGGATAGCCCTGGCTTAGAGCTTCATTTGGAGTACCCATTTGATGGGGTTAAGTCTCTCCTTCTAGATTTTAGATGAGAGGTGAAAATTAAGGTTTATGCTCAGCACTAACTTTGAGCAGGAATAACTTTGTTATTTCTTGTCCTATGGTGATGGGACTTATATTTTCAGGAAGAGGTTAGTTTCCTCTTTCTTTTGATACCTTTTGAGCTAATTTGGCTCAGTTCCATGTTTTGGTGGTATTTTGGCTATACCATTGGTTTATGGTATTTTGGCTGTCATGCTTGTGCTCTGGTTTTGAGTCACAGGCTGACACCAATAGGTCCAAGAAAAAAAAATTCATTAACTGCGTGAGCCTTACTGATATTATATAATTTGTGTTTGACCAAGTTGATGACACCTGCGCACCCTGGCACAGGTCCACAATTATGAACACCATGAGCTGGATTGAACTCCTTCAATATCTCCTCAATGAAAACAAGCAATAGAGTATTATTTCTAAGGGAGACGGTGATATAGTCCAACTCATATTGTCTATATTCTGACATATTTAGCAAGTTGTTGCGTCTTTAAGAAATAATAATCAGATTGTATTACACCTGCACAAATAATTCACAAAATGTTAATTTGTAACGGTGCTATACATTTATCTTACTAAGTTATTGCAGAGCATCACCATTTGGCCTAATAACTGGCATGTAAAGTATTTTGAGGGTGCTAGTCTGCATCTTACTACAGATTTTGAGCCAATCTTGATCAAATACCTGAAATGATAAGCCTTCCGTAATATCACCATCATCTGTTGATTGTAATTCTGGCAATCTATCAATAGTTTTTTTACCCTTTTTTTAATGCAATTACAAAACTCTATGTCTTGATCCATTTTTAATACCAATTCATTAAGTAACTGGGAGCGCCAGCGTAATCCCACTTTGTGGTAAACTTGACGGCCATTTTGCAGTACCTCCTCAGTATCTGAACATACTCAAGGGTCATTGAATTGTGATACTAGAATTGGAAATTTAGCCGTATCACACCATTCACAACGGCGCTCACAGGTCTGCACATAATCAGTCTTTTCTCACAATGAAGAAGAGATACATTAACTAACCCTTTGACGAATCTTTGCGAGCTTTTGATTCTCCTTCTTTTTAACCAAATACTCCGCATCCTTTTCAATAGACTTCCATTCTCTTTTCAGATAAGTGAAATATCACTCCATTGAAGCTGCCACAACCCCATAGTTATTATGATCCTTGTTCCAACAGTAATGATGATACTCGGTGCTGACCAGTGCAAGACGGAATGTACGGTAAAACACCATAGACATCAGCTCATTGAACGAATGTTGCCATGAGCTCTCCCAGTCCCAAGTGAATTGCTTTAGTCCTAGCTTGTGGAGCTCATTTTCGCAGTAGCTTTGGAAACCCTGAGACTGAACCTGTGTTGATGGCTCATTGAAAACATCCTTGGGGACATATCCGAGATGACCAGCCACTTGAATTGCAATTTCACGCTCTTCTGTGCTTGGTGGTGCTGGTAGTGAGGAAAAATTCTTATCCCTAACTTTGAGTAGGAACAGGCAATGGGCATGTACTGCTGATCTCATTCCATGGACATTATCTGGAAGTTCTGCTTTCAGCCATTTTTGTTGCTCCTTCTGGCTTGCACGTTTCGCCACATTGTGAGCTTTACAAGCCTGGTTCCTTTGCTGTCTGACCTCGGATTGTTCAAGCATACTCTGGGCAAGGGGCATTTGAGGATGGGTGAACTCACTATTTGACTGAGTGCCATGCTCATGCACCGTGAAGTTGTCCCTCCTTGGTTCATCACTTGTTTCCATTTGGGTTGGAGACATGTTCTCATCCTCATCATCCACCATTTTTTCTCTTGATCAACTGGCATGAGCTGTTCTTGGTTTTGAGGCATATGGATGATGACATCCAGTGACTTTCTCTTTATGGACCAGAGGTGAAGATGCATAAAGTTCATCACCTGCCATGCACCTCATCAGTTAACACATCAAAAAATTAATGAAGACTGGTCATACTCACAATCTTCAATTGGCTCCTGAGATCTGACTGACTTGCCTTCAGGTGCCATATCTAACCCATGAAACAAAAATATCAAATTGTGAAAAAGGTTATACTCCAAAATTAAAATGACTTACTTTGATGAAGCGTCAATCCTGCATTTCCCTCCAACAGACTACTCCAAGTTACATTCTCCAATGGTCTTTTTCCTCGCCCCCCATCCACGCGCCTTTCATCACCCACATGAACCTGAGATCCTGATGAAATATTGAGGGTTGGCTGTTTACTTTGGCCAAAGGGATCCTGGGATGCGACTGGATTCCGACTGCGATTAAGGAGGAACTCACGTGGAAATTATGATTGGGGATTAGCGTTTGATGAGATTTGAGGTGTGCCTTCTGGCCCCTGAGGCACATGCGTTTGTGTATTAGTGGGATTTGGGGGAATTGGAGTGACGGAAATATTTGGGATCGACCAAGTGCTTGAAGTTGGAGCCTTTGGATTTCCCACATCAATGTTAAGACCTGATACATTCATTGAGGATGCGATAGGGGTTGTGAGAGGAATGTTGGGACTCACTGGTGACTGTTTTTGAACATATTCTATGCTAGATTCACTATCAGAGTCATGAACAGAACCTGAACGGGATTTATGTGACTTGGAAGATGACATAAGGGCCGAAAAAGTACAGGAATATTTTTAACTAGATGAAAAACCTCAGTATTATGATAAAATAGAGTGATATGAGATGAAATCTTTTCAAATTTAGAATAGAGATATTCTATGAATATTTCTAAAAAGAGTCTTATTGGAAGTCTAATAAGCCTCTCTTTAGGAGAATCCTCCCTACCTCCTCTTGAGCTCCTCCGCTTTTGTTGGAAACCACCCTGCACGGCCTACCACCATAGAATGTAATATTCCCTTGATCTCAAAGGGAACCCATCATCCATAAGTAATCATATTTGGTAACATTTCCGCCCCCTGATTGTCACATTTTGTGAATTATCCAAACTGCCAATATATGCATTGAAATTCCACAGCATTGTACATCTGTAAAGGGGTATATTCATGAAGGATTTACCCACAAAAGAGACATCCCCTTTTCAATAAAGGCAAGACAATCCAAATCACATTCCAACCGCTTAAAAGCCTGCTGCACTCAAACCAAATACCAAGACTTTAGCTGCACTCCAACCCCTTATGCAATAGAGTTATATTGTTATGTCTGTAATAAGGTTTAAGCCATGTACAATGGCGTGCCAGCGTACATGGTTTGAATTTCAATCCCCTCAAATCAATGTTGACACATCCCTATTGGAACACCCCTCAAGGGTCAAAACCGCATTATTGCCATGTGTAAATAAAATAGAATATGTATGAGCATTGAGCAGCATGGCATTTTACCCAATTAAACTCCTAACCAATTCCGCCATCCAGATGAGACATGTTACACTCTATCAGCTGAAGCTCATGCATCATTACAAATGGGATAAAACTCTCAGCTGGCTCAAATCATCTCCCCCTTCATGAATAATCACTCAATTTTTTTGCCAATTAATAACACTCCTAAACAATTTCACATCAGCCATAGATATTTATACACAAACCAACCGTACTCCCAATTCCTGCAACAATGAGAACCCGCCGCTATTCCTCAATGTGTATATGCATGTGTCAAAACTGCTCAACTCAAACACACTCTTCCCCTGAGGGTGATAGGCCTGGAGTTGCCTTCACACCTTTCCAATATAAACAGCACATTAAAAAGCTCAAATCAACCATTGCACCCAAATCTCTTCCAAACATCCCTACTTCTGCATCAGGATCTGAGTGCCCACAACTTCTATTGGATCAAATATTGCCAGCTGATTATTCACAATTGGCCCAAAGCACCTTCTCCACAGCACTGGGTCTCAATTAAACTGCACAGAAACCATACAGCAGCAGTCAAACCCTTCCCCCACAAGACCTTGGAATGATAATATCTGCCATTCTATCATTAAGGTATAATATACCCCGCCGGGCTTCACGCATTCTCAACCCCGCCCGAAACCTGCTGATCAAGTCCAGCATCTCAATCTCCAGTGGTCCCCCCACTCCTGCATTCCATATACCTCAAGATCTGAGTACCATATTTGAACATCTCCAATTGGAACCAGTGATTCAAAACTATATACGTTGTCCTCAATGTTTCTCTCTTAATGGCCTTACTTAATCAGTCACAACTGACCAACACCACTTTCAACACCATAATGACCCAAATGATCATGATCCCCCTTGCACACAATCATTAGGCAAATTCATCTATTCATTTGACACCCACCCCCAAAACATAACCAACATGAAGCAAAAATTTATACCAACAAAACATTTCATTTATCAACCATTCAAAAACTGGCTTGCCAGATTTCTCCAGCGGGCTGGAATTATGGAAATTCTGCATCAACATCAACAATCCCAAACTCCTGAAGGTTCCCAAAAATGTGATGTCTGAGATGGATTGGTCTGCAGACGCTTCACTGGCACTAGAAATATCCATGACCCCCCATTCATGTCCATTCCTGGTGCATTGGCCTTCTCCATTTATGTGGACTGCTTTAATGCACATGGAAAGTCCACCCGGTTGGCCAGAATTGGACCTATCATGCTTATTTGTCTTAATCTCCCCCCAAGTGAAATATTGAAGCCAGAGAATGTCTATGTTGCAGGAATCATCCCTGGTCCGAAGGAGCCAACTTCCCTTAAATTTAATTACCTATTAATGCCACTCATCAAGGAGCTCAAAGAGCTATGGCAAGGTTACCATTTTTCACCCACCTCAACAGGTCCTTCAGGATCCTTTATCCGTGTTGCCATTTTCACAGCCATTGCGGATGTGGTTGCCATGCGCAAGCTTACTGGATTTATTTCCCATTCAGGCAGCCACTTTTGTAATTTTTGCACCATTCACAAAGCTCAAATTGAAGAATTTGGTCCTCAATTTCACTACACATGCTCATATCAAAATCATAAATCAACCATTGCCAAATGGCTTTGCGCAACCCCAAAACAAAGACAAGCAATTTTCTCTGAGTATGGAGTGCGATATCCAATTTTAGAAGACCTTCCATATTGGGATGCAACCAGAATGGTTAATCTTGACATAATGCATAATTTAATACTGGGAATTTTGAAGGATCATGCAACTTTCAAATTGTGCATTCCAGAGTCCAAATCAAAAATTTACCTCAGGTCCCGCAGGAAATCCAATGACACCAACAGTTCAGACTCAGATTCCATGACCTCCAACAGCTCTCTTGATAAAATCACATTGAGAGAGGCCCGCTCCCTGAGAAGAGACTCAGCAAAAATAATAAATGATCCACTCCCCACTACTTCCACCCAGAAAAACTACTTCCCAATGCCCACCCCTCACATGGAACATCCATCTAGTGGCTCTGTGGAGATTCCTTCATTTGATGCAGATTACATCCCCACTTCCAAAATCCCCTCTGAATTGGATATCACTGCACTGAGTGATCACCAGATCAAGGGTGAGGCTCTGGAGCATCTCTGACAAATCATATCTGAGACAATAATTCCCTCATCATGGACAAGAGTACCTCGCAACATGGGTTCCCCCTCTCATGGTAGCTTGAAAGCCGCTGAATGGGCTCTGTTATATAAGGTCTATATTCCATTTTTAATGCTCAGCCAACAGATGTCATTAGATGTACACCAATCTGCCAACATTCAAAGAAAAATGGGTCAGTCAGAAGAACTTGAAAATGAACTAACCAAGAATACATTCCATTTGATTAGTGCTATCAACATTGCCACAAGTTGGACTGGTTCAATAGATGATGCGACTGCATTTGCTGAACATTGGAAAAAATTCCGCCTTTCCAATCAACACCTGTTCCCAAAACAGAAAGGTAAACCAAATCATCATTTTTCTGATCATATTCCTGAACTCTTCCAATGTTGGGGCCCAGCACAAGCCTCAGCCACATGGGGTTATGAGCGCTTGATTGGAGTATTTGCAAAAATGCCAACAAATAACAAAATATGTACGTCAATTAATAAGATCAATATATTCACATTGATTAAACACCTGAATTGAATAATACTAACTTCTTGGAACTCTGAATAGATGATATAGATAAAACCCCCAACATATTTGTCGATGTTCCAACCTTTCCATTCTCCTGAGATCCCCATCCGTGCCATGTGAAATAAAACAGCTTTTTGAATCACAGCCACCTGCCCTGTTCAATCACCATAAATATAACAAACCATCCCGCCATGAACAAGAAAATTATGATTGCCTGGTTGAGTACTTACAGAATTTTCATGCAACAAGGGAAATAGTTGATTGGATCAGCTTAGACACTACCGTGCAATCCACAAGTCCTCCCACTTCAAGGATTGTCTCACCTTGGTATTTTCCAGTTTCAGACATTAATATTGGGAACAATATATTTTCAACTGAATCCAAAAATGTCAGCAACAGTGTGATATGTTTTCTGAGGGGCAACTCATGACGATTTGGTATTATTAATAGCATTTTTAAAGCCTCTGAGCCATCTAGCATACTGAACAATAACTTTCTGAGCTTAAAAACTTTGAATATTGATGTGAATTTCTTACCAGATTGGCAGCATCTGAATATTTCTAAAGCTGTTGGTTTTGATGATGGACACTTGATTAAATCTGAAGAAGAAATAGAAGTTAACTGTGGATTGTATGATAACAAAGTTCTGTCATGTGGACTGCTTGTAATGATAAAGCCGTTATTTCATGATATTTAGTCTACTAAAATGCAAATCTCTCAGATTCATTAGCAATTTTCCTAGTGAAATAACTGCCTCAAAATTTAGTGACAGAGACATGCAATTGTGACAAGCAAAGCCCATTATTTCACATTGCCACAAAGAACTTACTATTTTGACATTGGGTACAGTGTCAATAAGCCAAGTTCAATGATCAAATGACCCACACACTCACCTTTCACAGCATCCAAAATTTCTAACTGCGCCATCATCATGTTGGAAGGGGAATTGGCCCTTGCGCACCCGCACCGGCACACGCCAATGCACATGCAAGCGCACCCGCACCCGCACACGCCAATGCACACGCACCCGCGGTATTGTGCGGCGGGCTCTACCAGTGTCATCTGCAAAACAACAATCCCGCTCAGGCGGAGTCCTTTCATGGTTGACCTGGTGAAGTCAAACCCCCCGCCTACATCAAGACTGGCTGAAGGACCTCTAAGATGTGTGTTTGTGCAAACAGGCGGGTCTTGTGTAATTTTTACCAACCATCGGATGGTTGCAGGATGATCAGGTGGTGAGGAATCTGAGTTGAAGGCACAGGGGAACCAAGATTTGTGGATTTCACAGGATTTGGTGTAAGACAAGATTAGGACGTGTGCTCTACGTTTGCTTGATTTTCGCTTGACGTGAGCTCAACTTTTATCCTGCTTGACGTTTGCTTGATGTGAAGTCAATCGCCGACGATTGACACAAGATTCGCCCTGGTGTAACTTGAATGGTAGTTCAAAGTCAGGCAAGATGAGTACAGGTGCATTTGTGAGTTCATGTTTGATCCTCTCATATGCATCCCTTCTTTCCTTGGTAATTTCAAGAACTACATGTTTTGAACATAACTTGTATAAACTACTAGTTATGTGGGCAAAATGTTTGATTTGGTTTCTATAGTAGCTAGCAAACCAAAGGAAAGATTGCATCTCTTTGATGTTTTTTGGTACTTTCTTTAGCAGTACTGCTGCTAGTTTGTTCTGGTCTATGGCCAGACTAAGACCTGAGACTTTATGTCCTAGAGCTAGTAACTCTTGTTCGCCAAAATTTCACTTCTTAAGTGAAATTTTCAGATTAATGGGTGTGCATTTACTTAGCACTTTGTCTATGTATTGCACATGTTCTTTGCATGTCTCTGAGTATATAATGATGTCATCAATATATACTACCATCCAGCCTTCCAATAATTCTTCTTGAAATACTGTTTCCATCATCCTTTGGAAGTGGTCTGGTGCATTTTTGATGCCAAATGGCATCCTGGTATACTCATATATACCCATATGGAATATTATTCTGAGTAATTTCATGGTGTTTTTTTTAACTCCATTCTGGTGGAAATGTTTCATACAATCCATCTTGGTTATTTATTTGGCTTTTGCAAGTTTGCCTAAGGAATGAGGTATCTTGGGTATAGGGTACCTGTCAACTTCTGTGTAGTTATTCAGTGCTTTGAAGTCTCCACACAGCCTAGACTTGCCATCATGAAAGGTTATCACAACAGGAGTAGTAATTTCCACTATTTCATTGTGTCCAATCTTTCTGATGACATCCATGTCCAGGAGTTCATTGATATTTTTTTCAATTTCCTTCCTGGTTTACAGACTTGCTGGGTATGGAGGTCTCCTGAGAATGGGTGGATAAGGTCTTTCCACATCCAGATATAGTTCTATATCATGTCCTCTGATATTTCCTAATGGTTCTTCACCAATGGCAAATGCTGGTCTATTCTTCCTCAGAATCTTAAGCAAACTTAGTTTCTGCTTACTGGTGAGGGTAGTGCTGAACTGGCCCTCTCTGAATTCATTCAGTAGTTCTTTCAGTGTATCCTGGGAAGATATTTGGTATATATCAAGTGAAAATTTCTTTTTGTTTTTGGTACCAATGGTAATGTGCCTGTTTTTAATATTGTAAATATCAATACCATACATCCTCTGATAATCTGTCCCCAGTAAGAACCCTTGGATGTGGGCATCATCAAGCACTCCAAAATGTGGGTTTAGTCTGATATTAGCCTTCCTATGGGGTATAATTATCTCTTTGATAATTGTCCCAATGGAAGTCATCTTCCCTGAAGCACTTTTGAAGGTTTTTGACTTGGTAGGAAAGAGTTGTTTTTCCCAATTTGGAAAGTTGTCTTTCAGATAATTTCTGGCCACTTTGGAACAGTGTGCTCTACTGTAAATGATCAATAGGTGTTGAGCATTGTCAATGCAAAAAGTCATTTTTGTGGCTGTCCCATGTATTTATGCCATTCCTTTGGTTGGTGTGACTAGGAATGTTTGTGCATCCTGTGCATGTTTGCACACGTTGCTATGGGCAGTGTGTTGTGGCATGCCTTCTTCCAACTGTATGTCCCGGATTTCTAGTAGGGTTCCTCTTGGTATTCCACTATAAATTCTTCTCTTGGGTCTGGCTCTTCATCTGATTGTTCTCTGATGGCATCTCCCATAGAGTCTTATTCAGAATCCTCTGTTGGGGATTCCACCTCTGGGACTTTCTCAATGGAATAGACTTTTTTCTTTGCCTTTGGACAGTTGTTGGCATAGTGGTCTGTTGAACAAAAATTGTGACAAGAATTTTTCTCCTTGGTCACTTCTACCACCCTTTCCCTGGGTTTGTCTTTAAACTCCACCCTGAAAGGTTGTTTCTCTTTGAAACAACTGCTTTTATATGGGGTGTATTCCCCTATATTAGTTCTTTTCCTTACATCTTGTCAGGTATTCGCATTTTAATCTAGAGTGCAACTTTAGTTGCATCTTCATTTTACTGAATTCTCTAGTTCTCCTGGCATTTGTGTCAGGACTTTGTGATTCCTCATCTGAACGTTCATTTGAGGATCAATGGCTTTAAGTCTTTTAGACTGTCTAAGACACCATTCATATGGATGTTTGTCAACTGAATACTTGTCATTTTCAAATGACATGGTCATTTGCCATATCCAAGTACCATTGCTTTACTTTTGGATGATTTGACTCTTCCACCATGGCCAGTTTCTTCTTCCATTGATTCCTTTCATTTCTGTGTACCATATACAAGCATGTCCTTTGAGTGCTGTATTAAGTCCAGCAGTGATCCAGTAGTCTGGTATGCCTGGTACATCAATAAAGAGTTCATCAATGTAATCTATGAGCTCCATATGATCATATTCTCCTGTTCCAGAGAATTTGGGCCAGCTTGAGGTCTCAGGAAGCTGTTTCAAGGCTTCCTTCTCTGAATAAGACATATTATTTCAATTTTGCTAGTGTGATGGAGCTCTTTCCTCATTCATCAACATGGCATCTGGTTTTATGTCATCTTGGTGATATGAATTATCAATATGATTGCCTTGTCATTGGGGATTCATCTTATGGTAGACATTAAACAGTTTCTTTATGTATTGATCCAGACAATCCCTGTCTCTTTTGCTGTGGTGTTGTTCTTCAAAGACTATATTCAGTCTTTTGTTGGTTTCTTCAGAGGCTTTGCTCAATTGAGCATGTCCTTCTTGAAGGGTTTTAACAATTGTTTCCATGGAGGCTGTCAATTTTTCCATCCTCTCATGGCTTGCTTCCACTTCTGCAATCTGCTTTTGGGTTTGCTTAGCATATTGGGACATTTTTAACCACAGTGCATCCCTTTTTAGGTTACTCTAAGGTGTGACAACATTATGTTCAATCTGAGTGGGGAGGATATTCCTATTAATGGGACTACTGACTCTAGAGGGATGTACAACTACTTCTGGCTCTTGTGCACTTCTTTAACCAAATCCAACAGCTTCTGGATCTTTGGGTCCAAATCTCTCTTCCTTTGGCTGAAGGTGGTCTTGTTTTTGTGCTTGTATCCTTGTATTCTCCTGGAAGGTCCTGGGATTGTGAAGAATGGTGACTCTTGTCACTGATCTATTGGTTTCCGAATGGTATGAAGCCACTGGAGAGCTGATTTGGCCTGCTCCTTGTGAGCCTGAAGGAATCTTAGTGTGCCCTGTCTGGGTTAGCTGTTCTTCAATAGCTTGGATAGTGGCTTGATTCTCCCTTATCCTGTTTTCCCTCAGCTCCAGGAGTCTGAGCTGCCTGGTGGGATTCCAACCTTTGGTGATTACCATAAGGTCTTTGAAGTCTATCTCTTTGAGACTTATCTTCTGAAAACTCACTCCAGGTTCTGCAAGTGGGATGCCAGGTTGAACCTCTTGTTTTCCATGCTCCATTGAAATGAATCTTTGAGGAATTGGTGGAGCTGAAGAACTTGATGCATATCTTTCTAGTCCTCTGGTTTGAGGTTCCTGTTGAATTGGAAAGTTAATGGCAGAATGGGTACGATTTCCATCAGTGTCTTGCCATCCACCACTGTTTACAAGGTGTCCTCTTCCAGGTCTTCTTGTTCTGCACAAGCCTTCTCTGTCCTCTGGCTGGTTCCTTTGGAAGCCAAGGTCTCTGAGGTATACAGGTGACATAGCAGTGTTTGCAAGAAGTCAAAAACTTCATGTTCTTAGGGTATTTACCTTTGACTTTTCCTTGTACAAATTTGTTGTCTGCTGCTTTTGGCAATTTTCCTTTAGAGGTTACAACTGGGTTAATTATGGTAATCTTCCCTGTACCAGTTGTTAAGGTTGGTTTACCTTGTATTGAAGCTGAGTTTTGTGGTTTTCTGTATATTCCTCTGAGTGGAAATGGGTGTCCACTTTTTTGCTGTTATGAGGCCTTCACTGTGCCTCTTTTCTTTGCCTTGCTGCCCTCTGGCTCTGAGGGTGTCACTAGTATGTTGGCCTGTGACTGGGTCTCTAGTGGGATGTAGTTTTCTTCCACTGAAATAAAACAGGAAAAAGAGGGCTTGATGTCAGTTAAGACTTCTTGATATGCTTTTTGCATGTCTAAAAAGGGCCTCTGGGCTCGTATATTACTAAAGTATGCCCCTGTATAATGACAGTGCAATTGAATTAACAATTCCACATCAGAATTACAGCTTCCAGATATCTAGTACACGGTTTGTATACCAGTATCTCACAGGTTAATTTGTAATTAGCAAGTATAATCTGAAATAATGTGGTATGTAAGAGGGTAATTGAATTAAGAATACACCCAACCACACTGTCACAACCACGTATTTTGACCCTCCTCCTTGATGGCGGCGGCAATCCAACCTGGAGCCAAGTTGGGGCCAATTGGCCATGTCATATCATTATGGCCAATTGACCCCTTTTGGGTGTTCCATGACTCTTATGCCATAACCCATTCCATTGGCCACTTATGGCCTCCATCATCCTTTGTGGCCTCAGGCCATATCCTGCGTCATTGGCCCTCTTGGCCAATTTCCACCTCACCAACCCCCAGGCCTCCATCACTGTTTTTGGGCCTGGGGGGTCCCTTTGTCTTCCAGGGGCTTCCAGGCCCCATGGCCACCTTCCTTGGTTTCCTGGCCACCCCTTTCATTATGGGGGTTTTGGCCTAAATGGCCTTTTGGGCCATTTAGGCCCCCCACGGCTTCTACGGTCCGTAGGCGGGTTAGGCCCCTTTTGGCCTAATCCAATGAGGCCAAAAGGGGCCAAAGGGGGCAGCCACCTAGCCCCCAAGGCCAGGTGGGTCCCAACCCACAATTGGGCCCACCTGAGCCATTTTTTGGCCACCAATCTCTTGGACCCAATTTGGACCAAAAACACCTTGGATCCATTTTTGGCCACAAATCCCGTAGGACCCGTTTTTGGCCCTGGACCACCATGGACCAACTTCACTGCCATGGCCTCTGGCAACCACCAGAGGCCACCAAATCATCTCAACAAGAATTTCCCTCAACTTAAGGGGAATTCTTCCCTTTCCTTCAGGTACTCCGTACTCAAGATTGCAGGTGTGGTGCATATATGGTATTATATACCATTATGCACCATTTTTACTCAGCAATCCAATGGTGACGTTTTCAGGACCCATTTCCACCTTTCCATTTCGAGGTCCATGATTCCAACGCCCATTTCGAAGGAGGACTTTTCAGCTTGTCAGTCTGGCAATCCATGGCGGTAAATCAGAAGGTCATTCAAGGATCCCAACCACCTGTATCTGCAGGAGTTGGGTTGGTACAATTCATTCAGGATTATTCTAAGGTCAATTCTCAAGAGGTATTACAAAATTCAATCAGTTGCCAAGACATCAAGTATTCAATACTCCTTGGACAACCCAATTCATCCGTACAGGCCTTATTCAATCAACCTGTATGGCCTTGGCCCAATTGGGCCACTTCTTATTCCACTGTGGGAATTCCATCACACAGTTCAAATTTCAAGATGGCAAGAACTGTATTTCCCGATTCGGACAATACAGTCATTGATCCACCATCCAGGATCAACTTTTCAGCTTTTCACATATACTGGCCACCTTTTCAGCACCTGGGGACTTTTTCCCCAGTTAATTAATATAGTGGATTTATTTTTATCCTTATTTTCTTTTACATTATTAAAGTTAATACTGATAATCTTAAGTCAGTCATTCAGCACCCTTTTCTTTTATTTCCTTGCCTGTCCAGTGGATATTGGTGGTCATATCCTTATACTAATTCCATTTCCTTTTCTGGCAGGTTGAAACAGTGAATTAAGGATTCACTTGGTTGGCTTCTTGGCGTTTGGCTTCTTTATTATCTTTGGCCATTGGCTTCATCTTTTTCTTATCTCATCTTTTGGCATACTTGTTTTCCCCTTTATTCTTTCTTAAAGAAATTCATTCTTATTATTCTTTTATCTTTGGGGCCCTCCAAGTGAGTTCTTGATTCCTGAGTGCCAGGCCCTCTTCTTTCAAGAGCCCCTGTGACATTATATTAATTAACTCATAATTCTTCTTCATTCATTCTTTTATTCTTATATTTTAAATTCATTCATTTCATCAAAATTATGATTCTTTGACGTTTTATGATCTTATGATTCTTCGTCACCTCTCAATTTTCTCTCATTCATTCTTCATTCTGAAAATTGAAAGCTGACCCATTTTTTATTTTCTGTTATCTTTTCAATCTCATTCTCAATCTTAATCAATCTATTTTTATCCATAATTCAGGCATTTTTATCTTTGGTTCTCAAGTTATTCATCAGGTTATTCAGACACGTTCTTCATATCAGGATTCACTTTGATTTATTCCTCAAGAATTTTTGATTTTTTGGAAGAATTCACTTGAAAATTGATTTGATTGACTAATTTGACATAATTGAAATTGACCTCAAGATAATTGATTGACCTGAAGACCTTATTGATTTTGCTGATTATTCACATCAAGAATTTTGACATAAATCGATTTTGACTCAAGAATTCATTTTGATTGATTGATTTTTCTGCAAGATTTTGATTTGATTTGATTCTGATTGTTTGATTGATTGCTTTTATTGACCTCAAGACTCTCATTGATATTGATTTTTACTTCAAGACTCATTTGATTTTGATTGATTGACGTATTTGAAGAATTTTGATTCATTGATTATCCAATTTCCTCAAGATTTGATTGTTGATTTTATACTTCAAGAAAATTTTGATTTTTATTTCATTTATTTTGGTTGATTATTCCTGAAATCATGCCAGTTCAACATTCACCTCCAGCAAGACAGACCAGATTTCAGGCCAGAACTCAAGCTGTTCTGACTCCAACTCCAAGGGCTCCTCTTGACGGTACCCCAGCAGTTTCTCAACTGAGGGCCAGATTGGACAGAGGACCCATTATGGAAGGAGCAGCACCATCCAGGAAGGAAGGAAGAGGGCCAAGAAGGTCAATGTCTTTATCAGGAGTGGTTGGCGGATTCCCAGGATTTTCAAGAACCAGCCCCAAGGTTCAAGGTGAAGATGGTGAAGAGGAGGAGGAGAATTCTGTGGAAGAGGAAGAGTCTAATGGCACTGAGGCTGCTCCTGCTCCTGTGGGAGCATCTGAGGGCACCAGAGGACCAACTCTAGCCCAGTCTGATCAGCCTGCCTCTCATCAGTCTGAACCGTCTTTATTGGCCATTATGCAACAAATGACTCAGATTATGGCCAATCTGCAAGCAGCTTCTTCTTCTGAATCATCAAGACCACCAGCCTTCAAGACTCCCTCTATGAAGGCTCCAGAATGCTTTGATGGGACTCAGCCCTTCAAAGTCAGAAGCTTTATTCAGTCTTGCCAACTCATCTTTCATAATGACCCGGCAAACTTCTCTCAAGACAGAAAGAAGGTTCTTTATGCCACTTCATTCTTAGTTGGCAGGGCTGCAAAATGGATTGAGCCTTATCTTTCCAATCTCAATAATCAAGACTCAAATTATCTCCTCAATTCCTGGCCATTATTCGAATCCCAATTGTTCACTTTATTTGGAGACCCAAATGAAGTAAGGAAAGCAGAAGCTGAACTGGATGGCCTTAGGATGAAAGAAGGTGGGCATGTTGCTTTATATATTGCCGATTTCAGGAGTTTGGTTTCAAGAATTGGGGATTGGGGTGAAAGGGCTCTTATTCATCATTTCAGGAAGGGTTTGGCCTCCAGGATTCTGGATCAATTGGCCTCCCATCCTTCAAACATTGATTCTCTTCAAGACTTAATGGACGTCAGCCTGGAACTTGATACCAGGTACCATGAGAGGCAGAAGGAAAAGAATCATCATCAAGAGAAGAAGCCTGAAGCCTCAAAGTCTCACTCTTCTCATCATCAAGTTTCTTCAAGTTCAAGACCAAAGAAGAAATTTCATTCTCAGAAGCGGGACAAGCCCCATTCTTCATTGTTGAATAAGGACTTCAAGTTGAAAGGTTCTGAAAAGGAAAGAAGAATCAAGGAGGGGTTGTGTACCTATTGTGGTGGGAAGCATAGTCTTGAGTCCTGTGTCAAAAGGCCTCAAAACAAGCTTACCCAACCGTCAGGCAGTTTTCCCAGCCAGGGAAAAGCCTGAGTGAAGACCATGTTGTGTTCAATGGTCTTCACAGTTTTCCTTCCAGAGCACAATTGTGCATTCTGAATACTGGTGTCAAGAATTCTCTTAAATTTTTTGTTTTCTCTTCTCTTTCTGATGTTTTTTACAGTATTCTCATTGATTCTGGTGCTACACACTCATTCATTGCAAAGCAGTTTGTTCACAAGTACTCATTGACTACGTCAGAACTTCCAGAGAAGATTCCTCTTATCATTTTGGACTCCTCTGAGTCCCCTTCCTTATTTGTGACTCACCATACTAAATATATGGTTGAGCTCCCTTCCTTCCCAAGCTTTGAATGGGATTTTTTAGTCATTGATACTCCCAAGGGAGAAGACCTCATATTGGGCTTTGACTTTCTCAATCATTTTAATCCTTCTATTCATTGGAGGCAAGGGCTGATCACCTTTAATACTGATCAAAAGGACTATTCTGATCCTTCCAATTCCTTCCGTAATGACTCCTCCTCTGCCAAATCATGTGCAGCTCTGGTTGGTGATTCTAGAACACCATCAGTTCCATCTTCTGTCCATATTCCTTCCCTTAATTCCCATCTGTCATTACCATCATCTGGAGATGAAGTCTTCAAAGAGATTCAAGATGTTGGGGAAGATAATTCTGTATCTTCACTTCATCTCTTCTTTGGGAATATGGACCTTCCTCCTTCATCTTATCATGACTCCCTGGAGGAGTTGTGGGATGAAGAGGAAGAGCCAGAAGAAGTAGAAACCGTGATGAAGGTTGTTCCCTCTGTTTATCACCAATACTTGGATGTATTCTCCAAGGTGAAAGCAGAGAAACTTCCTCCTCACCGTGCCTGTGATCATCATATCGAACTGGAGGGGTCTCTACCTCCAGTTGGGGTGATCTACTCTTTATCCAAACAAGAGTCAGATACACTCAGGGCCTACATTTCAGAGAATGTAGAGAAAGGTTTCATCCGGCCAAGCTCCTCCTCAACAGGAGCACCTGTCCTCTTTGTTAAAAAGAAAGATGGTGGCCTCCGTTTGTGTGTTGATTACCGCAAACTCAATGCTGTCACTAGGAAGAACAAATATCCTGTTCCTCCTATGAACCAGCTTCTTAATGTTTTTAATGGTTCTTCTATCTTCTCCAAGATTGATTTGCGTGGTGCATATAACCTGCTCAGAATCAAGGAGGGTGATGAACATTTGACATGCTTCAGAACTAAATATGGCAGTTTTGAGTACTTGGTTATGCCATTTGGGCTCACCAATGCTCCTGCCTCTTTTCAGAATCTTGTCAATGATATATTCCAAGATCTTCTTGATGTTTTTGCTGTGGTTTATTTGGATGACATTATGGTCTTTTCCAAATCTGAGGAAGAACATGTCACCCATGTGTCCACTGTTCTTTCCAGACTCAGAGCCAATAACCTTTTTGCCAAGGCTTCTAAATGCCTTTTTCATGTCTCTAGTGTAGAATACCTTGGTTATGTTGTTTCTTCTGAAGGCCTCAAGATGGACCAAGCAAAAGTCCAGCAGATCCTTAATTGGCCTCCTCCAAGAAACCTCAAGGCTCTTCAATCCTTCCTTGGCTTTGCCAACTTCTACCGCCGTTTCATCAAGAATTATTCAAAGAAAATCAGTTCACTCACCAGTTTCCTCAAGAAAGATTCCTGTTTCCCCCTCAATGAGGAAGCTCTTAGCCAGTTTCATCAACTCAAAGAGGCCTTCACTACCGCTCCAATCCTTTCCCACTTCAATCCTTCTCTACCCACCATTGTAGAGACCGATGCATCCGATTATGCTTTGGGTGCTGTACTGAGTCAGGTCTCTGACTCAGGAAAACATCCCATTGCCTTTGACAGCCGCAAGCTTATTCCAGCAGAACTCAACTATGAAATTCATGACAAGGAACTCCTTGGTATAGTCTGGGCTCTCAAGCGCTGGAGGGCTTTTCTTCTTTCTCTGTCCTCTCCTTTTGAAGTTCTCACCGATCATTCTTCTCTTCAGTACTTTATGTCATCAAAGATCCTTACTCGCCGTCAAGCCCGTTGGGCTGAATTCTTATCTGAATTTCATTTTTCAATCACTTACCGCCCTGGCCGCCTAGCAACTCTTCCAGATGCCTTATCACGTCGGGACGACGTCTATCCGGAGAGGGGGGAGGATTTCATCAGCAAGAATCCAATGAATTTTCAACAACTCATTAAGCAAGATGAAGTTCAACCCTCAAAGTTTTTTGCAGTCAAGGTGGATTCTTTTTCAAATTTGATTGAGTCAATTCAGAAGAAATTATGGCAAGATCCTCAGTACAGAAGTATCCTTCAAGATTTGGGTAAAGGTAAATCTGTCCAAGATTATTCTCTTGATTCCTCCTCCCAACTTCTTCTCTTCAAAGATCGGGTGGTAGTCCCAAATGACTCCACAATTCAACTCAGCATTCTTCAAAAGCATCATGACTCTCCTCTAGCTGGACACCCTGGCCAAGAGAAGACTCTCAAACTTGTCAAGCGGGATTTCCACTGGTCCGGCATGACTCAATTCATTAAGGATTATGTATCATCCTGTCAACAGTGCTCAAGAAACAAGAATATCCACCATAAGAAGTTTGGACTCCTCAAACCTCTTCCAATTCCAAATGGTCCTTGGATTTGTCTTTCAATGGATTTCATCACTCAACTGCCCCTGTCCAATTCTTTTGACTCAATCCTTGTCATAGTGGACAGATTCTCAAAAATGGCGGTTTTTGTTCCAACAATGTCTTCAATAACTTCTTTGGATTTGGCCCATTTATTCATCAAGAATATCTTCTCAAAGCATGGCCTTCCTTCAAGCATTGTCAGTGATAGAGGTCCCCTTTTTGTTTCTTCCTTCTGGACCAATCTTTGTCAGCAGCTCAAGATTTCAAGAGACTTGTCAACTGCTTATCACCCAGAAACTGATGGACAGACAGAGAGGGTAAATCAGATACTAGAACAGTATCTTCGGATGTATGTCAGTTATCATCAAGATGATTGGAACATCTGGCTCCCTCTGGCTGAATTTGCCTACAATAATTCTGATCACTCTTCAACCAAGCAATCACCGTTTTTTACCGTTTATGGAAGAGATCCACAATTTGATTCAGTTCACATCACTCAAGATACTCCTGCTGGAAAGTTATCAACAAAAATCCAATCAGTACAGCAAGATGTCAAGAGAGAACTTGAAATCGCCATAAACCGGTTTAAGAGGTATGCAGATAAAAGTAGAGCAAGTCCACCTGTTTTCAATCCTGGTGACATGGTATGGCTTTCTTCCAAGAATATCAAATCAACTAGACCCACCAAGAAACTGTCTGAAAGATGGTTGGGTCCCTTTCCAATCTTGAAGAAAGTCAGTACTCATGCTTACCACCTCAAGCTTCCATCTCAATGGAAATCCATCCACCCAGTCTTCCATATCTCACTCTTGGAACCAGTCAAGACATCAACAATCCCAAATCGGCATCAAGAGCCTCCTCCTCCAATCATTATTGAAGAAGAAGAGGAATGGGAAGTCTCTCAAGTACTGGATTCAAAGCTCAAGAGAAGAAAATTATGGTATCTGGTGGAATGGAAAGGTTTCAGTCAAGATTCAGAAAGATCCACATGGGAACCAGCTGAAAACCTCAAGAATTGTCCTGAACTTGTCAAAGATTTTCATTCGTTATATCCTGACAAGCCAGGACCCAATTCTTCAATGGCTTGAATTTTTATGGTGCTTGGTGGGGAGAGGAATTACCAAAAGTAAGTCCCACTCCTGGTATGCACCTTTAGGGGTGTTCTACTCTTCTTTGTTGTAAGCATCACCTTGGCCACTCTGTGAGAACTTTTCAATTTGGACACAGACCTTTTGGCCCGGCTTTCAACATCCGAATTCCAAATTTATGGCCATTTACACTTGGGCAAATGGACCATCCCTTTTTTATTCTCCTTCCCAAGACTTTATTCTTTCAACACATTCATTTATCAATAGCTTTCTTATTTATGGCACTGGCGGGAGTGGCAACTACTAAAAGTAAGTTCCTCTCCTGGTGTGCACTTCCCTGAGGGGTCTACAATCTGTCAAAACATCACCTTGGCCACTCTGTGAGCACCTGGCATCAAATTCTTTTATCCAGGTCCTTGGCCACTTTCAAAATCAATTGTCGTAATCCGTGATGAAGATTGGATTCCTCCTCAAATTTCATTTTCTTTATTTTTTCTGTTTCTCTCTTTATATCTGTTTTCCTTTTCTCTTTTACTCTTTATATTCTTTCAAAATTTCTTTTCTTATAACTCTTTAACGCCAAAATCTTTACGTCAAATCATGTCTTCAACTTTGTCAAAGCCAAATGTCAAGAGAAGACCAAGTCAACCTCAATTCATATGCCAACAAGCTTATCAGTTCAATTCTTCTTTTCAAGATTCAATGCCTCTGGAATCCTTACGTCAAATCCGTCTCATTAGCCTCAACAGGCCTCTACCTTATCTTGGTGCTCAGGAGCTCACCATTCAAGGTAGGGGGGTACTGTCACAACCACGTATTTTGACCCTCCTCCTTGATGGCGGCGGCAATCCAACCTGGAGCCAAGTTGGGGCCAATTGGCCATGTCATATCATTATGGCCAATTGACCCCTTTTGGGTGTTCCATGACTCTTATGCCATAACCCATTCCATTGGCCACTTATGGCCTCCATCATCCTTTGTGGCCTCAGGCCATATCCTGCGTCATTGGCCCTCTTGGCCAATTTCCACCTCACCAACCCCCAGGCCTCCATCACTGTTTTTGGACCTGGGGGGTCCCTTTGTCTTCCAGGGGCTTCCAGGCCCCATGGCCACCTTCCTTGGTTTCCTGGCCACCCCTTTCATTATGGGGGTTTTGGCCTAAATGGCCTTTTTGGGCCATTTAGGCCCCCCACGGCTTCTACGGTCCGTGCGCCGCGGTCCGTAGGCGGGTTAGGCCCCTTTTGGCCTAATCCAATGGGGCCAAAAGGCGCCAAAGGGGGCAGCCACCTAGCCCCCAAGGTCAGGTGGGTCCCAAACCACAATTGGGCCCACCTGAGCCATTTTTTGGCCACCAATCTCTTGGACCCAATTTGGACCAAAAACACCTGGGATCCATTTTTGGCCACAAATCCCGTAGGACCCGTTTTTGGCCCTGGACCACCATGGACCAACTTCACTGCCATGGCCTCTGGCAACCACCAGAGGCCACCAAATCATCTCAACAAGAATTTCCCTCAACTTAAGGGGAATTCTTCCCTTTCCTTCAGGTACTCCGTACTCAAGATTGCAGGTGTGGTGCATATATGGTATTATATACCATTATGCACCATTTTTACTCAGCAATCCAATGGTGACGTTTTCAGGACCCATTTCCACCTTTCCATTTCAAGGTCCATGATTCCAACGCCCATTTCGAAGGAGGACTTTTCAGCTTGTCAGTCTGGCAATCCATGGCAGTAAATCAGAAGGTCATTCAAGGATCCCAACCACCTGTATCTGCAGGAGTTGGGTTGGTACAATTCATTCAGGATTATTCTAAGGTCAATTCTCAAGAGGTATTACAAAATTCAATCAGTTGCCAAGACATCAAGTATTCAATACTCCTTGGACAACCCAATTCATCCGTACAGGCCTTATTCAATCAACCTGTATGGCCTTGGCCCAATTGGGCCACTTCTTATTCCACTGTGGGAATTCCATCACACAGTTCAAATTTCAAGATGGCCAGAACTGTATTTCCCAATTCGGACAATACAGTCATTGATCCACCATCCAGGATCAACTTTTCAGCTTTTCACATATACTGGCCACCTTTTCAGCACCTGGGGACTTTTTCCCCAGTTAATTAATATAGTGGATTTATTTTTATCCTTATTTTCTTTTACATTATTAAAGTTAATACTGATAATCTTAAGTCAGTCATTCAGCACCCTTTTCTTTTATTTCCTCGCCTTTCCAGTGGATATTGGTGGTCATATCCTTATACTAATTCCATTTCCTTTTCTGGCAGGTTGAAACAGTGAATTAAGGATTCACTTGGTTGGCTTCTTTATTATCTTTGGCCATTGGCTTCATCTTTTTCTTATCTCATCTTTTGGCATACTTGTTTTCCCCTTTATTCTTTCTTAAAGAAATTCATTCTTATTATTCTTTTATCTTTGGGGCCCTCCAAGTGAGTTCTTGATTCCTGAGTGCCAGGCCCTCTTCTTTCAAGAGCCCCTGTGACACACACCTCAGATGTTAGTCTTACAGTAAGAGGTGTCCTTATTTAATTAAAAAAAGGACTTTTTTAGTTGCTTAAAGTGTTTTTATATGTAAAACACACCAAAAATAAGGGTTGTTGTGGTGATTAATCTATAATAAACACTCAAAAATTTAATTCAAAAACATGAAAATTGGTGGTATATAGCATGTACCACTTTAAAAATATATATAAGATAGGTATTATATATGCTTTTTGGAGAAATTACGCCTAAAAGGATGAAAAAAATGTCAGAATATAAGAAAATATGTCAAAAACTCAATTGTAAGGTCCAAAAAAGTCAAAAAACACGGCCAGGCCCCAAAATGTTGGGCTGAGTCTATGTTGAAGGTGTATAATGGTATTTACAAGCTTTAACAATGACTATGACATGGTGACAACGATATGAAAAGCTTTTGATAATGATAATAGATGGTTTAAAATAAGATATTAAGGGCTTTACTCTAATAATATAGTGGTGGTGAGCACTGCTGAAAGCCCAGGGTGCAGTCTTACCAGTTGGGTTACTATAATAAGAACTACAATACTTAAGCTTAAAGTATAACGTGTTTATTTTCCAAGAGTATAACTGTTTTTGACGGTTGTACTACATAGAAATTCAAGAGCAGGATGAGGAAACCTTTTCTGGCTGTGAAAAGGCCCCTTTTTATCCTAAAATGGGGTGAAAAAGCTTCTAAACCTTTCCACATAGAGGAAGTAAAGATTTTTCACTCCCAAGTACTGGCTTGTGGCTTTCACAAAGCCTGTATAGCCTGTATTAGGCTCAGATGTGGTTTTGAAACCACATCTGGGCAGTTTTCACCAATACAGGGTAAAAATTTTCATCTGGGGACCACATAGCCTGATTCTGACATGTATTACGCATAGAATGCTGTACAGTACCTGTATGGAACCCCAGTATTGAATGATATATGAGGTATTGAAGTATAAACATGCTTCTTCATCTTCTTGACACCTCATAATCATGCTTATGGGAGAATATCCCACAGTAAGTCTGTATTGGTCTAATTATGGGATTTTGAGCTTGAAACTGCCATAAATTTGTCGGTTTTTGAGATATAAAGCTCAGGGTTGGTTCATTGAGTAGCCCTTAATATGCTCTACACAATGGTACCTCATTTGATATGTTTATCATTCAGTATGGCAAAGTTATGCCATGTACAAGTTTTCTTATACACATTTATGATTTGTCCAGAAACTGTATGGAGCTTGTTTGGTCCATATCTTTTGTTCTAGATGAGATATGGGGAAATGTATGGTACCATAAGATATCCCTGATTTTTCTCTTTCCAAAAATACCCCACTTCAGCTATCTCAAACTAAAACTGTAGAAGTTAGATGAGAGGTTAATATTTTAATCACTCTTGTTTGACCTTATTTTAGTCATAACTTCTGTAATTCTGGTGTTAGCTCAGTTTGGCTAGTACCATTGGATAGCCCTGAGTTAGAGCTCCATCCTGAACACCCATTTGATGGGGGGTTAAGCCTCTTCCTCTGTATTTTGGATGAGAGGTTAAAATTAAGGTTTATGCTTGGCAACAACTTTGAGCAGGAATAACTTTGTTATTCTTTGTCCTATGATGATGGGACTTGCATATTTGGAGAGGGGTGAGTTTGCTCTTTTGTTTGATACGTTTTGAGCTGATTTAGCTCAGATCCATGTTTTGGTGGTATCTTGGGCATAACATTGATTTATCACCAGGGCGAATCTCGTGTCAATCGTCGGCGATTGACTTCACGTCAAGCAAACGTCAAGCAGGATAAAAGTCGAGCTCACGTCAAGCGAAAATCAAGCAAACGTCGAGCACACGTCACACTCTTGTCTTACACCAAATCCTGTGACATCCACCAATATTGGTTCCCCTGTGCCTTCAACTCAGATTCCTCACCACCTGATCATCCCGCAACCATCCAATGGTTGGTAAAAATTACACAAGACCCGCCTGTTTGCACAAACACACATCAAAGAGGTCCTTCAGCCAGTCTTGATGTAGGCGGGGGGTTTGACTTCACCAGGTCATCCATAAAAGGACTCCGCCTGAGCGGGATTGTCGTTTTGCAGGTGACACTGGTAGAGCCCGCCGCACATAACCGCGTGTGCATTGGCACGTGCGGGTGCGGGTGCGCTTGCGTGTGCATTGGCGTGTGTGGGTGCAGGTGCGCTTGCGTGTGCATTGGTGTGTGCGCGTGCGCTTGCGTGTGCATTGGCGTGTGCGCGTGCGCTTGCGTGTGCATTGGCGTGTGCGCTTGCGTGTGCATTGGCGTGTGCGCGTGCATTGGCGTGTGCGCGTGCGCTTGCGTGTGCATTGGCGTGTGCGCGTGCGCTTGCGTGTGCATTGGCGTGTGCGCGTGCGCTTGCGTGTGCATTGGCGTGTGCGCAAGGGCCACTTCCCCTTCCAACATGATGATGGCGCAGTTAGAAATTTTGGATGCTATGAAAGGTGAGTGTGTGGGTCATTTTATCATTGAACTTGGCTTATTCACACTGTGCCCAATGTCAAAGTAGTAAGTTCTTTGTGGCAATGTGAAATAATGGGCTTTGCTTGTCACAATGGCATGTCTCTGTCACTAAATTTTGAGGCAGTTATTTCACTAGCCAAATTGCTAATGAATCTGAGAGATTTGCATTTCTGTAGACTAAATTTCATGAAATAACGGCTTTCTCATTACAAGCAGTCCACATGACAGAACTTTGTTATCATACAATCCACAGTTACCTTCTATTTCTTCTTCAGATATAATCAAGTGTCAATCATCAAAACCAACAGCTTTATAAATATTCAGATGCGGCCAATCTGGTAAGAAATTCACATCAATATTCAAAGTTTTTAAGATCAGAAAGTTATTCTTCAGTATGCTAGATGGCTCAGAGACTTTAAAAATGCTATTAATAATACGAAATCGTCGTGAGTTGCCCCTCAGAAAACATATCACACTGTTGCTGACATTTTTGGATTCAGTTGAAAATATATTGTTCCCAATATTAATGTTTGAAACTGGAAAATACCAAGGTGAGACAATCCTTGAAGTGGGAGGACTTGTGGGTTGCACGGTAGTGTCTAAGCTGATCCAATCAACTATTTCCCTTGTTGCATGAAAATTCTGTAAGTACTCAACCAGGCAATCATAATTTTCTTGGTCATGGCGGGATGGTTTTTTATATTTATGGTCATTGAACAGGGCAGGTGGCTGTGATTCGAAAAGCTGTTTTATTTCACATGGAACGGATGGGGATTTCAGGAGAACGGAAAGGTTGGAACATCGACAGATATGTTGAAGTAAGGTTTTATCTATATCATCTATTCAGAGTTGCAAGAAGTTAATCTTATTCAGTTCAGGTGTTTAATCAATTTGAATATATTGATCTTATTAATTGACGTACATATTTTGTTCTTTGTTGGCATTTTTGCAAATACTCCAATCAAGAGCTCATAACCCCATGTGGCTGAGGCTTGTGCTGGGCCCCAACCTTGGAAGAGTTCGGGAATATGATCAGCAAAATGATGATTTGGTTTACTTTTCTGTTTTGGGAACAGGAGTTGATTGGAAAGGCGGAATTTTTTCCAATGCTCAGCAAATGCAGTCGCATCTCCTATTGAAACAGTCCAACTTGTGGCAATGTTGATAGCACTAATCAAATGGAATGTATTCTTGGTTAGTTCATTTGCAAGTTCTTCTAACTGACCCATTTTTCTTTGAATGTTCGCGGATTGGTGTACATCTAATGACATCTGTTGACTGAGCATTAAAAATGGAATATAGACCTTATATAAGAGAGCCCATGCAGCGGCTTTTAGGCTACCATGAGAGGGGGAACCCATGTTGCGAGGTACTCTTGTCCATGATGAGGGAATTATTGTCTCAGAGATGATTTGACGGAGATGCTCCAGAGCCTCACCCTTGATCTGGTGATCACTCAGTGCAGTGATATCCAATTCAGAGGGGATTTCAGAAGTGGGGATGTAATCTGAATCAAATGAAGGAATCTCCACAGAGCCACTAGATGGATGTTCCATGTGAGGGGTGGGCATTGGGAAGTAGTTTTTCTGGGTGGAAGTAGTGGGGAGTGGCTCATTTATTATTTTTGCTGCGTCTCTTCTCAGGGAGCGGGCCTCTCTCAATGTGATTTTATCAAGAGAGCTGTTGGAGGTCATGGAATCTGAGTCTGAACTGTTGGTGTCATTGGATTTCCTGCGGGACCTGAGGTAAATTTTTGATTTGGACTCTGGAATGCACAATTTGAAAGTTGCATGATCCTTCAAAATTCCCAGTATTAAATTATGCATTATGTCAAGATTAACCATTCTGGTTGCATCCCAATATGGAAGGTCTTCTAAAATTGAATATCACACTCCATACTCAGAGAAAATTGCTTGTCTTTGTTGTGGGGTTGCCCGAAGCCATTTGGCAATGGTTGATTTATGATTTTGATATGAGCGTGTGTAATGAAATTGAGGACCAATTTCTTCAATTTGAGCTTTGTGAATGGTGCAAAAATTACAAAAGTGGTTGCCTGAATGGGAAATAAATCCAGTAAGCTTGCGCATGGCAACCACATCCGCAATGGCTGTGAGAATGGCAACACGGATAAAGGATCCTGAAGGACCTGTTGAGGTGGGTGAAAAATGGTAACCTTGCCATAGCTCTTTGAGCTCCTTGATGAGTGGCATTAATAAGTAATTCAATTGAAGGGAAGTTGGCTCCTTCGGACCAGGGATGATTCCTGCAACATAGACATTCTCTGGCTTCAATCTTTCACTTGGGGGGAGATTAAGACAAATAAGCATGATAGGTCCAATGCTGGCCAACCGGGTTGACTTTCCATGTGCATTAAACCAGTCCACATAAATGGAGAAGGCCAATGCACCAGGAATGGACATGAATGGGGGGTCATGGATATTTCTAGTGCCAGTGAAGCGTCTCCAGACCAATCCATCCCAGACGTTGTGGAACTCCTTTTAGTGTGGGATTGGATAAGGCAGTCCTTGAGGGGGAAATCACAGGTAAACAGTTTTGAATTGCTGAAATAATCCTGTAACCAAGGGTGCTAATGGTGTTTTAGCTGCCCCTCTGAATATACTAAACAATCTCCCTACAGAGCTCACAAATCAATATTTAAGATTGTGGCTTTACAACTAGAGAAGACTTTTCAGCAGTCTCTATCAGACCTATTCAATAATCAGGTAAGTAACTTATAAGTTAAAAAAAATATAAAATACAGCTTTCAAATAATAATATAAGATGATTTGAAGGGTAAAACCTTAATAGTATAAGAGGTTTATTTAATATAATAGTAATAAGATATATTTTAAGGGGTAAGTTAAATTTGATGTTATATATGTTATAATACTTAATGGTTTGAGAGGGTAACTGTTAATATAATATAACAATAAGACCTTTAATAATTTAGTGGTAAGATTTCATTCAATATATAGTGGATGTTTGTTAGATATATAAATGATATAATATAATATAAGGGTAGGGTTTTTTTTATATATAATAATATATAGCTGTAAGGTTGTTTTTTTTAAATATGAAGATATAATAAGACTATTTTTCCTTTATGATGCAAAGTTTATGGTGATAAACTCAATATTATGAGTATTATTGATAGTATTATAATTATAAGACTAATAATTTAAACATAGGGTGGATTAATAATATTAAGTAGACCTTCTGTTAACTACTATTAATTAGAAATCACTATGAATTAAACTTATAAGTCTATAATACTTTAATAAAATAACTAGATTATCCTACTAGTAAGGGATGAATAGCTATTCTCCTTCTTGGTATATAACTAATTGTATTCATTCATCCATTCATTCATTAATGGGGAAAAAAGGAGAAAAAATGAGGGAGAGAGGACCTTTATTTATATTCTTTGGGCTCTCCATAGAGGCACTCAAAAACAAGGGACTTAGAATTTTTCCACTTCTTTTGGCTGGGATAATTTTTCATAGTGGTGAGATACCTTTTGTTTGGTTTGTTGCACCAATTTATGTATGATTATATAATCTGAGATGTTTTTGCTGGTGAGGAATTTTGAGATGGTGTCATTTGATCAAGATATTGCACCATATGTTTGGTTTGTTGCACCATTTCTGAAGCTTCATTTATATTTTAACTAAACTTTAATAATATTATGCACAGCCTTGAGGGTATTTAGCTGGTGAGTAATTTTGAGATGGTGTCATTTCTTCCAGGTATTGCACCATTTGTTTGGTTTTTTGCACAATTTTTGGTGGTATGAGATGATTTTGTACAGTTATTGCACCATAGGTCTGTGCATTGTTTGAATGTAGGTGGAGAATGCTGTGTATTGTGGGGATTCTATTTGTCCTGTATGAGTTTTTCCTTTTCTTTATCTAACTTAATTCTGTTTTTAATTTAAATTTACTGGCTTATCAGGGGGCTGTGCTTGTGTTTCCACAGATTTGCTGGGTAATTTAAGGTTTTTGATAGATTTTCCTTGCATAAATTGATTGATTTCTTTTTCTTTTTGTCTTGTGACTGTTGATTGGTACAGTTTTAATTTATTCCTTATTGAATTGGCCTCAGTTTAATGACTGTATTGCTGAGTAATCCAAAAGCTGAGCAGAGCTAGGGTAACTTTAGTGTTACACTACCCCTCTCACTGGTAAATTTAACATTCTTGCTAGGCTGTCTTTTTTCTTTTGCTTACTTTACTTTTATTCTTGTAATCAAATGGACCATTCTTCCAGTATTTGCTTATGGAATTATACATGTTGATGAAGTTAAATCCATTTTATTTCTGAATTCCTCTATTGTAATTGATTGATTATTGATTTTTCTTTGTTATTTCTTCAATTTATAGCCTTCTAAATTAAATTTCACTTGAAACTGGGCGAATAAGGTATGGAATACCACAACGTCACATTTTGGGGAATCTTCGGGAGTTTGGGATTGTTGATGTTGATGCAGAATGTCCATAATTCCAGCCCGCTGGAGAAATCTGGCAAGCCAATTTTTGAATGGTTGATAAATGAAATGTTTTGTTGGTATAAATTTTTGCTTCATGTTGGTTGTGTTTTGGGTGTTGGGTTCAAATGAATAGATGAATTTGCCTAATGATTGTGTGCAAGGGGGATCATGATCATTTGGGTCATTATGGCGTTGACAGTGGGGTTGGTCAGTTGTGACTGATTCAGTAAGGCCATTAAGAGAGAAACATTGAGGACAACATATATAGTTTTGAATCACTGGCTCCAATTGGAGATGTTCAAATATGGTACTCAGATCTTGAGGTATATGGAATGCAGGAATGGGGGGACCACCGGAGCTTGAGATGCTGGACTTGATCAGCAGGTTTAGGGTGGGGTTGAGAATGCGTGAAGCCCGGCGGGGTATAATATACCTTAATGATAGAATGGCAGATATTATCATTCCAAGGTCTTGTGGAGGAAGGGTTTGACTTCTGCTGTATGGTTTCTGTGCAATTGAATTGAGCCCCAGTGCTGTGGAGAAGGTGCTTTGGGTCAATGGTGAATAATCAGCTGGGAATATTTGATCCAAAAGAAGTTGTGGGCACTCAGATCCTGATGCAGAAGTAGGGATGTTTGGAAGAGATTTGGGTGCAATGGTTGATTTGAGCTTTTTAATCTGCTGTTTATATTGGAAAGGTGTGAAGGCAACTCCAGGCCTATCACCCTCAGGGGAAGAGTGTGTTTGAGTTGAGCAGTTTTGACACATGCATATACACATTGAGGAATAGCGGCGGGTTGTCATTGTTGCAGGAATTGGGAGTACGGTTGGTTTGTGTATAAATATCTATGGCTGATGTGAAAGTGTTTAGGAGTGTTATTAATTGGAGAAAAAATTGAGTGATTATTTATGAAGGGGGAGATGATTTGAGCCATCTGAGAATTTCATCCCATTTGTAATGGTGCATGAGCTGCAGCTGATGGAGTGTAACATGTCTCATCTGGATGGCGGAATTGGTTATGAGTTTAATTGGGTAAAATGCCATGCTGCTCAATGCTCATACATATTCTATTTTATTTACACATGGCGATACTGCGTTTTTGACCCTTGAGGGGTGTTCCAATAGGGATGTGTCAACATTGATTTGAGGGGATTGACATTCAAACCATGTATGCTGGCACGCCATTGTACATGGCTTAAACCTTATTACAGACATAACAATATAACTCTATTACATAAGGGGTTGGAGTGCAGCCAAAGTCTTGGTATTTGGTTTGAGTGCAGCAGGCTTTTAATTGGTTGGAATGTGATTTGGATTGTCTCGCCTTTCTTGAAAAGGTGATGTCTCTTTTGTGGGTAAATCCTTCATGAATATACCCCTTTACAGATGTACAATGCTGTGGAATTTCAATGCATATATTGGCAGTTTGGATAATTCACAAAATGTGACAATGGGGAGGCGGAAATGTTACCAAATATGATTACTTATGGATGATGGGTCCCCTTTGAGATCAAGGAAATATTACATTATATGGTGGTAGGCTGTGCCAGGTGGTTTCCGATAAAAGCGGAAGAGCTCAAGAGGAGGCAGGGAGGATTCTCCTAAAAAGAGGCTTATTGGACTTTCACGCAACACTTAGTTCCAACTATTCATAGAATTTCTCTATTCTAAATTTGAAAAGATTTCATCTCATATCACTCTTTTTTATCATAATACTGAGGTGTTTTATCTAGTTAAAAGTATTACTGTACTTTTTGGGCCCTTATGTCATCTTTCAAGTCACATAAATCCCGTTCAGGTTCTGTTCATGACTCAAATGGTGAATCTAGCATAGAATATGTTCAAACACAGTCACCATTGAGTCCCAACATTCCTCTCACAACCCCTATCGCATCCTCAATGAATTTATCAGGTCTTAACATTGATGTGGGCAATCCAAAGGCTCCAACTTCAAGCACTTGGTCGATCCCAAATATTTCCGTCACTCCAATTCCCCCGAATCCCACTAATACACAAACGCATGTGTCTCAGGGGCCAGAAGGCACACCTCAAATCTCATCACACGCTAATCCCCAATCAAGATTTCCACGTGAGTTCCTCCTTAATCGCAGTCGGAATCCAGTCGCATCCCAGGATGCCTTTGGCGAAAGTGAACAGCCAACCCTCAATATTCCATCAGGATCTCAGGTTCATGTGGGTGATGAAAGGCGCGTGGATGGGGGGCGACGAAAAAGACCATTGGAGAATGTAACTTGGAGTGGTCTGTCGGAGGGAAATCCAGGATTGACGCTTCATCAAAGTAAGTTATTTTAATTTCGGAGTATAACCTTTTTCACCATTTGATATGTTTGTTTCATGGGTTAGATATGGCACCTAAAGGCAATTCAGTCCGATCTCAGGAGCCAATTGAAGATTGTGAGTGACCAGTGTTCATTAATTTTTTGATGTGTTAACTAATGATGTGCATGGCAGGTGATGAACTTTATGCATCTTCACCTCTGGTCCATAAAGAGAAAGTCACTGGACGTCATCATCCATATGCCTCCAAACCAAGAACATCTCATGCCAGTTCATCAAGAGAAAAAATGGTGCATGATGAGGATGAGAACATGTCTCCAACTCACATGGAAACAAATGAGGAACCAAGGAGTGACAATTTCACAGCGCATGAGCATGGCACTCAGTCAAATAATGAGTTCACCCATCCTCAAATGGCCCTTGCCCAGAGTATGCTTGAACAATCCGAGGTCAGACAGCAAAGGAACCAGGCTCGTAAAGCTCACAATGTGGCGAAACGTGCAAGCCAGAAGGAGCAACAAAAATGGCTGAAAGCAGAACTTCCAGAGAATGTCTATGGAATGAGATCAGCAGTACATGCACATTGCCTGTTCCTACTCAAAGTTAGGGATAAGGATTTTTCCTCACTACCAGCACCACCAAGCACAGAAGAGCGTGAAATTGCAATTCAAGTGGCTGGTCATCTCGGATACGTCCCCGAGGATGTTTTCAATGAGCCATCAACACAGGTTCAGTCTCAGGGTTTCCAAAGCTACTGCGAAAATGAGCTCCACAAGTTAGGACTAAAGCGATTCACTTGGGACTGGGAGAGCTCATGGCAACATCCGTTCAATGAGCTGATGTCTATGGTGTTTTACCGTACATTCCGTCTCGCACTGGTCAGCACCAAGTATCATCATTACTGTTGGAACAAGGATCATAATAACTATGGGGTCGTGGCGGCTTTAATGGAGCAATATTTCACTTATTTGAAAAGAGAATGGAAGTCTATTCAAAAGGATGCTGAGTATTTGGTTAAAAAGAAGGAGAATCAAAAGCTTGCGGAGATTCGTCAAAGGGTTAGTTAATGTATCTCTTCTTCATTGTGAGCAAAGACTGATGATGATCTACTTCATTATGTGCAGACCTGTGAGCGCCGTCATGAATGGTGTGATACGGCTAAATTTCCCATCCTAGCATCACAATTCAATGACCCTCAAGTATGTTCAGATACTGAGGAGGTACTGGAAAATGGCCGTCAAGTTTACCGGAAAGTGGGATTACGCTGGTGCTCCCAGTTATTTAATGAATTGGTATTAACAATGGATCAAGACATAGAGTTTTGTAATCGCATTAAAAAAAGGGTAAAAAAACTATTGATAGATTGCCAGAATTACGATCAACAGATGATGGTGATATTCCGGAAGGCTTATCATTCCAGGTATTTGATCAAGATTGGCTCAAAGGCTGTAGTAAGATGCAGACTAGCGCCCTAAAGATACTTGACATGCCAGTTATTAGGCCAAATGGTGATGCTCTGCAATAACTTAGTAATATAAATGTATAGCACCGTTACAAATTATCATTTTGTGAATTATTTGTGCAGGTGTAATACAATCTGAGTATGATTTCTTAAAGATGCAACAACTTGCTAAATATGTCAGAATATAGACAATATGAATTGGAATGTATCACCGTCTCCCTTAGAAATAAGACTCTATTGCTCATTTTCATTGAGGAAATATTGAAGGAGTTCGATCCAACTCATGGTGTTCATAATTGTGGACCTATGCCAGGGTGAACAAGAGTTATCAACTTGGTCAAACACAAATTATATAATATCAGTAAGGCTCACGCAGTTAATGATTTTTTCTTTTCTTGGACCTATTGGTGTTTGGAAAATGGCATTTCCATAAGGCAGTATTTTAGAATAGCAATACAATTAGGGTAAAAGATGATCTTGGAAGGTACCTTCCGCATGTTGACCTCAACTGAATGAGGAGTGATATAGTGGATGACCTTTACAGGTTGTTGTTGGCCAATACGATGGAGTCGATCAACAGCCTGAGCCTCAATGGCTGGGTTCCAATTGGGCTCCTGGAAATGTGGATGTCAGGGGCCATAAATCAGGGCAGAATTTTGGGGGTCCCCTCACCATTAAATAGACCATATTAGCACAAGTTATATTGAGGCCAGTTCCAGCTGCGGCAATGGATGCAATCAGGACTTCACATTCAGGATTATTGAAGAAATCCTCCAGTGCCTTCTCCTGTGCTCGTGCTGTAATTGTTCCATCAATTCGTGCTGAAAGGATAGAGTGATGGGCAAGTGCAATACCAATTCTACAATATGAAAAAGTCAGATGGATTCAATTGGTAATGGATGCATATTAGAATTAACGCACAAATGTAGAAATTGGGTCCATTGGGTATAAACCACTGATTTGGTTGGACCACACCTTGTTTGTTTGTTCTTCATTAATCTTTGTAGGAGGTGTGCAATTATACTACTCATCATGCATTTTTCCACATCCACAATAGTTCGTGTAATTGTTGGGGAGTTATCGTGAGTGCTCCTGCCCTTGGGGTCTTCCAAATCTGCCTCCGCAATTGTGTTAAGCATGATGTGATGGTTACAAAATATTTGCAGCTTATTAATATTTCTGAAAAATTCTCCTGGTCCTTTCCTTTTGGATGATAGGAATTCTTCATATAATATGGAATATTCTTGCTGCATGGTCGGGTTGAGTGGGAGCAGCTCATAATGATGGCTAATAGTGGGGAGGGATTCGAGATGTGTGGTTTTGGTGCGGCGCAAACTTAAATGCCGCAATTCCAAATGCAAGATATCATTGCAACCTTTGGAAAGACTACTCAGGATGAATGGTGACCAGTTATCTTGATCGGCGCTCTGGGGTTGAGTGATGAATGATATTATGCCCAAAAGGTCATAAATGGTGTTGTGAATAGGTGTGCCCATTAAACATATTCAACGGGATGAAAGGAGGCTATTAATGGCACGGTGAGTGGAAGTGTATTGAGAGCGAATATAGCTATAAGATGGGGCAAGGGTTATTGGATATAAAAGGTAATTTGAATCATTTAAGATCAGACACTCACTGTGCTTCATCCAAAATTATACGATGCAAATTGATTTGAAAAATGAATGATGTAGAGGTATGGGTTTGCTTAAATTCTTGGGTGATAGTATTGTAAGAAGTGATGATGATATCATATTTTAAGATGTCGTCTTTGGATAATGAGTGACGAGTGGGACCATGGTAGATTTTGGAATGCAGCGCTCCAGCCTGAGCATGCTTGGATATTTCTGATTTCCAGTTGGGAATTAAGCGAGGGGGGCAGATGATCATGGTGGGCGTGGAGCGATGGGGGTTTGCAATCATCGGCTCCTTGGAGGTACCAATTAGAGCAATGGCCTGAATGGTTTTACCTAATCCCATATCATCCGCGAGCAGTCCCCCAAGAGGGGTATTGGTCGAAAGGGATTCAAATGAGCTAACGACCCTGTTTGTAATGATGTGCCTGGCATTGAAAGTGAATCCTGGGGGTGAGGTGGCCCAAAGGTTACAGGCTGATTGGCCATTGGGGATTTCTTGATCCCAGAGAAAAGCTAGTCCGGTCTTTTGATGAGGGAGGAGGGGGGTTTGAATAATGGCATGGGGCGGGGTCATCATGGGGAGGTCTGATCCACTGGGTAATTGTATCAGTTTCTGCTTGGAAACCAATGATGAAACAGCAGGATATGAAACTGGCGTCGAGCTTGAAGCGGGAAATGTCGGAGTGAAGACTTGACATTGACTGTGAGTATTACAGTCATATTCTTTGGGCATTTTAAGCTTGAAATCTTGTGTTCGAAAGCTTTCCATTATGAATAAAATGTTTGGATACCATGTGAAGAACATCAATGCTAGATTGGGTTTCTGAGATGAGGAGGGATCATTTGCATCAGTCATAAATACTCCCTCAACAAATAATATTTGAGAAGGATTGGATTGGCAATTTTCAATCCATGCCCCACCAGGACCACAGTGCATGAACGTTTTTGGTGCCCCAAGGAATGGTATCAACGTTTTGGAAAGGGTTCCAGGTAGAGAGCCAATAGCATGCTGGTGATTGGGGAGATAAACAAATATGTTGTGTTGATTGTGCCATATGATAATCCAAGAAGCTAAGTGGGAATTCTCAGGATTTAAGGCTATATCACTATTTATTGGAATACGGATATTAATCATCCCAATGCAAAGTGGTTGTGAAGGGGTTGACATGATGGCTATCTTAAATTATTTGGGGACAGTTGGAAATTATATGATCAGGAGGGGTTAGCTAAACAGAATGAAGACAAATAGGCGCAGATGGGGAACTTATATGAGAGGCAGCAATGGGGTCAAGGGGGGATGGCCTGTGGTTACGTGCATGGTCTTGATGGGGATGGGCCTCTTGGGCTCATAATTTTCATATCCAATTTGGGGCATATATCAAGGCAAGGTGGCCAAAATGTGGGTGCACCGATATGACTGCTGGATCTGCAGCAAGGTACAAAACCCTTGGTGGAACAAGGTTGACATTAGCATATCTGAAATTGGGTGGGTTGTAGCAACTTATTGTGGAGGGCATATCAGAGGCATGCAGTCATGTTCGCTGGTGTGACAGCAACATGGATGCATATATATCTTCCCCAGGTTAATTGTCGCACAGGGACCTACTGGGCAATGTTGGCCGTTTCAAAGGGCAATCTCACTGTGGGGATGTTTTTGTGTGGGCGGGTGAGATATGTTCGGTGGCGTGCCACCAAACATGACTTTGGTTTTGTGTGAAGTTTTTTGATGACCGATTCCAACTAGGCTTCAGGGGGGGAAGTGTGGCATGATCAAACAGGGCACCGACCGTGAGGCATGATCCACATCTACATTCACCCCTATTGCGTTTGAGGAGGCTACTATTCCCCCGAGATTGGGATCACGGTCTTTGCCTCACGCGTGTACAAAACTCCGGAGAAAGAGGCCACCCACCCAAGGGAATTTCTGGCTGCAAGCCAGGTGCCACAACTTGCGCGGGGCATGTGAGAACGTGAAGAAAATTACCCGCGGTGGCAGATACCCATGCAAACATAACCAGCCTCAGCAATCATAGGCTGGGATTATTCTATTGTGGATGAGGCTGAAGCAAATCCACACTGATTGGCCTCAGGTTCCCACGTGCGAGCAGGTGAGCGTCTGCAGTCAAGCTGACCACCCGACCAAGAAACTAGCCGGTCAGAACACTGGCAGTAAAATGTCTTCCAGGCGTGTGAAAGTTGCCTGTGTATGACCCGTTGGGGGGTGCGTATGAAAGCGTGTGGCTGCCCGACAATGAGCACGCGCAATGAACAAGCAGGGCCAGTCATTGTTGGCCCCGACAATGGCACCGGAGTGAATCCACTGTTTGTGTATTACCCAAATAATAAGTCATCCCATTATGACCCACTTTCATTAACTCGGATTACACCCGCGTCTATGCCATTGTTAGGCAGAGCTCTCCAAAAAGGTGCACCAAAGGGATGCAGTTGAGATATATGACTCAATGGCTTGACGTGATTTTTATGTTACATTGCTGAACAGCTTTTGCTCTGCCCCGCAGCATACATTTACAAAGGTGTACTGCGTATTACAGTGTTGGCTGTACAGATTAGGAAGTTGTAATACTACTTGAGCCTGCATGCACCTTCCGATCGTTTGCATATACGTAGCTCATGTGCCACATGCTCAGCATTGCATTTCACCCGATTTGCACACGCAAGCTGAGCATGTCATGGTCAAAAGCACCGTGTGAAAGTGCTCAGTAAAGCCATGGAATGAACTTTTTTTGCAATAGTTCATTGGAAGGCTCAGTTTGGAGCACTTCCCCAAAGCGTGTGAAATGCTGCACCTGGCTGAAATGTCACCCGATGCTGTGCCAAATGCTCAGATTGTGGGCATACAAAAACGACTGAGCAATGGCTCAGCATGGTGCATTTCATATTTTTATATCACTTGTTCAATTACTGTGCAATTAAAATGTTCAGCCACTGAGCATTTCAATTATGACCCGAAAGCAAACCTGAGCAATGGGTCGAGGCAAGCTCATGCTGTATTCACTTGCCTTACAGCCCCCCCTTTGTTCAAAGACTATCACCAGGCCATATGGCCGGTGATCTTGGCGCGGTCACTTGTGACCCAATGCACCGGGTGCATTTCTGCATGGGTCACTTGTGCATTGCACCCACAATGCACATTCAACAAGGGCCTCACGACCACCCTGCCGGGTGATCGGGTGGCTATTTAAGGAAAGAAAGGGGATTTGACTCAGCTTGACAATTTAAGAAATTGCAATACTCAGCGGTTCATTTGATATTGTTATATCAATTGTTCAATTACTGTGCAATCAAAATGTTCAGCCACTGAGCATTTCAATTATGACCCAAAAGCAAACCTGAGCAATGGGTCGAGGCAAGCTCACGCTGTATTCACTTGTCTTACAGCCCCCCCTTTGTTCAAAGACTATCACCAGGCCATAAGGCCGGTGATCTTGCCCCGGTCAATTGTGCATTGCACCCACAATGCACATTCAATAAGGGCCTCACGACCACCCTCCTGGGTGATCGGGTGGCAATTTAAGGAAACAAAGGGGATTTGACTCAGCTTGACAATTCAATAAATTGCAATACTCAGCCAGACCCCCATTGTTCTTCTGCCTCACGCGAGCATTTCACTTCTCAGTTGCAGCATTCGCTGAGACTCAGCTTCAATTTTGCCCACACGCCTTGAAGCTGAGACTTTTGCGGGTGCTGCAACTGCTGAGATCGTCTCAGCTTCACCATGGTATAAAAGACCATCTTCACATGACACGCACTTCACTTTCTTTCTCACCCTCTCCACTTCGTTCAACCTCACCCGCGTTTGTCCTTCTTGTGCGTATTCCCCTTTGTCTTCCTGCCTTTCTATTTTTGTCTTTTGCACTCCACTAAACCCACTTCCCTTCCTTTTGCCTGTTTGTTTATTCTTCTGATCCGTTCAGAACCTCACTTCTATCCACCTCGTGCCTTACCTTTTTTTAAACTTTTGTCGACATTACATACCGATATTAATACTTATTTTTCTTCACGACTCTTTTCCAGACTTTTAAAAACTTCCGACTAGAGCGTTCTTATTTTGTTTTGGTTTTAAATTCACAATTCATTGTACGTCTTCATTTTTTCTCTTGATTGTTTACTTTGTATGCGGTTACTAACCTCAATTGTTTTGTTTTTAGATGTCGTGCACTTTATGCACCAAGCGGGGTATCCCCTGCATTTGTTCCTTGACGACAAACAACGCTTGTGATGCTTGCTGACAAGCACACAAGAAATGTTCGTTCTTTGTCCGCCCCTTCCGACCACGAGGCCAGAGGAGTTCCCGCCCAAGAGGCCCTCGCGAGGACTCCTTTGTGGTCAACAATGATGACACCATTTCCGAGCGTGAATGGACGCCGGGCCCCCAAACAGGCCAACGGGAACGATTCCGGACAATCAGCCCTGTCCCCTCCAGTATCAATTTGTCCACTCCCCCTCCTAGGCCACCATCCGATGGTCACTTCACTCCTCGACCGGAGCGAAGTGATTATCCGGCCAATGAAGGATGGCGATGGCGAGAGGACATTTGAGCTTGGGCTGATCGTCACCATGTCTTGTCACCGATGGGATTCAAAGGCCAAAGTAAGTTTTATTTCTCCTCCTTATCTCATTTCTCTTCACGCAATAATACTGACTTTTTTCCATTACTCATAGAACAAAACCCCCCGAATCCCCCCCGACATGACTCTCCCGTTCCTAGTTTGCCTCGCGAGCAAATCCCCCGGCAACCCACTCCAGGCACGAGTGGCACCCGATGGTCTGAGGAATTATTCCGCAGTAAGCAGCCAAAGTTTCATTTCATTTTCACTTTCACTTTTGAGTCGAGTGAACTGACTCTTACTCCTTTTCTAGAACCCTCCCAAACGGAAGAGCCACCTATTCCTGGCCCGAGTCCATCATCCCAACCACCTGAGGACGATATGACTCGTGAGCCAGAACCTGAGGTGGCTCCTACGCAATCCATGGAGGAACCTTATGGTAAGTCACCCCTTCTTTCTCTTTGATCCATATCCACTTTTCCTCATTTTTTCTTCGACCGTCTCCAGATCGTCCCGCCACTCCTCACTCAATCATCATCATCGACAATACGCCCGTCGGATCACCCCCTCCCCCTTCTTCTTCACCGACACCACCATCTTCCCCTCCTCTCCTACCCCGGTTCCTTCCCAGGATCTCCCTCCCATTGCCCCCGAGAACCCAACAACCTCCTCCCCCCCGGTGCCAAGCTCCTCTCATTCCCACGATGACGCTCGCCAGGAATTCACCGACCTGCGACCGACCCTAATGATTCCTCGAGCCATCGTCCACGAATCGATCAACCGAATCTTGTTGGAGCATCGCCACTTGCTACACATGATTCCTTTCGTGGATTCAACTCATCAAAATGAGATGCACCGGGAATTCCGGGACGAACTAAACTCCCTCCTTGCCCAGGCACTGGAGGCTTATCCAAAGGAGGACATAACCGGGATGGTCTCCAAATTCCTCGAAAAATAAAAATTTAAAAAAAATAATCCCATTATTTCCACTTTTTATCATTTGTAATACTTTCTTTTAAATAAATTATCATTTGTAATCAATTATTATTATGTTCAAATTCTATTACATTCTTTGTTCAAGTAAAAATTACTTATTTCCTCCTTAGAGAAAAACCCTGATTGCGTGAGAATTATTTTTGTAAGTGCCCCACCAAGAGTTTGAGTGAGTATTTGTTTTCGTGAACCTCTTTTTCTCAAAATGCGCCAATAGTTGCCGTTATCCTCTCCTATATTTTCTTCTTCCATGGTTTAGAGCCATATCCATTCTTAACTGTAAAAAAGCGGGAGTTTCCCGTATGTGAGCAATCCAGTCCAGATTCGTGAAACATGGCCTTTCCTATGGTCACACGCTATTAATCTTACTCATGTATTGAATTGTTTAAATTGTCTGGAACCTTCACAAGCGTAAGAATTGGCGTGTGACTTGTCTGGAGCCTGCACAGGCGTAAGGATTGGCGTGTCAATTGTTGGGAGCCTGCACAGGCATAAGGATTGGCGTGTGAATTCTTGGGAACCTGCACAGGCCTAAGAATTGGCGTGTGAATTGTTGGGAGCCTGCACAGGCGTAAGAATTGGCGTGTGAATTCTCGGGATCCTGCACAGGCCAAGAAATTTTCAGCATTGTGGGGAACCCTCACAAGCATAAGGATTGGCGTGTCAATCGTCGAAAGCCTGTACAGGCGTAAGGAGTTTTTAGCATTTTTGGGAACCTTCACAAGCGTAAGGATTGGCATGTAAATTTTCGGGAGCCTGCACAGGCGTAAGGATTGGTGTGTGTAGCGTTGGCACCCCCCATAGGCGTAAGGAACTTTTAGCATTTGCGGAACCTGCACAAGCATAAGGATTCGCGTGTGAAGCATCAGCTTCCTGGAAAATAGCAACAAACCAGGACAGATGTACGATGGCATGGCACCGTACATAATCCACTTCACCCCTTTTTCATGTGAGACACCCCATCTCCCGCACTCAAATCCATCCAATCCTGGTGTATATTGTCCTCTGCCTTACCCCACCATTACTTACCCAACCCACATGCAAACCTCCTCATTCTTTGAATCGGCATGAGATTGTATTACCATCCCTGATTTGATAGCCCGCTCTCTGGCCAATCTCATAATAGCCATGGTTTTTTTGCCGCATTGTTTTTGCTAACCTGCTTGAGCATTGTGCGGACATACCCACTAGTGTCGTGCTTTCGTTGTCCTGTGCTGGATCAGTATAATGAGCAAATGTACTACTGGCCCACACTACCTGAATGAGCCCATGACATGCGGATAGATCAATCCAAAAATGCTCATCTGGGAAAATCAATTTTCCCCCTGTACACCGCTTTGACGCATCTCTTTGAATTTGGCCGGTCCGCTTATCAGCTTGAAACCACCATCCCAAATCATACAGCGATTCATCCTTATCAACATGAGGTGCGTTTTTGAATCCATTCATGGTGAAAGTGAGTGCGGAAGGGAACTCAAATGCACCCTGATTTGCCGGAATATTGCCTTCATAGTTGACTTGATCAAAAGACGGAACCCCCAATGAATTGTAGAAATTTTGAATCTTCTCAAATAAATTATCCCCAACATATCGTAAGGATTGACCTAGAATGCAACCCACCGAGCTAAGATTGGCACCTCGGTTCTGCCATTCATCTTTTGCGTTTTCAATTTTCCCGACACTTCCATACAGACCAAATTGTTCATTCTTGGTGCTGCATTTGCGCCACCCAATTGCGAACATAAATCCCTCCAGTAATGCTCCATTGGTTGCAATCGGGTCGGTGAATCTCTTTTCGCGACATAAGAATTGTGATAATTCATCCCATTGATTGACCTCGACTTCACTCATTGTTGTGAATGGTCGGAATTCAACAAGGGCAATGAGTAATCCGGTTGAAGAGAAAATTGCCACATGGCCAAAGTGAATGCGTTTGATCTGATTGACATCCACAACCCTCCGAATTTCACTTGGGGTCATATTTGCTGCTACTGGCATTGATATTTGTGCTGTTGGGCGAGAGGAGGAAAACAACCTATTCATTCGGCTCATTTTGTGCTCATTTGTCTTTTGGGATCTGCTACTATTCCCGAGTGGCTGAGGGATCACTATGTGTTGAAGCACACAAGATATCAGATACTGCCAAGGAGCTTTCTTCGGCACACATCCTTGAACTTCCCTGTTGGAGCCCACATGACATTGGCACAATCTGAACCGACTAAAGCCAATGTTCTTCCGTCGGGCCCAATGAGGGTGCCACATAAATGTGGAAGCATATATACACTGAGATTAAGCGAGCAACTCACACTTTCCTTCCTCAGCCCGACGCTTTCTGGCGAGTTCCCTTTTACGCTCTTTTCCTTTTTTCGTGAATGGCATGCTTTCAGCAGAAAATGAAATGAAACCGAATGATTACTGATTTATTAATATCAGCTAAATTGAATTGCGGTTGATGAATCTTTTTTGATTGCGGCTAAAGAGAAAGATCACACCTGACCTTGGCAAATTCGCAATCTCAAATACCTGAACCTGAAAATTGCAGTCGATAGTGCATTATTCAATTTGACATATTGATGTTCCCATGCAATCACTTTCCAATACAACCATTTGGAATGCGGATCCCTAGCTATCCTAGTCCTCTTGAAAGACACAGGAACATTTGGCCTATTATGGGCTGGCGGGAAGTGATAAACGCGACTTCCCGCAATGCCCCCGCATGTGCTACTTGCGGGCACAACGCCTGACTCAGCTTGCATCTTGTCGGAGTCTTTGCAATGATGTACAGAGGCATGCCGCTGTACAATTACTATTGGTACTCAGACTGTGGCATCCGGGGAGTAGTAGGATAGGAAGTCATGATTATTAAATTCATAAATCACTTTGCAAAATTAAATTACAATCTATCTAGTACAAAGCTAATCTAAAACAGGTCAATCCTGGTTGTGAGCTTTGCTGACCTGGGTACCGTCAAGGTGACCTCATCACTTGAACCAAGACCGCGTTTTGCCACCCAGGCATCACCAAAGTCTAATACTAAGCATCGTGCAAATTCAAATCTAAGAGGTACAGTGGGGTTAAAAGACTCTGATGAGAAGAAGCTTTTATTCAGTAAATTACATATATACTTATTAGTACATAGCCACACTGGCTCCACTAGATTTTTACCCTCTGAACGTTTTGCGGAAATGTCAATTAGTGATAAAGCCCCTTTAACTGAGCTTGTTCTCCAGTCATCTGAGCATACCATCAAACCATGAACCCCCGCCGCACAGAATGCCGCTAATATACCATAGCAAATTTGATTTATTCCGAGATTCTTGTGACACGCCAAAAGATCTTTGATGGCCTCATTTTTTTTGAGTTCGTGAGTTTGCCTTTGATGCCATTAACTTCGACCTTTGTATGTGCATGTACCATGTTGTACGCAATCATCAAATGGATAACTGTATCCATTAGATCCTCCAGGTTCTTGTGCGGCTTTGTGGATATCTCATTGTCAGCCCCGCCACCTTCAATGCTGAGTTGGGTTGCACATTGCTTTGATTTACTCAAGCAGGAGGCCAGGTATTCAACTGCTCCCTGTTCGAGTCCAAGAGGGTCGGTCAAATTTGATGTTGGTGCAACCACATTGTATGAGACTAAACTAATGGATTCAAACATAACATTTGCCCAAAAATGTTTAACTGGATTGGCGGGGTAAAGAAGGCTCTGAACCCTTTTGAAGAAGGAGTGTTCAGATTTTGGGAGATTCTCTGGATGTTTAGCTGATTCCTTCATCAATTTGAGATTCCAAATGTTGTGATCAAAAAACGCTTCTGTTTCGGTTGGCTTAAAAAAATCTAACCCTGTATATTGCAATTTATATCACCAGTCAACAGCCAATAATCATGTATCATGCACAAAGATAAAACTCACCTGACATCTCAAGGTCCTCCAGCCAGGCCGACATTTTAAGCTCTTGGTTACTGATCACCTTAATACCAACAGGCAGGAATGTATGAGCATCTTTTGTTGGTAAATTGTCCCATCGATTTTTGTAAATACTATTGATATTATAAAGCCCCCTTTTCCATGATTGTTGAGTAATATTGGAATGATAATCCAAAATTCCTGCAAACTCTTCCATGCGGGATAAAAATATCCCTTGAAAATTAGCAGAGGATGACACTTCGGGCTCAGGGTCAGGAACTATATCAGTCATATCTCGTCCCATTGTATCATGTTTAATTGTTTCCCTTTCTTGAAAGGCTTGAATATTCCGAGGAGAGGCAGGAGGGGTTGCATCATGCATCGTTTCATTGGGTATCGGGGGACTTTCAGTATGTGGAGCTTCATCATGGATTGTTTCATTGAGTATTGGGGGGGTTCAGTATGCGGAGGTTGATTATCAATATGGTCCCCTTCAACATTGATAATTTCGTGACCTTGATTGTGAGAATCGTTTGCGGCTTCAAAGGTACGGCGTTTTTTGTTTGTTTTTTTGGTTGCATGTATATTTGGTCTTGTTCCTAATCCTTTTCCTGGAAATCCAATTATGACTCGAGATCCTTCAGGTAGAGATTCTCCCACCTCCACACCTGCCCATATATTGTAAGCAGCTATTTTTATCACTTTTGTTTTGAATTAGTAATGGACTTACGGTTCAAATCCATTTTGAGCAGGCTCATGGCTTCAGCAATCTTTTGATGCACATAATCAGGAATTTTACTATCATTTTGGATTTTCCCGAGCCTTGGGATTGTTTGAGCAATGTTGGAGACAAATTGTTCCTTGGATATAATTTCCACCTCCCCACTGAAAATTACATCATCTTGCCCATCATCTTTTGTCGGTGCACAAGGTTCAACAGTCTTTTCCTTCTCATAACTTTTAAAATTCGGTTTCTGAGAGCTTGGAGGCTGACCTGAAATAAAGGCTATGACACAATATCAGGTTTTGGGAGATTAGAAATATTCAAGATGGATGCATACTCACATTCTGGAAGAACTGGGGGATCTTGATTATCTTCATGTGACTGGCTCTCTACTTCAATGCCTAATTCACAACTACTGGCGATATCAGAGATTTCACTTCAACTCTCTGGGGCTGAAGTTGGTCGTTCATTGAATTCAGTTGAATTTCCCTGGGTTTGGGCCATAGCGGAGGTAGTTTATTAAGAAAATAGATGGTGACGAGGTGATTGATAACTTGTTTGAAAATTTTTGGATAAAAGATCCAAATTCAAGAAAAAAGGTGCAAGTAAAATAATGGCATTTGCAAAATGCGATTTGTCGGGAAATTGAAGGAGGCAATGTTTTGCAAATTATTTCATATCATGCAAATGAAATCACTTCCCTTTGAGACATTGAATAAAGTTGACTAGTGAGAAACCTACTAAAGTCAACTTTTGAACTATTCAACGCTCATGAGGTAAGGACTAAGCAAAGTGTTCCATTTAAATGATATGAAATAAAATGGTTTTGTCGGGGAAACAGGAGACACAATTCTTGTCTTAAATAGTCCACTTATTAGGTTTTAATTTGTGAGTCTCATGATTTAAACCCTAACCACAACATTGTGAATATACTGACCAATTTCCCCTTGGGTCCTGTTGGCAGAGAAGGCCACTCAGCATATTTTGGTGATTGCCTTCATTGTGTACGCCAACAAGCCACCGTACACTATGGATGTAGTACGGAAGCGTAAGGATAAGTCGTGTCGGGAGCATGTTGAGAGGCACTCCGCGAGCGTAAGGATAGGTGGTTTTGGGAGCATGTCGGGAGGGCACCACACAAGCGTAAGGATAAGTGGTGTCAGGAGGGCACTACACAAGCGTAAGGATAAGTGGTGTCGGGAGCATGTCGGGAGTGCACTCCGCGAGCGTAAGGATGGTAAGCAGTGTCGGGAGAGCACTACACAAGCGTAAGGATAAGCAGTGTCAGGAGCATGTTGGGAGGGCACTACACAAGCGTAAGGATAAGCAGTGTCGGGAGCATGTCGGGAGGGCACTTGAGCGAGAGTAAGGATAAGTGATGTCGGGAGCATGTCGGGAGTGCACTCCGCGAGCGTAATGATCGTAAGCAGTGTCGGGAGCATATCCGGAGGGCACTTGAGCGAGCGTAAGGATAAGTGATGTCGGGAGCATGTCGGGAGTGCACCACGTGAGCATAAAGATGGTATGGGCGGGGGTGTGAAAGAGTAAGGAGTGGTGAGGACGGAGATGGGGGGCAGTGTCGGAGTCTCATCTGGAGGGCGGTGCGGGCTCATAAGCATGCGAAGCATCGGGGCGGATTAGGTGGTGTGGGAACTCCTCTTGTGTGGGATAAATGAGGCAGTACCTGGAAGGGGAAATTACAATAGAACAGATTTGAATTTCTGTTCAAGATTTTAACCCTTGCTCTGCTTGTGTGTCAGAATATTCTGAACTGCCCTTCCTGAAAATGCTGAATTAGCTTGACTTGAGTTCACAATCAATTTATTTTATTTGATGGTGGCTTGTCAGAAAAGTATATTCAACAGACTCTATCAGACTTTGTTTGATCTGGAAACAATGGCTTAGCAAACCTTAACACAAATAAATAAAGATATAAAACTGGGAAAAGACTTTTTAATTCCTTTACTGAGAGCAGTAATACCTTGAGGGATTTCCAATTCTTGATGATAACACTGTTGATAATATGATAACTGATAATAACAAACACTACTATATTTTTTTAAGGGTTTAATAATTTTATGATGATAACTTGTTGATAATATGATAACTGATAATAACAAACACTACTATATTTTTTAAAGGGTTTAATAATTTTATGATGATAACCTGGGATAACAGAAACTACTATTGTTCAACTTACTACTGAGCTTGGCTACTGAGTAAAGAACCTTGTCAATGGGATGGATTTATAAAATAATGTAGACCAACTGTTAACTACTATTATCTATAAAACACCCAGACAATGCTACTGAGCTTGGCTACTGAGCAGATTTAGGAATGGAGGTAGTCAATGAGATGAGTTTATGAACTAAAGTAGACCAACTGTTAACTACTATTAATTATAAATCGCTCAGACAGTGCCACTGAGCTTAGCTACTGAGCAAAATTTAGGAATGGGGATGGGATATCTATACTGCTGAGCTTAGCTACTGAGTATTCCTAAAAAATTAGGATAATGTGGATGGATGGAGGGGATTTCCCTCAGAAAAAATATTAAGAAGTTACGTTTTTGTGATGAACCTCTGTCTAGGCCATGAGGAAAAAAGAATTGAGGGGGGGAGGGGACCTCTATTTATAGTTTTTGGGGCCTCCATGGGAGTGTCAAAAAAAAGGGGACTTAGAATTTTTCAGGTCTCCAATCTGGGTTTTTGACATGTGACCTGTATTATGAAATAAGGTTTGGTGGTGTTGGATCATGAGACCTGTATTTTCAATTGAGTTCTTGAGATTGTGGGGAAATGATGTCATTTGATTATGTAATCAATTGAGTTTCCTGGGATCCTTATCTCAATGATTAGTAATCCTAATTTAATTCCTGTTGATGATGTCATTTATGATGTCATTGATTATGTAATCAATTGAGTTTCCTGGAATCCTTATCTCCTTGATTACTGTACTATAGTTTTCCTGTATTCTCCCGTCTTTTTCTGTAACTAGGTGTCCTGTAACTGTAACTGTAATACAGTACACCCTTGTAAAACTTCTGTAATACTACTGTGATATCTCTACTGTCTAATCTCCTCTTCCTAGGCTATTTTCTTTCACATTTCACACCATTTTACCATCTCTCTACACCCTAAATGTTGAATTTCTTCCTTCTAACATCACAATGATCACTCAAAGGAGTCAGAGAATTCAATACACCTGTACTTTTTTTTGTTTCAATGATATCCTAAGCCTGAATTAAACACTTTTCGTAGGTTTAACCCTCTAAATTTAATATTCATTTCCTTCTCAAAATTAATAGAAAGACTAATTTTCATCTAAATACCCAAATCTACCTTTTTGATATATAAATGAACTTTTAATTAATATTTATGACCCCTATTATGCTACAACTCTGCCCTGAAATTTAATTCCATGCATCCTCATTGTAACTAGGACCTTCTGTGCTGTAGTATATGTTTGTTAATTTTTACTACCCACAATATTCAAAGAAAATTGAAGTAAAATAAATTCAGAAATAAAAAATATATAAAAAATAATTATTATTTTAGGTCAACCAATCCCTTGAAAGTTAATTCATCTGGGTGGTGCATTGGGGTGTCACATCATAATTGTCAAGTTCATTTATTAACAAAAGGAATTTATTGAGTTTTGATGGTGTTAGTCCCTCTTATAATTTATTTTGAAAAAAAAAATACTCTAATATATTAGGAAAAGCCTAAGGAAAATTGAAAAATATTCCTGCTTAATTTTTCCATTAATCCAAACTGGTACAGGTATACCACAGTGGGGATGCAGAAGCCAATGAGGTGAAATTACCCAAACATTGTGAATAGTGTTGAAATGGGTTTGGGCTTTGAGTGACATTCGCATGTGACACATGTGACGATTGACATTGTCTTGACGCTGACATGACGTGACCCACTAAATCCAGTGACTATAAAGTGACACTAACGCGACTGAAGCAAGATTTTATACTGACAGCGGTGTGACGTGAAGTCAATCGCTGACGATTGACGCGAGATTCGCCCTGGTGTATGATATTTGTCTGTCATGCTTGTGCTCTGGTTTTGAGTTACAGGCTGACACTAACAGTATTAAAAGAAAAAGACTTAGGGGATAAAATTGAAGAGAATACTTAGTTAGGTACAGAAATCCACAACATCACAAGGAGTGGATTTAAGAAAGTAGAATACCATATTCCCAAAGGTTTCTCAGAAGATTTAATCATGTGAGCAGACCAATTTCTCAATAAAATGTTTGAATTGTGTGTTTTACATACTTAAAGTATAATTAGAGCAGTTTGAAAGTGGATCATACCCCCCCAATTCAATTGGGGGTATACTATTGGGGAAATATTTTAGTGCAATTTCTTTGTTGGTGGTAGGGAATGAGGGACTGTTAAATATGTATGAAACACCCATAATGACACAAACACCTTTTGATTTGGTTGATTTAGTCTTGAACAGACTTATGAGTTGAATTTAAAACAAGAAATAATGAAAAATAAGTCAATTTTTTTTTGGATAATCAAAGTTATGATGATTATGTCATCTTTGGATTATACACCAAAAATAACCTATGGTAGACCCATATGGTGTTATACCCAAAAATGGTTATTTATTATGTTATTAGAAGGTTCAAGAGTCTCATAGTACAATTGCAACTTTTTTAAAAAAATTCAAAATTGTTGAATTTAACCTCAAATAAGGTCAAATTTAAGGTTTCCTGAGGTTTATGCAAACTTACTAAAGTTTTAGTTAAAACTGAGGTGTTGTTTATATTTACTGAATTGGCCCAGGATTTTCCATACAGAATTTAAGTCCCAGACAAGCTCAATTCAAAAGGTTTTAAGGCAATAGTATTGCTTTAAATAAATAAAAGGGCAAAATCCATGCGGAAAGGTGGGACAAAGGAAAAAGACCAAACAGAGCTGGGGTATCCAACCTTTTGGCTCTGCAAGGATTAAATTAAATATTCCCACCTTTATTGAAGTATTTTCAACCTTATTTAAGCTTCAATATTAGACATTGATCCAAGCTTAAAGTTTAAACTGGCTTTATCCAAATTTGGACAGGAATTTCAAGCTACAAAAGGGTAAATCCCAAGATGCAAGCTTGAAATCAAGTTTTTAAGAACTTTGAAAGTTTAATTAAGCTTCAAAAGCTTAAATAAGCTTAAAATATTTGAGTTACAATAATAAAGAACTTCTCAAAAGTTAAGGTTTGGTGTGTATTACTAATTTAGATGGAAAATGGTGTAGGGGGTGGATATGAAACTTTGATTAAATATCAAGGACTTTACCTGTCCTCAAAATTTGTTTAAGGAAAGAATTGATTAAAAATAGTATGAAATAATATTTTTAAGAGAAAACACACCAATTTCATTGTTTTTGACTTCATTAGCATAAAAAAATAATATTATAAAGATTTATTGTCTTACCAACAATAAATATTCATCCAAAAATACTCTACAAGAGATATTTAAGGCTACAAAAGAAATTTCTTCAAGTCAAATTTGAATTGGAATTAATTAAGCAAACAACTGCAGCCAATTAATATAAGAACAGAGTCTTTAAAAGGATTATTAAAGAGAAAACATGGCCAAAAGTGACCAGAGTGAATTTGGAAACAAAGTGACAAACCTAACAGTGATGCAAGATGCTTTCTGTGAGCCTTAGAGGTAATTTCATATACCCCAAAGACCACAAATATAAAAAATAACATATTAATATAAATAAAATAAATTTATTTATATTATGAAAATAAAAATCAAAATATAAATATAAAATTGTATTAAAAATAAAAAATTAATTACAATTTAAAAATAAAAATACATTAAATTTTGTAAGTATAAAATTACATTTATACTTGAAAAAATTAAGTAAAAATGAAATTTTAACAAAATTGTGAAAAAATGAATAAATTTGGAAAAAAGTTAAATAAAAATTATTATAACTTTTCATTCAATAAATAAACACACAGAAATTATTTCACCATTGGATTCCTCATAAAAAATCAGGTGGGGTCACCTCTGAGTGAAATTCTTGTAACTCAACTCTAAATAAGCTTAAATTAAGTTTTTAGTATTTTCAATACAAAAGTTGAAAATCCTCAAAACCTTAATTTAATTCACGCCACATGTGGTGTCAACCATCAATTTTTGTGTTAAAATTGAGGTGTTGTGTTTAGCTCAGAAGTTATGAGGAATTGAAGTATTTTCAATTGAATTCAATTGAAATGTCAAAATGTGCGCGTGTATTAAATAAGTGAGCTTTGATTTACATATGAGGTGTCAATTATTACTGTATTGTACTGTACAATTGAATTGAATTACATATGTAAATTATAAGTATAATACATGATGAGGAATTAAAGGAAAAATAAATTGGAAAGATTAAATTTGGGGGGGAAGGAACTCCAGCTCTAAGGGGGAGCTAGACCCCCAAAATCCTTGCTGAAAGGCGTGGGATGTCAAAATTCACGCAAAAGTTCATCACCTTTAGCCTGGAATTGAGTTACAGGGTCTGTGGACTCAATTGATGATGAGGTTTTGATACCAACTGGGGTAGTTTTAGCTGTTGCCAAGAGGGTAAAACTACCCTTAAGATAAAACAATCATAGTAAAAACAGTTTTAACTGGTTTCTACGCCTCTGACACACATTCTGACGTGTTCTGAAGGCTCTGGGCCTGGTATTGCTATAGTAATGGCTGATTTAAGGGTATAAAATGGCTAAAAATGGCTTAAACCAGCCCTTTTTGGTCTAAACCAGGGTTCAATGATACCATAATTGGCTTTTCTGTTGTCAGACTGTTTTTCACGACTGACAAGAGTAAGTTTTACTTTTGGAGTAAGAGAATTGTTGGCTATAAAAGAATGTCTTCTTTGCCCCACTTTTCTCTTCATGTTAGAATCTTTTCCTTTTATTAATTAGTTTAAACACTGTTAAACCAATAAATCAAAGATTCCAACCACCATCTTTAAATCATTTTAATCCTTTTAACCACGTGAAAAAATCATTATAATCATTTTTTGTAACTCTTATAATGATTTTTACCCCTGAACCACCCCAAAAGTGAATTAAAGCATCTTTCATCACTGTAAACTTTGTAACTTTGTTTCCAAATTCACTCTGGTCACTTTTGGGTGTGTTTTCTCTTTAATATTCTTTTTAAAGACTCTGTTCTTTCATTAATTGCTTGCAGTTCTTTGCTCAATTAATTCCAATTGAAATTGCTCTTGAAGAAATTTCTTTTGTAGCCTTAAAATATCTCTTCTAGAGTATTTTTTGGATAAATCTTTATTGTTGGTAAAACAATAAATTTTTAAAATATTATTTTTTTATACTACCAAAGTTATAAACAATAAAACTGGCGTGTTTTCTCTTAAAAATAATATTTCATACTATTTTTAAATGAATTTTACCTTATACAAATTTTGAGGACAGGAAAAGTACTTGATTTTTAATCAAAGTTGCATATCCACACCTTACTTTTGGGGGCCCAGCCGTGATATTTTACCTGTCAAATATTTTTTTTACTCTTTTTAAATCTTTTTATTATATTGAAAAATGTAAAAACATATAAAAAATACTTATAATCCACAAAATCCATAAAAAAAAAATTTTTTTTCATATTATAAGTGAGGCTTATATTTTTATTTCTTTTTTGAAATAACCTTTTTTTTACTTAATTAATTGGCTTTTTCATTAATTTTAGTGTCTGAAAACGTGGTAAGACAAGAAAACATTGAAAAAGCCTCAACAGTCACCAGCATTGTTCCTGCAAGCACTATTAATTCAGACCATAATAGTACTGTTATTGTGACTCAAAATAACCAACCTGAACCAATATCTTCTGAATTGATTAACTTGGACATAAGTAATACCCTTCAGAAAGCTACAAATTTGGCCAATAGTAAGTTTTTGACGTAAAAATACTATTTTAAACCTTTTTAAACCATAATCATGCCTTCAACCAGGTCAGGAGCCAGCTACAACCCCTCAAGCAGCTCCCAAAAAGGTAATAGACGTGATTATGGCAGAGGCCAATCAGGTACAGAAGGAAAAGGGTGAGTTGATGACTTCCAAACAACTAAAATGGGTCATTCTGAAGCTTATAATACCATTTTACCTTCAAAAAGAGCTGAAACCGCCACAACAAGCCTCTGTGGATATATACAAAGCCAGCCACAGTGCATACAACAATGCACTTCAGTTCAAAGAGTACCAGATCCTTGCAGACCTGTGGAAGAATTGCATGCATTCTTACCTGAAAGTAAGAAAATTCCTGGGCCATCCCAACACTTGCAAATTGCTCAATGGATGGCATCCATCAATGGAGAAGAAAAACATGATGATTTTGACACTAGAATGGAGGAAAAACAACCCTCCACCACCCAAACCAGTGCCAAAAACAGCCCCAGTGGCCAGAAGCAGCAATTCCAACGTGAAAAAGCAGCCACAAACTCCAAACAAGGGCAAAGGGAAGGAACCAGCCCCCAAAACCTACATCCAGGGCTACAGAATCCCTAAGATTCAACAGGATGCCATGGAAAATGTACATCAGATGGCCAGAACCATGATGGAATTACAGAAGAAGGAGGAAGCCAGATTAAGATTCCAGAAATGATTTCTGATATATTTGATTCCATCCCAGAGTTGTATGATGCTATAAATGACGTGAAAAAACATCTTTCTGATAAAAATGAAACCATTTGTAACAACATAAAACAAACAACCTGAGTCTGTGCCAAATTAATAAAACACTTATGTTGTGTAGCTCCTTTTAGTGTGGGATTGGATAAGGCAGTCCTTGAGGGGGAAATCACAGGTAAACAGTTTTGAATTTCTGAAATATTCCTGTAACCAAGGGTGCTAATGGTTTTTTAGCTGCCCCTCTGAATATACTAAACAATCTCCCTAAAGAGCTCACAAATCAATATTTAAGATTGTGGCTTTACAACTAGAGAAGAATTTTCAGCAGTCTCTATCAGACCTATTCAATAATCAGACTAATGATAAAATAATAATAATTTTAAATAAAAATTTTTTAGGTGATTTCAAGATGATAAGATAATAATTGAGTAGATAAATAATGGATATAATAGTACTGAGTGGTGATTTTAAGTTGTTTTCTTTGTTGAAGGTATTTTGGTTTAATGGATAATAGTTCAATATGAGAAAATTTAGTAATAGTGATAATATATAATAATATTGTTTGATAGTTTAAATAGTTGTTGTTGGTAAATAATTTTGATAATATGTAAGATATATTTTGTGATAATAATAATAGTGATATAGATTTTCTTCTAGTGAGAAGAGTATAATATAAATATTTTGTTCAATATGAGGTCACTAATAGTTGAATTTATAATATAGGCAGACCTACTGTTAACTACAGCTATATATAAATCACTTTTAATGTAATGTAATAATAATAATAATAATAATTTCTAGATTAACCTACTAGTAAGGGATGAATAATTATTCTCCTTCTTGGTATATAATTATTTGCATGAGGAAAGAGGAGAAAAATTAGAGAGAGAGGCCTCCTTTTATGTTGTGAGAAGTACCCATGGGCTCTCCATGTAAAGTGTTATTCTTGCCCTTGAGGTAATTTTGCTGGTGTAGATTTTTTGTAACAAAAGTCAGATGACCTATCTGCTACACTGTATTAGTAATCTTGCACAGCCTTGAGAGCTTAATTCTAGTGTGTAAAATTGAGAATGGTGTCATATGACTGAGATATTTTTTTTCCATTTGTTTGGTCAAAATGAAGGTTGAGATGTTTTCCTTGGTGGGGATTTTGATAAAAATATCAGGTGACTTCTCTTTTGCACTGCTTTAGTCAGCTTGCATAGCCTTGAGGAATTCATGCTGGTGAGTTAAGGATGAAGGTGGTGTCATGTGAATAAGCCCCTGTATAATTTGTTTGTAAGATTAATTTAGTTCCAGGTGATCATGCTGTGGAATGTGGGGATATCTTCTTGAGTTTTAATTCTTGATTACTGTAATTGCTGTGTGGTTTACAGTTTTAGTGTATTGCCCTTGCATGCAGCTAGTTGAAATTGAATCGAGTTGTATTTGATGACCCTGAGGCTGTGTACTGTACAGATCATATGCATGTGGACTGCATAAGTCTTATTTGGGCTCCTGTATTGTTGTGTAATTTTTAAGTTTTCTTTTTTTTTAGTGGATTTTTCTGTATTGAATTGGATTGGATACTGTCATATGATCCTTGTGTCACATGAACTGTATTTGGTTACTGTAATTGTTGGTAATATAGTCTTCTTGAGGGATTTAGAGTAGATATAATGTTACAATGTTACTTTTCCCATGTAATTTTGAGTTTCTGTATGTATTAAGCCTATTGTTGATCATGTAAGCCTTATATGTAAGTTTTATTGTGTAACTCCATAAGATTGGACTCCTCTATTATTCATTTAATTATAGAAGTATATTGAATATTTCAATTCTGACTACCAAATCTTCCATTCCTCCCTACTGTTGATGTTTGTGAGCCTTGAGGTATATTTTACATACCCAAATAGGCCACAATTATCTTAAAAAGAGATTTTGAATTATGCACAACTCATAAGTCATGCATATATCCAAAATTCATCATTTTCAATTTCAGAAAAGATGAATGACTTTTTATTGAGTAAGTAAATCCATGGATTTAAGACCAGATTTGGATTCTACACAAAAATTCACCTAGGGTAGCTCCATAGAGTGAATAAGCTCAATTTAAGTATTTGAGGTGGTAAAATGGAAAATACTTCAATACCACATCATTAATACCACATAAAAGATCCGTGAAAATTTTTGTTTTTCTTGATTTTTAGCCAAAACAATGGGAAAGTGAGAAATCCCATGTTACATATACACTAAGAATAGTGTTATGCATGTTTTGAGCACTTAATATCATGGTATTCTTACATGGACTTTTGGTACACCCATAGTGGATATCTCACTTGAAGCTTAAATTACTATTTTGACGTAAAAAATAGGCAAGGGGGACAAAAGACATCAAAGAGAGCCAGGGTACCCAACTTCTGAGGCCTCAGAGGCGTGGATAGCTCCAGAGCATGGATCCATGGCTCATCTTGGCCCAATTGGTAAACTAAAACTCTTTGGGAACTTGGTTACCAAGTTACAACTACTGTAAAACACCAGAAAATAGCAAATAACCTGCTATTTTGACGTGCCAAGGAGGTAATGAGCTACTTACACTCCTGTAACCATGTCAATTACTAATGACTTTCCATGGATAAACCCCAAAATAGTAATTAAAACCCTTTTGGGACCCATATTCATTGATTTACCTCATAGCAACCAGCAAAACACTGCTATTTGCAATTCTACGTAGAAATGAGGTAAAACCTTCAAAAATTCATTAAAAATACAATTCTTAATGAATCTTTCTGAAACTTTCAGGACTAAAGGAGAACTGTATTATCTATGGTACAACCAAAAAGAATTACAGTTTTACTAGTAAAATTAAAAGTTTTACTTACAGTCCATTTTTGGATATTCTACGTGAAACACTGAATCTTCAAAAATTCACAGTAATTACAACCTGTGATGAAATTGGCAATAACATTGATAACTTTGAGAAATCAATGATTATTTTAGAATAAAAGAAGATTTACAAGTGTTACTCCTTTTATTCTTAACCATATTGGGGTTGGTAGTCACGTAAAAGCATCAATTAAGTAATTATGATAATCTTACGTGACAACAGATGATGCAATCAATAATCCAAAAAGGTTTATTGTTTTCTCACTCACTGGTTTTTCAGTTTGCTCCATGGCACGCCTCTGTGAGCTGTTATTGACTTAAAAGAAGCCTCTTCTTGCTGTTTTTTCCGTATCATCATCTTATAAATTTATTAAACCATTATTACCAACAAGTAAGTATTAGTTCAAGCTATTCTTAAGTGTTTTAAATCTTTCAGAATCAATCAGAAAGACGTGAAATCATAGAATCCAACTATATATTGTTGTAATACTGTTATAAATCATCTTGATCCCTTAAATCCACAATTCTACGTCAAATTTCTCTACTCTTATCTTTCAATAAGTTCTTTGGAGTATTAGTGAGTCATTTATCTTTAATTCTTAAAGTTTTTCTCTAGTAATAGTTTTCTTCAAGATTTTAATAAAAGAAGTTTTTTATTATTAAATTCTTCTTGTAATTGATTCTTGTAGACAATTACTGCTCACTGTTATAATCACTAGTAGTGTATAACACGTGAAAGAAATAATTTTATAATTATTTAATTGTGGTTATAATAATTTTTATTATTATATTTCATAAGAACAGACATAGTACTGTTGATTAATAGTAATATTATCATCAGTTTCATAGTCACATCTTACAATGTTATTCCTGGGCTTTTTGTGATTTAAGCATGTCCTTTGAGTGGTGACTTCCTGAATTAGTCATTGGGATCTTGATTTTCCAACTTTTAAATTTCCAAAAAATTTCTTGAAACTGGTAGAAAGGTATGGAATACCACATCCCCCTCTCCATTTAATGCTGTCCCCAGCATTCCAGTTTCAAGTACAATATCCTGGGTTCATAAGTGAGAATCTTCTTTCTTTAAATTTTTATTTCAATAAATTCAGTTGATAATTTCCATTGATGGCTTGTTATATTTATTTTGAATCTCCATTTCTTCATATTTGATTTATACCCTGTTGTTTCTTCTTTTTTGTTTGTTTATCCATGTTAATGTTGTCCCATATCATGTATACTGATTTAGGGTAATTTCCCTCTCCATTTGATAAAAATTCTTCCAGCTACTGATAAATTATCTTGATTAAATATTTCCACCAGTATTGCCATAAAATAAAATAAATGAAAAATAATAAAAAAAAAAATTGGTATAGTTTAAGGTCTTATCCAGGACCTCTGCTTTAGTCCTGAGACTTTAATTATCATAAAATAATGCTGATGAGGCAGTTTAAGGTCATACTTAGGACATTTTCTTGAGTCTTGATTTTTGAATAAGTATTATAAAAGAGTTTTTCAGACAGTTTAAGGTCTTATCACAGACCATTTATTGGGTTAATTTGTTGATGATAAATAAAAAAAATATGAAATTTAGACAGTTTAAGGTCATATTCAGGACCTTTTCTTGAGTTGAAATTTGTTGAATTGTCTTGATGAAAGATAAAATGATAATTCAGACAGTTTAAGGTCTTATCTAGGACCTCTTCTTGAAGTTTTGAGTTGTGTTGGAAATATTTGCCTAATTGCATTGGTTTTGTCCTATTTTTTTATTGTATTGATTAGTGTTGAGGCCTAATACCCTCCTTCCCCATGTCATCCTCTTCATGACAGCTCTAAACTACAACCCATTGATGATTATTAAATGGGTGGGCACCCCCCTCTCCATTTTAAAATTTTGCCCTAATTACCACTTTTTATAATAGTGATGATATTTTCTTTTTTTTTTCTTTTTTTTTTTTTTTTTAAAAAAAGAGTGTAAAGTAATAATCAAATATAATAGAGTATATAAAAAAATGATAAAATTAAAAAAAAAAAAATTAAGTATAAGTATAAAATAAGATAAAATAAATCAAGGAAGTAATAATGATTAATGCAGACAATAAAAAAAATACATGAATTCAAAGTGTAATCATAATATTATTATTATTATATGTTTTTATTATTATTTTTTGTTGGTTATTAATGAAGAAAAAAATAATAATTCATAATTTAAATAATTTTATCAATTATATGATAAATAAATAAATTTTAAAAAAAATATGATTATTATTTTTTTTAGTATTTTTTTTTTTTTTTTTTGGAAATAATAATAACATATAATAGAATATATAAAAAAATAATGCTAAGAAATAATAATAAAATCCCTTAAGTAACAATATAAAATAAGTTAAAATAAATCAGAAAAAATAATAATGCTCAATATATAAAATATATATGACATCCAAGTTTAATCATAACATTATTATATTATTAATATTGTGTGAGTTATTGATGAATTAAAAAATAATAATTCATAATATAAATAATTTCATAAATTAAATAATGAATAAATAAAATAAAAAGAAATATAATTAATTTTAAATGTTGAAATTTTTTTTTTTTTTTTTTTTTTTTTTTTGAAATGCTGGGTGTGAAAACTCCAAATTTGAAGTATTTGGTTTTGTTTTCTAGCCGCGGGTGTTTCTTTCTTCTGTCCGCTCAATCTGATTTTCTACCATACTATTTTTTTTTTCTATCCTTATCATTATTCTTCATTTTATTTTTATCATTTTTTTTTAGTTTTATCTCTTATCTTTTGTTTATACCAACGCCCCGACTATTTTTCTTCTGCATCCTAGTCGTCTCCGGTAATGTAAATCCTTCCGTTCATCCACGTCCCTTCTTTTTTTTTTATTATTATTATTTTTTATTTTATATTAATAAAACGTTGGCGGGGTTTAGGATGTAATGCCGTTGCATGCATAGGTTTTGGGGCATCTTTTCAATGGGGTACGTCTTTCTTTTTTTTTTTTTTATTTACTTTTTACTTATTATTTCTTTTTACTAATATTCTTATTATTTTATTTTTTTTATTTTATCTCGGTTCATAATGCCAACCACCGCATTTTTTGTCAATACGTCCGAGAGCGGTCAAGAAATAATCACGGTTTTCTATGGGGGGGTTACGATATACGATAAATTGTGCACAACACGGTGGACAACAATTGACGCCTTCAACGTTTACGACTTCGTCCTCTATCCCAATCACTAGTTTACCCGAGTCAAGCCTCGTTCAAACGGCATTGTCATCCTTTAACGACGATGGTCCAGCTTCTCCTATTTTTCACGTTAACGGTTTTAGTGGGCCAACGTCTTCCAAAATTGCTTCAATTTTCGGCAATCCAGTACCTCCTGCAACCGTTTCTTCTCCGATTCCTAATCCTCCGCCACCTTATGAACCTCGCCCTGTTTCTGCTTCATGGCCAGCTTTACGATTCCGACGTGAGGAGCAATTCAATCAAATTTACGCGGCTTTCAATCGACTGTTTCAGCTTTACGTCAACGATTTTTATGAAAACTACCGTGAAACTGTGGCCTCTTCTTCAAATCCTACGGAACTTCGCTGTCTACGTTCGTCGTTGCATATGGTTATGGAATTATATAACCAAATGTCCCAGTGAGTTTTTTTTTATTTTTTTTTATTTTTATTTTTACTAATATGATCCTTTGTTGATGTAGGATCCTTGATGAAGAAACAGACTCGTCGTTATAAAGGCTGGATGGCCCTAAAAAAATTTGCTTTCTTTTTTTTTTTTTTTTATTATTATTAGTTTGAAAAATACAATCAATCAGAAAAAAAAAAATTCTGTTCCGCTTGTTTTTTTTATTATTATATATATATATATATTTATATATATGTCATTTTATTTTGTTTTATTAGGTTTCTGGGCTACAAGTTTTGAAATAAAAAAAAAAACTTGATACTTTGACCCTTTTAGCTCCTATGCCAAGACCCTATTAGCCGCGAGAAAAAATAAAAAAAACAATAAAATAAAAAAAAAATAATAAAACAAAAAATAAAAAATAAAAAAAAATAATAAAACAAAAAATAAAAAATAAAAAAAATAATAAAACAAAAAATAAAAAATAATAAAAATAATAAAACATTAATAAAAAATAAAAAATAAAACATAAAACATAAATAAAAATAAAAAAATCAAAATAAAAACATAAATACAAATTAAAAAAAATAAAATTAAGTATATTTTATATTTTTTATCTTAAAGAGGCTTTTATAGCTTTATCTATTGGGATTTGCCAGTCCCAAAGCTAGACACTCTCTGAGCCTTGTTTACTCCAATACATGTAAGTTTTGTTTTATTTATATAGTTAAAAGACCCATTTTGACCTATTTGTATGCTGAAATAATTATTAACTTTTTTTTACATTTCAGTATGTTTTCTTTTTGAATTGAAGTCCAATGTCTGTGTGCCAAATGTAGTGGTAAGCAGGAGGATAATTTTTGATGTGGAGAAATCCCATCATATAGTTTGGCCCTTCTTCTTTTCTTCTTATAAAGTATTTGACTTATCCCTTTGACCAAGTTGCTTTTGATATTTTTATTTTCCCTTCCAAAATAATTTTCTGGATGTGGTAAGTGTCCATAGTGGTGAGTTATTTTATGTTCATGTTCTTTTGCCTGAAGACTGATCTTTTATGTTAAATTTAATTGGTTATTAGGCAGGATTTTTTCCCAGTATTCTTTTCCCTTTGGTTCTTTCTTTAGTTCTTTTAGCCAACTGACATGCTGGGCTGAGCATTGAGGGTTTTTTTTAGATATTTTGTATAGTTCCATGCTGCAACTTTCATTCCTCAAAGGCTGCCAATTGGTATAGCCTTCCCAGGGAAATTGGTCTTCTGTAAGCAAAATTCGATCTGCTTCAATTTCTTCCATATTTGTTGATTTTGATAAAGCCTTTTGGTCTTGTTTTTCCTGTCTGTTACTGATGTTTTCCTTTATTTCTTCATTTTTATTTCTTTGGATTTCTTTGGCTTTGTCCAAAGGAAAGTAATTTATTTCCAAATTAAAATTGGTATTTTCTTTATCAGAGTGATGGTGTGGGGTAGGTGAATATTCGTCTTTGGAATTGGTTGAATGATATATAGAATTTGACCTATATATTTCATTTGGCTCTAATTTGGTTTCCACACAATCTTCTGTGTTTGTTGGGTAAGTGAATTTTTTATGAATGTCCATTTCCTCTGTATTTTGACATATTTGTGTGCTGAAATAATTATTTTCTTCCTTTTTATGTTGCAGAATCTTTTTATTTTGAATTGAAGCCTGATATTTGTATGCCAAATGTAATGGTGAATTGGAGGATAATTTTTGATTTGGGGCAATCCTATCATATGGTTTTGCCCTTCTTCTTCTCTTCTTATAAGATATTTGACTTATCCCTTTGACTAAGTTCCTTTTGACATTTTTATTTTCTTTTCCAAGATAATTTTTATGTTGTGGTGAGTGTCCATGATGGTGAGTTATTTTATGTTCATGTTCTTTTTCTTGAATACTGATGTTGGTAGGATCTTTAGGTCTTGAGTTCATTAAATCTTCATTTTTGGTAATGTCACTTTCTTTTTGTGCATTAATCTCTTGTTGGATAGCTTTATTTCCAGATTGAATTTGTTTTTTCACCTTGCTGTTTGGGTTGAAAGCTTTAAGGTGTTGAGGATATTCTAGGAATATTGGATCCTTATTGGGTGTGTGGATATGAAATAGGTTATTTTCTTTGGGAAGATAAGTATCTGATTCTTCTTTTGGTTCTTGAATGAGTTCTTTTGAAAATTCTTGTTCTGATTTTTCTGTTTCAATTTTCGACTTCTTTAGGTTTTGTTTGATAATATCTTTATTTTCCCTAATAAGCCTTGGATCAATGTTTACCATATTTGAGGGTAAAAGTTGAAGTTTTTGAGTTTCATTATTTTCATTTTTGAGTGAAGCTTCTGGTTTGAGTAACTTTGAAAATAAAATTGGTGGACTGGTTGCTTCTTGTGGTAAGAGTGATTTACCTTCATCCCCATAATTTTTGATGTTGGGTTTTCTGGATGCTTTCTTGGAGGTTGCTTGACAATAATCATTTCGATTTGTTTGTTGATTATCAATTATATTTTTCAAGCTTTTATTCAATTCTGTAGATTCTTTAGGTTTTGAGGTTGAGTCCATACTTTCTTCCTGAATTATAGGATTTTCTTGAGGCTTGAGGTCTTTATTTATGGTAATTTTGTATCTGAGAGAAATTTCTTTTAAGGAATTTAATGCTGATGTATCAGGATGAGAGTCCAAATTCCTTGCTTATGCAGTGACATTTATTACTGTTGCAACTGGTTTGATACTTGACTTTCAACTACTCTTAAATATTCCTTTTGAAAGGGATTTTAATGATTTGATAGGTGAGAGGAGCTTGGTGAGTGGTTTTCTTCTGATTTCTTCAGGATTTTTGAGATTATAACTGTTGATGGCTTGAGATATTTGGTTACCAGTATTTCCATTTTCTCTTTTTGAGGCTGTAATTCCTGTAGGATCTATCTCTTTAGGCTTTGGCTTGATATTTTCTGTATTAAATGGGGCTAATTCCACTTTTATATCCCTTTTTCCTTCAGATTCCATTATTCCTTCTTCCTTAAATACTTGAGGATGTTCTTCTGAAATTGCCAGATTGTTGGAACTTGGTCCTTTCTCTACTGGTAGTTCTTTCCAATCTTCCAATTTAGAAACTGCACATGTTTCCATTCCTGCTGGTGGGTTTTCTCTCCATCCTACTTTCTGTGGTGAGCAAATTGGTAAGCAAAGCCTTCTTCCATCTGGCTCTTTATAACTGAATATTTCCCCTTTTTGTTGAGAAAAGTCTGATCTGATGTTGTTGTCTGCAAGGAAGGGCCTTCCCAATACTGTGTGTACTGCTCCCCTTGCTACAAAAAGGTGTATATTTCTTTCTTCCCCAGTGACTAGAGTGATTGGGGTAGATTCTGCTAATCCAACTATTGAGGTACAATGCCCACCAATTCCCCTTAAATTCATGTTGAGACATCTTGTGGTAAGTCCTGCTTTGATTGCTAAATCTTCTGGTATTATATTTAATTCTGATCCTGTATCAACTAGTGCCATTATTTCATGTCCTTCTTCTCCTAAGTACACTTGCATAAACCCCAATGGACAGGCATAATGTAGTTTGGGCTGTTCATAATCTCCTAAGTGGTGGTTTATGAGTTTGGTTTGAATTTCTTTTGTGTCAAGTGAGTTGATTGAGTTTCTTTCTTCTGTTGTCAAATTTTTAAGCTGGGTGATAACTTTGGGTGACATGATAAGAACTTGTTCCAAGGTGAGATTTATTTTCTGATCCAAAACCTTTTTGATAATTTGACTCATAACCTCTTGAAATTATGTGTGTTCTTGCTTGATATTCTTGTTTTTAACAGTATTTTGAGTCAATTCCAGCTTCTTTCCAGAATCCTGTTTTTCTTTAACTTCTGGGCTAACTTCTTCTTCACCTTTGATCTCTTGAGGGTTCTTGAATTTAGTAGGAATAATTGTTTTTTCCACTGTACCATGTTCATCTTCAATATAGGCTCCAGGTATGTTTGGCTTCTTTTTGAGTGGTGTTTCCATTGTTTTTGGTAATGACTTTGGTTGTTGACTTGGAGGCTCATTTCTTGAGGATCTTTGTTTGGTGTTTCTTAATCCATAATTATTGAGGAATGGATCATTGGCTGATGATATAGTTGGTGGCTGCCAGCTTCCCCAATCTTTAATTTTGGCTATAGCTGTTGAAATGTCATTTTTCTTTACTTGTATTATGTTTACTTCTTTTGGTTGGTGTGTTGATTCTTTAGCTTCATTTTCTTTCCTTTTCTTGGTAAGTTCTTCTTGTTCTTTTGCAAATTCTTAAACTAATTTCTTTGGTGATATTTTCCCATCAGTTGGTACTCTTTGCCAATTGGGAAACAAAAATCCACCTCCTTGTCTGCTGACCCATTTCTTATTCTGATCATCAAAGAGGTAGTTGCATCTATTCACTGAATGTCCTTCCTCCAGACAATAATAACATTTGACATAAGGTTTTGGTATGTTTTGTGCTGGTGCATATGGAATATGCCTTTGTGAAAAAGGTGGTAAGTTGTCTTTTGGGTACCTTGATTGATTATTGAGTTGATTATTGGTAACCCCACCCATTGGAGGTTTGGATAGACTTTTCAATTCTTCTAGTTGAGTCATAAATTTCTTGAAATCTTCATTTTCCCCTTGTGCCTGCTTTCTAGTTTCCATTTTTTGTTCTTTGAATGATTCAGTAATTTCCTTCATCTTATTAAAAGCTTCATTCATTCCTGGGAAGGCCTCTTCTTCAAAGTGAACTTTCTTTATATTTTCAGTAACATTCCTTCCTGTATCTCTTGATGATGAGAATCTTTTGGTTACTAATATTCTGGCTTCCAACTCTTGTTCAATGTACTTCTTGAGGATCTTCATAGGTGGTATAAGATATCCTCCATCTTCAGCTCTAACCATGACATTATCTTTAATCATTTCCTTGCTTATGGCCCCTTTAATATCAGCTGAGAGGAAGTCAAATAAATCTTCATGGAACATGTTATCTTGAGGAATATAGCTGTATCTTAATAAGTAAGTAACAATAGTTTCATATTCTCCCATAAACTTTTTATATTGTGATAGACTACCAATTCCTCCATCTTCTTGAGTTTCAGCAAAAAGCTTCATCAGTGAGTCTTTTCTGTATCTTCTTTCAGGTTCAACTCTTCCCCATTTTGTTATGAGATCTTTCTTGAGCTGTGTCCAATTTCCTTCTCCATAACCTGGCATAGCTTCAATTGCATCACTCACCTTTTGGTTTGTTGTCCAAAATGCCATTTGCATTGCTAGGTCTTCATCTGTTGCTCCTTCAATTTGAGCTATTCTTTCCACTTTCTTGATAAATTTCTCTACTTCTTCTCCATCAAGATTGAGATTTTAATCTTTTGCTTTAATTTTAACCACAGGTCTTTCTTGTCTTGGAACCTTCTGCTGTAATGTACTTGGATTATTGGGTGTAGTGACAAAAACTCTCCTTGGAATATTTTGAGTTCTTGGTTCTGTTACTGGAGTAGAGGTTGCTCTAGGACCAGGTGTAGGTGATATTGGTGAGTCTTCAGGCCTAACATGCCTTGGTAATGTTTGTTCACTTGGACTGGCTCCAGGTGTGTAAGATGTTTGTTCCCTTCTTTTTCCTTTCTTTTTACTTTGTGTTAATAATAAATCTTGCATTTGCTTCATAAGACTTTGGATCTGTACTGTTTGATCTTCATCTTCACTTTCTTCTGCATACTGTCCTTCTACAGTATCTTCAGGTAATGGTGGTAATTCAGATGTTGATTGTTGATTCATTTCTACTTGATAAACTGATCCTTTGAATTCTTTTGTACTTCTCTTGTTTTTTCTTGCTTCTTGAATTAACTTGAAGAAAAATCTCCTTAATTCTTCCTTTTCCTTCTGTTCTGTTCTTGGTGTTGCAATGAGTAAATCAATATCCTGAGGTGTTTGATTTTCTGGTGTTCCTTCTTTTACTGGATAATAAAAATGATATGATTGATTTGAGGATTGTGATGGTAATGATGATTTGGAATGGGATTTGTTTCCAGATTCCAGATTGTATGAGAGTGTTGATGGTTAATTCTTGATAATGATAATTATTTTTGTGAGTTATGTTGATTTGATTATCTTATTTCTTGATTATTGACTGATGATTGAATGTTGAAGTTGAAATGGCCACTGTTGGGACACCAGATGTGGAACTCCTTTTAGTGTGGGATTGGATAAGGCAGTCCTTGAGGGGAAATCACAGGTAAACAGTTTTTAATTGCTGAAATATTCCTGTAACCAAGGGTGCTAATGGTGTTTTAGCTGCCCCTCTGAATATACTAAACAATCTCCCTACAGAGCTCACAAATCAATATTTAAGATTGTGGCTTTACAACTAGAGAAGACTTTTCAGCAGTCTCTATCAGACCTATTCAATAATCAGACTAATGATAAAATAATAATAATTTTAAATAAAAGATTTTTAGGTGATTTCAAGATGATAAGATAATAATTGAGTAGATAAATAATGGATATAATAGTACTGAGTGGTGATTTTAAGTTGTTTTCTTTGTTGAAGGTATTTTGGTTTAATGGATAATAGTTCAATATGAGAAAATTTAGTAATAGTGATAATATATAATAATATTGTTTGATAGTTTAAATAGTTGTTGTTGGTAAATAATTTTGATAATATGTAAGATATATTTTGTGATAATAATAATAGTGATATAGATTTTCTTCTAGTGAGAAGAGTATAATATAAATATTTTGTTCAATATGAGGTCACTAATAGTTGAATTTATAATATAGGCAGACCTACTGTTAACTACAGCTATATATAAATCACTTTTAATGTAATGTAATAATAATAATAATAATAATTTCTAGATTAACCTACTAGTCAGGGATGAATAATTATTCTCCTTCTTGGTATATAATTATTTGCATGAGGAAAGAGCAGAAAAATGAGAGAGAGAGGCCTCCTTTTATGTTGTGAGAAGTACCCATGGGCTCTCCATGTAAAGTGTTATTCTTGCCCTTGAGGTAATTTTGCTGGTGTAGATTTTTTGTAACAAAAGTCAGATGACCTATCTGCTACACTGTATTAGTAATCTTGCACAGCCTTGAGAGATTAATGCTAGTGTGTAAAATTGAGAATGGTGTCATATGACTGAGATATTTTTTTTCCATTTGTTTGGTCAAAATGAAGGTTGAGATGTTTTCCTTGGTGGGGATTTTGATAAAAATATCAGGTGACTTCTCTTTTGCACTGCTTTAGTCAGCTTGCATAGCCTTGAGGAATTAATGCTGGTGAGTTAAGGATGAAGGTGGTGTCATGTGAATAAGCCCCTGTATAATTTGTTTGTTAATTTAGTTCCAGGTGATCATGCTGTGTAATGTGGGGATATCTTCTTGAGTTTTAATTCTTGATTACTGTAATTGCTGTGTGGTTTACAGCTTTAGTGTATTCCCCTTGTATGCAGCTAGTTGAAATTGAATCGAGTTGTATTTGATGACCCTGAGGCTGTGTACTGTACAGATCATATGCATGTGGACTGCATAAGTCTTATTTGGGCTCCTGTATTGTTGTGTAATTTTTAAGTTTTCTTTTTTTTTAGTGGATTTTCCTGTATTGAATTGGATTGGATACTGTCATATGATCCTTGTGTCACATGAACTGTATTTGGTTACTGTAATTTTTGGTAATATAGTCTTCTTGAGGGATTTAGAGTCGATATAATGTTACAATGTTACTTTTCCCATGTAATTTTGAGTTTCTGTATGTATTAAGCCTATTGTTGATCATGTAAGCCTTATATGTAAGTTTTATTGTGTAACTCCATAAGATTGGACTCCTCTATTATTCATTTAATTATAGAAGTATATTGAATATTTCAATTCTGACTACCAAATCTTCCATTCCTCCCTACTGTTGATGTTATTCCTGGGCTTTTTGTGATTTAAGCATTTCCTTTGAGTGGTGACTTCCTGAATTAGTCATTGGGATCTTGATTTTCCAACTTTTAAATTTCCAAAAAATTTCTTCAAACTGGTAAAAAGGTATGGAATACCACAATGTGTTTTGAAAAAGTTTTAAGAAAAATTAAAAATTCCAATAATGATAATTCTTCTAGCAATAAAATAAATGAACAATCTGCCATTATTAAAGAATTAACAGATAAATATTCTAAATTCAATATTGATGAAATAATTGAAACAAGAATCAAACAAGCCATAAATATTATCAAAACAGATAACAAGAAAGTCCTTTATGACATTTCAAATTCATTTACTGAAGTAAAGACATATACCATTGCCTTGAACAAGTGTTTTGATGCTTCACAAAAAGAAGTATCAAAATTATCAATGAAATTGAATCAAGTCACTGCTGATAATACAAGACAGACAGAGTTATGGCAAGAACTGACACATAAAGAAGACATGTATAAACTTGAAGTAATAAATTTAATAGAAAGCTCCTGATAATTCACAATTCAAAAATGAATTATCCACTTCTTTTCATAACTTGGAACCATCAATGGGCCAAGCACTCTTGAAAGAAGTTCCAAAACTTAAAGAATGGCCTCACTTCAGTAGTGAAGGAGAGTATGACAATATGGAATTCATTAGAGGTATTGACATGATCAAAGAAGATTTTGAATTACCAGACAGATTGGTAACAGCCAGGTTTAACACCTTGTTTACCAGATCAGCTCTCAGAGTGTACATCAAAATAAGACAAGCACATGGACATCAGAGTTGGACTTGGTGGAAAACCCAAATCATCAACAAATGGGCAAGTGATGCTTGGAGGTTTAAAGTTGAAACAGCCTTTGAATCCGCCAAATTTAATGCTGATAAAGACAAAGCTTACCATGGTTTTGTCAAAAAAAGGACAGACTAACAGCATTATATCCTGAAATGTCAGAATTTATGATCCATAGGAAAATTCTGAGACAATGTGGAGGTGACTTAGAGCATGCTGTCAAAAGCAGGACTACTGAACAATCTTCAGCAGAGGATATTATCAATATACTAGAAGAAGTAACCACCAGAACCAAAATTGGTTCTAGTAGGGTGAATCTCAAAACAAGGTTTAATACACCCTGGAAAGATTCTTTGGACAAAAACCCCAAAGAAAATTCTAGTAATATTAAGTATAAATCTGCAGATACAGTCAGAAAGTGCCATATTTGCCAAAGCACCACCTATTTAGCCAATACATGTCCAAAAAGGGGGAAAATCAATGAAATTGACATTGAAAAGGAACCAGATGTTGAAAAAGCAAGCATAATTGAAGACAATCAAGATGATAAGTCATCCATATTTTCTGAATCTTCAAAAGATATAGAAAATATCAATGCCACTTTTGACATCATGGAATCTTATTCCCACTTACCACAATTGAGCAATGGTCAACTTGATTTATCAAAATTTCAAGATGCACAACTTAAGAAGACAAAACCAAACAGAGGAAAAGGTTATAAAGCTGGTAATTCCTGTATAACAGAAGTGGTGATTGACAACAAGCCCACCAAACTTTTTTTTGACCCAGGAGCCTTCTGCTCTTGTGTTGGAAAATCTTTTCTTAAGACTTGTGTACCAAATTCTGAAGACCAATTGTTACCAATTGATGGTATAAAATTCAACAGTGCAAGTAACCCAATGAAAGCATTAGGAATCTTTGAGACCAATGTCATATTCCCACACATAAATGGGAATTTAAGGATCACAGTTGAATTTGTTGTTATGGAAAATTTCTCTAGTACCCATTTTATATTGGGAAATGACTATTTAATCATGTATGGGATAGATTTACATAATAACAAAGACATATACTTTACAATTGGGGACAATAAGCGCCAAAAATCTTCCTTTTTACCATTTAAAAGACAAATTACAGTAAACAAAGTATCACCAGTCAACTTAGAGTTAGAGAAATTCAAGTCTGAACAGTTAAATGAGGCTAAAATAAGCCTTCATCTGACTGATAAACAAGAAAATTAACTTTCTTCCCTTTTGTATGACCACAGAGGAGCATTTGCTACAGACAAAGAACCTCTGGGAGAAATTATTGGTCATGAAGTTGACATCATTCTTAACATTGAGAGACCTTATCCACCACTCTTAAGAAGACCTGCTTATCCAGCAAGTCCAAAATCAAGAGAATGTCTAGAAATTCATATCAAAGAACTTCTGGACCTTGGTGTAATAAGAAAAATAGGCCACAATGAGTAAGTAGAAATAACTACACCAGTCATAGTGGCGTGGCATAATGGAAAATCCAGAATGGTTGGGGACTTTAGAGCTCTGAGCACTTACACTGTCCCAGACAGATACCCAATACCAAAAATCCAAATTGCCCTTACTCAAATATCTCAAGCAGTGTATATAACCACTATGGATGCCCTTAAAGGATCCCATCAAAATTTGGTAACACCAAGAGCAAGAAAATACTTGAGAATTATTGTTCATTGTGGAGTGTATGAATACTTAAGGATGCCCTTTGGTATCAAAAATGCACCTTCACACTTCCAAAGAATGCTGAATGAAATCTTCCCTGAAGAACTCTCAGAGGGATGGTTAATCATTTACATTGATGACATTATTTTCTGTTCCAAGCCTTGGGAGGAGCTATTGTACAGATTATCAAGAGTTTTGACAAAAATCAAATCAGTAAACATGAAAATCTCCTTGAAGAAATGTCATTTTGGATTTAAAGAACTTAAAGCACTAGGACATGTTGTATCTGGTTTTTCCCTTGGAATTGACAAAAACAAAGTTGCAGCAGTATTGTTAAAACCCATGCCTCAGAATAAGAAGGAAATTCAGTCATTCTTAGGTTTTGCAGGATATTACAGGCAACACATTAAAGATTTTGCATCCATAGCAAGACCACTTTATGAGCTGTGTGACAAAGACACAGTGTTTGAAATGACTGTTGACAGAGTCAAAGCTTTTGAGTCTCTAAGAGAAGTATTGACCACTGCTCCACTCTTACTGATGCCAGACTTTAAATTGCCTTTCAAACTGTATATTGATGCATCAGGGGATGGACTGGGTGCTGCACTTCACCAAGTTCAGATCATAAATGATAGGCCTGTAGAAGGACCCATATGTTTCATATCCAGGCAAATCAAACCAACTGAAGCCAGATATGGAGCAAGTCAGATGGAATGTCTATGCCTTGTCTGGGCCTTGGAAAAATTGAACTACTTTTTAGAGGGATGTGTTTTTGAAGTGATAACAGATTGTACAGCTGTCAAATCAATTTTGAACATGAAAACACCCAACAGACACATGCTCAGATGGCAAATAGCCATACAAGAATACAGAGGCAATATGACTATTGTTCATAAGGATGGGAATATTCATAAGAATGCAGATGGACAAAGCAGATGGCCATTACCAAATAATATTGATAATCCTGCTTATGTGCCAGAAGAAGCCTCACCACAAATTCCAATAGAAGGAATAAGTGTTACAGACTTGAACACCACCTTCTTTGAAGAAGTCAGGAGTAGTTACACTCAAGATAAGAATTGTAGCATCTTATGCCAATTACTTAACAAAGACTGGAAAGACAACTCTCTAATACATGCCTTGGATGAAGTATGGAGGAAATCTTATGATGAAGGAAGATTTCACCTACTGGATGGTATAATTTACCACAGAACCAAGCACACATGTGTCATGACAGTTGTAGACAGGTCATTAATCAATCTTGTACTGAAAGAATGCCATTATAGTCCCTTTTCAGGACATCTGTCTGAAGACAGAACAAGAGAAAAAGTAAAGACCTGCATATGGTGGCCAATGAAAGATGTTGCAGAATATTGCAAAACCTGTGACAGATTCCAAAAGGCAAATACATCAACTGGCAAAAGACTTGGAAATATGATAAAAATCCAAGAACCAAACAGACCTTGGGAAATTGTCCATATGGATTGGGTAACTGGCCTACCACCAGGAGGTGACAGGAGCTATAATGCTTGCCTAGTAATTGTGGACAGATTCAGTAAAGCTCCAATCTTTTTACCATGTCACAAGGATGATACAGCCATGGATACAGCTCTTCTGATATGGAATAGAGTAGTGTCATGGACTGGGATATTTACAAATATCATCAATGATAGAGATCCCAAATTCACTTCAGCACTATGGACAAATCTTCACCAATTATTTGGCACTAAACTGTCTTTCTCTACAGCCTACCACCCACAAACTGATGGCCTGGTTGAAAGGATGATCCAAACCTTAGAGGACATGGTGAGAAGATTTTGTGCATATGGCCTTTAATTCAAAGATTGTGATGGATTTACCCATTATTGGTGTACTCTGTTGCCAGCACTGGAATTAGCATATAAAACATCAATCCATGCCAGTACCAATCAGACTCCTGCTATTCTAGAAAAAGGATGGAACCCCAAGTTACCCCAAGATTCCTTGAGGAAAGACTTAATTGGAATACACCCCACAGCTGTTAGCGTCAAAGGAATGCTAGACAAAGCTAGGAATCATGCAGTAAGGTGCATGGAGGACTCTTTTGCGTATGCTAAAGACAAATGGGATAAATCACATGCAACTCCAGATTTCAAAGTGGGGGACCTTGTTCTTGTATCCACAACCAACTTCAATAACATCAAAGGATGTAAAAAGTTAAAAGACTCCTTTGCAGGACCTTTTGTGATTAAGGCCCTCCATGGAGAAAATGCTGTTGAAGTAGAGTTATCTGAAGAACTTAGCAATAAGCACCCTACATTTCCAGTAAGCTTGATAAAGCCATATAAATCTAGTGATGCTGAGAAATTTCCCTTGAGGAATAAGATTCCCCAAGTTATACCTCCTATTGAGACATCTGGTACTAAGAAAATTACCAAAGTTCTTAAAGAAAGGAAATTAAGAACCAAGAAAGCAAGGGAATACCTTGTTAGGTACAGTGACCCAACTTGTGAAGATGAATGCTTAGAAGAAAAAGATATACCAGAAGCTACCATCTCCTCAGGAGATTCAGACACACGAGAAACAGCAATATTACAAAGTAATATTCTTTTTTAGGGGGAGGGAATGTGAGCCTTAGAGGTAATTTCATATACCCAAAAGACCACAAATATAAAAAATAACATATTAATATAAATAAAATAAATTTATTTATATTATTAAAATAAAAATCAAAATATAAATATAAAATTATGTTAAAATAAAAAATTAATTACAATTTAAAAATCAAAATACATTAAATTTTGTAAGTATAAAATTACATTTATACTTGAAAAAATTAAGTAAAAATGAAATTTTAACAAAATTGTGAAAAAATAAATAAATTTGGAAAAAAGTTAAATAAAAATTATTATAACTTTTCATTTAATAAATAAACACATAGAAATTATTTCACCATTGGATTCCTCATAAAAAATCAGGTGGGGTCACCTCTGAGTGAAATTCTTGTAACTCAACTGTAAATAAGCTTAAATTAAGTTTTTAGTATTTTCAATACAAAAGTTGAAAATCCTCAAAACCTTAATTTAATTCACGCCACATGTGGTGTTAACCATCAATTTTTGTGTTAAAATTGAGGTGTTGTGTTTAGTTTAGAAGTTATGAGGAATTGAAGTATTTTCAATTGAATTCAATTGAAATGTCAAAATGTGCGCATGTATTACATAAGTGAACTTTGATTTACATATGAGGTGTCAATTATTACTGTATTGTACTGTACAATTGAATTGAATTACATATGTAAATTATAAGTATAATACATGATGAGTAATTAAAGGAAAAATAAATTGGAAAGATTAAGTTTGGGGGGAAGGAACTCCAGCTCTAAGGGGGAGCTAGACCCCCAAAATCCTTGCTGACAGGCATGGGATGTGAAAATTCACGCAAAAGTTCATCACCTTTGGCCTGGAATTGAGTTACAGGGTCTGTGGACTCAATTGATGATGAGGTTTTGATAACAACTGGGGTAGTTTTAGCTGTTGCCAAGAGGGTAAAACTACCCTTAAGATAAAACAATCATAGTAAAAACAGTTTTAACAGGTTTCTACGCTTCTGACACACATTCTGACGTGTTTTGAAGGCTCTAGGCCTGGTATTGCTATAGTAATGGCTGATTTAAGGGTCTAAAATGGCTAAAAATGGCTTAAACCAGCCCTTTTTGGTCTAAACCAGGGTTCAATGATGCCATAATTGGCTTTTCTGTTGTCAGACTGTTTTTCACGACTGACAAGAGTAAATTTTACTTTTGGAGTAAGAGAATTGTTGGCTATAAAAGAATGTCTTCTTTTCCCCACTTTTCTCTTCATGTTAGAATCTTTTCCTTTTATTAATTAGTTTAAACACTGTTAAACCAATCAATCAAAGATTCCAACCACCATCTTTAAATCATTTTAATCCTTTTAACCACGTGAAAAAATCATTATAATCATTTTTTGTAACTCTTATAATGATTTTTACCCCTGAACCACCCCAAAAGTGAATTAAAGCATTTTCATCACTGTAAACTTTGTCACTTTGTTTCCAAATTCACTCTGGTCACTTTTGGGCGTGTTTTCTCTTTAATATTCTTTTTAAAGACTCCGTTCTTTAATTAATTGCTTGCAGCTCTTTGCTCAATCAATTCCAATTGAAATTGCTCTTGAAGAAATTTCTTTTGTAGCTTTAAATATCTCTTGTAGAGTATTTTTTGGATAAATTTTTATTGTTGGTAAAACAATAAATTTTTATAATATTATTGTTTTATACTAATAAAGTTATAAACAATAAAATTGGCGTGTTTTCTTCTAAAAATAATATTTCATACTATTTTTAACTGAATTTTACCTTATACAAATTTTGAGGACAGGAAAAGTACTTGATTTTTAATCAAAGTTTCATATCCACACCTTACACTTTCATTCACTTATGGGGTGGTTCAAGGTGTCAAAATGACTATAAGAGTTACAAACAACTTTTATAATGATCTCTTAACATGGTTAGGAGTTTTAAAATCATTTAAAAAGGGCTGTTAGAATCTCTTATTGATTTGTTTAACAGTTTTTCAGATAATTATATAAGGAAAAGTGGGTCAAAGGAGACATTCTTTTATATTCACCAATTCTGTTACTCCAAAATTAAAAATTGCTCTTCTCAGTTGTGAAAAACACTCTTACACCAGAAAGCCAATCATGGCATCATTGAACACTGGTTTAGACCAAAAAAGGGCTGGTTTTAGCCATTTTTGACCCTCAAAGAAACCATTGCTATAGTAATACCTGGTTTTAAGCCTTCAAAACACATCAGAATGTGTGTAAAAGACGTAAAAACTAGTTCAAACTGTTTTTACAATGTTTTTTTTTATCTTAAGGGTAGTTTTATCCTCTTGGCAACAGTTAAAACTGCCTTGGTTGGTATCAAAACCTCATCATCAATTGAAACACAGACCCTGTGGCTCAATTCCCGGCCAAAAGTGATGAGCTTTTGCATGGATTTTGACATCCCACGCCTCTCAGCAAGGATTTTTGGGGGTCTGGCTCCCCCTTGGAGCCAAGATTCCTTCCCCCCCCAGAATCAATCTTTCCAATTTCTTTTTTTTTAATTCCTCATCATGTATTATACTTATAATTTACATATGTGATTCAATTGAGTTTTTACATTAAACAACTGTAATAATTGACACCTCATTTATAAATTAAAGTTCACTTATGTAAGACACGTGCACATTTTGACATTTCAATTGAAAATACTTCAATTCCTCATAGCTTCTGAACTACACACAATACCTCAATTTTAACATAAAATTGATGGTTAACACCGCATTTGATGTGAATGAAATAAAGGTTCTGAGAATAGGAAATGTTTGTACAGAAAATACTAAAAACTTAATTTAAGTTTATTTAGAGTTGAGTCACAGAATTGTTACCCAGAGGTGACCCCACCTTATTTTTTATGATGAGTCCAATGGTAAAATAATTTTCATATGTTTATTTTTAGGATAAAAATTTATGATAATTTTTATTTAAGTTTTTTCCAAAAAAATTTTAATTTTGGTATTTTTGTTGGAAATTTATTTTTACTTAATTTGTTCAAGTAAAAATGTGTTTTCACAAATCAAAAATTAAATGTAATTTTATTTTTAAACTATAATTAAATTTTTATTTTTGTGTATCAATTTATATTTATACTTTAATTTTTTTATAATATAAATAAATCTATTTCATTCAAAATTTTATATTGTTTTATCATTTGTGGCCCTTTGGGTATGTGAAAATACCTCTCAGGCTCACATTCCCTCCCCCTAAAAAAGTAATATTACTTTTTAATAATGTTATTTCTAGTGTGTCTGAGCCTTCTGAGAAGTTTATTAGCTTCAGGTATGTCGTTTCCTGCTAACCATTCATCTTAACAAGTTGGGTCACTGTACCTAACAAGGTATTTCCTCACTTTATTGGTTCTTACATTTCTCTCTGAGAAATTTGGTCATTTCCTTAGTACCATAAGATTCAATAGAAGGTATATGCTGGGGAACTTTATTTTCAAAGGAAACTTCTCAGCATCACTACATTTATATGGCTTTACCAAGCTTACTGGAAATGTAGGATGCTCATTGCTAAGTTCCTCAGATAATTCTACTTCAATTGCATTTTCGCCATGGAGGGCTTTAATAACAAAATCTCCTGAAAATGAGTCTTTCAGTATTTTACATCCCTAGATATTTTTGAAGTTAGTGGTGGATACAAGTACTAAATCTCCCACTTTGAAATCTGGAGTGGAATGTGATTTGTCCCATTTGTCTTTGGCATATGCAAATGAGTCCTCCATGCACATGATTGCATTGTTTCTATCTTTTTTCTAGCATTCCTTTGAAGCTACCAGCTTTTGGATGTATTTCAACCAAATCCTTTCTTAATGAATCTTGGGGTAATTTGGGATTTAATCCTTTTTCTAGAAAAGCAGGAGTTTGATTGGTACTGGCATGAATAGATGTTTTGTATGCCAATTCCAGTGCTGGTAAGAGAGTACACCAATCATGGGTGAACCCATCACAATCTTTAAATTCAAGGACATATGCAAAAAATCTTCTTACCATATCTTCCAAGGTTTGAATCATTCTTTCAGCCAGTCCATCAGCTTATGGGTGGTAGGCTGTAGAGAAGGACAGCTTTGTTCCAAATAATTGGTGAAGATTTTTCCATAGTGCTCAGGCAGATTTGGGATCTCTTTCACTAATGATATTTGTGAATATGCCAGTCCATGATATTACTCTATTCCATATTAGAGGAGCTGTACCCATGGCTGCATCATCTATGTGACATGGTAGGAAGATTGGAGTCTTACTAAATCTGTCAAAAATCACTAGGCCTGCATTATAACTTCTATCACCCCCTGGTGGTAGGCCAGTAACCCAATCCATATGGACAATTTCCCAAGGTTTTCTATGTTCTTTGAGTTTGATCATATTTCCAAGTCTTTTGCCAGTGGATGCATCAGCCTTTTGAGATCTGTCACAGGTTTTGCAATACTCTGCCACATCTCTCTGCCACATTGGCCACCATATAAGGTTCTTTTCTTTTCTCTTGTCCTGTCTTCAGACAGATTTCCTGAGAAGGGCCTGTCATGGCATTCCTTTAGTATAAGATTTAACAAGGACATGTCCACAACTGTCCTTACACATGTATGATTAGTTATGTGGTAAATTATACCATCCAGTAAGTAGAGTCTTCTTTAATCATATACTTTCTTCCATATTTCATCTAAAGCATGTATCAAAGAGTTTTCTTTACAGTATTTAGTAGGAAATTGGCATAGGATGATACAATTATTATCTTGAGTATAGCTGCTTCTTACTTCCTCAAAGAATGCTGTGTTCAGATCTGTAACACTGATTCCTGCTATTAATATCTGTGGGGAAGCTTCTTCTGGCACATAAGCAGAATTATCAATATAATTTGGTAATTGCCATCTGCTCAGTCCATCTGCATTTTTATGAATATTTCCATCTTTGTGAACAACAGTCATATTACCTCTATACACCTGTATGGCTATTTGCCATCTGAGCATATGCCTGTTGGGTGTTTTCATGTTCAAAAGTGATTTAACAGAAGTAAAATCTGTTATTACTTCAAAAACACATCCTTCTAGGAAGTAATTGAGTTTTTCTAAGGCCCAGACAAGGAATAAACACTTCATCTGACTTTCCCATATCTAGCTTCAGTTGGTTTCATTCTCCTGGATATGAAACATATGGGTCCTTCCACAGGTTTATCATTCATAATCTCGACTTGATGAAGTGCAGCACCTTGTCCATCTCCTGATGAATCAATATAAAGCTTAAAGGGAAGCATGAAGTCTGGCATTAGTAAGAGTGGAGCAGTGGTGAAGGCTTGTCTTAAAGATTCAAAGGCTTTGACTCTGTCTACAGTCATTTCAAATACTGTGTCCTTGTCACATGATTTATAAAGAGGTCTTTCTATGGATGAAAAATATTTAATGTGCTGCCTGTAATATCCTGAAAACGCCCAAAAATGACTGGATTTCCTTTTTGTTCTGAGGCATAGGTTTTAGTAGCACTTCTGCAACTTTATTTTGCACAACTCTAAGGGATAAACCAGATACTACATGTCCCAGTGGTTGGAGTTCTTTAAATCCAAAATGACATTTTTTGAAGAAATTTTTATTTTTACAGATTGAATTTTGTTCAAAACTCTGGATAATGTGTATTTATGTTCTTCCCAGGTCTTGGAACAGAAAATAATATCATCAATTTAAATGATTAAACATCCTTCTGAAAGTTCTTCAGGGATGATTTCATTCATCATTCTTTGGAAATGGGAAGGTGAATTATTGATACCAAAAGGCATCCTTAAATATTCATACACTTCAAAATGAACAATAATCCTCAAGTATTTTCTTGCCCTTGGTGTCACCACATTTTGATTAAATCCTTACAGGGAATCCATGGTGCTTATATACACTGCTTGGGATATTTGGGTAAGGGCAATTTGTATTTTTGGTATTGGGTACCTGTCTGGAACAGTGTAAATATTCAGAGCTCTAAAATCCCCAACAATTCTAGATTTTCCATTGTGCCATGCCACTATTACTGGTGTAGTTATTTCTACCTCCTCATTGTGGCCAACCTTTCTTATTACCCCAAGGTCTAGAAGTTCTTTAATATGTATTTCTAGAGCTCCTCATGACTTAGGACTCGCTGGATATGCAGCTCTTCTCAAGAGTGGTGGGTAAGGTATTTCAATATTAAGAATAATGGCAACCTCATGACCAATAATTCCCCCCAGGAGCTCTTTATCTAATGCAAAGGCTTCTTTGTGGTCATCTAAAGGGAAAAAATTTCACTTGCTTGTTTATCAGTGAGATGAAGACTGATTTCAGCTTCATTTAAGTGTTCAGACTTGAAAATTTCTAACTTTAAGCTGACTGGTGATACTTTGTTTACTCTAATCTGTCTTTTACATGGTAAAAAGGCAAGTTTTTCATGCTTATTGTCCCCAATAGTAAAGTATCTGTCCTTGTTGTTATGTCATTCTACACCATACATGATCATATAGTCATTTCCCAACATAAAATGGGTACTAGAGCAATTTTCCATAACAAAAGATTTGACTGTTATTCTTAGATTTCCGTTTATGTGTGAAAATATGACAGTAGTCTCAAATATTCCCAATTCTTTAATTGGACTACTTGCACTATTAAGGTTTATGCCATCAATTGGCAATACTTGATCTTCAAAATTTGGTACACAAGTCTTAAGAAAATATTTGCAAACACAAGAGCAGAAGGCTCTTGGGTCAAGTAAAAGCTCAGTGGGTTTATTTTCAATTACCACTTCTGTTATACAGGAGTTACTAGCTGTATAGCCTTTTCCCCTGTTTGGTTTGGTTTTCATGAGTTGTGCATCTTGAATTCTTGATAAATCAAGTGGACCATTGCTTAATTGTGGCAGAAGTGAACAAGATTCCATGATATCAAAAGTGTCATTGATATTTTCTATATCTTTTGAAGATTCATAAAATGTTGATTATTTATCATCTGAATTATCTTCATTTACTTCATCTGTTTCAACATCAGGTTCCTTTTAAATGTCAATTTCATTTTTTTCACCTTTGTTGGAACATTTATCAGCTAAATGTGTGGTGCTTTGGAAAATATGGAACTTTCTTATTACATCTGCAGATTTATACTTAATATTATTAGAATTTTCTTTGGGATTTTTGTCCACAGAATCTTTCCAAGGTGTATTAAACCTTGTTTTGAGATTCACCCTACTAGAAGCAATTCTGGTTCTGGTGGTTACTTCTTCCAATATATTAATGATATCTTCTGCTGAGGATTGTTCAGTAGTCCTGATTTTGACAGCATGCTCTAAGTCACCTCCACATTGTCTTACAATTTTTCTGTGAATCATAAACTCTGACATGTCAGGATATGATGCTGTTAATCTATCTTTTTGTTGGCAAAACCATGGCAAATATTTGTCCTTCTCAGCATTGAATTTGAAGGATTAAGAGGCTGTTTGTACCTTAAGTCTCCAAGAATCATTGGCCCATTTGTTGATAATTTGAGTTTTCCATCAAGTCCAACTTTGGTGTCCATGTGCCTGTCTCAATTTTATATACCATCTGTGGGCTGATCTGGTAAACAAGATGTTAAATCTTGCTGTTAAAAATGTGTCAGATAATTCAAAATCTTCTTTAATCATGTCAATACCTCTGATGAATTCCATATGGTCATATTCTCCTTCACCACTGAAGTGAGGCCATTCTTGAAGTTTTGGTACTTTTTGCAAGAGTGCTTGGTCCATTGATGGTTCCAAGTTATGAAAAGAAGTGTAAAATTAATGTTTTAACTGTGAATTTTCAACATCCAATACTTGTGGATTGCTAATTGTTGCACCCTCATTTTGATTCAGAGGTGTAGAAAATCTAGGTAAGGTGTGCATTAATTGTTCAATATCATTCATTTTACTATTGCTACACCTTTGAGAGTTTGTGAACTCATGTTGGAAGCTCTGTATCAAATTTATTACTTAAATTTCATACATATCTTCCTCATGTGTTAATCCTTGCCATAATTCGGTCTGTCTAGTATTATCAGAAGTGACTTGATTCAATTTCTCTTTTAATTTTGATACTTCCTTTTGTGAGTTGTCAAAACACTTCTTTAAGGAAATTTTATATGTCATTACTCCAGTAAATGAATTTGCAATATCATAAAGGACTTTTATCAGTATCTTCTTTGATAATATTTATGGCTTGTTTCATTCTTGTTTCAATTATGTAATCAATATTGACTTTGGAATATTTTTCTGTCAATTCTTTAATAATGGCAGATTGTTCATTTAAATTTTTTCCCAATGAATTTTCATTATTGGAAGTTTTAATTTTAGGTACATCTTTTTTAAAACACATAAGTGTCTTATCTATTTGGCTAAGACTTAGGTTATTTGTCTCACTATTGTTGAAAATTGATCAATTTGTATCAGAAATATGACTTTTGATGTCATTTATAGGTATATACAAGTTTGGAATGCCATCTAGAATATCAGAAATCATTTCTGATATTTTAATCTGGATTCCTCTTTTTTCTGAAATTCCATCATTGTTCTGGCCATCTGAAATACCTTTTCCATGTCATCCTGCTGAATCTTTGGGATTCTGTATCCCTGGCTGTAAGGATTTGTGGCTGGTGCCTTGCCTTTTCCCTTGTTCTGACCTTGTGGCTGCTTTTTCATGTTGGAATTTTTTGCTGCTGGCTACTGGGGCTGTTTTTGGAACCTTCTTGGGTGGTGAAGGGTTTTTTTCCTCCATTCTTCTGTTAAAAGCATCATGTTTTTCTTTTCCATCAATGGATTCCATACATTGAGTAACTTGCAGGTGTTGGGATGGCGCAGGAATTTTATCACAGTCAGGTAAGAATTAATGCAGTTTTTCCACAGATATGAAAGCATCTGTTATCCTTTGTGCTGCAATTCATTGTTTTAGGCCTTCTGGCTGGCTTTGTATATGTCCACTGAGGATTCTTGTGGCAGTGTCAGCTCTGTTTGGAGGTAAAGCATTATTATCAGCTTCATAATGGCATAATTTGTCATTTTGGGATCTATTTACTGACCCTTGTCATTCTTTAACTTTTTGGCTTCTGCCATAATCACGTCTATACCTTTTTTTGGGAGCTGCCTGAGGGGTTATAGCTGGCCCCTGATCTGGTTGAAGGCATATTTTATGATTAAAAGCTTAAAAATAGTAATTTTAGGTCAAGAGTGTTACTATTGGCTGAATTATTTGCCTTTTGAAGGGTATTACTTTTTTCCAACTTAATTAATTGAGAAGAAATTGGCTCTGGTGGCTTATTCTGAGATATAATCACTATGCTACTATAATCAGAATTGGCAGTACTGGCAGGAATAATGCTAGTAGCTGTTGATGCAGTTTAAATACTTTCTTGTCTTACCATGTTTTCAGACACTAAAATAAATGACAAAACAAATTGTTCAAGTTGAAAAGGGATTTCTCAAAAGAAAAATAAAAATAAAGCCTCACTTATAATACGAAAAAAGTTTTTTTTTATAACATTTTTGAATTATAAGTATTTTTGATGGGTTTTTTAAAGTTTTTCAATATAACAAAAGGGATTAAAAAAGAGTAAAAATATATTTCACAGGTAAAATATCACGGATTGGCCCCCAAATGTAAGGTGTGGATATAAAATTTTGATTAAAAATGAAGTAGTTGTCCTGTCCTCAAAATTTGTTTAGGGTAATAATTGATTAAAAATAGTATGAAATAAGATTTTTAAGAAAAAAACATGCCAATTTTCTTGTGTTTAACTTTATTAGTATAAAAAAAGAATATTATCAAGATTTATTGTTTTACCAACAATAGAAATTTATCCAGAAATACTGTACAGCAAATATTTAAGGGTACAAAAGAAATGTCTTCAAGAGCAATTTCAATTGGAATTAATTGAGAAAAGAACTTCAGAAAATCTATATAAGAAGAGAGTATTCAAAGGGATTATTAAAGAGAAAACATTCCCAAAAGTGACCAGAGTGAATTTGGAAACAAAGTGATAAAGTTAACACTGATGAAAGAAGCTTTAATTCACTTATGGGGTGGTTCAAGGGGTAAAAATGATTATAGGAGTTACAAACAATTATTAGAATAATTTTTTACATGGGTTTAGGAGTTTTGAGATGATTTAAAAAGGGTGGTTGGAATATTTCATTGATTGGTTTAACAGTGTTTAAACTAATTATAAAAGGAAAAGAGGCTAATATGAAGGGAAAAGTGGGGCAAAGAAGAAATCCTTTTACAGCCACAAATTATCTTACTGAAAAATTATGATTTGCTCTTTTCAGTCCTGGAAAACACTCTGACAACAGAAAAGCCAATTATGGAATCATTGAACCCTGGTTTAAACCAAAAAAGGGCTGGTTTTAGCCATTTTGGACCCTTGGAATCAGCCATTGCTATAGTAATACCTGGTTTTAGGCTTTCAAAACATGTCATATTGTGTTGATGAGATGTCAAAACCAGTTGGAACTGTTTATACAATGTTTTTTTCATCTTAAGGGTAGTTTTATCCTTGTGGCAATAGTTAAAACTGTCCTGATTGGTATCAAAACCTCATCATCAATTCAGACACAGACCATGTAACTCAATTCCAGGCCAAAGGTGATGAACGTTTGCCTGGATTTTGACATCCCAGACCTTTCAGCAAGGATTTTTGGGGGTCTGGATCCCCCTTGGAGCCAAGATTCCTTTCCCCCCAGAATCAAGCTTTCCAGTTTATTTTTTCTTTAATTCCTCATCATGTATTATACTTATAATTTACATATGTAATTCAATTGAGTTTTTCCAGTACACAACTGTAATAATTGACACCTCATATGTAAATTAAAGTTCACTTATGCAATAAATGCACACATTTTGACATTTCAATTGAAAATACTTCAAGTTCCTCATAACTTCTAAGCTACACACAACACCTCAATTTAACACAAAAATTGATGGTTGACACCACATGTGATGTGAATGAAGTTAAGTTTTTGAGAATTGGAGATTTTTGTAAAGAAAATACTAAAAACTTAATTTAAGCTTATTTAGATTTGAGTCACAGAATCTTTACCCAGAGGTGACCCCACCTTATTTTTTATGATGAGTCCAATGGTGAAATAATTTTCTATGTTTATTTTTAGGATAAAAAGTCATGATAATTTTTATTTTAATTTTGGCATTTTTGTTGGAATTTTTTTTTACTTAATTTGTTCAAGTAAAAATGTGTTTTCACAAATTTAAAATTCAATGTCATTTTATTTTTAAATTATAATTCAATTTTCATTTTTGTGTATCAATTTATGCTTATATTTTAATTTTTGTTTTGATAAAATAAATAAATTTATTTTATTTATAATTGTATATTATTTTATTATTTGTGGTCTTTTGGGTATCTGAAAATACCTCTAGGGCTCACAAATAGAAATAACCTCAAAAATTTATTAAAAACCCAGTTCTTATTGCATTTTCTTGAAGATCTAACACAGCAAAAAATTGATATTATCTGTGTATAAATTAAATTCCAAGTATCTTTTTTAAACAGGTTTCCTTGATAATCTGCCTTGAAATTAACCATTTTAATTATTACTAAAGAAAATTATGATGTATTTAAAAATTAATTAAAGATTCAATTTAAGAGATTTTTCTTGAAAATTCATTTTCAAGCTGTTCATGTGATGGAATTTAATATAACCCATTTCATTCTATATTCAAAATTAAAAAAAATTGATGCAAAAGAGTATTAAAGTCATTTGGAGTTACAAATAACAATGGTAGCTTTGAATTGGAATTAAAAATAAATTACCTTAAGTTAAGAATCTTATCTTTAAGAATGACTTTTCAGTTTCAGCTTAGAGAGCCCTCTATATCCATTATGAATCATGAGAGATGCTCTTCATTCACAAAAAGAGCCTAAGCATCACTTTATTTTGCCAATAAACAATAATACTTTCAATCAATTAGACATTCTAAACAAGTAATATTTCATTAATTATAAAATAATCTCATTGAATTAATCTCTTAAATATTTTTTTCTTTATCAATAAGAATTTAAAGAATTGAGATCATAGGAATCAGATTATTGTTGTAATTACCAATAATTTATTTTATTATATAAAATTATTTTCTTAAATACCTTTTTTTTAATCCAGAAATACCTCTTAAAAACTCTTAAATATGATTTTATCATGAAGAGGTTGTTTTTATTCTTTGAAATATTGCTTTCAGGCATGTATTTAACTTATGAAATATTTTTAATATAATAAATGTTGTTTGAATTGTTGTATTAAATAAATATTATAATTAAGGTGTCTCTAAAGTTCTATATACTTTTTCTCTAATATTAGTTTTCTTTATTATCAAATTACTTAGTAATAATTAAATTCTTTTTTTATATAGTTATTTCTAATAATTATATTAAGTTTGTGGTTACAATATCTTATTATATTATATCTTCTATTGAGGACAGTCATAGTACTTTTGATATTGGCTGCTATTATCAAGAGTTTCATAGACAAATCTTACAATAACTATTAATGTTTGAAAGCTTAAATTCTTGAAGCTACTGGATGAACTCAGCAGTCATAGTGAAAAGCTTAAACCATATTAAATCTTATTAGTCCTTTATTAAAGACTACCTTTTAAAGCCTGTAGTCTATTTTGATGAGAACTTTGGCTTGCCTGGACTCTAGTATGTATCTTAATATCAAAATTTCAATGCAGAATATTATTTTCATTATTATCATCCTCATAATATTCTTTCCTTTTTTTTTCTTGATAGCCATCTTGGAAATAGGTGTGTGACCTCAACCAATTCATTGTTTCTGAATTAACAAATCAGACTTACATATTGGTTGAAATACAAAAATTTCATCCCACCAGTATGATATAATAAACCTTTTAGATAGAAATGAAAATACCCTTGAGGACATTGATATCACATGTGGAAAATATCAGAATAATAAAACTGTATGAAATCAATTATGTTGGTTCCATATTTGATAAAATTGGAAAACTCAACAGATGCATTATTCCTGAATTGAGAAAAATTGATTCTACAAAGCTTAATTGTTGTACTTCTTTGGTTGTAAATTATTTATAAATCCAAAGTGTGAGCCTGTGAGATATGTATCACCTACCTGAGATCACAAATAAATTTTTATACAGTTTATTTAGTCTTAAACAGAGTTATCAAGTGAATTTAAAATGAAAACTAACAAGAAATAAGTATAAATATATTTCTTATAAGCAGAGTTCTAGATATCATGTCATTTTTGGATTCAACACCAAAAATAACCTAGGGTAGACCCATAGGGTGTTATACCCAAAATGCCTATATCTTATCCTATTGTAAGGATTAACAATATCACAGTACAATTTCACTATTTTTTTTTGAAAAATAGTTAATTTTAATCTTAAATAAGATTAAATTTGAGTTTTCATAAGGTTTATGCAAACTTACCACAAATTTAGTCAAAATTGAGGTTTGGTGTATATTCACTGAATTGGCTAAGAATTTACCATACAGGATGTAAATCCTCCATAATCCTAATTCAAATTTTTTTAAGGCCATATTAGGGCCTTAAATAAATAAAATGGCAAAATACATGCAAAATGGTTGGAGAGAGGAAAAATATAAAGAGAGCCAGGGTTCCTACATTTTAAGATCTGCAAATAATCAATTTGTAAGGTTTGACTACAAAACAATAAGTTAATATCATAAATATTCCACTTATTGTATGCTGAATTTCCTCATTATAACAATAAATAAGATAGAGAATAATTATAATAAGAAAGAAATATTATAATTATGGTCTAAAAATATTCGTATCATTTAAATAAATGAACTAATATAAATTGTATTATATAAATAATATAATGATAATATATATATTAATAATTAATAATTAATATAGTTATAGAAATTTATTCTTTTTACAAAAAATAAATAAATGCATAAGTAATTGTTATTTAATAATGAAAAAGATCATAACAATAATATTACAAATATTAAAGCTATTATTAATATAAGTACTATTTATATTGATATAAGAATTATACAAAAAATAATAATAAAGAGAAATTATTATAGAACAAGAAAATAACCTACTTCTATAGCTTAATATGATACTTTTGAATAATTGTATGCCAAATAATATAATTACAAGCTATTTAAATTGTATTTATAATTCAAAATTAAAGATATTACAAATAATCTTGATTTTGCATGGAATAGAAGATTTTAGAGATAAATTTAACAAAAACAATTAAATATTGATTTACTCACATCGAACTTGATCATTATCATAAAGATGAGCTTGGGCCTTTGATAATATAATAGAATGCTATAAAAATAATAAGAATATTACTTTTGAATTTGATATTTTAATGTTTTTGAAAACTCTGAGGGGGAAATAGAGGTAAAAAGAGCTCTATATATAGTAAACTCATCCCTTCTAGATTCCAGAAGACTTTTAGTAGACATGTACTGATGGTATCCACCTCAATTGATAAGTATTGTGAGTCTTAGTGATAATTACATCATATTTAAACCATCTTATCTCATTATTGCACCATTATTTAGAGTTATCACTGTAACTCCAGGTTTTCTGACTTCATAGGCTTGAAAGAAGTATAAAATCTGTTCATTTCTTAGTATTTAGAATGATATACTATTATTCACCATTTATATCACTTATATAACTGTTAAACTTAAGATAGGATTACAGTGAGTGATCATAAATGATCAATTCTAAGCTTAAGATTTGATCATTAATAATGTTCGAGTTTTTCATGCTACAGTCTTTCAGACAGTGAATTATGATAGCATAAAATTTCCTTAATAATATTCCAAGAACATTTCATTACATCATCAGAAGTCTATTTTTAATGATTTTCCTTATAACTCCTGTTTTCTGTCAAAATTTAGTATTTTAAACTTCCAAGCATGATTTCAAGGGGGTATACCCTGAATATAAGGATGCAAATTACATCATTATTCATTTATGAGCTAGTAACATCTGAATATATACTTTTTTCAAGTTTGGACCACTTTAATAAAAAAGTGGTCAACAGCTATAGCTATGTTTCTGAATAAACCCTTCTAATTGATAGCTTTTTTTATAGCTTGTCAAAGAAAATTAATATTTGTATTCTTACAGCCATTACATAGTATTTTTACGTTTAGCTCAACTATTTATCATGCATATTTCAAAGGATATGAGCTCAAAGCCATGAATATAAGCACTGATCATAAAAGTTCATATATTCAGGTTATCTCAGAAAGTATTGACTTTTGAGATATAAAATAAACATATTAAATGTTTACTTTTTGATGGAAAAGCCAATGGTGAAGCTTATTACACATCTTTATTCACTATTTTCTGAGATAATCAAGGTTTTATCCTCTTTTACGGCATTTTTACTTATTTTAAGATGATAATTTCAATCCTTTTTATTAAAATTAGTATTGTAAAGTTTTTTGTTACCTTTTTGGATATGTGTTCATAGTTCCAAGGCTCACATTCCCTACCACAAAAAAGATTGTACCAAAATCTGATATAATCAGGGTATTGTCCACTGTCCCTTCTTCAATAGAGCTTCAATTCTTGAAGCTAAAAACTCCTTCACATTTCTTATTTTAAGGTTTTCTTTCATGTCTAGACCTCCTTGATAGGCTATCAGCATTATTTATATCTTTCTCAAGTAGCCATTCCTCTTCTTCATTTGGTCCTCTGTAATTTACAAGGTATTCCCTTTCTTTTTTGTTTCTTGTACTCCTTTCTTTAAGGACTGAAAGGAGGACTTCTCTTCTCCTTCTTCTAGAGGGGGAATTTCAAGTGGTGGTTTACTTCTTAGTAGAAATAATTACTTATCACTTGAGATATAAGGCTTTATTAGACTTACAGGGAAATTTGGGTGTTTGTTCATTAATTCATCTGTTAATTGGAGTTGCATAGCACTAGGGAGATGTACTGCTCTTATCATAAAGGGTCCTGAAAAGGAATATTTCAGTTTCTTTGGGCCTTTGATGTTATCAAAGCTTAGAGTTGATACTAAGAAAAAGTCTCCTACCTCAAAATGATTTGGCTTATGACTTTTGTCACATCATTCTTTTGCATATTTGAAAGAATATTGAATACATCTGTTTTCATTATTTCTTTCTTTGTCAAGAATTATTTTGAAGCTTCTTGCTGTTGGATGTATATCCACTAAGTCCTTTTTCAGAGTATCATCAGGAAGTGTTTGATCCCAACCTTTTTCTAACATTTGTGGTGTTTTGCCAGTTGAAAAATGAATTGATGTCTTATATCCCATTTAAAGTGCTTGTAATGAGGTACACCAATCATGGATAAAGCCAGCAGAGTCTCTGAATTCGAAGCCATAAGCACAGAACCTTCTGATGATGGCTTCTATAGTTTGTATCACTGTTTCTTCTAATTCATCAGTATGAGGGTGGTAATCTGTTGAGAATGATACTTTTGTGCCAAAACGGTCATGGAGAGTTTTCCATAATGCTGAAGTGAATTCAGAATCTCTATTGCTTATGATATTTTTCAATAAGCCTGTATGTCTGATTACTCAATTCCTTATCACTATTGCTGTGTACATAGTTGTGAAACCTTTATCACATATTAAGAATATTGGGGTTTTTCTGTCTGTCAACTCATACTAAGCATGCAGTAAGACTCCTGTCTCCTTCTGGAGGTAAGGCTGCTATCCAATAAATATGAACTATTTCCCATGGGGAGTTTTGCTCTTGGATATGTATCATCATTCCAAATTCCTTTCCTGTGGCTCTGTTGCCTTTTGACATCTGTCACAGGTTTGGCAATATTTTGCAGCATTGGTTCTCCAATTTGGCCACCAAGAGCAGGTTTTCAACCTTTCTAGTGTCCTATCTTCTGAGAGATGTCCAGATAAAACACTATCATAGAGCTCATGTATAGTGTTTATAAGAGTCCTATCTGTCAAGTCCCTAACATGTGTGTGTTTATTCCTATGATAAAGAGCTCCATCAAGGAGGTGGAATCTTCCTTCATAATGTGCTTTTTTACATACTTCATCTGGTTTGGAAGATAATGATGGGTCTTTGCAATCCTTAATTAATAGTTGACATAAGATATGAAAATTCTTGTCCATCTTATAGCTTTCTTTAACCTGAGTAAATGATTCTGTTCCAATGTCTGTGACACATATCCCTTCTATATGATGTTCTTCCTGTGGTACCCATTCTGGGTTTTCAGGTGTATTTTATAAATCCCATCTTCTAAAACCCTCTGCATTTTTATGATTGTTCCAGATTTATTAACTATACTAATATTTCCTTTATATTATTGGATAGCAATCTGCCATCCCAGAATGTCTTTTTGGTGCCTTAATGTTTAATAAATATTTTACAGCATTATAGTCTGTGATTAAATCAAAAACTCTTCCCTCTCAAACATAGGGCTATTTTTATAATGACCACACTAGTAAAATACATTCCATTTGGCTTTCTTCATATGTTGCTCCTGTTGGCTTAATTTGTCTTGAAATGAAGTAAATTCATCCTTCAACAGGTTTATCATTGATGATTTGTGTATGGTGTAGTGAAGCACCTAGTCCTTCTTCACAAGCAAAAATTTAAAGTTTGAAAAGTGGTTTCCAATCTATAATTGGGAGAAATTGGGCTTTTGCAAGGGCGTTTTCAGCTCCTCATATGCTTTAACCCTTTCCTCAGTCACTTCATAGACTTTATGTTGGTCACAAAGTTTATACAGGGATTTTGAAATTCTTTCAAAATCTTGAATATGCTATCTGTAATATCCAGAAAATCCTAGAAATAATTGCATTTCTTTTTTGGTGTGGGGCGTTGGATTCAGTAGTACTGCTGCTGATTTGTTTTTATTTATGGCTAAACTTGGTCCAGATACAACATGTCATGGTGCTTTTAGTTCACTATATGTAAGATCTGTCTATCCATCTCTTGATAATAGTGGCAAATAACAAGAGTACTATGACTTTCCTCAGTATAAAATATAAGTAATGAAATATAACAACCACAAATTTATATAATTATTATAAATTAATTTTATATAAAAAAGACATTTAATTCTTATTGAATAATTTAATATCAATGGAAGATCTTAATAATTATAGCTAGCTATAATTATTCTATTATTGTTATAGTAACTGAAAATTATCACAATAAGAAGTAAAAGCTCTTTATGAGACAATTACATGTGGAAAATAATGATATTTATCCACTTATAAATAATATAAATATTATCAATAAAAGAAAACATCACACACACTGTGCAGAGATAATTCTTGAAGAAAAATTCTATAAAAAAACTAATAATAGATAAAAAATATAGAACTTTAGAGAAAAACATACTTATAATAATTATCTAATACAACAAGTCAAACAACAACAGTTATTATATTAAATAGCAATTATAAGCTGAAAACACTTCAGAAATCAATAATCTACACTGGGGGGATTTCACCTGGACCTGCCTGCAGGTCCCTTACAAGGATTTTGTCTGATGTCTCCAAGTTAACTCAGCATTAACTCATAACATATCTCTATATTTAACTCACAATTAACTCATCATTAACTTCAGTCATATCTCCATATGTATCTCCAAATTATTTCATTCTTCACTTGGTTCATATCTCAGTTTAATTTTTGTGCTTTCTTTACTTGGAGCTGGGATGATTAGGGTTGGCCTTTTTCAAATTCTTTAAGTATTACTATCAGATATCTTACATTTAACCTAAAACTTAGTACATAAGATCTTTACATTTATTACTACCTTGTTCCAAGGCTTATTTTCATTTTCTCTCACCCTTTATCTCAATTACACCACAAGATTGCTCAAAATTATTTCAACCCACTACATGAAATTCATCACATATATTCTAATATATCTTAAAGAAATCATCATATATAGTGATTGATCATTATCATCTCAAAATGTTACACAGATAAAATACACATAGGATGATTTCATTTTAATTTGGATTTTCGTTCTATGAGGGTTTTATTTTTCTACTTAGAGTTTTCATATAAATATTTATTTTGATTGATTACCCAGTGAAAATTGGTTGGGAAATACATAAATCAATTGATTTTAAATCCTCTCTTGAGATATAGCTATTAATGTCTACATGAAAAGTTTTTCTCAAATTGAGACCATATCAAATTATTTCAAATATTACCATTTTTTATTTTATTGTCTTCAATTTCTTCAAAATGAGGTCTTCTCATAACAAAAAAACCTTTACAAAGTATTTTATACAAAATATGTATCAGAAACATATATTCATTAAGTAGATAATCACCAATTACTTGATAATAAAAACCAAGATGAATCCCAAGAAATATTCTTTCAGTACATTGGGATTCTGTGCATTATTTCTTCAGTTGTGCTCAGTAGAGCTCCTGTAACCTTTCTGTATCTACTTTCATTGTTACTTCCTGTACATGTTTTGTATATATATAGTATACATACTTTAATAATGTATCTAAGCAATAAATTTAATGGGCATAAATAAGACTCATGAGTTTTTCAGCTTATTATAAGACAATGGAACTTGGAATAAATAGATTCTATCTGAATTTATGGGAGATCTTTACCATTAAAAATGAATCTGATAAGAATTCTCTTTGAGTAATTTGTTTTTAAGTCATAGCTCAATCATATATATAAGCTCTTCTATTACTTTAAAAGATCCTTTACCAGCTAGCCTACTAATTGAATTAATTGTCAAAAGGAAGTTGTCTTCTTTTTCATGAAGGAATTTTTACAAATAAATTGATTATAAAATAATGAAATGTAAGCTTCTGATTCATATGTACAACTAAATTAACCTCAGAAGAATGTGTTTTGAAATGTATCTTTCACAATGGTAAGCCCTAGAGTCTCAATAGAGCTTCAAATTACTTACATGTAATGATTTGGCTTTCCTCAAAAGGATAATTTCAAAGAAGCTTACACAAGCCCCATCAATTTTAACAAAATTATTGGCTTAGAAAGAAAATTTGTGGAATAAGAAATGATTGCATCATGCTAATGGTACAATCTATTCAATTTCTCCATTAGAGTCCAAATTTTGGTTTCTCATAATTATTTTGCATCAAAAATCTATTTCTGTTCCTTTCTAAGATTTAATAATTTTCAAAAAAAGTCTTCTTCATGTACTCATAATTATTGAGCGCTTATCTTGAAACTTTTTCTAAAATGCTGATCATATTGTAAACCATTTAGAATATTAATAGGAATACACCTTGCTTAAACATTTTGAAATTATTTTCATTTCAACTTACTTTAAAAAAATCAGGAACTACATAGATACTAGTATTATTACTTAATTAAATGGCTTTATATATACAAAGAAACTAAATTGAAGAAGAGAAATAAAAAGACAAAGAAAAACATTATATCTATCACACACCCAGTCTTTTTTTCCATTAAGATCCTCTCATTTAGTTGTTGACAGACCTCCCAAAATAATATTTGGTGAGTAATGTCAAATTAGGAAGATAACTCAGCTTTAATGAAGAATATGGAATCAATGATAATGTTTCAAAAGATCATCTTAATGATATTTCATTTCTAATTCTGATGAAAAGGTTTAAATCTGAGTTTATCATTATACTTCATCCAAATAATATGGGTTAGTTTTATCTTGAGGATGGCCCCATGTGAAGTCGTAAAATATCTTCATATATATGCATTCAATTGATTATCAAACTGTTGGTATATGTTCCAGATCCATGTACCTCAATTTCTGAGTAATTTCTTGCTATAAATATTCAAGAGTATACAAACAATTATGAACTTGTAATCTGAGTAGTTCAGTGATGGACACAACTGATAGGAGAATGGAACACTCAATATTTAGAAGAAAATTAATATTTTCTTCTAATTTATCAGCTTAAAAAAGAGAAATTTTCAAAAAAAAGTTTCAGTAAAACTGGCTTCAATGGTCATTTTCGCTGAAGAAACAATGGCTCAGAAGTATGCACTTGAGGGGGTATGAAGATTCCTTAAAGACTTAATGATGAATAATAATTTATATGAAATCTTATTTCCATTTTTGGAGATTTCATTAATTTTTGCAGTGACAAGTAAAGATATGTGACCCCATATTTCTCAAACATTTGTAGTCAACAAAAATCTCTGGAAATACAATAAATATTATAGAAAGTCATCAAATATTTATTCAGAAAGTAATTCAGAATAGAAATGGATCTCACTCACTTTATCATATAATTTATTTTGGAAAATAAATGGCCATTACAGAAAATTCCAAGGAAGCTTCCTTAAGTATTTTTATCAGAAATAATTTCCCACTTCTTTTTAAGATTTATTGTTATGAATATTTATTCACTAAAAAGGCAAGTTTTACTATCAGGAAATGCCTCAGTAAACTCACTGAAAAAAGTGATCCTTCATGCCTTTCCTGGGAAGACTATCAATAAATGAAATTTTATTTGGTTCAAAGACATTTGAAGACCCTACACTAAGCTGAACATCAGAGATCACTCACAATATGAGTACTAATAGAGAAGCTTTTAAAGCTTAAAAATGGATTTCTACTCATTCTTTTACATAAAACAGACAAATGGTCTTTTCAATAAAAATTGTTACATTTTTAAAAAATTAAGAAAAAATATGATCAAGGCATAAATCTCAGTTACATACAAGAAGGTTGAAGCAGAATATATTCGTTTAATTCCCCTATTCTCAAATTAATATTATCCAAGATTACATCTCAATATCTTCCCTAATAAAATCTTAATTAATCTAGGGGGTCTTGTGAAAATGGATAAGTCTCAAAGAAAGGTTTTGAGAGGTGTGGATATTGATTCACCTTTCAGACAAACTATTATCATGTGGGAAACTATGCAGTTTATTATCAAATGATATATCAACATCCAAAGTAAAATTTATGGCTACATACATCAAGTATAGCATAGTAAAGGCAAAAACAAGAGTTTTCATATTTGAAAAGCTGTGTGTAGATATTCTGCAAATAAAAACCTGTTGGGCTTAATCATATTTATCTCATTGTTATGTAATTATTTGCAGATTTCGACATAAGAATATATATTCATGTTGAATTGCTAATGTCAGACTCATTTCTTTTCATTTTAGAATTAATGTACCTGGGCTTCAAACTAGGTGGTGTGAGCACCCTAGCACTAAAGGTGAAAAATCATAATTTTTATGCAACTATATTGATCAATATTTAATTGAAGTCAAAATAAAAAACAAAAAAGTGCAATTTCTCACTATTAAGCTGAAATATCAGCTTTGGTATATGTATCTTGTTTAAAGAGAGTTAGATTACATTAGTTAAAAAGTATGAGTCATTTCAGAGAATATAGTATAATCCCTCAGTAAAAAGTGCTTAATTATCTCCTAACTTAAAATATCTTGTTATTTAAGCACAGTATGAGAAAAATTAAAAATGGATAAATTAAAGTTCTGGTTGGTTACCTAACATTTCATCATAATTATTGATCTTTTCACACAAAATATAGTAAATAATATTCTGATTTTCTTTATTTGAAACCCAAAACTAGAAATTATATTTTGAAGGAGATTATGTATATGGAGAAATATTTAAACAACATAATATCTCTTTCCCTCTTGATTAACAAATCATTACATTGCATTCAAATTTTTCCAAGGTGCAAATATTTGAAAGGTATTCTTTGTTGTAAATTAACACCAAGTCAGTAATTAAATACTGCTTGACAAATGATGATTGATTCTGTAACTTAAAGAAAGCTCTCATTGATAAAGATAGCTAGATAGAGTAACTGAATTATGTCTTTCTTTAGTCATTGTATCATTTTTGAAAGCTGACAATTTTCATCATTAACATAAGTATTGAAGAAAAAAAAGTCAATAGTGCTTAATAACACAAGTTAGTCATCAAGTTCCAAATATACCATTTTGCATAAAAGGTTAGTAGTATTTTGTTAAAAAATTCAGAACTTAAATCTTTGTTTCAGGTATTTCTCCAAAGGTTAAATTGTTTATTTCAATCTGGGTAGAATCACAGTTTTCAATTTTTCTTCTGAGGAAAAATAGCTTCTTTTGGAAGAAAGAAAGCTGAAATGGTGGGAAGTAATAGAGTAATATGCATTTGATGAAATGTGTTGATTCGATTTTGTCGGAAATAACTCATTCTGATAAGAATTAGTCAAGAGTACTTAGAAAACCTCAGCATTGTCTGATCACTGATTACAAGTAGATTTCTTTGCATAATCAAAAGTGGGCCTCCACTTAGTGTGAAGGCGAAGTGGCACGAGCCATATGTGCTCCCAATCACAAACTAGATCTCAAGCCACAGTGCTTTAAGCAAGCTTTATGATAAAATAAGTAACTCTACTAACATATTAAGCTTGTTGAAAAGACAAAGCACCATACGCATAATTTATAATTTTGACATGCTTTTGTTTTACATTTGCTGTGCTAGTTGAATCAGTCAAAAGTTAACAATCAGAATGAAAAAAACAGCATTAGTAATAAACTGAGACTTGTTTAAGAGCTGGTTGATTACAATCTCAAGTTAAACAGGGGAATTTAACGAATTTCCTCACAAATCTCTTATAGTCAAGTTTTACGACTGCACTCCTGCGACTCCTGCCGCACGCTTCCTCTTATCATTAAGCTCTTTTTCAAGCCTAAAGAAAGTCATTTGATATTTTCAATTTTGTACAAACTCGTACTGAGGACATGTTTATATATCTCAGATGCTGGCGTCATCTAAATAACATAATTCAAGGTTTTTTAAGCTCAATATGTTAGTATTTATGAACTTAAAGAAGATGGATATATTAACATGCAAGTTATGTTTGTAACAAACAAGAGTGAGAGTACCTTAAAGGTGGAATACGGAGATACAATAGTTATCTAAGCAAATCTAGTATCGTAGTATAGCAATGATCTATTTAGAGCATTGCTGGGTCAGTATTTCTTCACTTGTTAGTGAGTAAAATAAGCCTCGTACCTATTTGTGGTTACAGCTTAATTAATAAGAATTAATGAAAGGAATATGAAGGTGCGATGATTCTAACAACGATAAGTGATAAATAGAGAAAAAATGATAAAGAAATTTGAGTAATAATGTTTGAAAGAAAGAAGTGAAGACAGGTCTGATGCCCTATTCCGTAGGGTGGGTGTTGGCCCCCTTTTTAAGGGCATTACTCCTGCTATTTGTGCACCGCGGTTTTTATTCAAGGGCATGTTCCGGACAGTGTCTGTGGCTTACTGGTCTGAGTAAGCATGACTCAATTAGTACTCAGTTTTACTCAATTACTTGTGCTTTTGCACTGGGTTTGAGAATAGGCTTACCTAACCCTCATTGGGTCAATATTTCTACACAATATACAGTCAAAAAAAGCCAAAAAATCGAATGGACAGCAATGCCCGAAATGCCGCTAGCCAACATTCCAACAAACACACTCGTACCTGTTGCTAAACCATTAACGTTGTTCCTATTAAGAAATTGGCGACATTGTCTTTTGTGGGCCCATTTAGAATCAAGCACCGCAGCAGAAAGCCCTGCATGTATGATAAGCAAAATAAACAATCCTTTTCAAAGACCAACAGTATTTCAAACATTCGGCCAAAACTAAGAACACACCTTTACTAATGGAGCCGTTAATTTTTGAAACGCTGTCTGTGGCCTCAAAGGCACTTTTTTTGATGAGACTAGCAGCGCCCTAAATTAACAAAAGCATGAATTGCTTGGACCTATACAGCACGAACAGTTTGATGAACCAAAACTCACATGCACAATTCCAAAACTCAATTCACTAGTGACATGGAGGACGACTCCATTGAGAGGTTCATATAACAAATCCTGAACCCCTGAGCTAACACTATTGAAAAGACCTGCCGGGTTACCAAGGAAATCAGCAGATGCAAAAACGCAGTATAATTGAGACAACCCTTTGTTTTGATAATGTTGGACCAACCTGGTCATGAGTTGGCCTTGAGACATTCGGGCATTTTCCACCTTCAATTGGTTCAGAGTTGAAGGAGCACCACTAATAGTTCCAATGGCCATTGTGACTGCATTGAGAAGAAAGTATAAAGGATTACGAGAATCAAAAGTGCTGCAAAAAAAAGACAACCATTTTGGCAATAAAGGTATTTAAGACTAGATAGAAAAAGATTTACCGTTAAGAAATGTCGACACTTTCTTGACGTTCAAATGAAATTACGATAACAAATGGCTTGCATGCTTGATGTAAACCACACCATGTTCTGTCAAAAGAACGAATCAATTTGCAAAACAGGACTCAACTGAACTTCAAAAATCAAGTGGCTTACTATCATCCTTCACAACATGACTGTTTTTTTGCAAAGTCGCCCGCATCTCTGTGTCTTGAGGAATTGAAATGCCTATTCCTTCCAGATTGATAGAAGCAGCAAGTGATGTGATCGGGGTAATTGTGGTAGCTTCAAACCCACTATCCATAATGCTGCTGACAGTATTGGAGCTTTGAAGCTGGGTGTTGGGCTCATTCTTTTTTGCAACTTTCCAAACGCTTGTTGTCAGGCTGAGTCTATGATAAAGGTGTATATGAGTATTTACAAGCTTTAACTATGACTGTGACACGGTAAAAATGGTTTTAAAAGATGATAAGATTGATAATAAATGATTTAATTTAAGATTTAAAGGGCTTTACTATAGAGATATAGTGGTGGTGAGCGCTGTTGAAAGCCCTGGGTGCAGCTTTACCTGTTGGATTACAATAATAAAGACTACAATACTTTAAATTAAGAGTATACCTGATTATTTAACCAAGAGTAAAACTGTTTTTGACAGTTTACTACGTAGGTTATTCAAGAGCAGGATGAGGAAAGGTTTTTGGCTGTGAAAAGCCCTCCTTTTATCCTGAAATTGAGGTGGAAAGGCTGCTAGACCTTTCCACGTAGAGGAAGTGAAGATTTTTCACTCTCCAGGACAGGCTTGTGGTTTGCAAACAGCCTGTATACCCTGTATTGGGCTCAGATGTGGTTTTGAAACCACATCTGGGCAGCTTTCACTAATACAGGGTGAAAATTTTCATCTGGGGACCTCACAGCCTGATTCTAATGTGTATGACACGTAGAATGCTGTACAGAAACTGTATGGGACCCCAGTATTGACTGACATATGAGGTATTGAAGTAAAAACATGCTTCTTCGTCTATTTGACACCTCATATTCATGGTTATGGGATATTATCCCATGGTAAGGCTGTATCTGACAGCAGGTGGGATTTTGACCTTAAAATGGTCATACCTCTGTCAGTTTTGGAGATATCAAGCTCAACGTTGGTTCATTGAATAGCCCTGTATGAGCTCTACACAATGGTACCCAACTTGACATGGTTATCATTAAATATGACAAAGTTATCCCATGTACAAGTATTTTTGTACATTGGCGTGGTCTGGTCAAAAGCTGTATTAAGCTTGTTTGGCCAATAACTTCTGTTGTAGTTGAGTTATGAGGAAATGGATGGCACCATCAGATAGCCCTGATTGTGCTCTTTCCAAAAAGACCCCACTTTAGGTATCTCACACCAAAACTGTAAAAGTTAGATGAGAGGTGAATGTTTTGTTCACCCTTATTTGGTCTGAATTTGACCATAACTCAAGTAATACTGGTGCTAGCTCAGTTTGGCTGGTACCATTGGATAGCCCTGGCTTAGAGCTTCATTTTGAATACCCATTTGATGGGGTTAAGCCTCTCCTTCTAGATTTTAGATGAGAGGTGAAAATTAAGGTTTATGCTCAGCAATAGCTTTGAGCAGGAATAACTTTGTTATTTCTTGTCCTATGGTGATGGGACTTATATTTTCAGAAAGAGGTGAGTTTCCTCTTTCTTTTGATACCTTTTGAGCTAATTTGGCTCAGCTCCATATTTTGGTGGTATTTTGGCTATACCATTGGTTTATGGTATTTTGGCTGTCATGCTTGTGCTCTGGTTTTGAGTCACAGGCTGACACTTGTGGTCTTGTTATAATCAGATATTACTAATAATTGAGCTTCGCCTGCAACAACAACATCAAATGCTAATTTGTGGCCCTTTTTCTTAGAGGTTCAAACAACAAAAAGAAATGGATTTTAGTGTGCCGGGAAATCTTTTACTAAAGAAGTAATACTTACTTGTGTACGCACAGCCTCCAACTGCCCAACTTCCAGCATATGCACATCACGTAAAAGTACAGGTGGAAGCGGCTTGGAAGAGGATTGCCCTTGGTCCCGTCTCTGCAGTGAAATCACTTGAATCAAGCTTTCAAGTCCTGCGGCAGGCTCATCCCATGCATAAGACATCTCACTGTCAGGCTGAGACTCGTAAAGACGTATAATTCCATAATTGTTTTTTTGACTGCGATTAATTACCTGTGCAGGATTATTTGCCATAAACACTGATCACTCAATTTAACATGAAATTCAATATTTTCAACTTACAGTGTGACCAAAATGCAAGACACAACTGCTTTTATTGCGAATTAAAAACGGCCATTTATCTGCGTTTACGTTGAGTTTAATAAAAATCGAAGGTCCTTGAAGCAAAATTTCAACGTGGACTAGCGTCTCTGAGTTGAGCAGATCTTCCACTCGAACATAGACTTTGCCAACATCTTGAATTTGGAAAGGTTTCGAACTATCAAGTTACTGTCATGTTAACAATTCTTAGTGATCAAACGCTGTGTGTTTATTACTGACCACCGTTTTCCCATAGGTGACTCGAATGCAATGACCAACTTCGGATTGGCACCATTGTTAAAAAGGCTCAACGAGACACGTTTACCTGGCTTGATAATGAACATAATATCAGAAACGTCTTCTCTGAGGCAAATGGGCAATTTGGCATTGTTTTTGATGATAAATAGAGGATAAATGATGACGACTTTTGTGAGATTATACTAAAGGCAGGAAATGGTCACAACCCTTAGTAAAACAAAAGTTTGCAAAAAGTAATGCGCTAAGCGTTTCTTACCTTTCCAAGTCCCTCCGAGACATTCAAGCCAACACAGTACTCTGTTGTTTTAGTCAAAGTTTGCATTGTAACTTGCTGATTTGCTCCCACAAGGTCAAAGTTAATAGCCTGGTGGATTGAAAGTAGGTCATTAAATATTTTTGGTTTATCAAAATAGGCCGCCAACCTTTGACAAGTTGGAAGGACTTGAGAAACCATGTTGTATCCAGCAATGGTTGTAGTTGCATCGAGCACCATCCTATCGACATCAAAGTCTGTGTTGAGAGATGTGAGTTCATGTTTGAGTTGATCTAGTTGATGATTTGTCAGCAGCAATGAGCGAGTCACATTATCTGCAAATTTCATCCCAGCTATGTGAAGACTTGTCAAGTGAGCTTGAATTTTAGCATCCAGTCTAATTTCCAATGGTTTGATGACATCGCGTATTCTCAATAACTGAAGGGTGGTAAGACTAGCAGCCCGGCCAACTTTTTAATGAGCAATCCATTCATAAGGAGCAGAATTAAGGGCAGTGACTGTGAGAATCTATGAAAACATTGAATCAATGATGGCTCGAAAAAAACAAATGGTAGTGAGTGAAAGATTTGAGACAAACCAATTTGAAGTGATTGAGTTAGTTTGGAATTGGGTGAAAATAAGGAAATAGATTTGTGAGATGTGGAGAGTAGAAATGTAACAAGTGGTTTGAAAATTTTGAGAGTAAGATTTTAACATAGTAGTTCTGAAAAAGTTGGGAGAAGTGGTGAGTTTTCAATTAATTGATTGAGAATTTTCAAAAATGAATTGATTTGGTTTTAAAATTTCAAAAAGCGTTTTTTAAATTCATAGGCGGAATGAGGTGATATTGAAGATTTCAAATTGGAGGTGGAAAAAAAGGATTTACAATAAAGATCAGGTTGGAGATTTTTTATTAAGAGGAATTTTGATTAGAAAAAGTGGGCTAAAATTATGAAAATCTAAATATTGTAGATCCAATTGACAATTGGATTCACATTTTCTAATTTTAGTCGAAATTTTTTGGTTTTGAAATTAAAACAATATAGATGGTAATTGTAAAATGAAAATTTAAATTTAAGAAATCTTGATTTATAATGTTTTTATTATTTTTATTTTTGTTATTATTTTTGAAGCTTTTTGTGTTTTAATTTGAAGTTGAATGAAGAGATTTAGATGACAAAAATTGTTTTTTTTCCATTATATTAAAGATTAATTTGAATTTTTTTGAGAATTTTTGAAGAACTGATATTGAAAATTAGATTAATGTAAGAAGCGGAAAATGATTTTGACTATTTAGAAGTTGAAGCAAGCCTGTTGAGGATAGAAGTATGATCATCTACTGTAAATTTATCAATCTTACCATTTTGTAAGTTTTTGAATAAGTTGTACACTTTTTTTGAAATTTGTAATGACATGGATAATCTGGTAAAAGAGTTACTATTGCCGCCATCTGGATAAAGAGTAAAATGTCTAGTGCTTTTTGCTTTCCAGACCATTTGTACAATACCAGGTTCTTTACCTGTTAAATCAATATTAATAGAGTGGTCTGGAAAGACAAAAAATTCATTAAATAAATCAAGGTTATCAAAGATTAAGGTGCCATCACTTGTAGAAATTGGGATAGAAAGAAAATAAGCAAACTCTGAAGAGCCTGTTTGATCAATATGAGGAAAGTTAGAAAATTTATTCAAAGTAAATGTTAATTGATTTGCAAATGAAGAAGAATAAAAATTAGTAAAATCTAAAATCTCAAATCCTGGAATGTTGAATTGTTTCATTTGATTTGAATTCATTTCGAAAACTGTTGATGATAATTTTTGAAAGAGATTTTGAAGAATATTCTGTAATTGTGGGAGTTGAAGTGATAAAGAATTATAAATTTCTGGGTTATTAGAAATAGAAGTCAAATTGATATAACGCCCAATCGTAAAGTCACCAAGTTGAGGTGGTCTCCATCCAATTGCATACATGGAACCGGTGATCTTGTTTCCAGATTCTTGTAATTTGTTAAGAAAAAGCTTATATTTAAATAAAAAAGTGGATAAAAAGTTGATTTGAGACTTTTCATAATCATTCAGGTTTCTAAAAGGAATAAATTGAATTATTGCAAAAGTTTTATCAGGTGAATGAAGAAGTGATTTATCATCTAAAATTGTAAATCCAAAAGTTATAGAAAAATATTTTTTTTAATATAAGTTCTGTAAGAGTGATTTTTTGTTAAAAAAATGGATCTTAAAGTTTTTCTATCAAAATCATTATGAGGAATAGGATCAAAGAAAGATTCATGTAAAAAATTACATGTTCTGAAATAAGGAGTTTCATAACTACATCCTATTTTTTTTTTATTTTGACGGTGGAGTTGATTAGATATCTGAGAATTGTTTAAATGTTTTTTGAGATATCTATTTTCTTTCATTGCTCTAGGAATTTTGAACTTTGAAAAGAGTAATAAAATTCAAAAAATAAATTTTAAAAAAGCTGAATAACGATCTTATAGCCTCATAAAATTATGAGTTAGTCAATCTTTGACTAGCACGCATCCATTCAGTTTTAAAAAATTTTTTTAATGAAAATTATTGTAGTAATTAATGAAGAAATTAGTGGAAAGAGATTTTTTGCTAGTAGGAAGGCTGAAAATCAAAGAGAAGCACTGGATTTGGTGGAAATAGCACAAAAAGATGATTTGGGGCGAAATCTGTTAGTTCTGAGGTGGCGGTCATCACCGGAGCTTCAAAATGATGAAACCATACCTCAATTGAATTCCAGGGCCCCCCACTGCTCTGTATGACTGGCTTTGGCAGTGGGGGGCTGTAAAACATGCCTGGAGGCTCTGTAACAAGCCCCAGGTGACTGTATTGTTTGGAAGAAAAAAATATATTCTGAAATTGGCTGACTGGTGATACAGCCACCCAAAAGAAATAACAAACATGTGTTAATTTTAAATTGAATTGATAGAATTAAATCAATCAATTTGAAATGGTATTAAATCAAATAAGTTAATTAATTACATAAATTTCAAAATGAATGAATTAAATTCAAAGAATCAATCAATTAATTTAATTAATGAATTGATTTGATTAATTAATTTTAATGAATCAATTAATTAATTTATTTAATTAATTAATTTCAATGAATCAATTAATTCATTTCAATGAATCAATCAATTAATTTAATTAATTAATGAATTTTAATGAATCAATTAATTCATTTCAATGAATCAATCAATTATTTTAATTAATTAATGAATTTCAATGAATCAATTAATTAATTTAATCAATTAATTAATTTCAATGAATAAATTAATTAATTTTAATGAATCAATTAATTAATTTCAAGGAATCAATTAATTCATTTCAATGAATCAATCAATCAATTTCATTAATTAATGAATTTTAATGAATCAATTAATGCATTTCAATGAATTAATCAATTATTTGAATTAATTAATGAATTTCAATAAATCAATTAATTCATTTTAATGAATCAATCAATTAATTTAATTAATTAATGAATTTCATTGAATCAATTAAATAATCAATTAATTTCAATGATTCAATCAAGTAATTTAATTAATTAATGAATTTCATTGAATCAATTAAATAATTAATTAATTTCAATGAATCAATTAAATAATTAATTAATTTCAATGAATCAATCAAGTAATTTAATTCATTAATTTCAAGAAATCAATTAATAAATCAAATTGATTCATTAAGAATCAAATTTATTTAATTGGAAATGAAATTTAACAATTGAAAATGAAATGTAATTAATTAAAAAAAATTGGGTATGTGAAAAGGAAATTTTATAAATTGATTGAATGGATCATTACAGTTCAAATTAAATTACAATTGATTCATTTGAATTATTGAAAGTGAATTCATTAAATTTATTAATTCAAAAAATAAATGAATTGATTATGTGAAATGCTAAATTTATGAATTTGAGTTGTTATAAACTTAAAGTAATCATACTAATAGTTTAATTATGGTTTTTTAAGCAAAATTGAAAAATACTTAGATATTATAAATTAATGGTTTAATTAAAAGAAAATAATAATAAACTGTTTGAAAATGATAAAGTACTAATGATTTATTGAAAATAAATGTTAGACCCAAAACAATTACAGGTGTATTTCAGAGTTTATTTGGAAGTTGATTTGGGGTTGGAAAATGTGGAGGAAGATATTGAAAAGAGGGTAAAGATTTAATAGCAAGAAAGATTAGATGGAAATATAGTTTTTCGCACAAAGTAAATAAACATAAGCATGAAATTAACTTAACTTATTGGCAATCATGCAGGTCAAGTCAGCCTGGTATTGTCATTAGAAAAGACAAGGTTTTTTGATGGCAATTGAAAATAAGGACAGTGAGGATGTTATTAGTATGAGTATATTGTAGTGAAGGATAATATTTTTGATTTGAGTTGATAAGGAATGTTGAAAACAAGGGATTTTCTTGGTGCACTGAGTCAAGTCTTATTTAACAACAAATGCCATAGCTAATGAATGAAAAGGAAGTTTCAAAATAAAACTATTCTAAAATTAAGAGCATAAAAAATATAAAACAATAAAACATTCAACTTTTTTTTGTAATAGGAAACTAATTACAATGGTTCAAATATCATGTGTGAATAAATTACAAGCAGGAGATAAAGCATCATAGTTGCAAGGGTGGAAGGAGTGATGTCACAGTGGCTTGTGCTTCCCATTGGTTTAAAAAATCACTTGTAAGATATTGAGCCAATTGATGTCGTGAAGGTGGGCGAACAAGTTGGACATCATTGAATGGTTTCATACCCTTAGAAAAAAAATGATTTAAGATGAAAAGATAGATTTTTCCAAACTAGCTCTTTGGGTGGAGGTGGCTTAACATGTTGGTGAATAAGATGAAAAGAGCATAGTATGAGCATGGCATTGGAAATTTAAAAATTCCGATGATCCTTTTGTGCAGTGAATAATCCCTTGACACCTAATATCAAATGGTAAAAAAAAGGAAGGAAATTTTGAGGGCTACGGTATTCAACCAACTTCTTCTTAGCAGTTTCAACTTGGAGATCATGGTCAGAATTAGAGGTTACCACTTGAGGAGCTGAGTGAATTATTACAGAAGAGATTTGGTTATTAGAACGGAGGGCCTTTCTTTTTTTGACATGTTTAGATTGTTCAGTGTGGTTAGGGGAAACATCATCAAGGGAGGCTTGTGCTTTGAATATGACATAAGAAATCATGACATCTAAAATGAGGTCTTGAAAAATCTTTAACTGTTGATCTGAGTCAGAAGAAATATTGTATGATTCTTGAGCAATGTTTGAGCCACTTGGACTTTGACGTGCCATGGAAATCAGTTCCATTGGTGAATTTGAGGGTCTTTTGAGGCCTTCAAAGTATGAGATCATGTCCAGATAAATGTCCATCTCATCAGTTTGTGCTTGAGGAGGTACAGGAGGTTTTGGTATGCAAAATTCATCCATGGTTTCTGAGACTGAAGCTGCTATGACTTTTGCCCAAGCAGTAATGGTGAATGATCTGGGCTGCGACATATAGATTAGATGACACACAAAATGAGTTTCAGGGTGCTTTTCATTACGAATGCTGGGGTCAGGTGAAGATGGTAGTGAAATCTGAATTTCAGGTGCAGTGACTTGGTCATAGATTGGCATCTTAAAGATTGAGGATGTAACATAAAATTCTTCTTTAGTGGCATTGAGAAATGGAGCACCTGAAGAAATCTATTATAAGCATTAGTTCATGGGAGTAGTATAATTTTCAACTAACTATTATCGCAGAGCTCATCAATCCATTTGCTATATGAGGAAGAGCACTGTTTAAAATTGAAATTCCCCTTTGAAGGCTGTTCGGAGCCCAAATTTTGGTGGCGCCAGGAAACGAGTGAGTCAATTGGTTCAAATGTGGTTTGGTATTTGGCCTGGGTCGGGCATCCATGGGTGAATGTTTTGAAAAGCTCATAAAATTTTGATCGAAATTCATCAGTGAAAATAGAGAATTGATCATTGGGGGAGTCAAGAGGCTGTTGTTCTGGAGGCATGATTGATGAAGGAGGATTTTGGTGAGGTTCATGCAAAACGGGTGGAGATGGGCCCACATGAGAGAGATGATTAGATGTGTGAGCCTTAGAGGTAATTTCATATACCCAAAAGACCACAAATACAAAATTAACATATTAATATAAATAAAATAAATTTATTTATATTATTAAAATAAAAATCAAAATATGAATATAAAATTATATTCAAAAATAAAAAATTAATTACAATTTAAAAATAAAATTACATCAAATTTTGAAATTATAAAATTACATTTATACTTGAAAAAATTAAGTAAAAATGAAATTTTAACAAAATTGTGAAAAAATAAATAAATTTGGAAAAAAGTTAAATAAAATTTATTATAACTTTTTATCCAATAAATAAACATATAAAATTTATTTCACCATTGGATTCCTCATAAAAAATCAGGTGGGGTCACCTCTGAGTGAAATTCTTGTAACTCAACTCTAAATAAGCTTAAATTAAGTTTCTAGTATTTTCAATACAAAAGTTGAAAATCCTCAAAACCTCAATTTAATTCACACCACATGTGGTGTTAACCATCAATTTTTGTGTTAAAATTGAGGTGTTGTGTTTAGTTTAGAAGTTATGAGGAATTGAAGTATTTTCAATTGAATTCAATTGAAATGTCAAAATGTGCGCGTGTATTACATAAGTGAACTTTGATTTACATATGAGGTGTCAATTATTACTGTATTGTACTGTACAATTGAATTGAATTACATATGTAAAGTATAAGTATAATACATGATGAGGAATTAAAGGAAAAATAAATTGGAAAGATTAAATTTGGGGGGGAAAAGGAACTCCAGCTCTAAGGGGGAGCTAGACCCCCAAAATCCTTGCTGACAGGCGTGGGATGTCAAAATTCACGCAAAAGTTCATCACTTTTGGCCTGGAATTGAGTTACAGGGTCTGTGGACACAATTGATGATGAGGTTTTGATACCAACTGGGGTAGTTTTAGCTGTTGCCAAGAGGGTAAAACTACCCTTAAGATAAAACAATCATAATAAAAACAGTTTTAACTGGTTTCTACACCTCTGACACACATTCTGACGTGTTTTGAAGGCTCTAGGCCTGGTATTGCTATAGTAATGGCTGATTTAAGGGTCTAAAATGGCTAAAAATGGCTTAAACCAGCCCTTTTTTGGTCTAAACCAGGGTTCAATGATGCCATAATTGGCTTTTCTGTTGTCAGACTGTTTTTCACGACTGACAAGAGTAAATTTTACTTTTGGAGTAAGGGAATTGATGGCTATAAAAGAATGTCTTCTTTGCCCCACTTTTCTCTTCATGTTAGAATCTTTTCCTTTTATTAATTAGTTTAAACACTGTTAAACCAATCAATCAAAGATTCCAACCACCACTTTTTAATCATTTTAATCCTTTTAACCACGTGAAAAATCATTATAATCATTTTTTGTAACTCTTATAATCATTTTTACCCCTGAACCACCCCAAAAGTGAATTAAAGCATCTTTCATCACTGTTAACTTTGTCACTTTGTTTCCAAATTCACTCTGGTCACTTTTGGGCGTGTTTTCTCTTTAATATTCTTTTTAAGGACTTTGTTCTTTAATTAATTGCTTGCAGTTCTTTGCTGAATTAATTCCAATTGAAATTGCTCTTGAAGAAATTTCTTTTGTAGCCTTAAAAATATCTCTTGTAGAGTATTTTTTTGGATAAATTTTTATTGTTGGTAAAACAATAAATTTTTATAATATTATTGTTTTATACTAATAAAGTTATCTCTTAAAAATAATATTTCTTACTATTTTTAATAGAATTTTTACCTTATACAAATTTTGAGGACAGGAAAAGTACTTGATTTTTAATCAAAGTTTCATATCCACACCTTACAAGATGGGTCCCTAATTCCAGGAGTTGGAGCATGAGATGGTGTAGATGGATTTGATTGAGAGGTTGAAAGACTGTTTGCTGGATTTTCAAAATGAGGAGCAGATAGTGTATGGGAGCTTTTTACATGGTTAACTTGCATTGGTGACGATACAACATGGGGTGTCGTGGCATTAATTGGAGTGGTTGTATTTGAAGGGATTTGGCAAGGAACATTTGGACTACTATTATTTTCTGCAATTGAAACATGTAATTCTTCTTGAATAATTTCATTTGTTGGAGTCGGTGGATGAACCTGAGCTGGAGAATCGGGGATGTTATTGGCTGGTACTTCCAAAGAGTGGTCATTGTTGAAATGAGGAGATTCATGTTGTGGAGATCTGCTGGGGGTGACATTTGGTGGATGTTTGGGAATTTGTTCCTCAGTGATAACTGGGGGGGTGGTGGGAGTCTCAAGTGGGATGGTTGAGGGAACAGGGGGTTCAACAATGGTAGATGGTAAAGAATAGGGGAGGTCATTTGATTGGGTGTTCAATAACAATTGGGGGTTGATTGTTTCAGGAATTGTAGAATTGGTACGAAGGTTTGATGTAGTAGAAGACATATTCATGGAAACTACGTCTTGAGTATTATTAAAGCTAACAGTTTGCTGCATAAACCTACGAATATTTGGTTGTGGTTTGTTTTGAATTTTCCGTTTTTTCTTGTGATTTCCATCAGGAACAACCTCCTCCAAAGAGGATGATTGGGATGAGCGTATGGAAGGAACTTCTCTCTCAATAACTTCAACATCGCCATCTTTGAGACCAATTGCTTGTGATGAAGACAATTCTACAAGAAGGGAGATGAAATTAATACAGAATTGAGGACGTACATGAAGAATAATAGTTACCATGTTCTTTTTGAGAAATCAATGTAAGGCCCTTTTTCAAATAATCCTTAATCTCAATTGATACAGGATTCTTTTCAACTTCAGAAAGGGCATTATTGAGAATTTTCTTGATACGGTGGTGATTGAGAGAGAATTCTTCACGGGAGAGGCGAGTTATCTCAGAAGAAAGAATTGGTGAGATAGAGTGTACTTGAGTTGGTGGGTTATTCATGTCAAATTCTATGAATGAGGGGGGTGGAAGGGTTCGTGGAGTATTTGGGTGTGGGCTACATAAACTCATGTTTGGTGTGTTTATGATATCTAATAAATTTTTGCAAAAATATATTATTAATAAATGTTGGGGATGAGATTACGTGGGGAAGAAAGAATTTACCAAGTTGAAAGGGGGTTCTATTTATGTTGTTTGGTGGGGGGCAGGGCAAGATGTGAGGATGACTAATGGGAGCTGGTGGGACTATATTGGGAGAATTGAGGTAGTGAAAAATATCATAACATTCCTGGGGTTCAGTACTTTGGTTTGGGGTGGACAATGAATTGATGGATGAATGAGATGGTGCCTCATTTTGAGAAGATAAAGATGAATTCAAATCTGTGTTATTTGAAAAAAACCTATGAAACATTTCATCAAATGAGACATCGGAATCAGGTGGTTGGGGTGGATTCATAGTATTGGGTATTATATTGGGAGGAGAGGGATTTAAATGGCCAACAGAAGTTAAAAACAGAGGAACTTAGGGAAAACACAGGAAAAACAGCTCTATTTATATTGCAGGTCCCAATGAAATGAAGTGGGGGTGTAGCCCATAGAAATAGAGCAGAAATGAGTTTGGTGGTTTCAAAGGAAAGAAAGCTGCAGATCCTCTAGACATAAAACACAATCACACATTTAGCGAAGAATTGTGTGTCAGGATTTGTGTATCTTTAGAATCCTCCTTCAAATACATGGGTAATTAGGTTAGAAATCAATTATGACTGCAATAAATTTGTGTCCACAGAATGTCATCAGAGTGAGATTATGAGTTCTAGTCATAATCTGTACCACTAGGCTCCTTGAAATTCAATCAGACGCATTCAGATACAGCAAAAACTGTATCTGAATGAGGTCCAGCCACAATGCATTTTTGGCTGTAATCATACAAAGGTGGTCAAATTATGCCGCCGGTCACAAGTTGTACCACTTGAAAACCAATTACAGCCGTAATTGGTTTGTCTCTTGGGAATTTTGTCAGACCCACCCAGATACAGAAAAAACTGTATCTGAATGAGGTCCAGACACAACGAATGTTTGGCTGTAATCATACAAAGGTGGTGAAATTATGACCGCCGGTCATAATTTGTACCACTTGCAAACCAATTACGGCCGTAATTGGTTTGTCTCTTGGGAGTTTCATCAGACCCACTCAGATGCAGAAAAAACTGTATCTGAATGAGGTCCACTGACAATACAGCTTGGGGTGTAATGAGACCCACTCAGATACAGCAAAAACTGTATCTGAATGAGGTCCAGCAACAATGCATGTTTGGCTGTAATCATACAAAGGTGGTCAAATTATGACCGCCGGTCATAATTTGTACCACTTGCAAGCCAATTACGGCCATAATTGGTTTGTCCCTTGGGAATTTCGTCAGACCCACTCAGATACAGAAAAAACTGTATCTGAATGAGGGCCATTGACAATACAGCTTGGGCTGTAATTGTACACAGGTGGTCGAATTATGACTGCCAGTCATAATTTGTACCACTTGCAAACCAATTACGGCCGTAATTGATTTGTCTCCTTGAAATCCAATGAGACCCACTCAGATACAGAAAAAATTGTATCTGAATGAGGTCCAGCCACAATTAATGTTTGGCTGTAATCATACAAAGGTGGTCAAATTATGACCGCCGGTCATAATTTGTACCACTTGCCAACCAATTACGGCCGTAATTGGTTTGTCTCTTGTGACTTTTGTCAGACCCACTCAGATACAGAAAAAACTGTATCTGAATGAGGTCCACTGACAATACAGCTTGGGGTGTAATGAGACCCACTCAGATACAGAAAAAACTGTATCTGACTGAGGTCCAGCCACAAAGCATGTTTGGCTGTAATCATACCTTGGTGGTCAAATTATGACTGCCGGTCATAATTTGTACCACTTGCAAACCATCTACAGGTGTAATTGGTTTGTCTCTTGTGACCTTTGTCAGACCCACTCAGATACAGAAAAAACTTTATCTGAATGAGGTCCACTGACAATACAGCTTGGGGTGTAATGAGACCCACCCAGATACACCAAAAACTGTATCTGAATGAGGTCCAGCCACAATGCATGTTTGGCTGTAATCATACCAAGGTGGTCAAATTATGACCGCCGGTCATAATTTGTACCACTTGCAAACCAATTATGGCCGTAATTGGTTTGTCCCTTGGGAATTTCGTCAGACCCACTCAGATACAGAAAAAACTGTATCTGAATGACGTCCACTGACAATACAGCTTGGGCTGCAATGAGACCCACTCAGATACAGAAAAAACTGTATCTGAATGAGGGCCATTGACAATACAGCTTGGGCTGTAATTGTACACAGGTGGTCAAATTATGACTGCCAGTCATAATTTGTACCACTTGCAAACCAATTACGGGCGTAATTGGTTTGTCTCCTTCAAATCCAATCAGACCCACTCAGATACAGAAAAAACTGTATCTGCAGGAGGTCCAGCCACAATGAATCTTTGGCTGTAATCATACAAAGGTGGTCAAATTATGACTGCCGGTCATAATTTGTACCACTTGCCAACCAATTACGGCTGTAATTGGCTTGTCCCTTGGGAATTTCGTCAGACCCACTCAGATACAGAAAAAACTGTATCTGAATGAGGTCCACTGACAATACAGCTTGGGCTGTAATGAGACCCACTCAGATACAGAAAAAACGGTATTGGAATGAGGGCCATTGACAATACAGCTTGGGCTGGAATTGTACACAGGTGGTCAAATTATGACTGCCAGTCATAATTTGTACCACTTGCAAACCAATTACGGCCGTAATTGGTTTGTCTCCTTGAAATCCAATCAGACCCACTCAGATACAGAAAAAACTGTATCTGAATGAGGTCCAGCCACAATTAATGTTTGGCTGTAATCATACAAAGGTGGTCATAATTTGTACCACTTGCCAACCAATTACGGCCATAATTGGTTTGTCTCTTGTGACTTTTGTCAGACCCACTCAGATACAGAAAAAACTGTATCTGAATGAGGTCCACTGACAATACAGCTTGGGCTGTAATGAGACCCACTCGGATACAGAAAAAACTGTATCTGAATGAGGGCCATTGACAATACAGCTTGGGCTGTAATCATTCCAAGGTGGTCAAAGTATGACCGCCGGTCATAATTTGTACCACTTGCAAACCAATTACGGCCGTAATTGGTTTGTCCCTTGGGAATTTTGTCAGACCCACTCAGCTACAGAACAAACTGTATCTGAATGAGGGCCATTGACAATACAGCTTGGGCTGTAATTGTACACAGGTGGTCTAATTATGACTGCCAGTCATAATTTGTACCACTTGCAAACCAATTACAGCTGGAATTGGTTTGTCTCCTTGAAATCCAATCAGACCCACTCAGATACAGAAAAAACTGTATCTGAATGAGGTCCAGCCACAATGAATCTTTGGCTGTAATCATCTCTAGGTGGTCAAATTATGACCGCCGGTCATAATTTGTACCACTAGCCAACCCATTACGGCCGTAATTGGTTTGTCTCTTGTGACTTTTGTCAGACCCACTCAGATACAGAAAAAACTTTATCTGAATGAGGTCCACTGACAATACAGCTTGGGCTGTAATGAGACCCACTCAGATACAGAACAAGCTGTATCTGAATGAGGGCCATTGACAATACAGCTTGGGCTGTAATTGTACACAGGTGGTCGAATTATGACTGCCAGTCATAATTTGGACCACTTGCAAACCAATTACGGCAGTAATTGGTTTGTCTCCTTGAAATCGAATCAGACCCACTCAGATACAGAAAAAACTGTATCTGAATGAGGTCCAGCCACAATTAATGTTTGGCTGTAATCATACAAAGGTGGTCAAATTATGACCGCCAGTCATAATTTGTACCACTTGCCAACCAATTACGGCCATAATTGGTTTGTCTCTTGTGACTTTTGTCAGACCCACTCAGATACAGAAAAAACTGTATCTGAATGAGGTCCAGCCACAATGCATGTTTGGCTGTAATCATACCTAGGTGGTCAAATTATGACCGCCGGTCATAATTTGTACCACTTGCAAACCAATTACGGCCATAATTGGTTTGTCCCTTGGGAATTTTGTCAGACCCACTCAGATACAGAAAAAACTGTATCTGAATGAGCGCCATTGACAATACAGCTTGGGCTGTAATTGTACACAGGTGGTCGAATTATGACTGCCAGTCATAATTTGTACCACTTGCAAACCAATTACGGCCGTAATTGGTTTGTCTCCTTGAAATCCAATCAGACCCACTCAGATACAGAAAAAACTGTATCTGAATGAGGTCCAGCCACAATGAATCTTTGGCTGTAATCATACAAAGGTGGTCAAATTATGACCGCCGGTCATAATTTGTACCACTAGCCAACCAATTACGGCCATAATTGGTTTGTCTCTTGTGACTTTTGTCAGACCCACTCAGATACAGAAAAAACTGTATCTGAATGAGGTCCACTGACAATACAGCTCGGGCCCTAATGAGACCCACTCAGATACAGCAAAAACTGTATCTGAATGAGGTCCAGCCACAATGCATGTTTGGCTGTAATCATACCAAGGTGGTCAAATTATGACCGCCAGTCATAATTTGTACCACTTGCAAACCAATTACGGCCGTAATTGGTTTGTCCCTTGGGAATTTCATCAGACCCACTCAGATACAGCAAAAACTGTATCTGAATGAGGTCCAGCCACAATTAATGTTTGGCTGTAATCATACAAAGGTGGTCAGATTATGACCGCCCGTCATAATTTGTACCACTTGCCAACCAATTACGGCCGTAATTGGTTTGTCCCTTGGGAATTTTGTCAGACCCACTCAGATACAGAAAAAACTGTATCTGAATGAGGTCCAGACACAATGAATGTTTGGCTGTAACAATACAGAGGTGGTCAAATTATGACCGCCGGTCATAATTTGTATGGCTGTAATTGGTTTGTCCCTTGGGAATTTCGTCAGACCCACTCAGATACAGAAAAAACTGTATCTGAGTTGGGTCCATTGACAATACAGCTTGGCTTTAACTGTTTTTTTAAAGGTGCTGTAATCTTACAAGTGGTAAAACTATGAATTCTGTATAGAATTTTTACCCCATGCAAGCCATATAGGTGCATAAATGGCTTCTATCTTTACCAAATCAAAGATGCTCAAATATAAATAAAGCTATGTTTTTTTCCACTCGAAAGCTCTTTTAAGCTCGCTTTGCCCCCCAAAACATTCCTCATAACCACACTGCTCCATTTAAATTTCTTGGGCCCTTTTTGTATATTCCCCACAAAATCTAATGGTGCAAAAAATGGGTCGCCCTAAAAAAATTTGCACTTGTAACGAGCTTGCCTGTTGCAATCAATATTATGAAGATTTGAACAATATTGTTTAGCATGGAAGACCTATGTCTGACCCAGCATGGAAGACACATCAATTGGAACTAGCGAAACTCAGGAGACCCCAGCCTTTGCTTGATCAGATGTTTTTAGCCCAAAATAGTGAAAATGTAAGGACTCTTTCCCTCACCCATTTCAATTATTCATCATTACTTACATCTAATTTTCCACAATCTTTTGGTGCAGCCAACACAGAAAACCCCTGGATGCTCTCAAATTGAACAGATATTTCATCAGAATAATGAAAGAAATTTATATTTTGATACCAAAAAATATGAAAACAAGACCTTTAAATTCATTGACTCTCATGCTTCTAAAGTTTTGGTTCAAGCGTCCAGCCTATACCTCAAAAATGGAATGTCCAGAGATAGTATCAAACAATTTCTTCTATCAGAAAGGGAAAAGATAACTAGCCTTGGAGACAAATTCAATTTTGATGGATTATCCATTTCTAAAGAAATTCCACTTTCAATTGAAAATATTTTGGTTCAGCTGGGCATATGCATGGACTTTGAAAAAAAGATTCGCTGTCCAGAATTCTTCAGCTTGTATGATCTGACTGAAACGGGGCACATAAACAAACAGTGTACATCCAAACTTATTCAACCTTTTCCTTCCACCATTGTCAAATTAGGATCTCTTGCAAGGAAATAATGTGGTTCTCTTTTATTTAAAACTGATGACAAGAATGATACTTCACTTCAAAAACCAATCTGTACCTTTACATACCAATCCTTGCAAAAATGGTTGGCCTCCCATATGTGGATTCCTGGCTTTGAAAAGCTATTAAATGCTCACAATACCCATAATTCTCAAGCAGACCCTAAAGTTATTTCTGATATTTGGCATAGCAAAATTTGGCACACATTCAAATCTTCCCCACGTAGTAAACAAGCTTTCACAAATAGAACAGGTAATTTGATATTTAGCTTATACGTAGATTGGTTCAATCCATTCAGTAACAAAGGGGCTGCAACATCCATCTCAATTGGGTCAATTCTTCTCACTTGTTTGAATCTTCCTCCAAGTGAACATCACAAAGAGGAGAACATGTTTCTATATGCAATAATTCCTGGTCCCAAAGAGCCATCTCTTGATCAAATGAACTCAATCTTGGAGCCTCTTGTGATTGAGCTTCAAATGCTATGGAATGGTATTTGGTTTTCCAATACCCACGACTTTCCACAGGGTAGACTTATTAGAGTGGCTTTATTACCTTTAATAGCAGATCTTCCTGCTCTACGTAAAGTGGCTGGATTTGCCTCTCATTCAGCCAATTGATTTTGCTCCTTTTGTAATATTACAAGGGTGGACATCAATGAAATAGATTTTTTAAAATTTGAAACAAGGACACATGAAAATCATATTTCCAAGGCAAATGAATGGCTCCAACTTCAAACCAAAAAGGAACAAGATGAATTTGTAAAATCCCATGGTGTCCGGTGGAGTATTCTAAATAAACTAGATTACTGGAGACCAATTGAATTTTGTGGCATAGATATTATGCATTGTTTGAATTTAGGGGATATCAAAGACTATTGCATATCATTCCTCAAGGTGGGGTTGGCTGGTCATGAGTTAGAGGTTCAAAGGAAAAAGCAAAGTTTTTTGGCACACTCAAATACATCCAAATATCCTTTTTGTTTATTGGGGTGTCCAAGAAAAAGGAAAAATGAAGATGACAATTATTCTGACCAAACAAGTAGACCCAAGAAACAAAACCTTAAAAGAGCTAACCTTGCCCGCATTTGACTTCGTACATCCCAAAGGCACAAAGGCTCTAGTGAAGCCTCCAGGACCAAAAGTGATCAAACTGCAAAAAGCAACAGAACTTCAAACTCCAGGTATTCCCTTAGATCCCAGACAACCACATCTACAGTACTCAACTTATTACCATTTACACATGGTAGTGATTCATTGGTTCCCTCTGATTTATCTTCTGATGATAATCAGTAGTTAAATCCAATGGGGGATGAAACTCCAAGATTAAAAAAAGACAAATTAGAGGTACTTCAAAAAGTCATCAATCAAACAAGAGTCCCGTCATGGCTTTCTCGTCTACCCAGAAAATTTGGTTTCAAAAACTTTCAGCCACTAAAAGCAGCGGAGTGGCAAATCTTGATGACATTGTATTTACCTTTGGCACTTTTACCACTATGGAGTTCACAAATACCTCACAGGGAGGAAAGGGTAAAATGCCCAGGGAACTACCTCCATAAGGATCTTCTACTCAAATCGCTAATTTCATTAGTTACATTAACAAACATGTTACTCAGAACAAGCATTCATGAAGAAGACCTAGATAAGATTGAAAGTACTACAAAGATCTATCGTCAAACACTTCGTTTGGGTTGGTCCATGATAAACTCCAAACCTAATCTACACCTAACACAACATTTACCAAAGGTTATCAAGGAGCTAGGGCCACCAAGAAGCTTAGCTGTGTGGGCATACGAAAGAATGAACCGTACATTTGGGGACATACCACGGAATAATAAGCCATGTTGAGTTTGAATTACATATTTTTATGTCAAAAAATCACCCTCACAATACTTACCCACATATAACCAATTGTAGCTGAGATCTCCCAAACAATACTGAAAAGATGGATATCTAAAGTACAATATCAATGGATTTCCAAATTGCCTAATCTTCAGCAAAGAGTTGGTAGGAACAATCCCCTCATTTCTCTGCATCAATCAAAAAATATCAGTACCAGTCATGCAATTCAATTACATGATGATATTTTTCAACAGTAGAAACTACTAGTTTCAAGATATTTAAGGGATGTTGTAAACCTCTTTGAATGCAAAAAGTAAGTAATTTTTGAAAAAAAGGTATTGTAATGTAAAATCACATGTTGAAGACAGTATCATAGAGTATAGCATTAATAATGCGAAATCATTGGGCCATATTGATAATATTGTCACATTAGTTGGAGGTGATCCTGACATATGGTGGCTAATAATCAAACCTTTCAAGAAGCTTGAAAATAATGAACTAGAAAAAGACCCTTTCCATCCTTTTCCAGATCTCAATTGTTCTATTCTATTGGACCAGACAGAGGATGCCATAATCATCAACTCCCAATCAGTTTTGGGTCATGCTGCAAGCCTCAAGAATCCTCCTGGAAGCTTTGGAATTGATCAGGCTACACTCTGCTTGGTATCTCTACATTCATCAGTAAGTGATTCAGTGGACTGCCGCTCATTATCTCATATATTTCAATAGTTTCTTACCATTTCCTTTCAAACCTTGCCAGCAATGGATAGGTGATTGAAGCACCGCACCCCTTTCAGCCTTAGGTTTCCTTATCAATGCTCACTAAAGATTTCTTTGGAGGAAAAACAATACTTTTTCCTTTGTTGATATTGTTATATGCTATTAAATGAAGTTTTTTTTAGAAAAATTCACTCCAATCCCTTTTAAAAGAGATTTAAATTGTCAATCTACCATATTTAAGCCTCCCAAACATCTTTCAAGACATAATTTGGCTTTTTGGTGCTGGATAGAACAGGTTTGAACAAATGTGTATATAAACCACTCTTCTCCACCAAAATGTCTGTATTTCCACTTCACCAAACTTCTTTAAGCTTTCCTGAGCTTTCTCATCCACCAAATTCATTCTCATATGTTGAATTCTTACTCCAACTCTGTTTAACATCCTCAAATTTTCATTAATATAATTACCTCATTTTCCTCAGTTTTACTCCACTTCTTTAAATTGATATTACAATGTCTTCCCATGCAATGGGTGGTTCCCCCTCCGCATTCCACAGAGAAAATTCTGGATCCTCATCACAAAACCCACCAACAGAGGGTGACTCAATAATTAACTCAGATGAAGAAAACCATGAAAGCATCCATACCGACTCTACTGGACAGAAATCCATCTTTCTGCAAGATTTGGAAAGACTTGGAATAGAGGATGCTGTTGCACAGAATGCCAGTCAGGAGGGACAAGAGGAAATAACATCTGGTGGTGAGTATCTTTCCTAAAGCTGATTGAAAATTACTAAATTATTTGGTTTTCAGTTGTTGGAGTTGAATTCAGGATTCAACAAGAAGAGCATCAACAGCGGGCTAGAAATAATAAGAAAATTTTTCAAGGGAGAAATCACCGCATTACAAGATTGGTAACAAAGAACGATCTTCCAAGTCAGGCATCCACTGAATCAGTCCACTTGAGATAATTTATCTACCTCTTAATGGGTATGCCACCTTCTGTAGATCACTTCCCACCCAATCCTACCAATGATGAAGAGGAATTTCATACTCATTGGGTCAGAAACCGAGCTAAACACATCAAGACCCATTTGGAAACCTTTGAATATGGACTGCAAGATCATCCAAGTAGTGAGCGCAAAATTCTGGTCAAACAAGAAATCACCTCTATATCTCAACGATTGCAGCCACCTGAATTTAAACCAAGTCGTGATGTTCTCAATAAGAAGATCAAGGTCTCCATAGTTGAAAAGCGTTCTTGTGAAAAGGAATGCCAGCTAGTAGGCCTCAAGAGAATTACCTTCCAATGGGGGACCGCATTCAATAACTCCACTTGGAATGCAGCCATAGCCAACATTATCTCCAAACATTTTTTCAATTGGAGCCAGACTCAACCCAGCTTAAATATCAACAATCCTGATCAACTAAACCTATTAATTGAACGTTGGGTCAATGGAAGGGGTAAAGAAATGGAAAAGCTTTCAAAACTTGGCCAGGCTGCAGAGGAGGTTAAATTTCAAAAAGCTAAGAAATCCAAAAACACTAGAGGGAGGCAGAATGTACGTGCTTATTCTTTTGTTAGACATACACCGAACTCTAATATTACTTTTATATTTAGGTGACAGCTGCCCATTTCAAAATAGCACGTCAATTATTCCCTCAAAACAATGATTTCTCTGCAATATATACTGATATAAAGGCAAATTCAGATGTAGAGAATAATTCTGACTTTGGAAAAGCACCCAAAACACTTGTTGGAGTTTGGCGTAGTGAAGCTTTGACCTTGTGTACAAGGCAATTGGATCTAGCAATGACCCTTGGTGCCAAAACCCAGCTTGAAAAGAATAGATTTCAACGTATGCTTCACAGGGATGGAGAGAAATTAGACTATAGTTCTGATTTAACTAATGTCCCACATTGCTTACCTTTAGATTGTTATTCCACAATATACTTAAACACAATTTCAGAAGTTGAAAGAAACCACTTACTGGTAAAAGAACCGATTGCACTCCAAAGTATTTTATTAGAGATTGAGGCCAAGACAAAAAGGGGACGTCACATCATACAGAGGCCAGGAAGATCTTCTCTCAGTGGAATTGCAGCTGGTTCAAGTAGTCATAATCGTATGAATCCTGAATAATGTTTATCTCCTAGTCCCTTTTTGTATCCAAGCTTAGAGTTTTGTAATAGATGTATTTGGAAATATAATTAGAGATAAATTATGTTAACAATTCACCAATTGAGTGAATTAATAACCAAGTCAAAAGATGGCTTTCAAAATCATGACTAGCAGTCATACAATTAGTATTTTTGTAGTGTATGTGAGAACTGAAGTGTCCTATATGTTTTCCAAGCTTAGAGTTTAGTAATAAATGTACTTCAAAAGAAAACATGATTTAAAATACTTTAAAAAGTCACCCATTGTAAGAATTTATAATTTAGCCACAATGTGGGCTTTCACAATTATGACCATCAGTCATAAATTTGTTATTTATCTAATATTTTCAAAGCTGAACTGTGCTATAGGTTCTCAAAATTATTGAATATATAAGCCTCTTATTTATGCCTGCTTTGGTTTTCAATTTCCCCCAAGGTATTATATATTGAGAAATGCTCAAACCAAACTATAGACGTTTAATAAAAGTCATCATGATATATGCCTTCCCAAAATCCTACATTCCATAATAGTCCAATCTGTCTTGAACACTGTAAAGAACGCCCACCTTCTATTTTTTTCAATTTCATTTCAAAAATAAATTCATAAACTTATTTATAATAATTAAACCTCAGTCAATTTCAGATAATCACTGCTTCAAAATGGATCCATTACTTGAAATAGAGCCAAAGCAAGTTGAAAAATCAGAATTCATATCCAAAATCTCCAAATTTTTTCCTTCTCTCAAGCTTGCTACCTGCGATTCTCACTTTCCTGAATATTCAAGAAAAAAAATACAAGAGGTCTCCAAAATACTTGAAGATGATCTGTATCGTATGTTTTTCCAGCTTTTGCCCATATGGAGCCATTTTTGATTGGAATTCAAATCATAATTTAGGTGTACAGCTAGGTGGATCATTACCCCCTGAAGCCAAGGTTGTTATTTCAGCCTCCTCCCAAACATCAATAAAGAGGTATTTCATATCTTCTTCTAGTATGAATAATAAAAAGGCCAAAATTTATCAAAGTATAAAGGAAAAGAATCAAGAAGTATATCTCAATATTTTCTTTAGGCTTTAATCAAAGATTAAACTATATTCCCTGAATCTTTTCTTTCTTAGAAATTGGAATGCAATTATGATACTGAGAAATCACACCCACAAAATCAGTCAGATTCTCAAAATCTAGAACCAGGACTATTTCAACCTCAAAATGATTTTGAAAAAGCCCTATCCATGTCAAACTCCAGCCTTGAAGTAAATAACATTTCTCAAAATGATCAATCAAATATACAAAGTTTTCCAGCTTCAACCATGATAAAAAAAGAAAAATCAAAAATTGAGGAGCCCTTGATACAACCTACATCTACCAAACACTCAAAAGAAAAACCTAACTCCAATTTCATACTTGTAGATAACAACCCATCAACTTCAAAAGTAATCCAAATCAGTAATGAAGAGCCTTCAACATCCCAAAAGAAGAAAAAGCTTCCTCAATCTGGATTATTCAATCCCATTCACTCAGATCACTTTGAAGAGAAAATCAGCCATTATCAGCCACTTTCTGTATCCTCATGGAAGAAATGCGAGGTTAATGTTGAAAATCCAGTAAGAGAACGATTCCAGGAAATTCCCCAAAGGCCATTTTCTACCAAACTACCAAAAGGAATACACTTTCAAAGTATTGGATCTCTTAGCATTAGCAAATGGCTAGTGGATTTGGATAAATCTGGTAAATACAAAAGACATTCATTCATGTTTCATCCAGAACATTGATATTTACTTTCTTTTTTCAGGATTAGATATATTTTCACAAAAGAAATATGATCCTTTCAATGATCCTGATGCTTGGAATGTCCCTATCTTTACTTTGGATTCTACAATTTCAATGCAAAACATTCCCAAATCACATCAACCACTCTTTCAATTGGCACAATCCCTCTTTGTCCCTAATCTTCAAAATAAACAGTTCTGGGCCAATCTAATACTGGAGTCAATATCAGTTTCAGCACAAGATCTCATACAACCTGAAAAGTTTGAAATCACGAAATCAACAGAAGATGATCCCTTGTTAGTGCAAAGACTCAGCCTGGCATTTTTAGTGTCCTGCCTCAGCACAAGACCATCCCATTCAGCTCAAATTGAAAATACCCTTGATGAAAAGGAGGAAAACAAGCCAATTCATTATGGAATTAATAGCTTAATATCTTTCAATGATTCCATTTTACATCTTATGATCTCATATTTCCTGATACTAGCACATTCAAAAGTTCTTCCAGTCAATATTCCTGATGGATTTGTGCTCACTCATAAAAGGTCCAAAGAACACCTTAGGACCTTATCAGAGCTACAATCAAAAATAGGCTTAGTTAAGCCCTGCTATAATATTTTAGCTTCATTTCTTGCTTCTGGGGTCAGAGGCTTAATGGTTTGCTCAAGAGATTGGAGAAAAAGTTCAGCTAAAGGAGCATTGCAGATTATTGAGATTACTGATAGTGTTATTGCTGAGGAAAGGCCTTATGAGCCTATTTGGAAGAGAACAAATGCATATATTTTGGATATTTTTAACAAGGCATTTTTCTCAAAAACCCATGAATTTGTTCCCACTGCTCCAAAAAAATTGGAAATGGCCAAATTTTTAGTATTAGACTTCAGTGAGGCATGGCTTGAAAAAAATACCATAGATGAACAGCCTGTACTAGATCTCCCTGATAAAGCCAATCTAAACACCTTGTTAACTTGATCAGTTTTTTCTGTAATTTAATTTTATTCTTTCAAAACAGGGTGATTTCTATTCAAATAATCTTTTAGTGTGCTAAGATTACTTTGCTTCACCCAATACCTCATTGCTTACTTTCCCAAATAAGCTCCTTTTACACAATATAGCTTCTTCCATGCTCATTCAAACCTTAAGAAATAAATACAGGGCTCCAGAATCCTCTCATTTATGATAAATAGGAGCCTTTCGCTTGATTCTTCCACCTATACCCGGAAATCTGACTTTAATTAACCTGTTTTACTATGCCTAAAGCTTCAAATTACTTTTTTGAGACCTCTATACCCCAATCAAACAGGACTATCAACAAGATATTACCTCCCATCATCCCACTACCTACCAGTGCAATATCAAGATCCATACATCAATTATGCTGGTTGATCATGGAAATCAACTATTTCCAATCTCCATCTGATATAAATAGTTGGAAATCTCTTCCATCAGAAGAAAGTCTCAAAATTGTTGAGAAATTACCCTTTTCTTGCACTGATAATCCAATTACAAATCCCCATAATCACAGCTCAGGAGAGGATAGACTGTCTATAAACCCAAGAATATTAATTTCACCAATGTACAAAACTATGTTTCTAGAGGATCTCTTCAAATCAGGCTTCCCAATGTCAACCTTTGCTTGGAATCAATGTTGGGAATCAAAATGGAATCAAATATTTGCAAAATTTGTTCTCAAGCACTGGAACTATCTACACCAACAAGGAGAATTGAAAATATTCTTGATAAATCCAAATGATAATACACATAATAATAAGTCTTTAATACTAATGCGCTGGTTCAGAGGGAAGCAAGAGGATCTTAAGAATGATAAATTTGTTCCTGAAGCACTTTCAAAAAAAGCCAGTCAGAAGCAGAAATCAAGGTGGTGTAAAAAAGTATGTTTTTATTTTATTTGTGATTGATTTTTACACCAATTGATGTTATTTAATATTCAGTTATCATCAAATTGCTCAGAGACATTGCTATCATTGAACATTAATCAAGTCGAAGCTTCCATATTTGATGAGCCACGATGCTGCTCTGATACTGAATATGAAAATGGATCATTAATAAAACTAAAGTCCCCTTGGAGGTCAGCTTTATTCTCAAAGTTATCAAGTCAATTAGATTCTCTATTGATTCAAAAGCAAATTCAAAAAAGTAAATTCAATAGAGTTCCAAATGTCTTGGAAAGTAGAAGAGTACAAAGTGATATTTTTGAGAAAGATGCCAAAGTTCCAATTGGACTTCCAGAAAATCTTTATTCAGATGATTATATTTCCAAGCTTACTAATGATGAGAAGCTAATGTTACAATCAAAGCCATGTATAGATATTCATAATTTACTTCAACTATCTGAAACCTAAAAAAATAATTCATGATTTTTCTATTGTTTCCACAATCAATTTTTCTAATTCATGATCCACAGTACCTAAATGTCCAATGCTCAACCTGAAATGAAATAAAAAAGTTATAGCTACCAAAAAAGATAAATATTTGTTGAGTTTAAGCTATCTTACATCTGAAGCTGCTGTTTCTTCCTTCTAACTTGCTGAATATTCACCTCAATACTACCAACAGTTATATAATGAAATACATGAACTTCTTTCTTTTGCCCTAGCCGATAAAGCCTATCAACTGCTTGATCATCAGTTGAAGGGTTCCAACCTGGTTCCTAATTTAAGTAATTGGAATAATATTAGATTAAGCTGCAAGTGTATCTAAATACTGTCTTACCATTATGTAGACATTTTGAGCACATCTCAGATCAATACCAACACCACCTGTGCCTTTTGTTGTAAGAAGAACTTGAGATTTTGGATTTTTTCTGAATTCTTCAAGGATTTAGATCCTTTGATCATTTTTGAGCATTCCATGCATCATCAAATTGGATATTCCACTTTCATCCAGTGCAATTTCAATACTTTTTACAATATTTGATCAATAAAATCATTCAAATGACAGGTAGTAGAAGGATTTGAGCTCACATATCAAGAAACCTTTTGTATTCTGAAAAAACAACTGCTTTGGGATATATTAAGCCTGGCTCCTTCTGAAAAAACTTCTTGAGATGGCTAACAAGATGCACCACTTTGGATCCTTCTTTCCAGGTATATCTCCTTCCCCCTTCTTCCCTTTCTATTAGTGCTGGATGGTTGCAAAGCTGCCTCAAATCTGATAATCTGGAGAAAAATTCTGATGAATCCCATTGAACTGCTTTGGACCTCTGTTTTCTATACAATGCACTAAACTCTTCATGCTTTTTGAACTAAACTGTTTTCCATGGATCATAGATTTCAATTCCAACTCCATGTTGCACTTTCTTGGGAAGATCCAGTAGGTTGGCTTTCAATCTTCTCAAGGTGAGTGTTTGCATTATAAGCTGTAATGATTGGATTGCCATTTGATTCCCAGATGATATTTGTTTGATTATGCAATTTTCCCATAAAGGCTTGAGTTTCCATGGTTCTACTTGTAAAAACCTCAACAGACTATGTAGATCCCAAAGATTGTTTTGTAATGGTGTTCCTGTAAGGCATAACTTTCTTTCAGATTTTAAATTCAATATTGTGAATGCTCTATGAGTAGATTGTTCCTTTATGTAGCTAATTGATGCAAAAATTTCAGTACTTTTTTATTTAAGAATCCCAAAGAGAAGCTTACTGTGCTTCATCCAACACTATTCTGAACCAATTCACCAAAAGAGGATTTATTCTCATCCCACCAACATCATCAACATTATAACTAGCAATAATATCATATGTGGTGATGATAATTGCATTCTGCTTCAAATTTCGGAATGAAATGAAATTACGATTGGAACCATGGAATATTGAATATGGTAAACTACCATCATGAAAATGTAGTCTTATTTCATTCTCCCAGTTATGCAAAGTAGAAAGTGGTACAATGATCAAAGTAGCTGGCACATGGTCCTTATATATTGCTGAGTACTTTAATGCTTCATTTTGTGTTTTTTTAATCAAGCATAAAGTTGTCAACGATTTTCCAAGTCCCATATCATCAGCCAATATTCCACCCCTACTTTTGCACACAATATCTTGTGGTATCAGCCCATTTTCAACAGCATTAGAAAACACTTTTTTAATCCACAAATTATCTGGATGTTTCCATAGATTTTCACAAATTTTTTCCATATTATTTTCAATATTTAAAAGAAAGGAAATACCCTGGATTTGGTGCAATGAAATATTGGTTTGACAATTAGGTATTGAAGTAACAGAACTAGTTAAACTTGTATTGTTGGAAGCTTGATAAAGATCACAATCTTGAGGAATATTAATAAATAAACGTGAGCTATAGTTTCCAATATGTCTCAGAGCCATGTTTGCATTCTTGAAAGCCTCTCTTGTTTGGAAAATATTCCCTTTATCCACAAAAACACATCCATGTAATAGAATATTTTTATCTTTATTCTTGAAATTTATGAAAGAATTTATAAAAAGCACTTTATTATTGTTTTTGTATTTTTTATATGTTTCAGGATTCAAGCCTTCAGCCACTCCTGCAAAAATATCAATTAGTGGACCCAGATGGAAACTCTGGAAAGAATTAAGGCTCCCAATATGACTCAAGTCAGATTCTAATAGTATATGAATAGAATTAAATACTCTTCTGAATATTACTGAGCTCAGAGAGGTTGGAAAGGATTGTTCAATATTGATTTTTTTTTCAATTTGAATAATAAAAAACCCAAGACAAAATATTGAAATCATACTGTAAGTTTTTAGAATGAAAACTTAATATATCAGTGTGATATGATTTTTTAGGACAAATGGAACCTAAATGATAGGATTGCATGGGTTATATAGTGGAAAGACCCCCGGGGATTTTGTGAGTGATTTTGATAAGCTAAAAATTTAGCCCCTGAATTTTTCTTGATAGTGTAAAAAATGAATTATATTTTAAAACTTAGTTTATTAATGGACATAAATATATTCCAAATCTGCAGATCAATTAAATTTCTTATTACTGTTGTCCCAAATCATTGGATTTTTATTTTAAAAGAAATTATCTATGAGGAGACAAGTTCCTTTCCATATGTGGAGTTCCCTCCAAGATATATCCAGCACTGGTCAAAATCTTTCATTTGTGGCCCATGCAACCCCTTTCCAACTTTTTTAATTCATCAAGTTATTCCTATTCTTTGTTTATTTTTACCTTGCAGGAATTCTCAAGAGTCTGATTTCAAAAGTATTCATTAAATCATGTTGAAGGCCATTGGCTCACTATTTGAAGAGCTTCAAGTTTATTATTTATGCATATTTTATTTTGAAACATCATTCTAATAAATTAAGATTAATTTTTATGGAAACATCTTTTCCAATAATTTTCACCAATTTCTATGATGATAATAATCACTCAAGGAGAGGTATTTTACTTATTATAAAATTATTGGATCTTATTTTTCCAAAATATTCATAATTTTGAGGAGGAACACCAATTTTTAATTTAAATTTGGACAGGATTCCGTCAAAATAATTACTATTAGCATTTTCAAATTCATCATTACTTATTATTATCATTGTGTGAAATCAATTCAAGCTTAATTTTTGAATCATTTGGAAACAAGCATTCTGGTAAAGAGAATTTCTTAATTCTTAAGCTATCCTCATTCTTTAAGCCAACATAAAAGATAAATTAAAATCAAAAAATTCAAGAATCAAGGCAGTGGAATGACAATAAGATCAAAGAAGGCATTAATGCTACAAGTATCAAAGAATTCCTCTTCAAGGCTCCCAATATAGCTGGATGAACTTTCAAAATCCACAAGCATTCATGAAATGAGCTGTGAGGAACTCAATTGATGAGAGGATTTGAAGATTATTCTACTAACTATAATAATCATGAGGGAATTTCAATGTTCTCACAATCCAAAAATTGAATAAGATTCATTACCTATGTTTGTTTCCAGTGTATATATTGGGTTGAGAAAATATTAATAAAAATTGACGGGGGAGTAAAAATGTCAGAATACAATGAATGTGAGTTAAACTAGGGATACTTCCAGAGATACACTCAGACATAAGCTGAAGATACTGTAAAGGACCTGTATGAAAGTCCCCAGTCTTTTTCTGTGGTGTCTAAAAGATAAAACAGCTTTTCATGATCAAAAATATGGTTAGAGATTTTTCAAGAGGAATTTGTGGAGCTTAAAAGATATTTGAGATAAAGATTCTACATACTAAAAAGTATTATTGGTGATCAAAACAATAATATGAACTCTATTATTTCAATTATTTAATTTAAAATTAATAAAGAATAAAATAAGTTAAGAATTACTTTAATAATAATATTTTATCTTCAATAAACCTTTACCTGTCTATCTGTCTAATATAATTGGAATGATTGATACATTATGGACAAAAAAAGTGATGTGTAGGCTCCTTCATGCCTGCAGAGCAGTGCTCATTATTCATGATGGATGTAGAGGCAGTTCTCAAGTCCTAACCGAAAAACCATGCTTAAAAATAAGTTTCTGAATTTAAGGTAACTTATTTTCAATTCCAATCTAAAATTACAAGTGTTATTCTTAACTCCAAGTACCTTTAATACTCTTTTTAATGAATTATTCTAGATTTTAATATGAGTTAAGTTCATTTTAATTAATTTTTAACACATGAAAAACTCCAAAATAGAGTTTTAAGAAAAAATCATTCAAGCTCAATCTTTAACTATTTTTCAAATAAATATTAATTTTCTTTAAGTATAATTAATATAGTAATTTTCCAGGCTAATTACAAATAAAATCTGTTTATAAAAGCTACTTGAAATTTGATTTATACACAGATAACATCAATTTTTAAGCTGTGTGAAAAGTTCAAGCAAATCCATCACGAATTCAATTTTTAATGATTTTTTAAAGTTATTGCTACTTTTCCACATAAAATAAAAATACAAACCAAACCTTAAATTTTGATAAGGTTTAATTCTTGTAATTTGAAAGTTTTAAGCTTATTGAAGCTTTCTAAGCTTAATTAAGCTTTGAAAGTTCTTAAAACCTTGATTTCAAGCTTGTATATTGGGATTTACCCTTTGGAAGCTTGAAATTCCTGTCCCAATTGGGATAAAATTGGTTTCAACTTTAAGTTTGGATAAAAGTCTCATCTTAAAGCTTGAATAAGGTTTAAAATCCTACAATACATGTGGAAAACCTTAATTGAATCCTTTCAGATCTAAAAAATTGGGTACCCCAGCTCTGTTTGGTCTTTTTACTTTGTCCCACCCTCCTCCATGGGGTTTGCCCTTCTATTTATTTGAAGCCATACTATGGCCCTAAAACCTTTTAAATTGAGCTCATGCAGGATTTACATTCTGTATGGCAAATCCTTAGCCAATTCATTAAATATACACAACACCACAATTTGAACTAAAATTTTGGTAAGTTTGCATAAGCCCTATGCAACTTTAAGTTTAAGCTTATTAGAGCTTAAATTTTACAATTATAAAAAAAATTGAAAAAAATTGAAACTGTACTGTGACATTTTTGAATCTTCTAATAACATAAGAAACAATCATTTTTTGGTATAAGGCCCTCTGGGTCTACCCTAGTTTATTTTTTGTGTAGAATCCAAAACTGAAATAATAATTATAGCTTTTTTATCCAAAAAGAATTTCTACTAATTTTTGTTATTTTTTATTTTAAATGCAATTGATAAGTCTCTTCAAGACCAAATCAACTGTATATCAAGTTACTTGTGGCTTTATGGGTATGTCATACATACCTCACAGGCTCACACTATATGCAAAATGACATTTCTCAAGTAAACTTTCATATTTACCTGTATTATTGTTTTTATGACTCTTTCAAGCATTTTTAAGTGATTTTCCAAAGTTTCTGATCAAAGTACAAGGTCATAAATGTAGATACTTCCACATACTTCTGATAATTCTTGAGAAAAGATGGTATTCATCATTCTTTGATAAGTGGAATGTGAATTTTTTATACAAAATGGCATCCTTGAATATTCATATATGCCAAAATGGACTATTATTCTTAGTAGGTCTCTGGGATTTTCTGTCAAATAATTTTGGTGAAAACCCTTTAGAGAATCCATGGCTGAAATGAAATTAGCCTGTGACAATTGTGCTATTGTCTCATGGATTCTGGGTATCAAATATCTGTTGGGATAGTATAGGTATTTAAAGCTCTAAGGTTCCGTACCATCCTTGATTTTCCATTATGCCAAGCTATAATTGAAAGTGAAGTAACATCTACCTGTTCATTAGTTCCTACTTTCCTTAATACCCCAAGCTCCATTAGTTCTTTATTGTATACCTCTAAGGCTTCTATAGCTCTTGGGATGGGTGGGTAAGCTGGTTTTCTTAACAGGAGTGGATTAAGGTTTTTCAAATTAAAAAGAATTACTAATTCATGTGCAATGATAGCACCTAGTGGTTCTTTGCCAGTTTCAAAGACAACTTTTTTTCTGTCAATTCTTTATTGGATTCTGAATGTATAATTTGTTCACCCATGAATGAATGTTTTTTTGAGCTTTTCTGCTCATTTTTTATAACATTGATTTGTTTTTTTGTTTATAAATCCAAATTTCTTTCTTTTGTTGTCTCCTTTGGTAAAATAACTATCTTTTTGGTTAGAGATATCTATTCCATAACCTGATACATGGTCATTTCCAAGGATAAAAGGGTTACTAGTACAGTTTTTCATTACTAAAAAATATAATTTCACTCTTATGAATTGGGAAAGATGAGGAGAAATCAATAATGAATCATTTATTCCAAGGGGCTTCATGCTTTAACTTGAAATACTGAATTTATCTCCTCTTATTGATATAGGTTTTCTTCCCAATCTGGAATAATTGTTTGTAAGTAATTTTTTTCAATACATGTGCAGTATGCCCCTGTGTCTAGGTTTGATTTGCTTCTTGGTTTTATACCATAACAATACTTATACTTGATTTTCCAGTTGTATATCCCATTAATTTTGCAAGTTTGGTTTTATGCAGTTTGGCATATTGTATATTTGTGAGGCTTGTATCAAATTTTCCAACTTGTGGAAAGTTTGAATTTACATCAAGTAACTGATATATTAAGTAAATTTCATTAATGTGTGCATTAATCATATTAATTTGATCACTTTCAAACGTTTCTGACTCTTCAGTGTCTTTTTCAGAGTCAGATTCATTTTCTTTATCATTGTGGTCTTCTGTTTCCACAATTTCATTAATTGTTGCCTTTTTAAGACAATTATTGGCTAAGTATCTAATACCACCACATTTATGGAATGTTCTTTTCTCATTATTGTTGATTATATTTCTTTTGAAAAGCTCTCTTGGTTTATATTTCTTAATAAATAATTTATTTGAGCTTTGAATATCCAATTTCTTCCCTTTTCTGCCAATTTTTGCTCTGATCACTATATCCTCTAGTGCATGAATACACTGTTCTGTGATACATGGCTCTATGCACCTCCTTCTCAGGACATGTTCCAGTTTTCCTCCACATTTTTTAAGTATCTTCATGTGCACCATCTTTTGTGACATTTCTGGGTGCAGTGCATTTAATCTTTCGACTTTTTTTAAGAACCAAGTTCAAGGTTTATGGTTATCTGGCTCAAAGAAGAAATTTTCAAATGCATTTTCTATTTTTTACCTCCAGTAAGCATTTACTCACTTGGGGATTATTTCATTTTTCCACCAAGACCAGGTATTTTTTCCATGTGTTTGTCTTATGCCATTATACCATCTTTTTGCAGATTTTTTAATTGCTGAATGTAATATTGCAGTGCTTGATTGATCTGGTATGGAATAATCCTCTTGCGTAATGTCAAAATTTTGAATAAATGAAATATTGTCATATTCACCTTGTAAGGTGTGAATATGAAACTTTGATAGAAAAATCACATAATTTTCCTGCCCTCAAAATTTTTATAAGGTAAAAATATGATTAAAAATGTTAAGAATTCATATTTCTAAAAGAAAAAAGGCCAAATCTATTTTTATTTACTTTAGAAGTATAAGAAAATAATACTGTAAAGATTTATTGTCTTACCAACAATAAAAATTTATCCAAAAATACTCTACAAGAAATATTTAAGGCTACAAAAGAAATTTCTTCAAGAGCAATTTCAATTGGAATTAATTGAGAAAAGTACTGCAAGAAATTAATATAAGAACAGAGTCTTTAAAAATAATATTAAAGAGAAAACACACCCTAAAGTGACCAGAGTGAATTTTGAAGCAAAGTGACAAAGTTAACAGTGATGAAAGATGCTTTAATTCACTTATGGGGTTGTTCAAGGGTCAAAATGATCATAAGGGTTAAAAAAAATTATTATAGTAATTTTTTCACGTGTTTAAAAGGTTTGAAATGATAAGAAAAGGGTGGCTGGAATCTTTGATTTATTGGTTTAACAGTATTTAAAGTAATTATAAAAAGAAAAGATTCTAATATGAAGAGAAGAGTGGGGCAAATAAGACATTCTTTTATAGCCACCAATTTTCTTATACCAAAAGTTTAACTTACTCTGAAAAGTCATGAAAAACACTATGAGAACATAAAAGCCAATTATGGCACCATTGAACTCTGGTTGAGACAAAAAAAGGGCTGGTTTTAGCCATTTTTTGCTATTTTCAGCCATTTTTGACACTGAAATCAGCAATTTTTATAGTAATACCATTTTTGGCCCTCAAAACATGTCAGAATGTGTGTAAGAGACATAAAACCAATTAAAACGTTTTTTTAGTAAGATTGTTTTATCTTAAGGGTAGTTTTACCCTCTTGGCAACATTTAAAACTGCCCTGGTTGGTATCAAAACCTCATCATCAATTGAGTCACAGACCTGGTGACTCAATCCCAGGCCAAAAGTGATGAAATCATATCACGCCTTTCAGAAAGGATTTTGGGGGTCTGGCTCCCCTTAGAGCTAGAGTTCCTTTTCCCCCCAAATTTAATCTTTCCAATTTATTTTTTCCTTTAATTGCTCATCATGTATTATACTTATAATTTACATATGTAATTAAATTGAGTTTTTACATTAAACTACTGTAATAATTGACACCTCATATGTAAATCAAAGCTCACTTTTGTAATACACGTGCACATTTTGACAATTCAATTGAATTCAATTGAAAATACTTCAATTCCTCATAGATTCTAAACTATACAAAACACCACAATTTTAACACAAAAATTGATGATTAACACTACATTTGATGTGAATTAAATTAAGGTTTTGAGGATTTTCAACTTTTATACAGAAAATTCAAAAAACTTAATTTAAGCTTATTTAGAGTTGAGTTACAGAAATTTCACTCTGAGGTGACTCCACCTAATTTTTTATAAGGAATCCAATGGTGAAATAATTTCTATATGTTTATTTTTTAGATAAAAATTTATGATAAATTTTATTTAACTTTTTTCCAAAATTATTTGCTTTTGGGTCATTTTGTTGAAAATTCATTTTTGCTTAATTTTTCCAAGTAAAAATGTGTTTTTACAACTTTCAAATTTAATGTATTTTTATTTTTAAATTATAATTGAATTTTTTATTTTGTATATAAATTCATATTTATACTTTAATTTTTCTTTTCATAATATAAATAAATCTATTTTATTTATGTTTGTATATCAATTTTTTGTTTGTGGTCTTTTAGGTATATGAAAATACCTCTAAGGCTCACATTCCCTCCCCCTAAAAAAAAGAATATTACTTTGTAATATTGTTATTTCTAGTATTTCGAAATCTTTTGGGAAGTTTGGTAGCTTCAGGTATGTCCTTTTCTTCTAACCACTCATCTTCACAAGCTGGGTCACTGTACCTAACACCAGGGCGAATCTCACATCAATCGTCGGCGATTGACTTCATGTCGCACCATGGTCAGTATAAAATCTTGCTTCAGTCGCGTTAGTGTCACTTTATAGTCACTGGATTTAGTGGGTCACGTCACGTCAGCGTCAAGACAACGTCAATCGTCACATGTGTCACATGAGAATGTCACTCAAAGCCCAAACCCATTTCAACACTATGCGCAACGTTCGTGTAGTTTCACCTCATTGGCTTCCGCCTCCCCGACACTTAGCATGCTTACGCACCCGCACCGCCCTCCATCCGGATGAGACTCCGACACTGCCCTCCCCTCTCCGTCCTCACCACTCGCTACGCTTTCACACCCCCGCCCCTACCATCCTCACGCTTGTGTAGTACCCTCCCGACATGCCTCCGACAACGCTTACCATCCTTACGCTCATGTAGTGCCCTCCCGACATGCCTCCGACACCACTGATGACCCTTACGCTTGTGTAGTGCCCTCCCGACATGCCTCTGACACAGCTTACCATCCTTACGCTCATGTAGTGCCCTCCCGACATGCCTCCGACAACAGTTACCCTCCCTCCCGACATTCTCCCGACACTGCTTACCATCCTTACGCTCATGTAGTGCCCTCCCGACATGCCTCCGACAACAGTTACCCTCCCTCCCGACATTCTCCCGACACAGCTTACCATCCTTACGCTCATGTAGTGCCCTCCCGACATGCCTCCGACAACAGTTACCCTCCCTCCCGACATTCTCCCAACACTGCTTACCATCCTTACGCTCATGTAGTGCCCTCCCGACATGCCTCCGACAACAGTTACCCTCCTCACGCTTCCGTATTACATCCATAGTGTACAGTACGGTGGCTTGTTGGCGTACACGATGAACGCAATTGCCGAAATATGCTGAGTGGCCTTCTCTGCCAACAGGACCTAAGGGGATATTGGTCAGTATATTCACCATGTTGTGGCTAGGGTTTAAATCATGAGACTCACAAATTAAAACCTAATAAGTGGACTATTTAAGACAAGAATTGTGTCTCCTGTTTCGCCGACAAAACCATTTTATTTCATATCAATCAAATGAACACTTTGCTTAGTCCTTACCTCATGAGCATTGAATAGTTCAAAAGTTGACTTTAGTAGGTTTCTCACTAGTCAACTTTATTCAATGTCTCACAGGGAAGTGATTTCATTTGCATGATATGAAATAATTTGCAAAACATCGCCTCCTTCAATTTCCCGACAAATCGCATTTTGCACATGCCATTATTTTACTTGCACTTTTTTTCTTGAATTTGGATCTTTTATCCAAAAATTTTCAAACAAGTTATCAATCAACTCGTCACCATCTATTTGCTTACTAAACTACCTCCGCGATGGCCCAAACCCCGGGAAATTCAACGGAATTTAATGAACGACCAACTTCAGCCCCAGAGAGTGGAAGTGAAATCTCTGATATGGCCAGTAGTCATGAACTGGGAATTGAAGTAGAGAGCCAGTCACATGAAGATAATCAAGATCCACCAGCTCTTCCAGAATGTGAGTATACATCCATCTTGAGTATTTCTAATCTCTCAAAACCTGATATTGTGTCATAGCCTTTATTTCAGGTGAACCGCCAAGCTCTCAGAAACCGAATTTTAAAAGTTATGAGAAGGAAAAGACTGTTGAACCTTGTGCACCGACAGAAGATGATGGGCAAGATGATGTAATTTTCAGTGGGGAGGTGGAAATTATATCCAAGGAACAATTTGTCTCCAACATTGCTCAAACAATCCCAAGGCTCGAAAAAATCCAAAATGATAGTAAAATTCCTGATTATGTGCGTCAAAAGATTGCTGAAGCCATGAGCCTGCTCAAAATGGATTTGAACCGTAAGTCCATTACTAATTCAAAACAAAATTGATAAAAATAGCTGCTTACAATATATGGGCAGGTGTGGAGGTGGGAGAATCTCGAGTCGTAATTGGATTTCCAGGCAAAGGATTAGGAAAAAGACCAAATATACATGCGACCAAAAAAACAAACAAAAACGCCGTACCTTTGAAGCCGCAAACGATTCTCGCGATCAAGGTGATGAAATTATCAATGTTGAAGGGGACCATATTGATAATGAACCTCCGCATACTGAACCCTCCCCAATACTCAATGAAACAATCCATGATGAAGCTCCACATACAGAAAGTCCCCCGATACCCAATGAAACAATGCGTGATGCAACCCCTCCCGCCTCTCCTCGGAATATTCAAGCCTTTCAAGAAAGGGAAACAATTAAACATGATACAATGGGACGAGATATGACTGATATAATTCCCGACGCTGAGCCCGAAGTGTCATCCGCTGCGAATTTTCAAGGAATATTTTTATCCCGCATGGAAGAGTTTGCAGGCGTTTTGAATTATCATTCCAATATTACTCAACAATCATGGAAAAGGGGGCTTGATAATATCAATAGGATTTACAAAAATAGATGGGACAATTTACCAACAAAGGATGCTCATACATTCCTGCCCGTTGGTATTAAGGTGATCAGTAACCGAGATCTTAAATTGTCGGCTTGGCTGCAGGACCTTGAGATGGCAGGTGAGTTTTTTTTTATCTTTGTGCATGATACTTGATTATTGGCTGTTGACTGGCGATATAAATTGCAATATACAGGGTTAGATTTTTTTAAGCCAACCAAAACAGAAGCGTTTTTTGATCACAACATTTGGAATCTCAAATTGATGAAGGAATCAGCTAAACCTCCAGATAATCTCGCAAAATCTGAACACTCCTTCTTCAAAATGGTTCAGAGCCTTCTTTACCCCGCCAATCCAGTTAAACATTTTTGGGCAAATGTTATGTTTGAATCCATTAGTTTAGTCTCATACGATGTGATTGCACCCAAACCATATGTTGCACCAACATCAAATTCGACCGATCCTCTTGGACTCGAACGGGGAGCAGTTGAATACCTTGCCTCCTGCTTGAGTAAATTGAAGCAACGTGCAACCCAACTCAGCATTGAAGGTGGCGGGGCTGACAATGAGATATCCACAAAGCCGCACAAGAACCTGGAGGATCTAATGGATACAGTTATCCATTTGATGATTGCGTACAACATGGTACGTGCACATACAAAGGTCGAAGTTAATGGCATCAAAGGCAAACTCACGAACTCAAAAAAAAATGAGGCCATCAAAGATCTTTTGGCGTGTCACAAGAATCTTGGAATCAATCGAATTTGCTATGGTATATTAGCGGCATTCTGTGCGGCGGGGGTTTGTGGTTTGATGGTATGCTCAGATGACTGGAGAACAAGCTCAGTTAAAGGGGCTTTAGCACTAATTGACATTTCTGCAAAACTTTCAGAGGGTAAAAATCTAGTGGAGCCAGTGTGGCTACGTACTAATAAGTATATATGTAATTTACTGAATAAAAGTTTCTTCTCATCAGAGTCTTTTAACCCCACTGTACCTCTTAGATTTGATTTTGCACGATGCTTAGTATTAGACTTTGGTGATGCCTGGGTGGCGAATCGCGGGCTTGGTTCAAGTGATGAGGTCACCTTGACGGTACCCAGGTCAGCTAAACTCACAACCAGGATTGACCCGTTTTAGATTAGCTTTGTACTAGATAGATTGTAATTGAATTTTGCAAAGTTATTTATGAATTTAATAATCATGACTTCCTATCTTACTACTTCCCGGATGCCACAGTCTGAGTACCAATAGTAATTGTACGGCGGCATGCCTCCGTACATCATTGCAAAGACTCCGACAAGACGCAAGCTGAGTCAGGCGATGTGCCCGCGAGTAGCACACGCGGGTGCATTGCGGGAAGTCGCGTTTATCACTTCCCGCCAGCCCATAATAGGCCAAATGTTCCTGTGTCTTTCAAGAGGACTAGGATAGCTAGGGATCCGCAGCAGGATGCATATTGCATTTGCGTGTGCTTGCAATATTCCAAATGGTTGGATTGGAAAGTGATTGCATGGGAACATCAATGTGGAAAATTGAATAATGCACTATCCACTGCAATTTTCAGGTTCAGGTATTTGAGATCGTGAATTTGCCAAGGTCAGGCGTGAGCTTTCTTTTTAGCCGCAATTAAAAAAGATTCATCCACCGCAATCCAATTTAGGTGATATTAAGAAATCAGTAATCATTCGGTTTCATTTCATTTTCTGCTGAAAGCATGCCATTCACGAAAAAAGGAAAAGAGCATAAAAGGGAACTCGCGAGAAAGCGTCGGGCTGAGGAAGGAAAGTGTGAGTTACTCGCTTAATCTCAGTGTATATATATAGATATATATATATGCTTCCACATTTATGTGGCACCCTCATTGGGCCCCACTGAAGAACATGGGCTTTAGTCGGTTCAGATTGTGCCAATGTCATGTGGGCTCCAACAGGGAAGTCAAAGGATGTGTGCCGAAGAAAGCTCCTTGGCAGTATCTGATATCTTGTGTGCTTCAACACGTAGTGATCCCTCAACCATTCGGGAATAGTAGCAGATCCCAAAAGACAAATGAGCGCAAAACGACCCGAATGAATAGGTTGTTTTCCTCCTCTCGCCCAACAGCACAAATATCAATGCCAGTATCAGCAAATATCACCCCAAGTGAAATTTGGAGGCTTGTGGATGTCAATCAGATCAAACGCATTCACTTTGGGCGTGTGGCAATTTTCTCTTCAACCGGATTACTCATTGCCCTTGTCGAATTCCGACCATTCACAACAATGAGTGAAGTCGAGGTCAATCAATGGGATGAATTATCACAATTCCTATTTCGCGAAAAGAGTTTCACCGACCCTATTGCAACAAATGGAGCATTACTGGAGGGATTTATGTTCGCGATTGGGTGGCGCAAATGCACCACGAAGAATGAACAATTTGGTCTGTATGGTAGTGCTGGCAAAATTGAAAATGCAAAAGATGAATGGCGGGACCGAGGTGCCAATCTTAGCTCGGTGGGTTGCATTCTAGGTCAATCCTTACGATATGTTGGGGATAATTTATTTCAGAAGATTCAAAATTGCTACAACTCATTGCGGGTTCCGTCTTTTGATCAAGTCAACTATGAAGGCGATATTCCGGCAAATCAGGGTGCATTCGAGTTCGCTTCCGCACTCACTTTCACCATTAATGGATTCAAAAACGCACCTCATGTTGATAAGGATGCATCGCTGTATGCTTCGGGATGGTGGTTTCAAGCTGATAAGCGGACCGGCCAAATTCAAAGAGATGCGTCAAAGCGGTGTACAGGGGGAAAATTGATTTTCCCAAATGAGCATTTTTGGATTGATCTATCCGCATGTCATGGGCTCATTCAGGTAGTGTGGGCCAGTAGTACATTTTTTCATTATACTGATCCAGCACAGGACAATGAAAGCACGACACTAGTGGGTATGTCCGCACAATGCTCAAGCAGGTTAGCAAAAACAATGCGGCAAAAAAGCAATGGCTATTATGAGATTGGCGAGAGAGCGGGCTATCAAATCAGGGATGGTAATACAATCTCATGCCGATTCAAAGAATGAGGAGATTTGCAAGTGGGTTGGGTAAGTAATGGTGAGGTAAGGCAGAGGACAATATACACCAGGATTGGATGGATTCGAGTGCGGGAGATGGGGTGTCTCACATGAAAAAGGGGTGAAGTGGATTATGTACGGTGGCATGCCATCGTACATCTGTCCTGGTTTGTTGCTATTGTCCAGGATGCCAATGCTTCACACCCGAATCCTCATGCTTGTGCAGGTTCTGACAATGCTGAAAGTTCCTTACGCCTATGCGGGGTGCCAACGCTACACACGCCAATCCTTGGGCCTGTGCAGGCTCCCGAAAATTTACACGCCAATCCTTACGCCTTTACAGGCTTTCGACGATTCACACGCCAATTCTTACGCTTGTGAAGCTTCCCCACAATGCTGAAATTTTCTTTAGCCTGTGCAGGATCCCAAGAATTCACACGCCAATTCTTACGCCTGTGCAGGCTCCCAAAAATTCACATGCCCATCCTTATGCTTGGGGAGGGTCCCAAAAGTGCTAAAATTCCTTACGCCTGTACAGGCTTCTGACGATTCACACGCCAATCCTTACGCTTGGGAAGGTTGCCAACAATGCTGACAAATTCTTACGCCTGTGCAGGCTCCCAACAATTCACACGCCAATCCTTATGCCTGTGCAGGCTCCCAACAATTCACACGCCAATCCTTACGCCTGTGCAGCCTCCTGACAAGTCACACGCCAATCCTTACGCTTGTGAAGGTTCTAGACAATTTAAACAATTCAATACATGAGTAAGACTAATAGCGTGTGACCATAGGAAAGGCCATGTTTCACGAATCTGGACTCGATTGCTCACATACGGGAACCTCCCGCTTTTTTACAGTTAGGAATGGGTATGGCTCTAAACCATGGAAGAAGAAAATATACGAGAGGATAACGGCAACTATTGGCGCATTTTGAGAAAAAGAGGTTCACGAAAACAAATACTCACTCAAACTCTTGGTGGGGCACTTACAAAAATAATTCTCACGCAATCAGGGTTTTTCTCTAAGGAGGAAATAAGTAATTTTTACGTGAACAAAGAATGTAATAGAATTTGAACATAACAATAATTGAAGACAAATATTTTATTCAAAAGAAAGTATTACAAAAAATAAAAAGAGGAAATAATGGGATTTTTTTTTTTAATTTTTTATTTTTCGAGGAATTTGGAGACTATCCCGGTTATGTCCTCCTTTGGATAAGCCTCCAGTGCCTGGGCAAGGAGGCGGTTTAGTTCGTCCTGGAAGTCCTGGTGCATCTCATTTCGATGAGTTGCATCCACGAAAGGAATCATGTGGAGCAAGCGACGATGCTCCAACAAGATTCGGTTGATCGAATCGTGGACGATTGCTCGAGGAATCATTAGGGTCGGTCGCAGGTCGGTGAATTCCTGGCGAGCGTCATCGTGGGAATGAGACGAGCTTGGCACCGGGGGGGAGGAGGTGTTGGGGTTCTCGGGGGCACTGGAAGGGATCTCTGGGGAGGGAACCGGGGTTGGAGTGGAGGGGGGGGGAATGGAAGGGGAAGGTGGGCGAGTCGGGTAAGAAGAAGGGGGAGGGGGAGGGGGATGGGGAACTGGGGATCCCACAGGCATATCGTCGATGATGATTTTCGAGCGAGGAGTGGCGGGACGATCTGGAGACGGTTGAAAAAATGGTGAGGAAAAGTTGAGAAGAGTGAAGAAGGAGAAGTGGTGACTTACCAAAAGGTTCCTCCGTGGATTGCGTAGGAGCCACCTCAGGTTCTGGCTCACGAGTCGTATCGTCCTCAGGTGGTTGGGACGATGGACTCGGGCCAGGAATAGGTGGCTCTTCAGTTCGGGAGGGTTCTAAAAAAGGAGTAAGTGTCAGTTCACTCGACTCGAAAGTGAAAGTGAAAATGAAATGAAACTTTGGCTGCTTACCACGGAATAATTCCTCAGACCATCGGGTGCCACTCGGGCCTGGAGTGGGTTGCTGGGGGGTTTGCTTGCAAGGCAAACTGGGAACGGGAGAGTTGTGTTGGGGGGGATTTGGGGGGTTTGGTTCTATGAGTAATGGAAAAAAGTCAGTATTATTGCGTGAAGAGAAATGAGATAAAGAGGAGAAATAAAACTTACTTTGGCGTTTGAATCCCATCGGTGATAAGACATGGTGACGATCAGCCCAAGCTCGAATGTCCTCTCGCCATCGCCATCCTTCATCGGCCGGATAATCACTTCGCTCCGGTTGAGGAGTGAAGTGACCATTGGATGGTGGCCTAGGAGGGGGAGTGGACAAATCGATACTGGAGGGGACAGGGCTAATCGTCCGGAATCGTTCCCGTTGGCCTGTTTGGGGGCCCGGCGTCCATTCACGCTCGGAAATGGTTTCATCATCGTTGACCACAAAGGAGTCCTCGCAAGGGCGTCTTGGGCGAGAACTCGTCTGGCCTCGTGGTTGGAAGGGGCAGACAACGAACGAACATTTCTTGTGTGCTTATCGGCAAGCATCACAAGCGTCATTCATCGTCGAGGAACGAATGCAGGGGATACCCCGCTTGGTGCATAACGTGCACGACATCTAAAAACAAAACAAAACAGGTTAGTAACTGAATAGAAAGTAAGCAATCAAGAAAGAAAAGGAAGACATACGATGATTTATATAAATATAAAACGGAATCAAATTAAAGACGCTCTAGTCGGAAGTTTTTAAAAGTCTGGAAGGAAGTCGTGAAGAAAGAAAAATATTAATATCGGTACATAATGTTGACTAAAGTTTAATTGGAGAAAACGTACAAAGTAGATAGAAGTGGGGTTCTGAAAGTATTAGCAGGAAAAACAAAAAGCGAGCAGGAAGGGGAGTGGGGTTAGTCGAGTGCGAAAGAAAAGACTGGAAAGGCGGGAAGACGAGGGGGAATACGCACAAGAAGGACAAACGCAGGTGAGGTTGAACGAAGTGGAGCGGGTGAGAAAGAAAGTGAAGTGCGTGTCGTGTGAAGATGGTCTTTTATACCAAGGTGAAGCTGAGACGATCTCAGCAGTTGCAGCACCCGCAAAAGTCTCAGCTTCAAGGCGTGTGGGCAAAATTGAAGCTGAGTCTCAGCGAATGCTGCAACTGAGAGGTGAAATGCTCGCGTGAGGCAGAAGAACAATGGGGGTCTGGCTGAGTATTGCAATTTATTGAATTGTCATGCTGAGTCAAATCCCCTTTGTTTCCTTAAATTGCCACCCGATCACCCAGGAGGGTGGTCGTGAGGCCCTTATTGATTGTGCATTGTGGGTGCAATGCACAAGTGACCGCGGCAAGATCACCGGCCTTATGGCCTGGTGATAGTCTTTGAACAAAGGGGGGGGCTGTAAGACAAGTGAATACAGCGTGAGCTTGCCTCGACCCATTGCTCAGGTTTGCTTTCGGGTCATAATTGAAATGCTCAGTGGCTGAACATTTGAATTGCACAGTAATTGAACAATTGATATAACAATATCAAATGCACCGCTGAGTATTGCAATTTATTGAATTGTCAAGCTCAGTCACATCCCCTTTGTTTCCTTAAATAGTCACCCGATCACCCAGGAGGGTGGTCGTGAGGCCCATGTTGAATGTGCATTGGGGGTGCAATGCACAAGTGACCCATGCAGAAAAGCACCCGGTGCATTTGGTCACAAGTGACCGCGGCGAGATTACCGGCCATATGGCCTGGTAATAGTATGTGAACAAAGGGGGGGGCTGTAAGACAAGTGAATACAGCGTGAGCTTGCCTCGACCCATTGCTCAGGTTTGCTTTCGGGTCATAATTGAAATGCTCAGTGGCTGAACATTGGAATTGCACAGTGATTGAGCTATAGATATAACAATATCAAATGCACCATGCTGAGCCATTGCTCAGTCGTTTTTGTATGCGCGCACTCTGAGCATTTGGCACAGCATCGGATGACATTTCAGCAAGGTGCAGCATTTCACACGCTTTGGTGAAGTGCTCCAAACTGAGCCTTCCAGTGAGCTATTGCAGAATTAGTTCATTCCATGGCTTTACTGAGCACTTTCACATGGTGCTTTTGACCATGACATGCTCAGCTTGCGTGTGCAAATCGGGTGAAACGCAATGCTGAGCATGTGGCACATGAGCTACGTAAATGCAAACAATGGGAAGGTGCATGCACATTTGCTATATGCATGCAGGCTCAAGTAGTATTACAACTTCCTAATCTGTACAGCCAACACTGTAGTACGCAGTACACCTTTGTAAATGTATGCTGCGGGGCAGAGCAAAAGCTGTTCAGCAATGTAACATAAAAATAATGCAAACAATGGGAAGGTGCATGCACATTTGCTATATGCATGCAGGCTCAAGTAGTATTACACCTTCCTGATCTGTACAGTACAGTCGACACTGTAGTACGCAGTACACCTTTGTAAATGTGTACTGCGGGGCAGAGCAAAAAGCTGTTCAACAATGTAACATGCAATCACGTCAAGCCATCGAGTCATATCTCTCACCTGCATCCCTTTGATGCACCTTGTTGGACAGCTCTGCCTAACTACGGCACAGATGCGCATGTAATCCAAGTTAATGTAAGTGGGTCATAATGGGATGACTTAATATTTGGGTCATACACAAAGAGTTGATTCACTCCGGTGCCATTGTTGGGGCAAACAATGACTGGCCCGCTTGTTCATTGTCGGGCAGCCACACGCTTTCATACGCACCCCCGATGGGTCATACGCATGCAACTTTCACACGCCTGGAAGACATTTTACTGCCAGTCTTCCAGCTGCCTATTTTCTTGGTCGGGTTGTCAGCTTGACTGCAGACGCTCACCCGCTTGCGCGTGGAAACCTGAGGCCAATCAGTGTGGATTTGCTTCAGCCTCATCCACATTAGAATAACAATCCCAGCCTATGATTGCTGAGGCTGGTCATGTTTGCGTGGGTATCTCCCACCGCGGGTCATTTTCTTCACGTTCTCACACGCCCCGCGCAAGTTGTGGCACCTGGCTTGCAGCCAAAAAAATCCCTTGGGCGTGTGGCCTCTTTCTCCGGAGTTCTGTACGCGCGTGAGGCAAAGACCCGGATGCCAATCTCGGTGGATTAGTACTCGCCTCAAACGCCATAGGGGTGAATGTATATGTGGATCACGGCTCACGGCTGGCGCCCCCTTTGATCATCCCACACATTCCCCCCTGAAAGCCCAGTATGCATCAGTCAGCAAAAAACTTCAGGCAAAACCAAAGTCATGTTTGGTGGCATGCCACCGAACATATCTCACCCGCCCACACACAAACATCCCCACAGTGAGATTGCCCTTTGAAACTGCCAACATTGCCCAGTAGGTCCCTGTGCAAGAATTGAACTGGGGAATATATGCATCCATGTTCGCTGTCACACCAGCGAACATGCCTCTAATATGCCCTCCACAATAAGTTGCTACAACCCACCCAATTTTGGATGTGCTAATGTCAACCTTGTTCCACCAAAGGTTTCGTAACTCGCTGCAGATCCAGCAGTCATAATGGTGCACCCACATTTTGGCCACCTTGCCTTGATATATGCCCCAAATCGGATATGAAAATTATGTGCCCAAGAGGCCCACCTCCATCAAGACCATGCACGTAACCACAGGCCATCCCCCTTTTGGCCTGTTGCTGCCACTCATATAAGTTCCCCACCTGCGCTTATTCCTCTTCATTCCCTTTAGCTAACCCTTCCCAATCATATAATTCCCAACTGTCCCCAAATAATTTAAAATAGCCATCATGTCAACCCCTTCACAACCACTTTGCATTGGGATGATTAATATTCGTATTCAAATAAATAGTGATATAACCTTAAAGCCTGAGAATTCCCACTTAGGTTCTTGGATTATCCTATGGCACAATCAACACAACATATTCGTATATCTCCCCAATCACCAGCATGCTATTGGCTCTCTCCCGGGAACCCTTTCCCAAACGTTGATACCATTCCTTGGGGCACCCAAAACGTTCATGCACTGTGGTCCTGGTGGGGCATGGATTGAAAATTGCCAATCCAATCCTACTCAAATATTATTCGTTGAGGGAGTATTTATGACTGATGCCAATGATCCCTCCTCATCTCAGAAACCCAATCTAGCATTGATGTTCTTCACATGGTATCCAAACATTCTATTCATAATGGAAAGCTTTCGAACACAAGATTTCAAGCTTAAAATGCCCAAAGAATATGACTGTACTACTCATTGTCAATGTCAACTCTTTACTCCGACATTTCCCGCTTCAAACTCGACGCCTGCTTCATATCCTGCTGTTTCATCATTGATTTCCAAGCAAAAACTGATACAATTACCCAGTGGATCAGACCTCCCCATGATGACCCCGCCCCATTCCATTATTCAAACCCCCCTCCTCCCTCATCAAAAGACCGGACTAGCTTTTCTCTGGGATCGAGAAATCCCCAATGGCCAATCAGCCCGTAACCTTTGGGCAACCTCACCCCCAGGATCCACTTTTAATGCCAGGCACATCATTACAAACAAGGTCGTTAGCTCATTTGAATCCCTTTCGACCAATACCCCTCTTGGAGGACTGCTTGCGGATGATATGGGATGAGGTAAAACCATTCAGGCCATTGCTCTAATTGGTACCTCCAAGGAGCGGATGATTGCAAACCCCCATCGCTCCACGCCCACCATGATCATCTGCCCCCCTCGCTTAATTACCAACTGGCAATCAGAAATATCCAAGCATGCTCAGGCTGGAGCACTGCATGCCAAAATCTACCATGGTCCCACTCGTCACTCATTATCCCAAGCCGACATCTTAAAATATGATATCATCATCACTTCTTACAATACTATCACCCAAGAATTTAAGCAAACCAATCCCTCTACATCATTCATTTTTCAAATCAATTGGCATCGTATAATTTTGGATGAAGCACAGTGAGTGGCTGAGCTTAAATGATTCAAATTACCTTTTATATCCAATAACCCTTGCCCCCTCTTATAGCTATATTCGCTCTCAATACACTGCCACTCACCGTGCCATTAATAGCCTCCTTTCATCCCGTCGAATATGTTTAACGGGCACACCTATTCACAACACCATTTATGACCTTTTGGGCATAATATCCTTCATCACTCAACCCCAGAGTGCCGATCAAGATAATTGGTCACCATTCATCCTGAGTAGTCTTTCAAAAGGTTGCAATGATATTTTGCATTTGGCATTGCGGCATTTAAGTTTGCGCCGCACCAAAACCACACATCTCGAATCTCTCCCCACTATTAGCCATCATTATGAGCTGCTCCCACTCAACCCGACCATGCAGCAAGAATATTCCACATTATATGAAGAATTCCTATCATCCAAAAGCAAAGGACCAGGAGAGTTTTTCAGAAATATTAATAAGCTGCAAATATGTTGTAACCATCACATCATGCTTAACACAATTGCGGAGGCGGAGCTGGAAGACCCCGAGGGCAGGAGCACTCAGGATAACTCCCCAAGAATCACACGAACTATTGTGGATGTGGAAACATGCATGATGAGTAGTAAAATTGCACACCTCCTACAAAGCTTAATGAAGAACAAACAAACAAGGTGTGGTCCAACGAAATCGGTGGTTTATACCCAATGGACCCAATTTCTAGATTTGTGCGTTAATTCTAATATGCATCCATTACCAATTGACTCCATCTGACTTTTTTATATTTTAGAATTGGTATTGCTCTTGCCCATCACTCTATCCTTTCAGCACGAATTGATGGAACAATTACACCACGAGCGCAGGACAAGGCGCTTGAGAATTTCTTCAATAATCCTGAATGTGAAGTACTGATTGCATCCATTGCCGCGGCTGGAACTGGCCTCAATATAACTTGTGCTAATATAGTCTATTTAATGGTGAGGGGCCCCCCAAAATTCTCCCCTGATTTTCGGACCCTGACATCCACATTTCCAGGAGCCTAATTGGAACCCAGCCATTGAGCCTCAGGCTGTTGATCGTCTACATCGTATTGGCCAACAACGACCTGTACAGGTCATCCACTATATCACTCCTCATTCAGTTGAGGTCAACATGCGGAAGGTACCTTTCAACCTCATCTTTCACTTGATTGTATTACTATTCTGAAATCCTTCCTTATGGGAATGCCATATTCCAATCACCAATAGGTCCAAGAAAAGAAAAAATCATTAACTGCGTGAGCCTTACTGATATTATATAATTTGTGATTGACAAAGTTGATAACTCCTGTTGACTCTGGCACAGGTCCACAATTATGAACACCATGAGCTGGATCGAACTTCTTCAATATTTCCTCAATGAAAATGAGCAATAGAGTATTATTGCAAGGGAGACGGTGATACATTTCAATTCATATTTTCTATATTCTAACATATTTAGCAAGTTGTTGCATCCTTAAGAGATAATAATCAGATTTTATTACACCTGCACAAATAATTCACAAAATTTTAATTTGTCACAGTGCTATACCGTGACAAATTACTAAGTTATTGCAGAGCATCACCATTAGGCCTAATAACTGGCATGTCAAGTATCTTGAGGGCGCTAGTCTGCATCTTACTACAGCCTTTGAGCCAATCTTGATCAAATACCTGAAATGATAGGCCTTCCGGAATATCACCATCATCTGTCGATTGTAATTCTGGCAATCTATCAATAGTTTTTTTACCCTTTTTTTTAATCCGATTACAAAAATCTATGTCTCTATCCATTTTCAATACCAAATCATTAAATAACTGGGAGCGCCAGCGTAATCCCACTTTGCGGTAAACTTGACGGCCATTTTCCAGTACCTCCTCAGTATCTGAGCATACTCGAGGGTCATTGAATTGTGATGCTAGAATGGGAAATTTAGCCGTATCACACCATTCACGACGGCGCTCACAGGTCTGCACATAATCAAGTAGATCATCATCAGACTTGGTCCACAATGAAGAAGAGATACAGTAACTAACTCTTTGACGAATCTTTGCGAGCTTTTGATTCTCCTTCTTTTTTACCAAATACTCCGCATCCTTTTGAATAGACTTCCATTCTCTTTTCAAATAAGTGAAATATCGCTCCATTAAAGCCTCCACGACCCCATAGTTGTTATGATCCTTGTTCCAACAGTAGTGATGATACTCAGTGCTGACAAGTGCGAGACGGAATGTACGGTAAAACACCATAGACATCAGCTCGTTGAACGGATGTTGCCATGAGCTCTCCCAGTCCCAAGTGAATCGCTTTAGTCCTAGCTTGTGCAGCTCATTTTTGCAGTAGCTTTGGAAACCCTGAGACTGAACCTGTGTTGATGGCTCATTGAACACATCCTCGGGGACATATCCGAGATGACCAGCCACTTGAATTGCAATTTCACGCTCTTCTGTGCTGGGTGGTGCTGGTAGTGAGGAAAAATCCTTATCCCTAACTTTGAGTAGGAACAGGCAATGTGCGTGTACTGCTGATCTCATTCCATGGACATTCTCTGGAAGTTCTGCCTTCAGCCATTTTTGTTGCTCCTTCTGGCTTGCACGTTTCGCCACATTGTGAGCTTTGCGGGCCTGGTTCCTTTGCTGTCTGACCTCGGATTGTTTAAGCATACTCTGGGCGAGGCCCAGCTGAGGATGGGTGAACTCACTATTTGATTGAGTGCCTTGCTCATGCGCTGTGAAATTGTCCCTCCTTGGTTCATCATTTCTTTCACTTTGAGTCGGAGACATGTTCTCATCCTCATCATCCACCATTGTTGCTCTTGATGTACTGGCATGACCCGTTCTTGGTTTGGAGGCATATGGATGATGACGTCCAGTGACTTTCTCTTTATGGACCAGAGGTGAAGACGCATAAAGTTCATCCCCTGCTATGCAAATCATCAGTTAACACATCAAAACATTAATGAAGACTGGTCATCCTCACAATCTTCAATTGGCTCCTGAGATCGGACTGACTTGCCTTTAGGTGCCATATCTAACCCATGAAACAAACATATCAAATTGTGAATAAGTTTCTACTCCAAAATTCAAATGACTTACTTTGATGAAGCGTCAATACTGGATTTCCCTCCGACAGACCGCTCCAAGATACATTTTCCAAAGGTCTTTTTCGTCGCCCCCCATCCACGCGCCTTTCATCACCCACATGAACCTGCGATCCTGATGGAATATTGAGGGTTGGCTGTTTACTTTGGCCAAAGGGATCCTGGGATGCGACTGGATTCCGACCAGGATTAAGGAGGAACTCACGTGGAAATTTTGATTGGGGATTAGCGTGTGAGGAGATTTGAGGTGTGCCTTCTGGCCCCTGAGACACATGAATTTGTGTATTAGTGGGATTCGGGGGAATTGGAGTGACAGAAATATTTGGGATCGACCAAGTGCTTGAAGTTGGAGCCTTTGGATTGCCCACATCAATGTTAAGACCTGATACATTCATTGAGGATGCAATAGGGGTTGTGAGAGGAATGTTGGGACTCAATGGTGACTGTGTTTGAACATATTCTATGCTAGATTCACTATTTGAGTCATGAACAGAACCTTAACGGGATTTATGTGTCAGTATTATGATAAAATAGAGTGATATGAGATGAAATCTTTTCAAATTTAGAATAGAGAAATTCTATAAATAGTTGGAACTAAGTGTTGTGTGGAAGTCAGATAAGACTCTTTTGAGGAGAATCCTCCCTGCCTCCTCTTGAGCTCCTCGGCTTTTGTCGGAAACCACCCTGCACGGCCTACCAGCATATAATGTGATATTTCCTTGATCTCAAAGGGGACCCATCATTCATAAGTAATCATATTCAGTACCATTTATGCCTCCCCATTGTCACATTTTGTGAATTATCCAAACTGCCCATATATGCATTGAAATTCCACAACATTGTACATCTGTAAAGGGGTATATTCATGAAGGATTTACCCACAAAAGAGACATCACCTTTTCCCGAAAGGCAAGACAATCCAAATCACATTCCAACTGATTCAAAGCCCGCCGCACTCAAACCAAATACCAAGACTTTAGCTGCACTCCAACCCCTTATGTAATAGAGCTATATAGTTATGTCTGTAATAAGGTTTAAACCATGTACGATGGCGTGCCAGCGTACATGGATTAAATGTTAATCCCCTCAATTCAATGGTAACACTTCACTAATGGAACCCCCTCAATGGTCAAACCCGCACTATCACAATGTGTAAATAAACTAGAATATGTATGAGCATTGAGCAGCATGGCATTTTACCCAATTAAACGCCTAACCAATTCCGCCATCCAGATGAGACATGTTAAACTTTATCCACTGCAGCTCATGCTCCATTACAAATGGGATAAAATCCTCAGCTGGCTCAAATCATCTCCCCCTTCATAAATAATCACTGAATTTTATTTCCAATTCATAACACTCCTAAAAACTTTCACATCAACCATAGATATTTATACACAAACCAACCGTACTCCCAATTCCTGCAACAATGACAACCCGGCCATATTCCTCAATGCGTATATGCATGTGTCAACACTGCTCAACTCAAACACACTCTTCCCCTGAGGGTGATAGGCAAGGAGTTGCCTTCACACCTTTCCAATATAAACAGCACATTAAAAAGCTCAAATCAACCATTGCACCCAAATCACTTCCAAACATCCCTACTTCTGCATCAGGATCTGGGTGCCCACAAATTCTATTGGATCAAATCTTCCCAGCTGATTATTCATGTTTGACCCAAAGCACTTTCCCAACTCCAGCGGGTCTCAATTCAACTGCAAAGAAACCATATAGTGGCAGTCAAACCCTTCCCCCACAAGACCTAGGAATTATAATATCTGCCATTCTATCATTAAGGTATAATTTACCCCGCAGGGCTTCACGCATACTCAACCCCGCCCTGAACCTGCTGATCAAGTCCAGTATCTCAAGCTCAGCTGGTCCCCCCGCTCCTGCATTCCATATACCTCAAGATCTGAGTACCATATTTGAACATCTCCAATTGGAGCCAGTGATTCAAAACTATATATGTTGTCCTCAATGTTTCTCTCTTAATGGCCTTACTGAATCAGTCACAACTGACCAACCCCACTGTCAACGCCATAATGACCCAAATGATCATGATCCCCCTTGCACACAATCATTAGGCAAATTCATCTATTCATCTGAACCCCACACCCAAAACACAACCAACATGAAGCAAAAATTTATACCAACAAAACATTTCATTTATCAACCATTCAAAAATTGGCTTGCCAGATTTCTCCAGCGGGCTGGAATTATGGACATTCTGCATCAACATCAACAATCCCAAACTCCCGAAGATTCCCCAAAACGTGACGTCTGGGATGGATTGGTCTGGAGACGCTTCACTGGCACTAGAAATATCCATGACCCCCCATTCATGTCCATTCCTGGTGCATTGGCCTTGTCCATATATGTGGACTGGTTTAATGCACATGGAAAGTCAACCCGGTTGGCTAGCATTGGACCTATCATGCTTATTTGTCTTAATCTCCCCCCAAGTGAAAGATTGAAGCCCGAGAATGTCTATGTTGCAGGAATCATCCCTGGTCCGAAGGAGCCAACTGCGCTTCAATTGAATTATCTATTAATGCCACTCATCAACGAGCTCAAAGAGCTATGGCAAGGTTACCATTTTGCACCCACCTCAACAGGTCCATCAGGATCCTTTATCTGTGTTGCCATCCTCACAGCCATTGCGGATGTGGTTGCCATGCGCAAGCTTACTGGATTTATTTCCCATTCAGGAAACCACTTTTGTAATTTTTGCACCATTCACAAAGCTCAAATTGAAGAAATTGGTCCTCAATTTCACTACACGCGCTCATACCAAAGTCATAAATCAACCATTGCCAAATGGCTTCGGGCAACCCCACAACAAAGACAAGCAATTTTCTCTGAGTATGGAGTGCGATATTCAATTTTGGAAGACCTTCCATATTGGGATGCAACCAGAATGGTTAATCTTGACATAATGCATAATTTAATACTTGGAATTTTGAAGGATCATGCAACTTTCAAATTGTGCATTCCAGAGGCGAAATCAAAAATTTACTTCATGTCCCGCAGGAAATCCAATGACACCAACAGTTCAGACTCAGATTCCAAGACCTCCAACAGCTCTCTTGATAAAATCACATTGAGAGAGGCCTGCTCCCTGAGAAGAGACGCAGCAAAAATAATAAATGAGCCACTCCCCACTACTTCCACCCGAAAAAACTACTTCCCAATGCCCACCCCTAACACAGAACATCCATCTAGTGGTTCTGCGGAGATTCCTTCATTTGATGCCGATTACATCCCCACTTCTGAAATACCCTCTGAATTGGATATCACTGCACTGAGTGATCACCAGATCAAGGGTGAGGCTCTTGAGCATCTCCGACAAATCATATCTGAGACCATAATTCCCTCATCTTGGACAAGAGTTCCCCGCAAAATGGGTTCCCCCTCTCATGGTAGCTTAAAAGCCGCTGAATGGGCTCTCTTATATAAGGTCTATATTCCATTTCTAATGCTCAGTCAACAGATGTCATTAGATGCACACCAATCTGCCAACACTCAAAGAAAAATGGGTCAGTCAGAAGAACTTGCAAATGAACTAGCCAAGAATACATTCCATTTGATTAGTGCTATCAACATTGCCACAAGCTGGACTGTTTCAATAGATGATGCGACTGCATTTGCTGAACATTGGAAAAAATTCCGCCTTTCCAATCAACACCTGTTCCCAAAACAGAAAAGTAAACCAAATCATCATTTTGCTGATCATATTCCCGAACTCTTCCAACGTTGGGGCCCAGCACAAGCCTCAGCCACATGGGGTTATGAGCGCTTGATTGGAGTATTTGCAAAGATGCCAACAAATAACAAAATATGTACGTCAATTAATAAGATCAATATATTCACATTGATTAAACACCTGAACTGAATAAGACTAACTTTTTGCAACTCTGAATAGATGATATAGATAAAACCTTACTTCAACATATCTGTCGATGTTCCAACCTTTCCGTTCTGCTGAAATCCCCATCTGTGCCATGTGAAATAAAACAGCTTTTCAAATCACAGCCACCTGCCGTGTTCAATCACCATAAATATAACAAGCCATCCCGCCATGACCAACCAAATTATGATTGCCTGGTTGAGTACTTACAGACTTTTCATGCAACAAGGGAAATAGTTGATTGGATCAGCTTAGACACTACGGTGCAATCCACAAGTCCTCCCACTTCAAGGATTGTCTCACCTTGGTATTTTCCAGTTTCAAACATTAATATTGGGAACAATATATTTTCAACTGAATCCAAAAATATCAGCAACAGTGTGATATGTTTTCTGAGGGGCAACTCACAGCAATTTGGTATTATTGATAGCATTTTCAAAGTCTCTGAGCCATCTAGCATACTGAACAATAACTTTCTGATCTTAAAAACTTTAAAGATTGATGTGAATTTCCTACCAGATTGGCCGTATCTCAATATTTATAAAGCTGTTGGTTTTGATGATGGACACTTGATTATATCAGAAGAAGAAATAGAAGGTAACTGTGGATTGTATGATAACAAAGCTCTGTCATGTGGACTGCTTGTAATGATAAAGCCGTTATGTCATGATATTTAGTCTACAAAAATGCAAATCTCTCAGATTCATTAGCAATTTTGCTAGTGAAATAATTGCCTCAAAATTTAGTGACAGAGACATGCCATTGTGACAAGCAAAGCCCATTATTTCACATTGCCACAAAGAACTTACTATTTTGACATTGGGTACAGTGTGAATAAGCCAAGTCCAATGATCAAATGACCCACACACTCACCCTTCACAGCATCCAAAATTTCTAACTGCGCCATCATCATGTTGGAAGCGGAATCGGCTTTTGCGTACCCACACCCGCATGTGCACCCGCACGCGCCAATGCACACGCACACGCCAATGCACACGCACACCCACCCGCACGCGCCAATGCACACGCCCACGCACCCGCCCCCACGCATGCACACGCACACTTCATGGATGACCTGGTGAAGTCAAACCCCCCGCCTACATCAAGACTGGCTGAAGGACATCTTTGATGTGTGTGTGTGCAAACAGGCGGGTCTGGTGTAATTTTTACCAATCATTGGACGGTTGTGGGATGATCAGGTGGTGAGGAATCTGAGTTGAAGGCACAGGGGAACCAATATTATTGGATGTCACAGGATTTGGTGTAAGACCAGAGTGTGACGTGTGCTCGACGTTCGCTTGACGTGAGCTCGACTTTTATCCTGCTAGACGTTTGCATGACGTGAAGTCAATCGCCGACGATTGACACGAGATTCGCCCCGGTGTAACAAGGTATTCCCTTACTTTTTTGGCTCTTAATTTTCTTTCTTTAAGAACTTTGGTAATATTCTTAATACCAGATGTTTCAATAGGAGGTATAACCTGGGGAATCTTATTCCTCAAGGGAATCCTTTCAGCATCACTAGATTTATATGGCTTTATTAAGCTCACTGGATATGTAGGATGCTTATTACTAAGTTCTTCAGATAATTCTATTTCAACAGCATTTTCTCCATGGAGGTATTTAATAACAAAAGTTCTGAAAAAGGAGTCTTTGAGCTTTTTACATCCTTTGATGTTATTGAAGTTGGTGGTGGATACTAGTACTAAATCCCCCACTTTGAAATCTTGAGTGGCATGTGATTTGTCCCATTTCTCTTCAGCATATGCAAATGAGTCTTCCATGCATCTTAATGCATGCTTCCTAGCTTGGTCTAGCATTCCTTTGAATCTGGAAGCTGTAGGATGTATTTCAACCAAATCTTTTCTTAAAGAATCTTGAGGTAACTTGGGATCCCATCCTTTTTCTTAAATAGCAGGAGTTTAATTGGTACTGGCATGAATTGATGTCTTATATTCCAATTCTAGTGCTGGTAGGAGGGTAAACTAATCATAAGTGAATCCATGACAATCTTTGAATTCTAGGCCATATGCACAATGGCTTCTCACCATGTCTTCTAAGTTTTGTATCATCCTTTCAGCTAAACCATCAGTTTGTGGGTGGTAGGCTGTAGAGAAAGACAATTCAGTGCCAAAGAACTGGTGAAGATTTGTCCACAGTGCTGAAGTTAATTTGGGATCCCTTTCACTAATGATATTTGTGAATATGCCAGTCCATGACACTACTCTATTCCATAATAGAAGAGCTGTATCCATCACTGTATCATCTTTGCGACAAGGTAAAAGGATTGGAGTTTTACTGAATCTGTCTACAATCACTAGGCAAGCATTATAACTTCTGTCACCTCCTGGTGGTAGGCCAGTTACCCAATCCATATGGACAATTTCCCAAGGTTTTCTGGTTCTTCAATTTTGATCATATTTCCAAGTCTTTTGCCAGTGGATTTATTTGCCTTTTGACATCTGTCACAGGTTCTGCAATACTCTGCAACATCTTTCTGCCACATTGGCCACCATATGCAGGTCTTTACTTTTCTCTTGTTCTGTCTTCAGACGGATGTCCTGAAAAGGGGCTGTCATGACATTCCTTTAGTACAAGATTGATTAATGACCTGTCCACAACTGTCATGACACATGTGTGCTTGGTCCTGTGGTAAATTATACCATCCAGTAGGTGAAATCTTCCTTCATCATAAGATTTCTTCCATATTTCATCCAAGGAATTTATTAGAGAGTTGTCTCTACAGTCTCTGTTAAGTAATTCACATAAGGTGCTACAATTCTTATCTTGAGTGTAGCTGTTTCTTACTTCTTCAAAGAAGGTGGTGTTCACGTCTGTAACACTTATTCCTTCTATTGGGATCTGTTGGGAAGTGTGAGCCATAGAGGTAATTTAATATACCCAAAAGATCACAAATATAAAATTAACATATAAATATAAATAAAAAAAATTTATTTATATTATTAAAATGAAAATCAAAATATATATGGAAAATTATATTCACAATTAAAAACTTGATTAAAATTTAAAAATAAAATTACATTAAATTTTGAAATTGTAAAATTACATTTATACTTGAAAAAATTAAGTAAAAATGAATTTTTAACAAAATTGTAAAAAAATAACTAAATTTGGAAAAAAGTAAAATCAAAATTATTATAACTTTTTTATCTAATAAATAAACATATAAAAATTATTTCACCATTGGATTCCTCATAAAAAATCAGGTGGGGTCACCTCTGAGTGAAAATTTTGTAACTCAACTCTAAATAAGCTTAAATTAAGTTTTTAGTATTTTTTGTATGAAATTTGAAAATCCTCAAAACTTTAATTTAATTCACATCACATGTAGTTTTAATCACCAAAGTTTGTGTTCAAATGGAGGTGTTGTGTATATTTTAGAAGTTATGAGGAATTAAACTATTTTCAATTGAATTCAATTGAAATGTCAAAATGTGTGCATGTATTACATAAGTGAACTTTGATTTACATATGAGGTATCAATTATTACTGTATTGAACTGTACAACTCAATTGAATTACATATGTAGATCATAAGTATAATACATGATGAGGAATTAAAGGAAAAAGAAATTGGGAAGATTAAATTTGGGGGAAAAGGAACTCCAGCTCTAAGGGCAAGCTAGACCCCCAAAATTTTTGCTGACAGGCGTGTGGTGTCAAAATTTATGCAAAAGCTCATCACTTTTGGCCTGGAATTGAGTTACAGGGTCTGTGGACTCAATTGATGATGAGGTTTTGATACCAACTGGGGTAGTCTTAGCTGTTGCCAAGGGGGTAAAACTACCCTTAAGATAAAACAATCATAGTAAAAACAGTTTTAACTAGTTTCTACGTCTCCTACACACATTCTGACCCGTTTTGAAGGCTCTAGACCAGGTATTGCTATAGCAATGGCTGATTTAAGGGTCTAAAATGGCTTAAACCAGCCCTTTTTTGGTCTAAACCAGGGTTCAATGATGCCATAATTGGCTTTTCTGTTGTCGGACTGTTTTTCACGACTGACAAGAGTAAATTTTACTTTTGGAGTAAGAAAATTGATGGCTATAAAAGAATTTCTTCTTTGCCCCACTTTTTTCTTCATGTTAGAATCTTTTCCTTTTATAGTTAGTTTAAACACTGTTAAACCAATCAATAAAAGATTCCAACCACCTTTTTTAAATAATTTTGAAACTTTTACCCACGTGAAAAATTCATTATAATTATTGTTTTTAACTCTTATAGTCATTTTTACCCCTAAACCACCCCAAAAGTGAATTAAAGCATCTTTCATCACTGTTAACTTTGTCAGTTTGTTTCCAAATTCACTCTGGTCACTTTTGGGCGTGATTTCTCTTTGATATTCCTTTTAAAGACTGTGTTCTTTAGCTAATTGCTTGCAGTTCTTTTCTCAATGAATTTCAATTGAAATTTCTCTTGAAGAAATTTCTTTTGTAGCCTTAAATATCTCTTGTAGAGTATTTTTGGATAAATTTTTATTGTTGGTAAAACAATAGATCTTTATAATGATATTGTTTTATACTAATAAAGCTATAAAGAATAAAATTGGCGTGTTTTCTCTTAAAAATAATATTTCTTACTATTTTTAATTGATTTTTACCTTATACAAATTTTGAGGACAGGAAAAGTACTTGATTGTTAATCAAAGTTTCATATCCACACCTTACATTTGGGGGCCCAGCCGTGATATTTTACCTGTGACAATTTTTTTTTCTCTTTTTAAATCTTTTTTCTTATATTGAAAAATTTAAAAACATATAAAAAATACTTATAATTCAAAAAATCAATAAAAAAAATAATTTTTTTAATATTATAAGTGAGGCTTATATTTTAATTTCTTTTTTGAAATATCCTTTTTTTACTTAATTAATTGGTTTTTTCATTAATTTTAGTGTCTGAAAACGTGGTAAGACAAGAAAACATTGAAACAGCCTCAACAGTAACCAGCATTATTCCTGCCAGTACTGTTAATTCTGATCATAATATTATTATTATTGTGACTCAGAATATTCAACCAGAGCCAATTTCTTCTGAATTAGTCAACTTGGAAATAAGTAATACTCTTCAGAAAGCCAAATATTTGGCCAATAGTAAGTTTGTTTGACGTAAAATTACTATTTTGAGCCTTTTTAACCATAATTATGCCTTCAACCATGTCAGGATCCAGCTATAACCCCTCAAGCAGCTCCCAGAAAGGTAATAGACGTGATTATGGCAGAGGCCAATCAGGTACAGAAGGAAAAGGGTCATTTGATGACTTCCAAACAACTAAAATGGGTCATTCTGAAGCTGATAATACCATTTTACCTTCAAAAAGAGCTGACACCGCCACAACAAGCCTCAGTGGACATATACAAAGCCAGCCACAGTGCATACAACAATGCACTTCAGTTCAAGGAGTAACAGATCCTTGCAGGCCTGTGGAAGAATTGCATGAATTCTGACCTGACTGTGAGAAAATTCCTGGGCCATTCCAATACTTGCAAACTGCTCAAGGGATGGCATCCATTGATGGAGAAGAAAAAAATGATGCTTTTGACACTAGAATGGAGGAAAACAACCCTCCACCAACCAAACCAGTGCCAAAAACAGCCCCAGTGGCCAGCAGCAGCAATTTCAATGTGAAAAAGCAGTCACAAACTCCAAACAAGGGCAAAGGGAAGGAACCAGCCCCCAAAACCTACAGCCAGGGCTACAGAATCCCAAAGATTCAACAGGATGCCATGGAAAATGTATTTCAGATGGCCAGAACCATGATGGAATTACAAAAGAAGGAGGAATCCAGATTAAAATATAAAAAATGATTTCTGATACCTTTGATTGCATTCCAGAGTTTTATAAAGCTATTTCTGACATAAAAAGTCATCTTTCTAATAAAACTACATCAACTTGTGACAATCTTAAAACAAATAACTTGAGTCTGAGCCAAATGAATGATACACTTAAATGCTTTGAAAGAGTTTTAAGAACAATCAAAACTTCCAACAATGATAATTCTTTTGACATTAAGATAAATGAACAATCTGCCATTATTAAAGAATTAACAGACAAATATTCTTAATTCAATATTGATGACATAATTGAAACAAGAATAAAACAAGCCATAAGCACTATCAAAGAAGATAATAAAAAAGCTCTTGATAAAGTTCCCCAAGTTATACCTCCTATTGAGACATCTGGTACTAAGAAAATTACCAAAGTTCTTAAAGAAAGATAATTAAGAACCAAGAAAGTGAGGGAATACCTTGTTAGGTACAGTGACCCAACTTGTGAAAATGAATGGTTAGAAGAAAAAGATATACCAGAAGCTGCTAAACTCCTCAGGAGATTCAGACACACTAGAAATACCAATATTACAAAGTACTATTCTTTTTTTAGGGGGAGGGAATGTGAGCCTTAGAGGTAATTTCATATACCCAAAAGACCACAAATAAAAAATAACATATAAATATAAATAAAATAAATTTATTTATATTATTAAAATGAAAATCAGAATATATATATAAAATTATATTCACAATTAAAAAATTAATTAAAATTTAAAAATAAAATTACATTAAATTTTGAAATTGTAAAATTACATTTATACTTGAAAAAATGAAGTAAAAATGAATTTTGAAAATAATTGTAAAAAAATAAATAAATTTGGAAAAAAGTTAAATAAAGATTATTATAACTTTTTATCTAATAAACAAACATATAAAAATTATTTCACCATTGGATTCCTCATAAAAAATCAGGTGGGGTCACCTCTGAGTGAAAATTTTGTAGCTCAACTCTAAATAAGCTTAAATTAAGTTTTTAGTATTTTCTGTATGAAAATTGAAAATCCTCAAAACTTTAATTTAATTCACATCACATGTAGTGTTAATCACCAAAATTTGTGTTAAAATTGAGGTGTTGTGTATATTTTAGAAGCTATGAGGAATTAAACTATTTTCAATTGAATTCAATTGAAATGTCAAAATGTGCGCGTGTATTACATAAGTGAACTTTGATTTACATATGAGGTATCACTTATTACTGTATTGAACTGTACAACTCAATTGAATTACATATGTAAATTATAAGTATAATACATGATGAGGAATTAAAGAAAAAATAAATTGGAAAGATTAAATTTGGGGGGGGAAAGGAACTCCAGCTCTAAGGGGGAGCTAGACCCCCAAAATCCTTTCTGAAAGGCGTGTGGTATCAAAATTCACGCAAAAGTTCATCACTTTTGGCCTGGAATTGAGCTACAGGGTCTGTGGACTCAATTGATGATGAGGTTTTGATACCAACTGGGATAGTTTTAGCTGTTGTCAAGAGGGTAAAACTAGCCTTAAGATAAAAAAATCATAGTAAAAGCAGTTTTAACTAGTTTCTACGTCTCCTACACACATTCTGACCTGTTTTGAAGGCTCTATACCAGGTATTTCTATAGCAATGGCTGATTTAAGGGTCTAAAATGGCTAGAAATGGCTAAAACCAGCCCTTTTTTGGTCTAAACCAGGGTTCAATGATGCCATAATTGGCTTTTCTGTTGTCAGACTGTTTTTCACGACTGACAAGAGTAAATTTTACTTTTGGAGTAAGAAAATTGATGGCTATAAAAGAATGTCTTCTTTGCCCCACTTTTCTCTTCATGTTAGAATCTTTTCATTTTATAATTAGTTTAAACACTATTAAACCAATCAATAAAAGGTTCCAACCACCTTTTTTAAATCATTTTTAAGCTTTTGACCACGTGAAAAAATCATTATAATCATTTTTTGTAACTCTTATAATCATTTTTACCCCTGAACCACCCCAGAAGTGAATTAAAGCATCTTTCATCACTGTTAACTTTGTCACTTTGTTTCCAAATTCACTCTGGTCACTTTCAGGTGTGTTTTCTCTTTAATATTCTTTTTAAAGACTTTATTCTTTAATTAATTACTTGCAGTTCTTTGCTCAATTAATTCCAATTGAAATTGCTGTAGCCTTAAATATCTCTTGTAGAGTATTTTTGGATAAATTTTTATTGTTGGTAAAACCATAAATCTTTATAATATTATTGTTTTATACTAATAAAGTTATAAACAGTAAAATTGGTTTGTTTTCTCTTAAAAATAATATTTCTTACTCTTTTTAATTGATTTTTACCTTATACAAATTTTGAGGACAGGAAAAGTACTTGATTTTTAATCAAAGTTTCATATCCACACCTTACAGGAAGCTTCTTCTGGCACATAAGCAGGATTATCAATATCATTGGGTAACGGCCATCTGCTTAGTCCATCTGAGTTTTTATGAATATTCCCATCTTTATAAACAATAGCCATATTTCCCCTATACTGTTCTATAGCTATTTGCCATCTGAGCATGTCTGTTGGGTGTTTTCATGTTTAAAAGTGATTTAACAGCAGTACAATCTGTTATCAATTCAAAAACACATCCTTTCAGAAAGTAATTGACTTTTTCTAAAGCCCAAACAAGGCATAAACACTCCATCTGACTTGATCCATATCTGGCTTCATCCCTTGATGCAGCAATGTAAAGCTAAAAGGGCAGTTTAAAGTCTGGCATCAGTAAGAGTGGAGCAGTGGTCAAGGCTTGTCTTAAAGATTCAAATGCTTTTCCTCTTTCAACAGTAATTTCAAATACTGTGTCCTTGTCACATAATTTATAAAGAGGTCTTGCTATGGATGCAAAATCATTAATATGTTGCCTATAATATCCTGCAAAACCCAAAAATGATTAAATTTCTTTTTTGTTTTGAGGCATAGGTTTAAGTAAGACTGCTACCACTTTATTTTTGTCAATCCCAAGGGATAGACCAGATACCACATGTCCTATTTCTTTGAGCTCCTTAAATCCAAAATGAAATTTCTTCAAAGAGATTTTCATGTTCACAGATTGGATTTTGGTGAGACTTCTGGATAATCTGCACATATGTTCTTCCTGAGTCTTGGAACAGAAAATTATGTCACCAATGTAAATGATTAACCATCCTTCTGAAAGCTCTTCAGGGAAGATGTCATTCATCATTCTTTGGAAGTGTGAAGGTGCATTTTTGATTCCAAAAGGCATCCTCAAATATTCATAAACTCCACAATGAACAATAATTCTCAAGTATTTCCTTGCTCTTGGTGTCACTAAACTTGGATGAAATCCTTTAAGGGCATCCATAATGCTTATATACACTGCTTGAGATATTTGGGTGAGGGAAATTTGGATTTTTGTTATTGAGTACCTGTCTGGAACAGAGTAAGTGTTCAAAGTTCTAAAGTCCCCAACCATTCTAGATTTTCCATTATTCCATGCCACTATGACTGGTGTGGTTATTTCTACTTCTTCATTGTTGCCAACTTTTCTTATTACACCAAGGTTTAGAAGTTCTGTGATATTAATTTCTAGAGCTTCTCTTGATTTTGGACTTGCTGGATATGCACGTCTTCTTAAGAGTGGTGGATAAGGTCTCTCAATATTAAGAGTAATGTCAACTTCATGACCAATAATTGCCCCTAGGGGTTCTTTATCTAAAGCAAATGCTTCTTTGTGGTCATATAAAAAAGCAGAAAGTTCATTTTCTTGTTTATCACTCAAATGAAGACTTAATTCAGCTTCATTTAACTGTTCAGACCTGAGGTTCTCTAACTCTAAGTTTACTGATGATTGATTATTCAAAACACTAATGAATCATTTTCTTTTATCAATTAAAATATGATGAAAAGTTTAATATATATTTTTTTTAAAATCAAGAAAGATTTGGCTGAAACTTCACAAAGAAAAGAATACCATCAATCTAATTTTTGAAAATATATGAACAGGCTGACAGGTAAATGTAGTTTTTTTATATTTTTTGGCATAATCCTATTCTTTATTTGCAGATAGCTAACAGATATCAAGTGAAATGACCACTTATAATTCCAAAAATGCAAATTCTTCGAATTTCTTATTGGTTTGATTAGCATTCTAATGAGCTCAACAGCTCAAGCTGGTCTTTCCAACATTATTTTATAATTTTTTTTAATTTTATTGTCAAAAGAGAAAACAGAAACAAAATAACCACAAAAAATATCCCAAAAAGATTTTTTTTGCAAAGATTTTGAATAAAATGACAGAATTACCCCAAAAAAAGAGCGATAAAACATTAGAAAATGTGCAGTTAATTTTCTATAATTATTGAAACAAAGGTCTGTTTTCATATTTTTTGAATAAAAGAAGAAGAAAAAACTGTTTTTCTTTTAGGTTAAATCGATTTTGTCCATTTTTTCATTTTTTTGGGTGTTTTTATCAATTTTTTTATAGTTATTTGTTATTTTGATTATTTTATCACTTTTTCCTTTTTCTTTTTTATTTAGTTCCTTTTCAATATTTTTAATTTGCTTTGATTTTGATTTTTCTTTTGTTTTCAATTAAAGTTACAGTAGCAGACCTTGAAAGGCCTGTTACTGTAATTTTTCACAAATGTCAATTTTGTTACAGTAAAGGGGCTGTAAAAGCTTGTACTGTAAAATTGTGGACAATATTCAAAAACTTCACAGTAGGAGCTATTACAGGCCCTTCACTATAATTGCCTTTGAAATTTTGAAGCTCTTTCACTTTCAAAGCCTGTAATGTATAAAGCCCACCAATTCTCTTGCAAATCAAGAAATAATACTCTCAAATAAGCAATAGTAAGCTTTTTTCTCTTTGAAAAGAGAAATGTTTTGTTTTTTTAATGAAAATTAATTCAAATCTTTGAGAATACAAAGAAATGAGGTAAATGAAAAAATCAAAAAAAATTAAGTTCCAGAGATTCACATCAATAAAGAAGAAAAATATACATATTTTTTCTATTTTTTTGAAAAAAAAGTTTTATTAAAAGGGCTTTCAAAGCCTTCATATTTTTCTTCTGAAGTTCCAGAAGCTTAGCTATTTTCAAAATAAATATGTTAAAAAACTCATATTCTTTTAGAAGAGGAGTCAGTTGAAAAAAATTGATATTAAGATTTGAAAGTCATGTTTTGAGATGGAAAAAAATTGAAATTTGAATAAAGTAATAATAGCTCATAAGTCAAAAAAGATAAAAGATTTTTTCATTTTGTAAACTGGCTTTGACTTCTTTTTGCCTCAAGAAAATGGAGTTACTTAAATTGAAGAAATATTTTTATATTCAATTCTTTACCATAGAGAGCATTCACTTGAGGATTAAAATATAAAGGGAAGAGATTTTCATATAATATACTATATACTTGGTGTATCCCATTCAGAAAGAAATCAAATCCTTGTGTTTCTTTAATATTGTAGTGGCTTTGAAGAACTTGGAATACTAACAAACACTTAAATACTGGGTTCAACCTAGTTCACAGGAAGGGTCTAAGCTCTATGTAGGATAGTTCCAAGCTAATTTCAAAATTCAACACCTGCTCTCAGGTGTAGACATTTTGCTCATGGTGATATAGGTGATAGAAGTTTTGAATACTAGGTTATGCTTATTAAAACTAATAAAATCCACAAAGCTTAGCCTTCTGCCAAGCCTATGATGTCAGAAAACCTAGAATTATAGTGATAGCTCTAAATAATGGCGTAATAATTAGATGAGATGGTTTAATCATGCTGTAATCATCACCAAACCTTAATATACTAACCAATTCCAGTGGATACCATCAGTATAAGTCTACTAGAAGACTTCTTGACTCTATGAGGAAATATTATAATATAAATAGAGTGTTTTTTACCTCTATTCCCACCTCAGATGCATCAAAAGCATTAAATTAATAAATCAAAAGGTAATAACTTGATTCTTTATATATAATTCTACTATAATATGAAATATTCAATTTTATTGTTATTATAATCATCAATATTGACATGATTAAACCATTATTTAATTGTTTTTGCTAAATTTCTCTCTAAAATCTTTAATTCCACGTAAAATCAAGAATATTTGTAATGTCTTCATTTTTTCCTGTAAATAAAATTTACATAAGCTGTATTTACATTATTTTGGCATAAATGTATTCAAAATTATTATATTAAGTGTTAAAAATAGGTTATTTTCTTTTTTTATAATAATAACTCTTTATTATTCTTATTTTTAACAATTCTTCTGTTCATATGAATAGTATTTATCTCAATACATTACTTTAATATTGGTGATATTATTGTTATAAATTGTTTTTTATCATTAAAGATCAACTTTTTCCACATTTATTATTTTCTTTTAACAATAATAAATGTCCACAAATATATTGAAGATTAAAGATTAATATATTTATTTTTATAATATAATTTATATCATTTGATTTATTTAAATAATATAAATAATTTTATGCCATAATTGTAATAATTCTTTTTTATCATAATACTTCTTTATTATTATAATTATTCTTTATCTTATTTATCAATTTAATAAGGACATTCAGAGTACAGTAAGTAAAATATTAGTAATATATCCTTATTGTTTCATAGTCAAACCTTAAATTTGGGGGCCTGGCCATGATATTTACTTTAAAGACCTTTAAAAAAGATTCAAATTGGGTTTATCCAATAAAAACTTATACAATAATTTTAAAAGCTATTGCGGCATTTGGAAAGCAATTGTACTGTCTTACACATGGTTTTTAGCATCCTTGGAATTTCAAGAGATTTCTTTGAGCGACTCTAGTGATTAAAAAGATATTTATAAATTAAAAATTTATTTATATTATAATCTTATTTTATTCTTGGAAAAATAAAAAGATAAAAAAAAATTATTTCTTTTTATTCATTTCAATTAATTAAAAAAACTCAAAAGCAATGTTTATGTGGAAATTTCCATATCTAATCACAAATAACACTTCTTATAAAAAAGACTCATATTTATTTGTTGTTTTTAGTGTTTGAAGACAACCCAACAGAGGAGAATCAGACCACTGTTGGGATATTGGTGGAAGAAACTTTTCAGAGCTCTCCAACACCTGTTGTTAATGAGAAAAGAAAGGGCAAGAAATTACTCTTTCCAGGACCCACTATTCAAGCCTCTGATGGTGATCACCTCCCTTAAATTTCCATAAAAATATTTTTTTAGTGTTCCAAGATCTTTGTATTGCTTATTTCTAAATTATTACTACTAGAAGAGGATCCCAATACTCCATCCAATCAGATGGAGCTGGACTCAGAAGTAGAATTGATCCCTCAAAAGGGAAAAAAGGCAAAATCTCAAGTGGAACAGAATCCACACAAGCAAGTGCCATATGCCAAAGGCAGGTCCCAGATATACACATAATATCTCAGCCAGAGTTGGAACTAAGTGTGAGTAACTCCAAAAGGTACAAATCACATTTGGAGGGCTCAGATAGACATATACATGAGCCAGTACAAGCAGTACTACATGGCTTACAAGGACAATATTTGGGAAATGTTGCCACAAATCCACCAATGAGTGATAAACTCCTGGAACATCCTGAAAATGTTCCTCAAAGAGGAGGAAACATTGAGATACTCCAATGGATGGAATTCACTATCATCCAAATGTCAAATCAAAAAAATAAAGGAGTACCATGCCAAAAGGAGGGAGGCAAGCAAGGAAGAAGCCCCAGTAGCTTCTACCAGCAAGCCTCAATTCAGAAAACCTCCCTGAGAATGGAAGAAGAACAAGAAATATAATGGGAGGAAACCATATTCCCCAAATTACAGGATTCCAAGAATCCAAAGAGATGCCATGGACAATGTCTTCAACATAGCCAGAACCTTGATGGAATTCAAGGACAAAGAGGAACGAAGAATGAGACAACCCCATTTCCCAAAGAAATAACTTTGTCTCCTGATGTTGTACATACTTTAACAGAAATCAAAAAGATTTATGATCTTTAACACAAATTGTTGTACAAAATTTAAAGGAAATTGACAGCATTAAATTGATGTTTGAAAATAATAAACCAAACATCTTAATTAACAATACACAGAAATTGGTATGAGGACAATGGGAATTGTATACATACATAGGAGATATCAAAGAAAGGACTTTGACAATCAATTATGACGTGATTATTGACAATATGATATAAAAATTAAACAAGTTAAGCATTCCTGTTGAAAAATTTGAAGAAAAGACTTCATCACATCAGACATTACTTCTAGACCATGTAGAAAAGAGTGATGAAGCAATAATGAATCTTACAGATGACATTCAAAGTGAAATAAGACTTATTACTGAGAAAATGGATAAGATCAATGAGGCTAACTTAGATATGCCAAATTTATCAACCCCATCTTTACACATAAGACGTCCTGTTAAAAAAAGAGGAAAGAAAAAATCCATTTATAGCATATGTGATACATCAAGACAAAAATCAAGTCTTGATGAAGGAAGCACCTTAATTAAATGACTGGCCAACATTCACGGGTGAAGGTGAATATGAAACTATTTCATTTATAAAAAATTCACATGTTAAAAGAATATGATGCCATACCAGATGAATTAATCACTTCAAGATTACATTCATTATTCAAAAAATCTTAAAAACATGGTATTATGGCAAAACTACCTGGTCTTGGTGGAAAAATAAAATAATCACCAAGTGGTCAAATGATTCCTGGAGGTAAATAATATAAAATGAATTTGAAAATTCATTCTTTGACCCATATAAGGATAAACCTTTGACTTGGTTCTTAAAAAAAGTTGAAGGATTAAATGCACTGTACCCAAAAATGTCACAGAAGATGGCGCATATTCAGATACTCAAAAAATATGGAGGAGAAATAAAACATGCCCTGAGAGTAAGGTTCATAGAGTCATTCTCCACAGAATAGGAAATTAATGCACTAGAGGCCATTGTGACCAGAACCAAAATTTTGCAGAACATGGAAAAAATTGGATATTGAAATTCCAAATAAACCATTAATTAATAAGTGTAACCCAAGAGAACCTTATAAACACAATACACCCAATACTAATGAGGAAAAAAAATTCCATAAATGTGGTGGTAGTGGACACTTAGCCAATAATTGCCTAAAAAAGGCAAAAATGGATGAAGTTGTGGAAACAGAAGACCGCAATGATAAAGAAGATGAATCTGATTCTGGAAAAGACACTGAAGAGTCAGAAGCTTCTTAAAGTGATGAAATTAATACAATTAATGCATCAATTTATATTATTGGCTTAATATATGAAGTACTAGATGTAAATTCAAACTTACCACATGTTGGAACATCTGATACAAGACTCATAAACATATAAGATTCCAAACTGCATAGAACCAAACCTGAAAAGGAATGGGACATACATTTTGAAATTCAAGTGTAATTATTGTCATGGTTGAAAACCAAGAAGAAGAAGTAAACCTGGACACAGGAAAATACTGAATCTGTGTTGGTACAAGCTATTTGAAAACAATTATACCGGATTGGGAAGAAAGACTTATACCAATACAGGGGGTTGTAATTTGTAGTGCAAGTGAAAGCATACAGCCCCCTGGGATAATTGACTTGACACTAATTTTTCCTCAACCTTCCCAATGTATAAGAGTGAAATTAGAGCTTGTAGTAATGGAAAACCTTACTAGTAACCATTTCATAATAGGAAATGATTACTTATCAATTTATGGTATTGATATCTCTAATCGGAAAGACATATATTTTACCATAGGAGACAATAGAAGACAGAAATTTGGTTTTTTAAAAATAAAAAACAAATTACTGTTGGAAAAAATGAAGATAAAATCTCAAAAATACATGCATTTATAACTGAACAGCTTATAGAGTTAGAATTCAATCAATAATTAAGAGAAAAAATTAAAGAAAGATGGATTGATCTCTTATTTGAATACAAAAGTGCCTTTTCAACTGACAAAGAACCACTATGTGCTATCATTGGACATGAGGTAGAAATTATTATTAATGTGAAAAACATTATCCACCCCTGTTAAGAAGACCAGCTTACCCAGCTAGCCCAAGAGCCAGATAGGCCTTAGAGGTACACATTAAGGAATTAATGGACCTTGGGGTGTTAAGGAAAGTAGGACATAATGAACAGGTAGAAGTCACTACACCTGTTATTATAGCTTGGAATAATGGTAAATCAAGGATTGTAAGGGAATTTAGAGCTCTAAATACCTTTACTATCCCTGACTGGTTTCCAATGCCCAGAATCCATGAGAAATTAACACAATTGTGACAGTCTAAGTTCATTACAGCCATGGATGCTCTAGAGGGTTTCACCAGAATATTTTAAGAGACAATGCCAGAAAAATACTAAGGATAATGGTCCACTGTGGCATACATGAATACCTAAGGATGCCTTTTGGCATAAATAATGCACCTTCCCATTATCAAAGAATGATCAACACCATATTCCCTGAATAATTATCATAAGGATGATTAATCATCTATATTGATGATATCATATTTTGCTCAGAAACTTGGGAAAATCACTTAAAAATACTGGAAATAGTCTTACAAAAAATAGTTCAAGAAAATATGAAATTTCCTTGAAATAATGTCATTTTACATATAGTGAACTAAAAGAACTGGGACATGTTGCATCTGGATTAAGTTTAGGGATAGACAAAAACAAAATAGCAGCTTTACTAATGAAATAAATGCCAAAAACCAAGAAAAAATTCCAATCATTTGTAGGATTTTTTGGATATTACAGACAGAATATAAAAGACTTTGCAATCATTGCCAAATCCTTGTACAAACTCTGTGACCAACAGACATTCTGCAAAATGGCTGAATAAAGAGTTAAAGCATATGAGGAACTGAAAAAAGCCCTCACAAATGCCCCAGTTCTTTTAATTCCAGATTAGAAACTACCTTTCAAGATGTACATTGATGCTTGTGGAGAAGTACTAGGTGCAGAAATGCACCAGACACAAATCATCAAGGATAAACTTGCTGAAGGACCAATTTTCTTCATTTCAAGACAAATTAAACAAACAGAAGCAAGATATGGAGCAAGACAAATAAACTTTCTTTGCTTGGTGTGGGCTCTAGTAAAACTACACTACTTTTTGGATGGAACAGTCTTTAATGCAATCACAGACTGTAATACTGTGAAATCTTTGTTGAACATCAAGACACCAAATAGAAATATGCCAAGATGGTAGATTTCTATTCAATAATATAGAGGAAATATGACAATAGCTCATAAATCTGGAGATATTCACAAAAATTCAGATGTTCTTAGCAGATGGGTTTTAGTAAATACACTTGAAAACCCAGAATGGGTACCACAAGAAGAACAACATATAGAAAGAATATGTGTTACAGATATTGGCACAGAATTCTCTAATTAAGTTAAATGAAATCTAAAAGATGGAAAACAATTGTCATATCTTATTCCAGCTTTTGGTTAAAGATTTCAAAGATCCATAATTATCCTCCAAACTATATGAATGATGGAAAACAGCATATGATGAAGGAAGATTCCACCTCCTTGATGGAATCCTTTATCATAGGAATAAGTACAAATTCTTGCTTAACTTGACAGATAGAACTCCAATAAACACTATACTACTTCAATGCCATGATATTGTTGTATCTGGACATCTCGCAGAAGATAGGACACTAGAGAGAGTAAAAACCTGCTCTTGCTGGCCAAATTGGAGAAACAACTTTGCAAAGTATCGCCAAAACTGTGACAGATGTCAAAAAGGAAACAGATTCACAGGCAAGAAATTTGGAATAATGATTCAAATCCAAGAGCCAAAATCTCATTGGGAAATAGTTCACATGGATTGGGTAACAGCCTTACCTCCAGGAGGAGACAGGAGTTTTAATGCATGCCTAGTACTAGTTGGCAGGGACAGAAAAACCCCAATGTTCTTACCATGTCATTAAAATGACACAGCTATGGACACAGCCATAATTATATGGAATAGAGTCATTTTCATACAGGCTTATTCCAAAACATTGTAAGTGATAGAGATCTGCAATTGAATTCAGCATTATGGACAAATATTTATACCTTTTTTGGGACAAATGTATCATTATCAACAGCTTATGACCCTGAAAATAGGGCTTAGCAGAAAGAATGATACAAACTTTAGAAGACATGATCAGAATACTCTGTGCTTATGGAGTATAATTCAAAGAATCTGATGGTTTCAACCATTATTGGTATACCTTAATACCAGCTCTTGAACTGGAATATAAGACATTAATCCATTCTTCAACTGGAAAAACACCAGCAATTCTAGAAAAAGGTTGGAATACAGTACTTCCTTGAGATATCCTCAAGAAGGACTTAGTGGATATACACCCAACAGAAAGAAGCTTCAAAATAATTCTTGACAAAGCAAGACATCATGCCAACATATTTATGAAATATTCTTTCAAATATTCAAAAAAATAAGTTAAAAAAGTCACAAGCCACCTGATTTTGAAGTAGGAGACTTGTTCTTAGTATCCACTCTAAAATTTAATAAAATTAAAGGCCCAAAGAAATTGAAAGATTCCTTTTCAGGACCCTTTATTATAAGAGCACTACATGGCCCTAATTCTGTGCAATTGGAACTCACAGGTGAATTAATGAATAGAAAACACAGCTTTCCCTGTAATTCTGATAAACCCTTACAGCTCAAGTGATAAAGAGTTATTGTCCCTAAGAAATAAACCACCACTTGAAATTCGGCCTGTAGAAGAAGCAGAAAAGAAAATTGTAAAAGTCCTTAAAGAAAGGGAATACCTTTTAAGGCATAGAAAACCAACTAAATGATACAAATGGCTACTTGGAAAGATATTACCAATTCTGATAAGCTATTAAAAAGGTTCAGACATGAAAGAAGACCTAAAGAATAAAAAGGTTAGGAATTATTGAGCTTCAAGACTAAGAAAGTCTAATGAAGAGTTAGGAAAGTAGATGATACCATAACTAACTATATCAGATTGTAGTACAATCTTTTATGGTGATAGGGAATGTTAGCCTTTGAGATATTACCACATATCCACAAAGGTCACAAAGAAACTTTACAATATTTATTCTAATAATAAGAATCAAAATTATTATCTTAAAATATATAAAAGTGAAATGAAGAGGCATAAATTCTTTATTAACCTTTAATCTAATGAATAGATATGTTAAATAAATTGCACAATTAGATTTACCATGGTAAAACACACATATAACATTTGGATTCCATATCTATAAAGACAATACTTCCTGAGAAATAAGTAAAAATGCCATAAGAGAGAATAAATCTTTTATTATATTAGAAACCAATAACTCAACATGATTGTATTCCCCATGAAGCATTAGACATATAACATCTTTATGTCATTTCTGTAAATTCAAGACTTAAGGAAATAGCCTGAATATATGCAATTTTATGATCAGTGCATACATTCATGGGGTTTAGGTCATATCTCTTGACATATACATGATAGAGAGTTGGACCAAAAATACAATTACAACATAATTACTTTAAGAATACAGATATAAAATTTATTTGTAAAAAAACAATATTATAGCTTGTAAGGGTATATTGAACAAAACTGTTATAGCTGTTGACCACTTTGTTGTGAAAGTGGTCCAAGTTTAAGATAAAGTGTATATTTCAATTTTAATAGCACATATGTGAATAAATATGTAATTTTTATTATTATATTCAGCTTATAACCCCTTGAAATAATGGCTTGAAGTTTGAAATATTAAATTTTGACAGAGAAGATTAGTTACAAGAAAAAACATCAGAAATATAGTTTTGATACTGTAATGAAATTCTCTTGGCAACTTAAAGATTAAATACCACGCTATCATTTTTCACTTTCTGAATAGCTTTAGTTTGTATAACTCAAAAGGTATTAATAATCAAAGCTTAAGCTTAAAACTGATCATTTATGATCACTCACTGCAATCTTAATTTAAGTTTAAAAGTCATAAATGTGATAAATGTGGTCAATGCTAGTTTATTATTATTAAAACTAATAAAATTCACAATTTTTAGCCTTCTTCCAAGCTTATTATGTCAGAAAACTTAGAGCTATAGTGAGACTCTAAATAATGGCATAATAATGAGATATGATGGGTTAATTATGCTGTAATTATCACTAAACCTTGAAATAATAATTAATTCAAGTGGATTACATCACACCAGGGCAAATCTTGCGTCAATTGTTGGCGATTGACTTCACGTCGCACCGCTGTCAGTATAAAATCTTGCTTCAGTCGCGTTAGTGTCACTTTATAGTCACTGGATTTAGTGGGTCACGTCACGTCAGCATCAAGACAACGTCAATCATCACATGTGTCACATAAGAATGTCACTCAAAGCTTAAACCCATTTCAACACTATTCACAATGTTTGGGTAATTTCACCTCATTGGCTTCCGCATCCCCACCTAATCTGCCCCGATGCTTCGCATGCTTACGAGCCCACACCGCCCTCCAGATGAGACTCTGACACTGCCCCCCCATCTCCGTCCTCACCACTCCTTACGCTTTCACACCCCCGCCCTTACCATCTTCATGCTCACGTGGTGCACTCCCGACATCACTTATCCTTACGCTCACTAAAGTGCCCTCCTGATATGCTCCCGACACTGCTTACCATCCTTACACTCGCGGAGTGCACTCCCGACATGCTCCCGACACCACTTATCCTTACACTTGTGTAATGCCCTCCCGACACTGCTTATCCTTACGCTTGTGTAGTGCCCTCCCGCCATCCTTGCGCTCGCGGAGTGCCCTCCCAACACCACTTATACTTACGCTTGTGTAGTGCCCTCCCAACACCACTTATCCTTACGCCTGTGTGGTGCCCTCCCAACATCCTCCCGACACCACTTATCCTTATGCTTGTGTAGTGCCCTCCCGACATCCTCCCGACCCTGCTTATCATCCTTACTCTTCCGTACTACATCCATAGTGTACGGTGGCTTGTTGGCATACACAATGGATGCCATCGCCGAAATATGCTGAGTGGCCTTCTCTGCCAACAGGACCTAAGGGGAAATTGGTCAGTATATTCACAATGTTGTGGTTAGGGTTTAAATCATGAGACTCACAAATTAAAACCTAATAAGTGGACTATTTAAGACAAGAATTGTGTCTCCTGTTTCCCCGACAAAACCATTTTATTTCATATCATTCAAATGGAACACTTTGCTTAGTCCTTACCTCATGAGTGTTGAATAGTTCAAAAGTTGACTTTAGTAGGTTTCTCACTAGTCAACTTTATTCAATGTCTCACAGGGAAGTGATTTCATTTGCATGATATGAAATAATTTGCAAAACATCGCCTCCTTCAATTTCCCGACAAATCGCATTTTGCAAATGCAATTATTTGACTTGCACCTTTTTTCTTCAATTTGGATCTTTTTATTCAAAAATTTTCAAACAAGTTATCAATCAACTCATCACCATCTATTTGCTTAATAAACTACCTCCACTATGGCCCAAACCCTGGGAAATTCAACTGAATTCAATGAACGACCAACTTCAGCCCCAGAGAGTGGAAGTGAAATCTCTGATATCGCCAGTAGTTGTGAATTAGGCATTGAAGTAGAGAGCCAGTCACATGAAGATAATCAAGATCCACCAGTTCTTCCAGAATGTGAGTACGCATCCATCTTGAATATTTCTAATCTCCCAAAACCTGATATTGTGTCATAGCCTTTATTTCAGGTCAGCCTCCAAGCTCTCAGAAACCGAATTTTAAAAGTTATGAGAAGGAAAAGACTGTTGAACCTTGTGCACCGACAGAAGATGATGGGCAAGATGATGTAATTTTCAGTGGGGAGGTCCAAATTATATCCAAGGAACAATCTTTCTCCAACATTGCTCCAAAAATCCCAAGGCTCGAAAAAATCCAAAATGATAGTAAAATTCCTGATTATGTGCATCAAAAGATTGCTGAAGCCATGAGCCTGCTCAAAATGGATTTGAACCGTAAGTCCATTACTAATTCAAAACAAAAGTGATAAAAATAGCTGCTCACAATATATGGGCAGGTGTGGAGGTGGGAGAATCTCTACCTGAAGGATCTCAAGTCATAATTGGATTTCCAGGAAAAGGATTAGGAAAAAGACCAAATATACATGCGACCAAAAAAACAAACAAAAAACGCCGTACCTTTGAAACCGCAAACGATTCTCGGGATCAAGGTCATGAAATTATCAATTTTGAAGGGGACCATATTGATAATCAACCTCCACATACTGAACCCCCCCCCCCAATACTCAATGAAACAATCCATGATGAAGCTCCACATACTGAAAGCCCCCCGATACCCAATGAAACAATGCATGATGCAACCCCTCCTGCCTCTCCTCAGAATATTCAAGCCTTTCAAGAAAGGGAAACAATTAAACATGATACAATGGGATGAGATATGACTGATATAGTTCCTGACCCTGAGCCCGAAGTGTCATCGTCTGCTAATTTTCAAGGAATATTTTTATCCCGCATAGAAGAGTTTGCAGGCATTTTGAATTATCATTCCAATATTACTCAACAATCATGGAAAAGGGGGCTTGATAATATCAATAGTATTTACAAAAATCGATGGGACAATTTACCAACAAAAGATGCTCATACATTCCTTCCCGTTGGTATTAAGGTGATCAGTAACCGAGAGCTTAAAATGTCGGCCTGGCTGGAGGACCTTGAGATGGCAGGTGAGTTTTATCTTTGTGCATGATACATGATCATTGGCTGTCGACTGGTGATATAAATTGCAATATACAGGGTTAGATTTTTTTAAGCCAACCGAAACAGAAGCGTTTTTTGATCACAACATTTGGAATCTCAAATTGATGAAGGAATCAGCTAAACCTCCAGAGAATCTCCCAAAATCTGAACACTCCTTCTTCAAAATGGTTCAGAGCCTTCTTTACCCCGCCAATCCAGTTAAATATTTTTGGGCAAATGTTATGTTTGAATCCATTAGTTTAGTCTCATACAATGTGATTGCACCCAAACCATATGTTGCACAAACATCAAATTCGACCGATCCTCTTGGACTCGAACGGGGGGCAGTTGAATACCTTGCCTCCTGCTTGAGTAAATCGAAGCAACGTGCAACCCAGCTCAGCATTGAAGGTGGCAGGGCTGACAATGAGATATCCACAAAGACGCACAAGAACCTGGAGGATCTAATGGATACAGCTATCCATTTGATGATTGCGTACAACATGGTATGTGCACATACAAAGGTCGAAGTTAATGGCATCAAAGGCAAACTCATGAACTCAAAAAAAAATGAGGCCATCAAAGATCTTTTGGCGTGTCACAAGAATCTCGGAATAAATCGAATTTTCTATGGTATATTAGCGGCATTCTGTGCAGCGGGGGTTCGTGGTTTGATGGTATGCTCAGATGACTGGAGAACAAGCTCAGTTAAAGAGGCTTTATCACTAATTGACATTTCCGAAAAACTTTCAGAGGGTAAAAATCTAGTGGACCAGTGTGGCTATGTACTAATAAGTATATATGTAATTTACTGAATAAAAGTTTCTTCTCATCAGAGTCTTTTAACCCCACTGTACCTCTTAGATTTGAATTTGCACAATGCTTAGTATTAGACTTTGGTGATGCCTGGGTGGCAAAGCACAGTTTTGGTTCAAGTGATGAGGTCACCTTGACTGTACCCAGGTCAGCTAAACTCACAACCAGGATTGACCCGTTTTAGATTAGCTTTGTACTAGATAGATTATAATTGAATTTTGCAAATTTATTTATGAATTTAATAATCATGACTTCCTATCCTACTACTTCCCGGATGCCACAGTATGAATACCAATAGTAATTGTACGGCGGCATGCCTCCGTACATCATTGAAAAGACTCCGACAAGACACAAGCTGAGTCAGGCAGTTGTGCATGCGGGTAGCACATGCGGGGGCATTGCGGGAGGTCGCGTTTATCACTTCCCGCCAGCCCATAATAGGCCAAATGTTCCTGTGTCTTTCAAGAGGACTAGGATAACTAGGGATCTGCAGAAGGATACATATTGCATTTGCATGTGCTTGCAATATTCCAAATGGTTGGATTGGAAAGTGATTGCATGGGAACATCAATATGTCAAATTGAATAATGCACTATCCACTGCAATTTTCAGGTTGAGGTATTTGAGATCACAAATTCGCGAAGGTCAGGTGTGATCTTTCTTTTTAGCCGCAATTAAAAAAGATTCATTGACCACAATTCAATTTAGGTGATATTAATAAATCAGTAATCATTTGGTTTGATTTCATTGTGTGCTGCAAGCATGCCATTCACAAAAAAAGGAAAAGAGCATAAAAGGGAACTTGCGAGAAGGCGTTGGGCTGAGGAAGGAAAGTGTGAGTTGCTCGCTTAATCTCAGTGTATATATATAGATATATATATATGCTTCCACATTTATGTGGCACCCTCATTGGACCCCACGGAAGAACATTGGCTTTAGTCGGTTCAGATTGTGCCAATGTCATGTGGGCTCCAACAGGGAAGTCAAAGGATGTGTGCCAAAGAAAGCTCCTTGGCAGTATCTGATATCTTGTGTGCTTCAACACATAGTGATCCCTCAACCACTTGGGAATAGTGGGAGATCCCAAAAGACAAATGAGCGCAAAACGACCCAAATGAATAGGTTGTTTTCCTCCTCTTGCCCAACAGCACAAATATCAATGCCAGTATCAGCAAATATCACCCCAAGTGAAATTTGGAGGCTTGTGGATGTCAATCAGATCAAACGCATTCACTTTGGGCGTGTGGCAATTTTCTCTTCAACCAGATTACTCATTGCCCTTGTCGAATTCCGACCATTCACAACAATGAGTGAAGTCGAGGTCAATCAATGGGATGAATTATCACAATTCTTATTTTGCGAAAAGAGATTCACCGACCTGATTGCAACCAATGGAGCATTACTTGAGGGATTTATGTTTGCAATTGGGTGGCGCAAATGCAGCACGAAGAATGAACAATTTTGTCTGTATGGAAGTGTTGGGAAAATTGAAAACGCAAAAGATGAATGGCGGAACCAAGGTGCCAATCTTAGCTTGGTGGGTTGCATTCTAGGTCAATCCTTACGATATGTTGGGGATACTTTATTTGAGAAGATTCAAAATTTCTACAATTAATTGGGGGTTCCATCTTTTGATCAAGTTAACTATGAAGCCAATATGCCCACAAATCAGGATGCATTCGAGTTTGCTTCCGCACTCACTTTCACCATCAATGGATTCAAAAACGCACCTCTTGTTGATAAGGATGCATCGCTGTATGCTTCAGGATGGTGGTTTCAAGCTGAGAAGTGGACCGGCCAAATTCAAAGAGATGCGTCAAAGCGGTGTACAGGGGGAAAATTGATTTTCCCAAATGAGCATTTTTGGATTGATCTATCCGCATGTCATTGGCTCATTCAGGTAGTGTGGGCCAGTAGTACATTTGTTCATTATACTGATCCAGCACAGGACAACGAAAGCGCGACACTAGTGGGTATGTCCGCACAATGCTCAAGCAGGTTAGCAAAAACCATGCGGCAAAAAAGCCATGGCTATTATGAGATTGGCAAGAGAGAGGGCTATCAAATCAGGGATGGTAATACAATCTCATGCCGATTCAAAGAATGAGGAGATTTGCATGTGCGTTGGGTAAATAATGGTGGGGTAAGGCAGAGGACAATATACACCAGGATTGGATGGTTTCAAGTGCGGGAGATGGGATGTCTGACCTGAAAAAGGGGTGAAGTGGATTATGTACAGTGGCATGCCATCGTACATATGTCCTGGTTTGTTGGTCTTGTCCAGGATGCCAATGCTTCACATGTGAATCCTTATGCTTGTGCAGGTTCCGACAATGCTAAAAGTTCCTGATGCCTATGCGGGCTACCAACGCTTCACACGCCAATCCTTATGCCTGTGCAGGCTCCCGAAAATTTACACGCCAATCCTTACGCTTGTGAAGGTTCCCAAAAATGCTAAAAATTCCTTATGCCTGTACAGGCTTCCAACGATTCACACGCCAATTCTTATGCTTGTGAAGGTTCCCCACAATGCTGAAAATTTTTTGGCCTTTGCAGGATCCCGAGAATTCACATGCCAATTCTTACGCCTGTGCAGGCTCTCAACAATTCACACGCCAATTCTTATGCCTGTACAGGCTCCCGACAAGTCACACGCTAATCCTTACACTTATGAAGGTTCCAGACAATTTAAACAATTCAATACATTAGTAAGATTAATAGCGTGTGACCATAGGAAAGGCCATGTTTCACCAATCTGGACTGGATTGCTCACATGTGGGAACCTCCGTCTTTTTTACAGTTAAGAATGGATATGGCTCTAAACCATGGAAGAAGAAAATATAGGAGACGGTAACGGCAACTATTGGCGCATTTTTGGAAAAATAGGTTCACGCAAAAAAATACTCACTCAAACTTTTGGTGGGGCACTTACAAAAATAATTCTCACGCAATCAGGGTTTTTCTCTAAGGAGGAAATAAATAAATTTTACGTGAACAAAGAATGTAATAGAAATTGAACATAATAATAATTGAATACAAATAATTTATTTAAAAGAAATTATTACAAATTATAAAAAGTGGAAATAATGAGATTATTTTTTTGGAATTTGGAGACTATCCCGGTTATTTCCTCCTTTGGATAAGCCTCCAGTGCCTGGGCAAGGAGGGAGTTTAGTTCCTCCCGGAATTCCTGGTGCATCTCATTTTGATGAGTTGCATCCACGAAAGGAATCATGTGGAGCAAGCAGAAATGCTCCAACAAGATTCGGTTGATCAATTCGTGGACGATGGCTTGAGGAATCATTAGGGTCGGTCGCAGGTCGGTGAATTCCTGGCGAGCGTCATCATGGGAATGAGAGGAGCTTGGCACCGGGGGGGAGGAGGAGGTTGGGTTCTTGGGGGCACTGAAAGGGAGGGGAAGATGGCGAAGTCGGTGAAGAAGAAGGGGGAGGGGGAGGGGGATGGGTTGATCTGACGGGCGTATTGTCGATGATGATTATGGAGCGAGGAGTGGCAGGATGAGCTGGAGACGGTCAAAGAGAAAATGAGGAAAAGGGGATATGGATTGAAGAGAAAGAAGGGGTGACTTACCATGAGGTTCCTCTGTGGATTGCGTAGGAGCCACCTCAGGTTCTGGCTCACGAGTCATATCATCCTCAGGTGGTTGGGACGATGGACTCGGGCCAGGAATAGGTGGCTCTTTGGTTCGGGAGGGTTCTCAAAAAGGAGTAAGAGTCAGTTCACTCAACTCAAAAGTGAAAGTGAAAATGAAATGAAACTTTGGCTGCTTACCTTGGAATAATTCCTCAGACCATCGGGTGCCACTCGGGCCTGGAGTGGGTTGCGGTGGGGTTTGCTCGCAAGGCAAACTAGGAACGGGAGAGTCTTGTTGGGGGGATTTGGGGGGTTTTGTTCTATGAGTAATGGAAAAAAGTCAGTATTATTGCGTGAAGAGAAATGAGATAAGGAGGAGAAAGAAAAATTACTTTGGCGTTTGAATCCCATCGGTGACAAGACATGGTGACAATCAGCCCAAGCTCAAATGTCCTCTCGCCATCGCCATCCTTCATTGGCTGGATAATCACTTTGGTCCGGTCAAGGAGTGAAGTGACCATTGGATGGTGGCCTAGGAGGGGGATTGGACAAATCGATACTGGAGGGGACAGGGCTAGTCGTCCGGAATCATTCCCATCGGCCTGTTTGGGGGCCCGGCGTCCATTCATGCTCGGAAATTGTTTCATCATCGCTGACCACAAAGGAGTCCTCGCGAGGGCATCTTGGGCGGGAACTCCTCTGGCCTCGTGGTCAGAAGGGGCGGACAACGAACGAACATTTCTTGTGTGCTTGTTGGCAAGCATCACAAGCGTCGTTCGTTGTCGAGGAAGAAATGCAGGGGATACCGCGCTTGGTGCACAAAGTGCACGACATCTAAAAACAAAACAATTGAGGTTAGTAACTGCATACAAAGTAAACAATCAAGAAAGAAAATGAAGGTGTATGATGAATTATAAATTTAAAACGTTAACAAAATAAAGACACTCTACTCGGAAGGTTTTAAAAGTCTGGAAGAGAGTTGTGAAGAAAAATAAGTTTTAATATCGGTATGTAATGTCGACAAAAGTTTAAAAAAGAGGTAACGCACGAGGTGGATAGAAGTGAGGTTCTGAACGGATCAGAAGAATAAACAAACAGGCAAAAGGCAGGGGAGTGGGGTTAGTGGAGTGCAAAAGACAAAAGTAGAAAGGCAGGAAGACCAAGGGAAATAGGCACAAGGACAAACGTGGGTAAGGTTGAACGAAGTGGAGCAGGTGAGAAAGAAATTGAAGGGCGTGTTGTGTGAAGATGGTCTTTTATACCATGGAGAAGCTGAGACGATCTCAGCAGTTGCAGCACCCGCAAAAGGCTCAGCTTCAAGGCGTGTGGGCAAAATTGAAGCTCAGTCGCAGCGAATGCTGCAACTGAGAAGGGAAATGCTGGCGTGAGGCAGAAGAACAATGGGGTTCTGGCTGAGTATTGCTATTGATTGAATTTTCAAGCTCAGTCAAAGCCCCTTTTTTTCCTTAAATAGCCACCCGATCACCCAGGAGGGTGGTCGTGAGGCCCTCATTGAATGTCCATGGTGGGTGCAATGCACAAGTGCCCCATGCAGAAATGCACCTGGTGCATTTGGTCACAAGTGACCACGGCGAGATTACCGGCCGTATGGCCTGTTAATAGTATGTGAACAAAGAGGGGGGCTGTAACACAAGTGAATACAGCATGAGCTTGCCTCAACCCATTGCTCAGGTTTGCTTTTGGGTCATAATTGGAATGCTCAGTGGCTGAACATTTTAATTGCACAGTAATTGAACCATTGATATAACAATATCGAATGCACCGTGCTGAGCCATTGCTCAGTCCTTTTTGTATGCACACAATCTGAGCATTTTGCACTGCATAGGATGACATTTCAGCCAGGTGCAGCATTTCACACGCTTTGGTTAAGTGCTCCAAACTGAGCCTTCCAATGAAACATTGCAGAAATGATCTGGACCATGGCTTTACTGAGCACTTTCACACGGTGCTTTTGACCATGACATGCTCAGCTTGCGTGTGCAAATCGGGTGAAACGCAATGCTGAGCATGTGGCACATGAGCTACGTATATGCAAACGATTGGAAGGTGCATGCACATTTGCTATATGCATGCAGGCTCAAGTAGTATTACACCTTCCTAATCTGTACAGCCAACACTGTAGTACACAGTACACCTTTGTAAATGTATGCTGCGGGGCAGAGCAAAAGCTGTTCAACAATGTAACATCCAATCATGTCAAGCCATCGAGTCATATATCTCAACTGCATCCCTTTGATGCACCTTGTTGGAGAGCTCTGCCTTACTACGGCACAGATGCGGGTGTAATCCAAGCTAATGTAAGTGCGTAATAGTGGGATGACTGTTTATTTGGGTCATACACAAACAGTGGATTCCATCCGGTGCCATTGTCAGGGCAAACACTGACTGGCCCCGCTTGTTCATTGCGCGTTCTCATTTTCAGGCAGCCACACGCTTTCATACGCACCCCCAACGGGTCATACACAGGTAGCTTTCACACGCCTGGAAGACATTTTCCTGCCTATTTTCTTTGTCGGGTTGTCAGCTTTACTGCACATGCTCACCCGCTTGCGCATGGAAACCTGAGGCCAATCAGTGTGGATTTGCTTCAGCCTCATCCGCATTAGAATAATCGCGGCCTATGATTGCTGAGGCTGGTTATGTTTGCGTGGGGATCTCCCACAGCAGGTCATTTTCTGCACGTTCTCACGCGCCCCGCACAAGCTGTGGGGCCTGGCTTGCAGCCAAAAATTCCCTTGGGTGTGTGACCTCTTTCTCTGGAGTTTTGTACACGCGTGAGGCAAAGACCATGATCCCAATTTTGGTGGATTAGTAGCCGCCTCAAACGCAATAGGGGTGAATGTATATGTGGATCACGCCTCACGGTCGGTGCCCCGTTTGAACATGCCACACATCCTCCCCTGAAGCCTAGTTGGCATTAGTCATCAAAAAACTTCACGCAAAATCAAACTCATGTTCGGTGGCATGCCACCAAGCATATCTCACCTGCCCACACACAAACGTCCCCACTGTGAGATTGCCCTTTGAAACAGCCAACATTGCCTAGTAGGTCCCTGTGCAACAATTAACCTGGGGATGATCCGCTCATTGCTTGCTGTCACACCAGCGAACATGGACGCATGCCTCTAATATGCTCCCCCACAATAAGTTGCTACAACCCACCCAATCTCAGATATGCTAATGTCAACCTTGTTCCACCAAAGGTTTCGTAACTTGCTGCAGATCCAGCAATCATATCGGTGCACCCACATTTTGGCCACCTTGCCTTGATATATGCCCCAAATTGGATATGAAAATTATTAGCCCAAGAGGCCCACCCCCATCAAGACCATGCACGTAACCACAGGCCATCCCCCCTTGACCCCATTGCTGCCTCTCATATAAGTTCCCCACCTGCACTTATCCGTCTTCATTATGTTTAGCTAACCCTTCCCGATCATATAATTTCCGACTATCCCCAAATAATTCAAAATAGCCATCATGTCAACCCCTTCACAACCACTTTGCATTGGGATGATTAATATTCGTATTCAAATATATAGTGATATAAACTTAAATCCTGAGAATTCCCACTTAGCTTCTTGGATTATCATATGGCACAATCAACACAACATATTTGTTTATCTCCCCAATCACCAGCGTGCTATTGGCTCTCTACCTGCAACCCTTTCCAAAACGTTGATACCATTCCTTGGGGCACCAAAAACTTTCATGCACTGTGGTCCTGGTGGGGCATGGATTGAAAATTTCCAATCCAATCCTACTCAAATATTATTCGTTGAGGGAGTATTTATGACTGATGCAAATGATCCCTCCTCATCCCAGAAACCCAATCTAGAATTGATGTTCTTCACATGGTAGCCAAACATTTTATTCATAATGGAAAGCTTTCAAACACAAGATTTCAAGCTTAAAATCCCCAAAGAATATGACTGTAATACTCATAGTCAATGTCAACTCTTTACTCCGACATTTCCCGGTTCAAACTCGATGCCAGCTTCATATCCTGCTGTTTCATCATTGATTTCCAAGCAAAAACTTATACAATTACCCAGTGGATCAGACCTCCCCATGCCATTATTCAAACCCCCCTCCTCCCTCATCAAAAGACCGGACTAGCTTTTCTCTGGGATCGAGAAATCCCCAATGGCCAATCAGCCCGTAACCTTTGGGCCACCTCACCGCCAGGATCCACTTTCAATTCCAGGCACATCATTACAAACAAGGTCGTTAGCTCATTTGAATCCCTTTTGACCAATACCCCTCTTGGAGGACTGCTTGCGGATGATATGGGATTAGGTAAAACCATTCAGGCCATTGCTCTCATTGGTACCTCCAAGGAGCGGATGATTGCAAACCCCCATCGCTCCACGCCCACCATGATCATCTGCCCCCCTCGCTTGATTACCAACTGGCAATCAGAAATATCCAAGCATGCTCAGGCTGGCGCGCTGCATTCCAAAATCTACCATGGTCCCACTCGTCACTCATTATCCAAAGCCGACATCTTAAAATATGATATCATCATCACTTCTTAAATACTATCACCCAAGAATTTAAGCAAACCAATACCTCTACATCATTCATTTTTCAAATCAATTGGCATCGTATAATTTTGGATGAAGCACAGTGAGTGTCTGATCTTAAATGATTCAAATTACCTTTTATATCCAATAACCCTTGCCCCATCTTATAGCTATATTCTCTCTCAATACACTGCCACTCACCATGCCATTAATAGCCTCCTTTCATCCCGTCGAATATGTTTAACGGGCACACCTATTCACAACACCATTTATGACCTTTTGGGCATAATATCATTCAGCACTCAACCCCAGAACGCCAATCAAGATAACTGGTCACCATTCATCCTGAGTAGTCTTTCCAAATGTTGCAATGATATTTTGCATTTGGCATTGCAGCATTTAAGTTTGCGCCGCACCAAAACCACACATCTCGAATCCCTCCCCACTATTAGCCATCATTATGAGCTGCTCCCACTCAACCCAACCATGCAGCAAGAATATTCCATATTATATGAAGAATTCCTATCATCCAAAAGCAAAGGACCAGGAGAATTTTTCAGAAATATTAATAAGCTGCGAATATGTTGTAACCATCACATCATGCTTAACACAATTGCGGAGGCGGATTTGGAAGACCCCGAGGGCAGGAGCACTCAGGATAACTCCCCAACAATCACACAAACTATTGTGGATGTGGAAACATGCATGATGAGTAGTAGACTTGCACACCTCCTAGAAAGCTTAATGAAGAACAAACAAACAAGGTGTGGTCCAACCAAATCGGTGTTTTATACCCAATGGACCCAATTTCTTGATTTGTGCGTTAATTCTAATATGCATGCATTACCAATTGAATCCATCTGATTTTTTCATATTGTAGAATTGGTATTGCACTTGCCCATCACTCTATCCTTTCAGCACGAATCGATGGAACAATTACAGCACAAGCACAGGAGAAGGCACTGGAGAATTTCTTCAATAATCCTGAATGTGAAGTACTGATTGCATCCATTGCTGCAGCTGGAACTGGCCTCAATATAACTTGTGCTAATATGGTCTATTTAATGGTGAGGGGACCCCCAAAATTCTGCCCTGATTTGTGGCCCCTGACATCCACATTTCCAGGAGCCCAATTGGAACCCAGCCATTGAGGCTCAGGCTGTTGATCGACTCCATCGTATTGGCCAACAACAACCTGTAAAGGTCATCCACTATATCACTCCTCATTCAGTTGAGGTCAACATGAAGAAGGTACCCTTCAAGCTCTTCTTTGACCCTAATTGTCTTGCTATTCTAAAATGCTTCCTTATGTAAATGCCATTTTCCAAACACTAATAGGTCCAAGAAAAGAAAAATCATTAACTGTGTGAGCCTTACTGATATTATATAATTTGTGTTTGACCAAGTTGATCACACCTGCGCACCCTGGCACAGGTCCACAATTATGAACACCATGAGCTGGATTGAACTCCTTCAATATTTCCTGAATGAAAATGAGCAATAGAGTATTATTTCTAAGGGAGATGGTGATACAGTCCAACTCATATTGTCTATATTCTGACATATTTAGAAAGTTGCATCTTCAAGAAATAATAATCAGATTGTATTACACCTGCACAAATAATTCACAAAAGGTTAATTTGTAACGTTCCTATACATTTATATTACTATGTTATTGCAGAGCATCACCATTCGGCCTAATAACTGGCATGTCAAGTATTTTGAGGGCGCTAGTCTGCATCTTACTACAGCTTTTGAGCCAATCTTGATCAAATACCTGAAATGATAAGCCTTCCGGAATATCACCATCATCTGTCAATCGTAATTCTGGCAATCTATCAATAGTTTTTTTACCCTTTTTTTCAATGCGATTGCAAAACTCTATGTCTCAATCCATTTTTAATACCAATTCATTAAATAACTGGGAGCGCCAGCATAATCCCACTTTGCGGTAAGCTTGATGCCCATTTTCCAGTACCTCCTCAGTATCTGATCATACTCGAGGGTCATTGAATTGTGATGCTAGAATGGGAAATTCAGCCGTAACACACCATTCATGACGGCACTCACAGGTCTGCACATAATCAAGTAGATCATTATCAGTCTTTGCTCACAATGAAGAATAGATACATTAACTAACCGTCTGACAAATCTTTGCGAGCTTTTGATTCTCCTTCTTTTTAACCAAATACTCCGCATCCTTTTTAATAGACTTCCATTCTCTTTTCAAATAAGTGAAATATTGCTCCATTAAAGCCGCCACGACCCCATAGTTATTATGATCCTTGTTCCAACAGTAATTATGATACTCGGTGCTGACCAGTGCAAGATGGAATGTATGGTAAAACACCATAGACATCAGCTCATTGAACGGATGTTGCAATGAGCTCTCCCAGTCCCAAGTGAATTGCTTTAGTCCTAGCTTGTGGAGCTCATTTTCGCAGTAGCTTTGGAAACCCTGAGACTGAACCTGTGTTGATGGCTCATTGAAAACATCCTCGGGGACATAACCGAGATGACCAGCCACTTGAATTGCAATTTCACGCTCTTCTGTGCTTGGTGGTGCTGGAAGTGAGGAAAAATCCTTATCCCTAGCTTTGAGTAGGAACAGGCAATGTGCATGTACTGCTGATCTCATTCCATGGACATTCTCTGGAAGTTCTGCTTTCAGCCATTTTTGTTGCTCCTTCTGGCTTGCACGCTGCTCCACATTGTGAGCTTTACGATCCTGGTTCCTCTGCTGTCTGACCTCGGATTGTTCAAGCATACTCTGGGCAAGGGGCATTTGAGGATGGGTGAACTCATTATTTGACTGAGTGCCATGCTCATGCGCTGTGAAATTGTCCCTCCTTGATTCATCATTTGTTTCCATTTGAGTCGGAGACATGTTCTCATCCTCATCATCCACCATTTATTCTCTTGATGAACTGGCATGAGCTGTTCTTGGTTTGGAGGCATATGGATGATGACGTCCAGTGACTTTCTCTTTATGGACCAGAGGTGCAGATGCATAAAGTTCATCACCTGCCATGCACATCATCAGTTAACACATCAAAAAATTAATGAAGACTTGTCATACTCACGATCTTCAATTGGCTCCTGAGATCGGACTCACTTGCCTTTAGGTGCCATATCTAACCCATGAAACAAACATATCAAATTGTGAAAAAGGTTATACTCCAAAATTAAAATGACTTACTTTGATGAAGCATCAATCCTGGATTTCCCTCTGACAGACCACTCCAAGCTACATTCTCCAATGGTCTTTTTTGTCGCCCCCCATCGACGCGCCTTTCATCACCCACATGAACCTGAGATCCTGATGGAATATTGAGGGTTGGCTGTTTACTTTTGCCAAAGGGATCCTGGGATGCGACTGGATTCCGACCGGGATTAAGGAGGAACTCACGTGGAAATTTTGATTGGGGATTAGCATGTGATGAGATTTGAGGTGTGCCTTCTGGCCCCTGAGACACATGCGTTTGTGTATTAGTGGGATTTGGGGGAATTGGAGTGATGGAAATATTTGGGATCGACCAAGTGCTTGAAGTTGGAGCCTTTGGATTTCTCACATCAATGTCAAGACCTGATACATTCATTGAGGATGCAATAGGGGTTGTGAGAGGAATGTTGGGACTCAATGGTGACTGTGTTTGAACATATTCCATGCTAGATTCACTATCTGAGTCATGAAAAGAACCTTAACGGGATTTATGTGACTTGGAAGATGACATAAGGGCCAAATAAGTACAGTAATATTTTTAACTAGATAAAACACCTCAGTATTATGATAAAATAGAGTGATATGAGATGAAATCTTTTCAAATTTAGAATACAGAAATTCTATGAATAGTTGGAGCTAAGTGTTGCGTGGAAGTCCAATAAGACTCTTTTTAGGAGAATCCTCCCTGCCTCCTCTTGAGCTCCTCCGCTTTTGTCGGAAACCACCCGGCACAGCCTACCACCATATAATGTAATATTCCCTTGATCTCAAAGGGGACGCATCATCCATAAGTAATCATATTTGGTAACATTTCCGCCTCTCCATTGTCACATTTTGTGAATTATCCAAACTGCCAATATATTCATTGAAATTCCACAGCATTGTACATCTGTAAAGGGGTATATTCATGAAGGATTTACCCACAAAAGAGACATCACCTTTTCAAGAAAGGCGAGACAATCCAGATCACATTCCAACCGATTAAAAGCCTGCTGCACTCAAACCAAATACCAAGACTTTAGCTGCACTCCAACCCCTTATGTAATAGAGTTATATCGTTATGTCTGTAATAAGGTTTAAGCCATGTACGATGGCGTGCCAGCGTACATGGTTTGAATGTCAATCCCCTCAAATCAATGTTGACACATCCCTATTGGAACACCCCTCAAGGGTCAAAACCGCAGTATCGCCATGTGTAAATAAAATAGAATATGTATGAGCATTGGGCAGCATGGCATTTTACCCAATTAAACTCCTAACCAATTCCGCCATCCAGATGAGACATGTTACACTCCATCAGCTGCAGCTCACGCACCATTACAAATGGGATAAAATTCTCAGCTTGCTCAAATCATCTCCCCCTTCATGAATAATCACTCAATTTTTTTGCCAATTAATAACACTCCTAAACACTTTCACATCAGCCATAGATATTTATACACAAACCAACCGTACTCCCAATTCCTGCACCAATGACAACCCGCCGCTATTCCTCAATGCGTATATGCATGTGTCAACACTGCTCAACTCAAACACACTCTTCCCCTGAGGGTGATAGGCCTGGAGTTGCCTTCACACCTTTCCAATATAAACAGCACATTAAAAAGCTCAAATCAACCATTGCACCCAAATCTCTTCCAAACATCCCTACTTCTGCATCAGGATCTGAGTGCCCACAACTTCTATTGGATCAAATATTCCCAGCTGATTATTCACCATGGGCCCAAAGCACCTTCTCCACAGCACCGGGGCTCAATTCAACTGCACAGAAACCATACAGCAGCAGTCAAACCCTTCCCCCACAAGACCTTGGAATGATAATATCTGCCATTCTATCATTAAGGTATAATATAACCCACAGGGCTTCACGCATTCTCAACCCCGCCCTAAACCTGCTGATCAAGTCCAGCATCGCAAGCTCCGGTGGTCCCCCCATTCCTGCATTCCATATACCTCAAGATCTGAGTACCATATTTGAACATCTCCAATTGGAGCCAGTCATTCAAAACTATATATGTTGTCCTCAATGTTTCTCCCTTAATGGCCTTACTGAATCAGTCACAACTGACCAACCCCACTGTCAATGCCATAATGACCCAAATGATCATGATCCCCCTTGCACACAATCATTAGGCAAATTCATCTATTCATTTGAACCCCACACCCAAAACACAACCAACATGAAGCAAAAATTTATACCAACAAAACATTTCATTTATCAACCATTCAAAAATTGGCTTGCCAGATTTCTCCAGCGGGCTGTAATTATGGAAATTCTGCATCAAAATCAACAATCCCAAACTCCCAAAGATTCCCCAAAAGGTGACGTCTGGGATGGATTGGTCTGGAGACGCTTCACTGGCACTAGAAATATCCATGACCCCCCATTCATGTCCATTCCTGGTGCATTGGCCTTCTCCATTTATGTGGACTGGTTTAATGCACATGGAAAGTCCACCCGGTTGGCCAGCATTGGACCTATCATGCTTATTTGTCTTAATCTCCCCCCAAGTGAAAGATTGAAGCCAGAGAATGTCTATGTTGCAGGAATCATCCTTGGTCCAAAGGAGACAACTTCCCTTCAATTGAATTATTTATTAATGCCACTCATCAGCGAGCTCAAAGAGCTATGGCAAGGTTACCATTTTTCACCCACCTCAACAGGTCCTTCAGGATCCTTTATCCGTGTTGCCATTCTCACAGCCATTGCGGATGTGGTTGCCATGCGCAAGCTTACTGGATTTATTTCCCATTCCAGAAACCACTTTTGTAATTTTTGCACCATTCACAAAGCTCAAATTGAAGAAATTGGTCCTCAATTTCACTACACACGCTCATATCAAAATCATAAATCAACCATTGCCAAATGGCTTCGGGAAACCCCACAACAAAGACAAGCAATTTTCTCTGAGTATGGAGTGCGATATTCAATTTTAGAAGACCTTCCATCTTGGGATGCAACCAGAATGGTTAATCTTGAAATAATGCATAATTTAATACTTGGAATTTTGAAGGATCATGCAACTTTCAAATTGTGCATTCCAGAGTCCAAATCAAAAATTTACCTCAGGTCCCGCAGGAAATCCAATGACACCAACAGTTCAGACTCAGATTCCATGACCTCCAACAGCTCTCTTGATAAAATCACATTGAGAGAGGCCCCCTCCCTGAGAAGAGATGCAGCAAAAATAATAAATGAGCCACTCCCCACTACTTCCCAATGCCCACCCCTCACATGGAACATCCATCTAGTGGTTCTGCGGAGATTCCTTCATTTGATGCGGATTACATCCCCTCTGAATTGGATATCACTGCACTGAGTGATGACCAGATCAAGGGTGAGGCTCTGGAGCATCTCCAACAAATCATATCTGAGACAATAATTCCCTCATCATGGACAAGAGTACCTCGCAACATGGGTTCCCCCTCTCATGGTAGCTTAAAAGCCACTGAATGGGCTCTCTTATATAAGGTCTATATTCCATTTTTAATGCTCAGTCAACAGATGTCATTAGATGTACACCAATCCACGAACATTCAAAGAAAAATGGGTCAGTCAGAAGAACTTGCAAATGAACTAACCAAGAATACATTCCATTTGATTAGTGCTATCAACATTGCCACAAGTTGGACTGTTTCAATAGATGATGTGACTGCATTTCCTGAACATTGGAAAAAATTCCGCCTTTCCAATCAACTCCTGTTCCCAAAACAGAAAAGTAAACCAAATCATCATTTTGCTGATCATATTCAGGAACTCTTCCAACGTTGGGGCCCAGCACAAGCCTCAGCCACATGGGGTTATGAGCACTTGATTGAAGTATTTGCAAAAATGCCAACAAATAACAAAATATGTACGCCATTTAATAAGATCAATATATTCACATTGATTAAACACCTGAACTGAATAAGACTAACTTCTTGCAACTCTGAATAGATGATATAGATAAAACCTTACTTCAACATATCTGTCGATTTTCCAACCTCTCCGTTCTCCTGAAATCCCCATCCGTGCCATGTGAAATAAAACAGCTTTTCAAATCACAGCCACCTGCCCTGTTCAATCACCATAAATATAACAAACCATCCCGCCATGACCAAGAAAATTATGATTGCCTGGTTGAGTACTTACAGAATTTTCATGCAACAAGGGAAATAGTTGATTGGATCAGCTTAGACACTACCGTGCAATCCACAAGTCCTCCCACTTCAAGGATTGTCTCACCTTGGTATTTTCCAGTTTCAAACATTAATATTGGGAACAATATATTTTCAACTGAATCCAAAAATGTCAGAAACAGTGTGATATCTTTTCTGAGGGGCAACTCACAACAATTTGGTATTATTAATAGCATTTTTAAAGTCTCTGAGTCATCTAGAATACTGAACAATAGCTTTCTGATCTTAAAAACTTTGAAGATTGATGTGAATTTCTTACCAGATTGGCCGCATCTCAATATTTATAAAGCTGTTGGTTTTGATGATGGACACTTGATTATATCTGAAGAAGAAATAGAAGGTAACTGTGGATTGTATGATAACAAAGTTCTGTCATGTGGACTCCTTGTAATGATAAAGCCGTTATTTCATGATATTTAGTCTACTAAAATGCAAATCTCTCAGATTCATTAGCAATTTTGCTAGTGAAATAACTGCCTCCAAATTTAGTGACAGAGACATGCCATTGTGACAAGCAAAGCCCATTATTTCACATTGCCACAAAGAACTTACTTTTTTGACATTGGGTACAGTGTGAATAAGCCAAGTTCAATGATCAAATGACCCACACACTCACCTTTCACAGAATCCAAAATTTCTAACTGCGCCATCATCATGTTGGAAGGGGAAGCGGCCCTTGTGCATACGCCAATGCACACGCCAATGCACCCGCACCCGCGGTATTGTGCGGAGGGCTCTACCAGTGTCACCTGAAAAACGACAATCCCGCTCAGGCGGAGTCCTTTCATGGATGAACTGGTGAAGTCAAAACCCCCGCCTACATCAAGACTGGCTGAAGGACCTCTTTGATGTGTGTTTGTGCAAACAGGCGGGTCTTGTGTAATTTTTACCAACCATTGGACGGTTGCGGGATGATCAGGTGGTGAGGAATCTGAGTGGAAGGCACAGGGGAACCAATATTGGTGGATGTCACAGGATTTGGTGTAAGACAAGAGTAGGACGTGTGCTCAACGTTTGCTTGATTTTCGCTTGACGTGAGCTCGACTTTTATCCTGCTTGACGTTTGCTTGACGTGAAGTCAATTGCCGACGATTGACACGAGATTTGCCCTGGTGTCAGTACACATCTACTAGAGGACTTCTGTACTCTAGCAGGGAAGATTCTAATATAAATAGAGTGCTTTTTACCTCTATTTCCCCCTCAGATGAATCAAAAACATAACATTAATAAATCAAAAGGTAAGAACTTTATTGTTTATATATAATTCTATTATACTATCAAATACTAACGTTCATATTTATCAGAATCATCAATTTTGACATGATTAAACCATTATTCAATTTTTTTGTTAAATTTCTCTCTAAAATCTTTAATTCCACATAAATTCAAGAATACTTGTGATATCTTTATTTCTCCTGTGAATACAATTTGAATAAGTTGTATTTACATTATTTTGGTGTAAACGTATTCAAAATCCTTATATTCAGTGTTAAAAGTAGGTTATTTTCTCCCTTCATTATTATTTTTAGTGATTCTTTTATTAATATAAATAGTATTTATATTGATACATAGCTTTAATATTGGTAATATTATTGTCATAAATTGTTTTTTATTATTAAGTAACAGTTTTCACACACTTATTATCTTCTTGTAAGAATAACAAATCTATATTATTTCATTTTTTTAAATAATATTAATATATCTACCCCATAATTATAATCATTCTTTATCTTCTTTATTACTTTAATGAGGACATTCATAGTACAATAGCTAAAATATTGGTAATATTTACTTATTTTTTCATATTCAAACCTTACAGTAGATGACTTTTGTAATAGTTCATCAGCTACATTAAACAATTTGTAATTTTTTTTAAAATAACATCCAAAATGAGTAATCGCTTCATGATTAATTATTTCTGGACAGGGATTTCACATCTGACAGACAATCTATGATTTCTTCCTAAGTATTTCCATGTTTCTAGGTTTCTTTTGCAAATTAATCTCCATTTTCAATTGTGATAAGTGCAATCCATGTCTAGTTTGGGGTAAATATACTTATAATTGGATTAAAATCATTTTTTCACACAAAAGAAAATATACCATAATTCTAGAGATTGAGATAATTCACATCTTGATGTGGCTGATTTTAAAATCCACCCTTAGTGACATAATATTGGTAAAATATTTGTCTTCCTGTTTATTTTTGGCAGAAGTCCATTTGAGGTTACTTAAATTTGGTGATTGAGCAGCTTCTGTTAATGCTTTATTTTTATTTTCTGTTAAATTAGAAAAATGACAAATTCTAGGATAAATAAAATCTCCATATTCTTAAAGATGTAACCTTTGATATTGTCTTTTTCAATTTCACAAGGTGTTGAACCAGGATTTTGAGAGTAAGCACCTATAATTTCTTAAATGAATTAGTAATTATTAAAATAAAAATTAAACAATTTTGCAAACCTGAATATTTTCCAGAATTAGAACCTGGGTGTAAGCCAATACCTTTTATGATTGCACCAAGGATAGTTTAATTGTTTTTTATTTCTTGTCTATTGTTTGACAAGTTCATTAAGGTAAAAATAGGACTTTTTAATGTTTTACAGTTGGCATATGGAGGTTCAAATGGGGTGATTTCATAAATCACAACTTGTAAGAAAGGATTCTTGGCTTCATCAATGATTACATAGGGATAAGGAAAGGATTTTATTGATGTAATTTTTAATCATGTTTTATCATCAGATTTCTCATCAATTGAGATGGATGAGATTTTCTTATATTATTTTTTGGAATTCCTAAGTTGTGAGGTTATTTTCTTTAATCATGGATGTGTTGTCCTTGACTTTGGGTGAGTTCTCTTGTGAAATTTAAATCTGTATTTTTATATTCATGATGTTCTACACCTTCTTTAGCCCTAACCATGACATAAAGAGTATGAGTAAGATTTTCATAATCTTTCCAATCATTCTGATGATTTACTAAATATGGTTTAGTCCTAAACATGAAATCACCAGTTAGATTTTGAAAGAGAGAGGGGGTATGAGTTTTTTTAAAAACTTTAATGATGAAGGAAGTTGTATTCTTTGAAATGGCATTGCAAAAATCATACCCTTATGATTCATCCACCTCTACAAAAAAAGATAAAAAAATTAATAAAAAAACAGAAAACATAATCAGTATAAACATAAGATGAGCACAAAAAAAGGTTCCAAAATGATAGATGGAATGAATTTGTCAGCCTGTGACTCAAAACCAGAGCTCGAGCATGACATCCAAATACCATAAATCAATGGTATAGCCAAGATACCACCAAAACATGGATCTGAGCAAAATCAGCTCAAAAGGTATCAAAAGAAAGAGGAAACTCACCCCTTTCCAAATATAAAAGTCCCATCATCATAGGACAAAGAATAACAACGCTATTCCTGCTGAAAGTTGTTGTTGAGCATAAACCTTAGTTTTCACCTCTCATCTGAGATACAGAGGGAAAGACTTAACCCCATCAAATGGGAATTCAACATGAAGCTCTGACTCAGGGCTATCCAATGGTACTAGCCAAACTGAGCTAGCACCAGCATTACAGAAGCTATGACCAAAATAAGGTCAAATAAGGGCAATTAAAATATTTACCTCTCAACTAACTTCTACAGTTTTAGTGTGAAATAGCTAAATTAAGGTCTTTTTGGAAAGAGCACAATCAGGGATATCTGATGGTACCATCCATTTCCACATATCCCATATAGAACAAAGGTTACAGGGAGAACAAGCTCTATACAGTTTTTAAGCAAAACATATATATGTACAAAAAGGTCTTGTACATGACATAACTTTGACATACTTAATGATAGCCATATCAAATAACATACCATTTTGTAGACCACATGAAGGGCTACACAATGAACCAACATTGAGCTTGATATCTCAAAAACTGACAAAGTTATGGCAGTTCTAAGCTCAAAATCCCATAAATAGACCAATACATTCTTACTGTGTGATATTCTCCCATAAGTATGATTATGAGGTGTAAAATATGCAAAGAAGCATGTGCATACTTCCTAACTCATAATTCATTCAATACTAGGGTTCCATACAGGTTCTGTACAGCATTCTATGCGTCATACACGTCAGAAGAGGGCTATGTGATCCCCAGATGAAAAAATTCACCCTGTATTGGTGAAAACTGCCAAGATGTGGTTTCAAAACCACATCTGAGCCCAATACAGAGCATAAAGGCATAATGAAAGCCACAAGCCAGTTCTCTGAAGAGAAAAACTCTTCACTTCCTCTCTGTGGATGGTCTAGACGGCCATTCCACCCCATTTTAGGATAAAAGGAGGCATTTTCTCCACCATAAAAGGTTTCCTCATCCTGCTCTTGAATTCCTACATAGTAAAACTGTGAAAAACAGTTATACTCTTGGAAAAAAACCAGGTTATACTATAAAATTTATTATTGTAGACTTTATTGTTGTAACCCAACAGGTAAAGCTGCACCCAGGGCTTTTAACAGAGCTCACCACCACTATTTCACAATAGTAAAGCCCCTATTATTCAAAAATTAAAACTTTTATTATCCATCACAAACCTCTTTCAAATCAATTTTACCATGTCACAGTCATAGCTAAAGCTATAAATAGCCTTATTACATCTTCATCATAGACTCGGCCTGACATTTTGGGGGCCTGGCTGTGTTTTTAAACCCTTTTTGGCCCTTATAGGTGAGTTTTTTCTCTTATTTTCCTCATTCTGACACTTTTGTTTCTATTTTTTAGGCATAAAGCTTATTAAAAAATGAATAAAATATATATCTTTTATTTATTTTTTGAGTGGTATATGCTGTATACCACTGTGTTTTCTTCTATTTTTTGCCTTGTTGTGTGGTTAATTATAATTTAATAACCACAAAGCCCTTATTTTTGGTGTGTTTTACATATTTGAACACATTAAACCATTAATACAGTCCTTTTTTTAATTAAATAAGGGCACCTCTTACTGTAAAACCAACAGCTGAGGCATGGTTGGGTACATTGTTAATTTCAATTACCCTCTTACATAACCACTTTTTCAGATTATACTTGCTAATTACAAGTGAATCTGTGAGATACTGGTATAAAAACAGTGTGCCAGATATCTTTAAGCTGTGTTTATGACATGGAATTATTGATTCAATTACACTGTCATAATACAAGGGCATAATATAGAAATATATTTCCCAGAGGCCATTCTTAGACATGCAAACAGAATTTTAAGAAGTCTTGACTGACAATAAGCCCTCTTTTTCCTGTCTGATTCAGTGGAAGAAAACTACATCCCACTAGAGACCCAGTCACAGGCCAATACACCAGTCACACCCTCAGAACCAGAGGGCAGCAAGGGCAAAGGAAAGAGGCACATTGAAGGCCTTATAACAGCTGAAAATTGGACACCCATTGCCACTCAGAGGAATAGAAAACCATGAAGCTCTGCATCAATACAAGTTAAACCAACCTTAACAACTTTTACAGGGAATATTACAGTCATTAACCCAGCTGTAACCTCTAAAGGTAAATTGCCAAAAGCAGTGGACAACAAATTTTTACAAGGCACAGTCAAAGGTAAATACCCTAAAAACATAAAGTTTTTGACTGCTTGAAAACACTGATATGTCACCTGTACACTTCAGAGACCTTGGCTTCCAAAGGCACCAACCAGAGGACAGAGAAGGCTTGTACAGAAACAGAAGACCTGGAAGAGGACACGTTGGACACAGTGGTGGATGGCAAGACATTGAGGGAAATCATACCCACTCTGCCATTCACTTTCCAATTAAACAGAAACCTCAAACCAGAGGACTGGAAGGATATGGATAAAGCTCTTTGGCTCCACCAACTCCTCAAAGATCTTTTCCAATGGAGCATGGACAACAAGAGGTTCAACCTGGAATCCCACTTCGCAGAATGTGGAGCAAGTTTCCAGAATATCTGTCTCAAAGAAATAGACTTCAGAGACCTTATGGTAAGCACCAAAGGTTGGAATCCCACCAGGAAGTTCAGACTCCTGGAGGTGAGGGCAAACAGGATAAGGGAGAATCAAGCTACTATCCAAGCTATAGAAGAACAACTGACCCAGACAGGACATACTCAGATTCCTTCAGGATCACAAGGAGTAGACCAAACCAGCTCTCCAGTGACTTTACACCATTCAGGAACCAAAAGATCAGTGGCTAAGAGTCACCATTCTTCACAATGCCAGGAAGTTTCCAGGAGAATACAAGGGCACAAGGGAAAAAAAGACCATCTTTAACCAAAGGAAGAGAGAGTCAGACCCAATGATCCAGAAGCTGTTGCATTTGGTGAAAGAAGTACACAATAACAAGAAGTAGTTGTACATAGCTCTAGAATCAGTAGTCCTACTAATAGAAATATCACCCCCACTCATATTGAACATAATGTTGTCACACCTGAGAGTAACCTAAAAAATGATGCACTGTTGTTACAAATGTTCCAATATGCTGAGAAAACTAAAACTCAGCTTAAATAACTTGAAGAAAGCCATGAGAGGATGAAGAAATTCACAGCCTCCATGGACAAAATTGTTAAAGCCCTTCAAGAAGGACATGCTCAATTGAGAAAAGCCTCTGAAGAAACCAACAAAAGACTGAATCCAGTCTTTGAAGAAAAATACCACAGCAAAAGAGAAAGGGATTGTCTGGATCAAGACATAAACAAATCATTCAATGTCTACCATAGCTTGAAGCCCCAACCACAAGGCCATGTTATGGATAATCCATATCACCAAGAGGAAATAAAACCAGATTCCATGTTGGTGAAAAAGACAAGATCTCCATCTCAATATCAGGATGGAGATAATATGTCTTATTCTGAGAAGGAAGCCTTAAAACAGCTCCCTGAGGCCTCAAGCTCGCCCAAATTCTCTGGTACAGGAGAATATGATCATATGGAGCTCATAGATTATATTGATGGAATTTTCATTGATGTACCAAGCATACCAGATTACTGGATTACTTTTAGACTTAATAGAGAATCTAAAGGAAATTCTAGGATTTGGTACACAAAAATGAAATAAATACATGGCAGGAGAAACTGGACATGGTGGAAGAGTCAAATAATCCAAAAGTACAGCAATGGTACTTGGATATGGCAAATGACCATGTCATTTGAAAATGACAAGTATTCAATGGACAAAGATCCATATGAATGGTGTCTTAGACAGTCTAAAATACTTAAAGCCATTGATCCTCAAATGAACATTCAGATGAGGAATCACAAACTCCTGACACAAATGCCAGGAGAACTAGAAAATGCAGTAAAATGCAGATGCAACCAAAATTTCACTCTAGATGACATTGTAAATACCTTACAAGATGTAAGGAAAAGAACAAATATAGGGAAATATTCCCCATATAAGAGCAGTGGTTTCAAAGAGAAATGACCTTTCAGGGTAGAGTTAAAAGACAGTCCCAGAGAGAGAGTGGCAGAAGCAACTAAGAAGAAAAATTCTTGTCACAATTTTGGTTCAACAGACCACCATGCCAACAACTGTCCAAAGGCAAAGAAAAAGGTCTATGCCATTGAGAAAGTCCCAGAGGAGGAATCCCCCAAAGAGGATTCTGAATAAGAATCTATGGGAGATGCCATCAGAGAACATTCTGATGAGGAGAAAGACCCAAGAGTGAAATTTCTAGTGGAATACCAAGAGGAAACACCATTAGAAATCCAGGACATACAGTTGGAAGCAGGCATGCCATAAGACACTGCCAATAAAAACTTGTGCAAACACACACAGGATGCACAGACATTCCTGGTCACACCAACCAAAGGAATGGCATACATACATGGGACAGCCACAAAAATGACTGTTTGCATTGACAATGCTCAACACCCATTGATCATTGACAGTGGGGCACACTGCTCCATAGTTTCCAAAGATTATCTGGATCACCACTTCCCAAATTGGGAAAAACGGCTCTTGCCAACCAAGGCAAAGAACTTCAAAAGTGCTTCAGGGAAGATGAATTTCATTGGGACAATTATCAAAGAGATCATTATACCCCACAGGAAAGGTAATATCAGACTCAACCCAGAGTTTGTAGTGCTTGATGATGCCCACATCCAAGGGTTCTTACTGGGGACAGATTACCAGAGGATGTATGGTATTGATATTCACAATAGTAAAGACAGGCAAATTCCCATTGGTACCAAAAAGGAAAAGAAATCTTTACTTTATATATACCAAATATCTTCCCAGGATCCACTAGAAGAACTACTTAATTAATTCAAAGAGGGCCAATTCAGCACTACCCTCACCAATAAACAGAAGCTAAGGTTGCCAAAGATGATGAGGAAGAATATACCAGCATTTGACAATGGTGAAGAACCATTAGGCAAAAATATAGTATGTGATATAGACCTATATCTGGATGTGGAAAGACCTTATCCATTCATGCTCAGAAGAACTCCATACCCAGAAAGTCTGGAGACTAGGAAGGAAATTGAAAAACACATCAATGAACTCCTAGAGATGGATGTTATGAGAAATATTCAACACAATGAAAGAGTGGAGATCACCACTCCTGTCCTGATCACCTGGAATGATGGCAAATCAAGACTGTGTGGAGATTTCAGAGCTCTGAACAACTAAAAAAAATCTGACAGGTACCCTTTACCTAGTGTGGAACTCCTTTTGGTGTGGGATTGGATAGGGCAGTCCTTGAGGGGGAAATCACAGGTAAACAGTTTTGAATTGCTGAAATAATCCTGTAACCAAGGGTGCTAATGGTGTTTTAGCTGCCCCTCTGAATATACTAAACAATCTCCCTACAGAGCTCACAAATCAATATTCAAGATTGTGGCTTTACAACTAGAGAAGACTTTTCAGCAGTCTCTATCAGACCTATTCAATAATTAGACCAATGATAAAATAATAATAACTTTAAATAACAAATTTGTAGGGGATTTCAAGATAATAAAATAATAATTGAGTAGATAAATAATAGATATAATAGTACTGAGTGGAGATTTTACGTTGTTTTCTTTGTTGAAGGTATTCTGTTTTAATGGATAATAGTTCAATATGAGAAAATATAATAATAGTGATAATATATAATAATATTGTTTGATTGTTTAAATAGTTGTTGTTGGTAAATAATTTTGATAATATGTAAGATATATTTTGTGATAATAATAATAGTGATATAGATTTTCTTCTAGTGAGAAGAGTATAATATAAATATTTTGTTGAATATGAGTATTTCACTAATAGATGAATTTATAATATAGGCAGACCTACTGTTAACTACAGTTATTTATAAACCACTATTTAGTGTAATTTAATAATAATAATTTCTAGATTAACCTACTAGTAAGGGATGAATAATTATTCTCCTTCTTGGTATATAATTATTTGCATTCATTCATGGGGAGAAGAGTAGAAAATGAGAGAGAGAGGCCTCCTTTTATTTTGTGAGAAGTACCCATGGGCTCTCCATGTAAAGTTTTATTCTTGCCCTTGAGATAATTTTTCTGGTGTAGATTTTTGTAACAAAAGTCAGATGACCTATCTGTTATACTGCATTAGTAATCTTGCACAGCCTTGAGAGATTAATGGTAGTGTGTATAATTGGGAATGGTATCATATGACTGAGATATTGTCATCATTTGTTTGGTCAAAATTAAGATTGAGATGTTTTTTGTTTGTGGGGATTTTGATAAGAATATCAGGTGAATTCTCTTTTGCACTGCTTTAGTCAGCTTGCACAGCCTTGAGGAATTAATGCTGGTGAGTAAGGATGAAGATGGTGTCATGTGAATAGGCCCATGTATAAATTGTTTGTAAGATTTATTTAGTTCCAGGTGATTATGCTGTGTAATGTGGGGATATCCTCTTGAGTTTTAATTCTTGATTACTGTAATTGCTGTGTACTTTACAGTTTAGTGTATTTTCCTTGCATGCAGCTAGTTGAATTTCAATTAAGTTGAATTTTAATAATCCTGTGGCTGTGTAATGTCTATATCTTATGCATGTGGACTGCATAAGTCTTATTTGGGTTCCTGTATTGTTGTGTAATTTTTAAGTTTTTAGTGGATTTTCATGTATTTAATTGGATTTGATACTGTCATATGATCCTTGTGTCACATGAACTGTATTTTGGTAACTGTAATTCTTCGTAACATAATCTTCTTGATGGCTTTAGGGTGGATATAATACTACAATGTTACTTTGTCCATGTAATTTTGAGTTTTTATGTATGTATTAAGCCTATTGTTGATCATGTAAGCCTTATATGTAAGTTTTATTGTGTAAATCCATAAGGTTGGACTCCTCTATTGTTCATTTAATTATAGAAGTATATTGAATATTTCAATTGTGAATGCTAAAATCTTCCATTCCTCCCTACTGTTGATGTTATTCCTGTTTTTTTTGTGATTTTAAGCATGTCCTTTGAGTGGTGATTTCCTGAATTAGTCATTGGGATCTTGATTTTCCAACTTTTAATTTCCAAAAAATTTCTTGAAACTGGTAAAAAGGTATGGAATATCACACTAGGATACCTCATGCCTTAGATAAACTGGCAAAAGCCAAATAAATAACTAAAATTGATTGTATGAAAGGTTATCACCAGAATGGAGCTAAATCAAACTCCATGAAATTACTCAGAATCATATGCCATATGGGCATATATTAGTACATCAGGATGCCATTTGGCATCAAAAATGCACCAGCCCACTTCCAAAGGATGATGGACACAATATTTCAAGAAGAGATATTGGAAGGCTGGATGGTAGTATATATTGATGACATCATTATATACTTAGAAACATGGGAAGACCATGTACAATAAATAAACAGAGTGCTGAGTAAATGTACACCCATCAATCTGAAAATTTCACTTAAGAAGTGCAATTTTGGCCAACAAGAGTTACTAGCTCTAGGACATAAAGTCTCAGGTCTTAGTCTGGCCATAGACCAGAACAAAGTAGAAGCATTACTGCTAAAACAAGTACCAAAGAAAATCAAAGAGATGCAATATTTCCTTGGGTTTGCTAGCTACTACAGAAGCCAAATCAGAAATTTTCCCCACATACCTAGTAGTCTATACACATTATGTTCAAAAGATGTAGTTTTTGAAATTACCAAGGAAAGGAGTGATGCATATGAGAGGATCAAACATGAACTCACAAATGCACCTGTGCTCATCTTACCTGACTTTGAACTACCATTCAAGCTATACATAGATGCATCATGTAGCCAAGGGTTAGGGGCAGCCCTTCACCAGAGACAAATTGTGAATGGTGAACCAAGGGAGGGAGTAATATGTTACATCTCTAGGAAGCTGAAATATTCAGAAGCCAGGTATGGGGCAACCCAGACTGAATGTCTATGCTTAGTCTGGGCTCTAGAGAAACTCCACTATCATTTGGAGGTTGCAGTTCTTGAAGTCTACACACACTGCACAGCCTTGAAGTCTTTACTGAACATGAAGACTACCAATAGACACATGTTGAGGTGGCAAATATCCATCCAATAGTATAGGGGAAATATGAACATCATATAAAAAGAGGGTAAAAGTCATACCAATGCAGATGGCCTCAGCAGATGGCCACTGGATAATGCCGAAAGCAACCCAGCTAATGACCCTGAAGTAGGAGCCAAGATCCCTATCCATTTCATGGAAATAGATAGGAGGAAAAACTTCAGATTTTCTGAATGGGCACCAGCAAGTGGTACCCCAAACAGTGGAGACACTTTTTCAGAAGGAGCAGAAACTCCCATACTGCAAATAAGCTCCTCAGAACTGCATAATGAATTCTTTAATGCAGTGATGAAGACATAGGTAAAACACAAACAATGTGGCATATTGTTGCAACTCCTTCAACAAAAATACAGGAGCCCAGAACTGGAATCCCAGCTAAAAGAAGCCTGGTTGAGGTATGATAAGGATAACAAGTTTTTCCTTATAGATGGCCTGCTCTACCATAGAGAAACGCACACCAGTGCACCCACCATAGTAGACAGGGACCATATATCCTTTATCCTACAAGAATTTCATGACTGCCCCTATATGGGACACATGAGTGAGGACAGAACCAAGGAGAGGGTAGCAAGCACAGCTTGGTGGCCCAAATGAGAGCAAGAGTTGAGTGAATACATCAATACTTGTGAAAGATTCCAAAAGGCAAATAGAAAACATGGGAAGAAGTATGGGTTACTTCAACACATAGAAGAACCCAAGCACCCATGGAAAACCATCAACATGGACTGTGTTACAGTACTTGTACCAGCAGGCAAGGAGAACTGCAATTTTTGCTTGATAATAGTTGATAGGTTCAGCAAGAGTGTGAGGTGCCTACCATGTCACAAAGAGGATACAGCCGTGGATACTGCACTGTTATTTTGGAATAACAGAATATCTACCTGTGGAGTGCCTAAGATTATAATTAGTGATAGGGACCCAAAATTCACATCAGAATTTTTCACCAACCTCTATGACATGCTGGGTACTAAACTTGCTTTTTTTACAGCTTATCATCCACAAACAGATGGATTAGATGAAAGGATGATCCAAATCATGGAAGATATCCTAGAAGGTTCTGTGCATATGGCATGGAATACAAGGACAATTAAGGATACACCCATGACTGGGTTACCCTTCTACCAGCAGTCCAACTGGCATATCCAGCATTCTACCATAGGGAAATCCCCTTCACTGGTAGAAAAAGGGTGGAACCCCCTATTGCCTGTGGATCACTTGAAGAAGAATCTTCTCACTATCCACCCTACAGCCAAGTACTTCCATGATCTGTGGAAGAAGGCTTGTGACACAGCTGCCAAATGCATAGCTGAGGCAAAGGAATATAATAAGCAGAGGTGGGACAAATCACACATAGAGCCTTACTTTAAAGAAGGGGACAAAGTGTTAGTGTCTACACTGAGCTTTAATAATTGCAAAGGACGTAAGAAAATCAGAGACTCATTTTTAGGGCCCTTCACTATCATTAAATTGATAGGAAAAAATGAAGTGGAGGTCAAACTCACAGAAGAATGTTCCAGGGAAAACCCAGTCTTTCCAGTTAGTTTGGTCAAGCCATGCTTCCAGACAGAGGAGGATAAATTACCCTCCAGGAAGAAAAGCCCCACCCCACAAGAGATAGTGGAAATGGAGGACTCCCCTGGGCCTGTCAAGAAAATCATCAAGGCCAGGAAGATTAGACTAAATGATAAAGGCCAGAGGCAGTACTTTGTCAGATTCAAAAACCAGACAGCAGATACAGACAAATGGTTGCCTGAAGATGCCATATCAGATGGGAACCTTCATCTAAAGAGATTCAGGGCCTCTAGGAGGACTGAAAAGTCTCATCAATGATGAGCCTTTTTTAGAGGGAGGGTATGTCAGCCTGTGACTCAAACCCAGAGCACAAGCATGACAGCCAAATACCATAAATCAATGGTATAGCCAAGATGCCACCAAAACATGGAGCCAAGCCAAATCAGCTCAAAAAGTATCAAAAGAAAGAGGAAACTCACCCCTTTTCAAATATGCAAGTCCCATAATCATAGGACAAAGAATAACAAAGTTATTCCTGCTCAAAGCTGTTGCTGAGCATAAACCTTGATTTTCACCTCTCATCTGAAATACAGAGGAAAAGGCTTGACCCCATAATATGGGTATTAAAAATGAATCTCTAACTCAGGACTATCCAATGGTACTAGTCAAGCTGATCTAGCACCAGAATTACAGAAGTTATGACCAAAATAAGGTCAAATAAGGGTGATTAAAATATTTACCTCTCATCTAACCTCTACAGTTTTAGTGTGAGATAGCTAAAGTGGGGTCTTTTTGGAAGGAGAACAATCAGGGCTATCTGATGGTACCATCCATTTCTACATATTGTATCTAGAACAAAGGTTATGGGGGAAACAAGCTCTATACAGTTTTTAAGCAAAACATATATATGTACAAAAAAGTCTTGTACATTACATAACTTTGCCATACTTAATGATAACCATATAAAATGACGTACCATTGTGTAGACCACATCCAGGGCTACACAATGAGCCAACGCTGAGCTTGATATCTCAAAAACTGACAAAGGTATGGCATTTTAAGCTCAAAATTCTACAATTAGACCAATACAGTCTTACTGTGGGATATTCTACTGTAAGTATGATTATGAGGTGTCAAATATACAAAGAAGCATGTGTGTACTTCAATACCAGGGTCCCATACAGGTTCTGCACAGAATTCTATGCGTCATACATGTCAGAAGAAGGCTATGTGGTCCCAGATGAAAGGTTTCACCCTGTATTGGTGAAAACTGCCCAGATGTGGTTTCAAAACCACATCTGAGCCCAATAGAGAGCATACAGGCAATATGAAAACCACAAGCCAGTGCTCTGAAGTGAACAACTCTTCACTCCCTCTATGTGGGTAGTTTAGAGGGCCATTCCACCCCATTTTAGGATAAAAGGAGGCGTTTTCTCCACCATAAAAGGTTTTGTGAGCCTGTGAGGTATGTGTAACATACCCATAAGGCCACAAATGATTTTATAGACAGTTAATTTTGTCTTAAACAGACTTTTTAATTGAATTTAAAATAAAAAATAACAAAAAATAAGTATATATTTTTGGATAAACAAAGTTATAATTATTATGTCATTTTTGGATTCTACACCAAAAATAACCTAGGGTACACCCATAGGGTGTTATACCCAAAAACACTTATTTCTTGTGTTATTGGAAGATTTAAGAATCTCACAGTACTAATGTAGCTTTTTTAACATTTTTTAAAATTGTTAAATTTAAGCTTAAATAAGCTTAAATTTAAAGTTGCATAAGGTTAATGCAAACTTACCAAAATTTTAGTTAAAATTGAGGTGTGGTGTATATTTACTGAATTGGCTAAGGATTTGCCATACAGAATTTGAATCCTGCGTGAGCTCAATTTAAAAGGGTTTAAAGCCATGGTATGGCTTTAAATAAATAAAAGGGCAAAATCCACGCAAAAAGGTGGGACAAAGGAAAAAGACCAAATAGAGCTGGGGTACCCAACTTTTTGGATCTGCAATGATTCAATTAAGGTTGTCCACCTGTATTGGAGAATTTTCAACCCTATTTAAACTTTAAGATTAGACTTTGATCCAACCTTAAGGTTTAAACTGGTTTTATCCCAATTTGGACAGGAATTTCAAGCTGCCAAAGGGTAAATCCCAATATGCAGGCTTGAAATCAAGGTTTTGAGAACTGTCAAAGCTTAAATAAGCTTAAGAAGCTTAAATAAGCTTAAATATTCAAATCTTCAAGCATTAAAACCTTATCAAAACTTAAGGTTTGGTGTGTATTGCTACTTTACGTGGAAAAAATAGCAATAACTTCAAAAATTCATTAAAAATCCAATTCTTAATGGATTTGCTTGAAAATTTCACACAACTTAGAATTTAATATTATCTATATATAAATTAAATTTTAAGTATCTTTAATAAATAAATTTCCTGGGTAATTAGCCTGGAAATTTACTCTTTTAATTATACTCAAAGAAAATTATGATTTCTTTAAAAATTAATTAAAAATTTAGTTTAAGAGATTTTTGCTTGAAACTCTAATTTTAAGCTGTTCATGTGATGAACTTTAATATAAAGAACCTTATTTTATATTAAAACTTAAAATATTTAAACTAAATGAGGATTAAAGTTACTTGGAGTTAAGAATAACACTGGTAACTTTAAATTGGAAGTAAAAATAAGTTGCCTTAATTTAAGAACTTTATTTTTAAGCATGGTTTTTCAGTTTTGACCTGAGCACGCCCTCTATATTCATTAGGAATCATGAGAGCTGCTCTGAAGACATAAAAAGAGTCTTTTCATCACTGTTTTTGTCCATCATTCATTATTAATCCAATCGTATTAGAAATTTAAACAGGTAAAGATTTATTAAATATAAAATCTTATTATTAAAAGTAATTCTTGAGTTATTTTTATTCTTTATTTATTAAAATTAAAGAATTGAAGTCATAGAATTTAGATTATTGTTGTAATCACCAATAATATATTTTATTATATAAAATTATCATTTTAAATATCTTTTGAAATCCACAAACTCCTCTCAAAAACTCTTTAATCATAATTTATATTATAAAAAGTTGTTTTATCTTTAAATTTATTGATTTTTGACGTGTTTTCTTAACTTATAACCTTTATTTAGTATAATAACTGTTGTATTAGACTTGTTATATTAAATAAATCTTATAAGTAAGTTTTCTTTAAAGTTCTATATTTTTTTTATCTAAATATTAGTTTTTTTATATAGAATTTTTATTCTAAAAAGAATTATTTCTGCACAGTGTGTGTTTAATTCTTTTTATAAATAATATTTATATTATTTATAAGTGGTTAATATTCATATTTTCCACGTGTAATTGTCTCATTAAGAGCTTTACACTTCTTATTGTTATAGCTGTCAGTGACTATAACAATAATAGAATAATTATAATTTATTATAATTATCATTATTTTTTTTATTATTATATTATTATAATAATAATTAAATTTATTTTTTTATATATAATTATTTTTAATAATTATATTTAAATTTGTGGTTATAATATTTTATTATATTATATATTTCTATTGAGGACAGTCACAGTACTCTTGATTTTGTTACTATTATCAAGAGTTTCATAGACAAACCTTACATTTGGGGGCCTGGCTGTGATTTTAAAACAATTTTTGGGACATAAATCATATTCTAGACCTTATTTTACTGTTTTTTGACGTAAAATTGCCATATTTGTTTTAATATTGGCTTTTTTGGGAGTTATCCCTTATAAATAATCTTTATAATATTAATAAAGTTAATTTCTTCTTAAGAATATTGTTTGAAACAATATACTATTGAGTGATTTGGAATAAATTTCTTTTGTCTAACTAGTGGCTTTTTCACATCACAGACTTGACATTTATTCTTTGAGTTATTCTAGTATAAAGTGAATAATAATACAATTTTGATTAATTAATTTGTTAATTGCATAATTATTATTTCTTTAAAGAAAATAATAAATCAAATAAAAAATCTTTAAAAATAAAAATCTTTACTAAAAATATTTTTTCTTTTTTATCTTAGACATTTTTCTTTATTTTTTGACGTAATTTACCATAAATTACATAAAAACAACTTTATTTAATAAGTTGAGTTTATAAGTTATTTTTATTATTTAATAAAACAACTTATATTTTTAATTTTCTCTAGTGTCTTCAATCAGAGAAAGTTCTTCAGACTCTGAAGCCTCAGAGTCCAGTATTGAAATTCAAACCAGCCCAGCACCAAGGGGTTTAATAACCAAAGAGCCCTTTAAAGGTCCTGCAGGTGAATTCAATTCAATTTTACTCTATTTTGTATTAAAATTGACGTGAAATGACTCCTACTAGAAGTGGAAGTAACTACTCCATCCAATCAAATGGATCTGGACCAGGACACTCCAGCCAAAAATCCAAAAGGCAAGAATGTCCTCCCAGAGGAGAGGCACAAATGGAGGATGCCAGAACTTCCACCAGTTCCCAAAGGTTAGCTAGCACCTTTGAACCTCTTATTGAGAGTCCAGAAGCTGACATAACTGCTATTGCTGTTAGACCTGAACCATTTCCAACAGGCAGCTGTGGAAATTTATCAATCCCAATGGAAAAACTGGTTCCTGGTGTCAAAACAACAAGAGTGGGAACTCCTTCCAAGTCTTTGGATAGGCACCATGAACTCTTATCTTCAAGTGAAGAAGTTCATGGGGCCAGAAAAGACAGAATATCTTCTGCTGGGTTGGACACCAATGTCTGTCAAAGGACAAGTCCAACAGATCAAAGCTTGGTTGAAAAACCAAAGCATGTTGTCAGAGGATCAGAAGAAGAAATTGGCTCAAGGCAAGGACAACAGCCCAGTGGAAGCTCCTCAAGCATCCACCAGCAAAAATCCGCCTCAATAAGTGCCAAACAAGCCCAAGAAAGCCCCAAAGACCAACCAGAAGGGCAAGCAAAAGGCAAAGGGAAAGGCAAAGCCCAAGTGGAACAAACCTTACCCTCAGAATTACAGAATCCCAAAGAAGGAAAAGACAGCCATGGAAAATGTGTTCAATATGGCAAGAACTTTGATGGAATTCAAAAACAAGGAGCAGGAAAGATTGAACCAATCCTTTCCAAAGAAGTAGATCTTGTAAAACTTGTAACTTACTTTGAATCTTGTAATAAAGAAATTATGGCAAAATTTAAAGCATTTGATCATGTCCAACAAAAGTTGGGTAATGAGATACTACAAGTAAAAGACCAACAAAAGACCATAATTGGCCTTGAAAATGTTAATAAGGCAAATATTTTGTCTTTGACACAAATTTGTGAAAGACTTGAGTTTAAATTTACCTTACTCAATCAACCAGATGAAAATCCAATTTCTTTTATAACTGGACAGTTAAAAGAATTGAAAATACAAGTGCAAAACTTGGAAAATTCAACTGGTCACAATGCAGCTCTTTTTCAAGAACAATTGGAAAAAAGTGATAAAGAAAGACTTGAATTGAAAGAAGATATTCAATCAAGTATTAACAATATATCACTAAAACATGAATTGCCAAGGCAATCCACACCAATTCTTGACAGAAATCTGCTTAACTTGAATAATGAATTACATCATACAATTTCAAGTCATGACGTGGAAACTGCTTGCAATTATAAGGACATTCCAAGATTAGAGGAATGGCCAACCTTCAGTGGTGAAGGAGAATATAATCATATGGAATTTATGAAAACAATTGATATGTTTAAAGAAGACTTTAACATACCAGATGAATACATAAGTGCCAGATTACACTCATTATTTACCAAATCAGCAAAGAAATGGTATTATAAAATGAGACAAGACCATGGTAAACATTCTTGGCCTTGGTGGAAAGAACAAGTTATTTCCAAATGGGCTAATGATTCCTGGAGATTTAGAATGGAAAATTCTTTTGAAGCCATTTTTAATATTGAGAGGGACAGGCCCATGACTTGGTTTCTTAAACAAAAGGACAGGTTAACTGCCCTTCATCCTGATATGTCTGAAACGTTGGTACATAAAAGGATATTAAGAAAATGTGGTGGTGACCTTGAGCATGCTATAAGAAGCAGATGTATTGAGCCTTGCTCTACAGAAGATTATATAAATGCTATGGAGGAAATCACTACTAGAACAAAAATTGGAAGAAATTGGTCCAAAACCCCAATAGACAATAAGACTAGTGGGAAACCAATTTCAAAACCCAATAAACCACATGACAGACCTCCTTTGAAATGTCATAAATGTGGAAGCACATCTCATTTGGCAAACACTTGTCCAAAAAAGACAAGAGTTAATGAGATAAATGTTGAAAAAGTAGAAGATACAAAAGAAACTGATGTATCTTTACATGAAAGTGATTCTGAGCCTTCAGAAGAAGAAGAAGTATCAGAAGAACTTGGTATAGAGAACATTAATGTCTCTTTTGAGGTCACTGAGGTACATACTCACTTACCACAGTATAGTGATGAATGTATGGATCTCATACATGTGCAAGATGCCAAGATGCAAAAAACTAAACCTGCCAGAGGTAAAGGTTATACAGCTGGATCATCTTGTATCACTAATATTGTGATAAATAACATAGAAGCCAAGATACATCTTGACTCAGGTGTTTTTTGCACTTGTGTTGGAAAAGATTATCTTGAAAAGATCTATACCAATTGGCAAGACAAGTTGATGCCAATTGAGGGTATAAAATTCAGCAGTGCTAGCCAAAACATGCACCCTTTGGGTATATTTGAAGCAGAAATAATATTTCCTCATCCTGCAGGAAGTGTAAGATTGAAAGCTGAATTTGTTGTTATGAATGATTGTACTTCACAACACTTTATACTTGGAAATGATTATCTCAATATCTATGGTATTGATATTAATAATCATAAAGACAGATATTTCACTATAGGGGAAAATAAAAGGAAAAAATTTGCTTTTTCTCCAGAAAGAAGAGAAATCACTGTCATTGAACAAGTAACAAATGTTGACAAAGACAAATTTGTGTCAGATCAGTTAAAGGAAGCACAAATTAGTCCTGAATTAACATCAGAAATGAAGGAAGAACTTATTGAAATTTTATTTCAATATAGAGAAGCTTTTGCTTCTGATAATGAACCACTTGGGGCTATAAAAGGCCATGAAGTGGATATCATGCTTAATGTGGAAAGGCCCTATCTGCCACTATTAAGAAGACCAGCTTACCCAGCTAGCCCTAGGGCTAGAGAAGCATTAGAAAGTCATATTAATGAACTGATGAAACGGGGAGTTCTTAGAAAAGTTGGACACAATGAGGAAGTGGAAGTTACAACTCCAGTGATCATTACTTGGCATAATTATAAGTCAAGAATGGTTGGTGATTTTAGAGCACTGTATACCTATACTATTCTAGACAGGTATCCAATCCCTAGAATTCATAAGACTTTGACTCAATTATCCAAAGCAAGATTCATCACTTCTATGGATGCTCTAAAAGGCTTTCACCAGAATGTTTTGACACCTCATGCTAGGAAATTATTGAGAATAATTGCTCATTGTGGTATTTATGAATATTTGAGGATGCCTTTTGGTATTAAAAATGCACCCTCTCATTACCAAAGAATGATGAATACTATCTTCCCACATGAATTATCAGAGGGATGGTTAATCATTTATATTGATGACATTATAATTTGTTCAGAAACCTGGCAATTGCATTTAGAGAGACTTTCATTAGTACTTAAGAAAATTTTACAAGTGAACATGAAAATTTCTCTTAAAAAGTGTAATTTTGGGTTTCATGAGTTAAAAGCTCTAGGACATGTAGTCTCAGGACTAAGCCTTGGTGTTGATAAGAACAAAGTGGCTGCAGGTTCACTGAAACAGATGCCCCAGAACAAAAAAGAAATGATGTCTTTCTTAGGGTTTGCCAGTTATTACAGGCAACACCTCAAAGATTTTGCAATCCATGCCAGATCATTATACAGAATTTGTGATCAACAAACTGTTTTTGAAATGACTCAGGAGAGAATTCAAGCATATGATAGAATCAAGTATGCCTTAACCAATGCACTATTATTACTGATGCCAGACTGGAAACTTCCTTTCAAGCTGTATATTGATGCATGTGGTGAAGGTCTAGGAGCTGCTCTTCATCAAGTTCAAATTGTCAATGACAAGCCTTATGAAGGTCCAATTTGTTTTATTTCAAGACAAATTAAACCTACTGAGGCCAGATATGGAGCTAGCCAAATGGAGTGCCTTTGCCTTGTTTGGGCTCTGTAAAAACTTCATTACTATCTTGATGGTAGTGTGTTTGAAGTAATTACTGATTGTAATGCAGTAAAATCACTTCTTAACATGAAAATTCCAAACAGACACATGTTAAGATGGCAGATTGCTATACAGGAGTATAGAGGTAATATGACCATAGTACATAAAGCTGGAAATATTCACAAGAATGCTGATGGCTTGAGTAGATGGGTATTACCCAATACACCTGACAATCCTGCCTATGTTCCCACAAGTGCAGAACCTCAAATTCCAATTGAAGGGATTAATATCACAGATGTTGGAACAGAATTCTTTGATGAAGTTAGAGAAAGCTATAAGCAAGATGAAAATTTCCATATACTTACTGCTCTACTTGACAAAGATTTCAAAGATGCAGCATTGGCTAATTCTCTGGATGATAATTGGAAAACATCTTATGACAACGGAAGATTCCATTTATTTGATGGTATATTATATCATAGGTCTAAACACACATGTGTCATAGTCCTATGTAGTAGAATGTTGATTAACACAATACTACTAGAATGCCATGATAACATTTATTCTGGACATCTGTCTGAAGACAGAACAATGGAAAGAATTAAGAAATGTGCCTGGTGGCCATCTTGGAGAAAAGATGTCATTGAGTACTGTCATAGTTGTGATAGATGCCAGAAAGCCAATAAAGCCACTGGTAAAAGATTTGGCTTAATGATCCATATTCAAGAACCAAGTACCCCATGGGAAGTGGTTCACATGGATTGGGTAACTGCCTTACCACCTGGAGGTGATAAAAGTTACAATGAATGTCTTGTTATTGTAGACAGATATAGCAAAACACCAATCTTTTTACCATGTCATAAGGATGACACAGCTATGGATACAGCTCTTTTGATCTGGAATAGAGTAATATCCCATACTGGTCTCTTTAAAAATATCATTAGTGACAGAGACCCAAAATTTACATCAGCCTTATGGACTAATTTACATAAGCTTTTGGGTACAAAACTATCATTCTCAACAGCATACCATCCACGAACAGATGGCTTAGCAGAAAGAATGATTCAAACCCTTGAGGACATGATCAGAAGATTTTGTGCTTATGGCCTGGAGTTTAAAGATTCTGACGGCTTTACCCATGATTGGTGTACTCTTATACCAGCATTGGAATTAGCCTATAAGACCTCCATCCATGCTTCCACAGGCAAGACTCCTGCAATGTTAGAAAAAGGATGGAACTCCAAACTTCCAGTTGATACTTTGAAGAAAGATCTAGTTGATATTCATCCAACTGCTTCAAGCTTTAAATCGTTGCTTGATAAAGTAAGGCACCATGCAAATCAAAGCATGAATGATGCCTTTGAATATGCTAAACAGAAATGGGATAAAAGTCATAAAGCCCCAGAATTCAAAGTAGGGGACATGATACTAGTTTCAACCTTGAAATTTAATAATATTAAAGGCCCAAAGAAATTGAAAGATTCCTTTGCAGGACCATTTATTATCAAAGCCCTTCATGGGACAAATGCAGTACAAGTGGAACTGTCAGGAGAGTTAGGAAACAAACATTCAACTTTTCCTGTCAGTCTTGTAAAGTGTTACACTTCAAGTGATAAGGAATTATTCCTTTAAGAAATGAAACACCCTTAGAGGTACCCCCACTTGAACCAAGTGAGGAAAAGAAGGTACTGAAAGTCTTAAAAGAAAGAAGACTTAGGGGTAAAAATGGAAGAGAATACTTAGTCAGGTACAGAAATCCACAACATGAAGATGAGTGGATTGGAGAAAGTAAAATACCTGATTCCTAAACGTTTCTCAGAAGATTCAGACATGAGAGAAGACCAATTCCTCAGTAAAAATTATGAATTGTGTGCTTTACATACTTGATAAGTATGAGTAGAGAGGTTGGACAGTGGATTATACCACCCCAAATAGCTTGGGGGTATACTACAAGAAGAAAAATTGTGGTACAATATTTTTTGGTGGTAGGGAATGTGAGCCTGTGAGGTATGTATAAAATACCCATAAGGCCACAAATGATTTTATAGACAGTTAATTTTGTCTTAAACAGACTTTTCAATTGAATTTAAAATAAAAAATAACAAAAAATAAGTATAACTTTTTTTTGGATAAACAAAGTTATAATTATTATGTCATTTTTGGATTCTACACCAAAAACAACCTAGGGGACACCCATAGGGTGTTATACCCAAAAACACTTATTTCTTGTGTTATTGGAAGATTTAAGAATCTCACAGTACTAATGTAACTTTTTTAACATTTTTTAAAATTGTTAAATTTAAGCTTAAATAAGCTCAAATTTAAAGTTGCATAAGGTTAATGCAAACTTGCCAAAATTTTAGTTAAAATTGAGGTGTGGTGTATATTGACTGAATTGGCTAAGGATTTGCCATACAGAATGTAAATCCTGTGTGAGCTCAATTTAAAAGGGTTTAAAGCCATGGTATGGCTTTAAATAAATAAAAGGGCAAAATCCACGCAAAAAGGTGGGACAAAGGAAAAAGACCAAATAGAGCAGGGGTACCCAACTTTTTGGATCTGCAATGATTCAATTAAGGTTGTCCACCTGTATTGGAGGATTTTCAACCTTATTTAAACTTTAAGATTAGACTTTGATCCAACCTTAAGGTTTAAACTGGTTTTATCCCAATTTGGACAGGAATTTCAAGCTGCCAAAGGGTAAATCCCAATATGCAGGCTTGAAATCAAGGTTTTAAGAACTGTCAAAGCTTAAATAAGCTTAAAACTTCAAAGCTTCAAGCATTAAAACCTTATCAAAACTTAAGGTTTGGTGAGTATTGCTATTTTATGTGGAAAAAATAGCAATAACTTCAAAAATTCATTAAAAATCCAATTCTTAATGGATTTGCTTGAAAATTTCACAAAACTTAGAATTTAATATTATCTATATATAAATTAAATTTTAAGTATCTTTAAAAAATAAATTTCCTGGGTAATTAGCCTCAAAATTTACTCTTTTAATTAAACTCAAAGAAAATTATGATTTCTTTAAAAATTAATTAAAAATTGAGTTTAAGAGATTTTTTCTTGAAACTCTAATTTTAAGCTGTTCATGTGATGAACTTTAATATAAAGAACCTTATTTTATATTAAAACTTAAAATATTTAAACTAAATGAGGATTAAAGTTACTTGGAGTTAAGAATAACACTGGTAACTTTAAATTGGAAGTAAAAATAAGTTGCCTTAATTTAAGAACTTTATTTTTAAGCATGGTCTTTCAGTTTTGACCTGAGAACGCCCTCTATATTCATTATGAATCATGAGAGCTGCTCTGAAGACATAAAAAGAGTCTTTTCATCACTGTTTTTGTCCATCATTCATTATTAATCCAATCATATTAGAAATTTAAACAGGTAAATATTTATTAAATATAAAATCTTATTATTAAAAGTAATTCTTAAGTTATTTTTATTCTTTATTTATTAAAATTAAAGAATTGAAGTCATAGAATTTAGATTATTGTTGTAATCACCAATAATATATTTTATTATATAAAATTATCATTTTAAATATCTTTTAAAATCCACAAATTCCTCTCAAAAACTCTTTAATCATAATTTATATTATAAAAAGTTGTTTTATATTTAAATTTATTGATTTTTGACGTGTTTTCTTAACTTATAACCTTTATTTAGTATAATAATTGTTGTATTAGACTTGTCATATTAAATAAATCTTATAAGTAAGTTTTCTTTAAAGTTCTATATTTTTTTTATCTAAATATTAGTTTTTTTATATAGAATTTTTATTCTAAAAGGATTATTTCTGCACAGTGTGTGTTTAATTCTTTTTATAAATAATATTTATATTATTTATAAGTGGTTAATATTCATATTTTCCACGTGTAATTGTCTCATTAAGAGCTTTACACTTCTTATTGTTATAACTGTCAGTGACTATAACAATAATAGAATAATTATAATTATTATTATTTTTTTATTATTATATTATTATAATAACAATTAAATTTATTTTTTTATATATATTTATTTTTAATAATTATATTTAAATTTGTGGTTATAATATTTTATTATATTATATATTTCTATTGAGGACAGTCACAGTACTCTTGATTTTGCTACTATTATCAAGAGTTTCATAGACAAACCTTACATCTTCTGTCTCTGATATTTTTTATAGTATTCTCATTGACTCTGGTGCTACAAAACTCTTTTATTGCAAAGAATTTTGTTCTTAAGTACTCATTGACTATGTAAGAGCTTCCTGAAAAGATTCCTCTTTTCATTCTGGATTCAAATGAATCCCCTTCCTTTTTCATAACCCATCATACCAAGTGGGTAGTTGACTTGCCTTCCTTCCCAAGCTTTGAATGGGATTTCTTTATCATGGATTCACCCAAAGGAAAAGACCTGATATTGGGCTATGATTTCCTGTACCATTTTAATCCCATTATTGATTAGAAAAATGGATTGATCACCTATGATTCTAGTCATAAGGTTTCTAGTGGTATGAATTCTTCTGCTAATAATGCCTTGGCCACTGCTTTCAACAGTGTTGCTCTGGTTGGTGAGCTTAAGACACCTTCCCTTCCTTCTTCTATTCATATCCCTTCCATCATGCCATCTCAGTCATTAATCAAATAAAGAGATGAGGTCTTCAAAGAGATAAAAGATGTTGGAGAAGATGTTGCTATATCTTCACTTCATCTCCTTCAAGGGGATATGGACCTTCCTCCCTTGTCTTTTCATGCCTCCCTGGAGGAGCAGTGGGATGAGGAGGAAGAGCCAGAGGAGATTGAAACTGTGTTGAAGGTAGTCCCTCCTGCTTATCACCAATATTTGGATGTATTCTCCAAGGTGAAAGAAGAGAAACCTCCTCCACACCGTGCCTGTGATCATCATATTGAATTGGAGGGTCTTCTACCTCCAGTTGGTGTTATCTACTCATTATCAAATCAAGAATCAGAAACATTGCGGGCCTACATTTCAGAGAATGTAGAGAAAGGTTTCATAAGGCCAAGCTCTTCTTTAGCAGGAGAACCTGTCTTTTTTGTCAAGAAAGAGGATGGAGGTATTTGTTTGTGTGTTGACTACCGCAAACTCAATGCTGTCACTAGGAAGAACAGCTATCCTGTTCCTCCTATGAACCAGCTTCTTACTGTATTCAACAGTTCCACTATCTTCTCCAAGATAGATCTGCGTGGTGCATATAATCTCCTGAGAATCAAAGAGGGGGATGAGCACTTAATTGCCTTCAGAACCAAATATGGTAGTTATGAGTATTTGGTTATGCCGTTTAGCCTTACCAATGCTCCAGCTTCTTTTCAGAATCTTGTGAATGACATATTTTCAGATTTCTTGGATATTTTTGTTGTAGTTTATTTAGATGATATTATGGTCTTTTCCAGTTCTGAGGAGGAACATGTCAAACATGTGGCTTCTGTCGTCCAAAGACTGAGAGACAATAATTTGTTTGCCAAAGCCTCCAAGTGTGTATTCCATGCCTCAAGTGTGGAATACTTGGGCTATGTTTTTTCAAGTGATGGCCTCAAGATGGATTCTTATAAAGCTCAGCAAATCCTTAATTGGCCTCAGCCAAAGAACATCAAGGCTCTTCAATCCTTCCTTGGCTTTGCCAATTTCTATTGTTGTTTCATTAAAAATTACTCCAAAAGAATCACTGCTCTCACTTCCCTTCTCAAAAAATACTCTCCCTTTATCTTCAATGAGAAAGCTCTGAGTCAGTTTCAAATACTCAAAGAAGCATTCACAACCACTCCTATCCTTTCTCATTTCAATCCTTCTCTACCAACTATTGTAGATACTGATGCTTCTGATTATGCCTTGGGTGCTGTAGTGAATCAGGTGAATGACTTAGGAAAGCATCTCATTGAATTTGACAGTTGCAAGCTTCTCCCAGCTGAGCTGAACTATGAAATCCATGACAAGGAACTCCTTGGCATTGTTTGGGATCTCAAGCGCTGGAGAGCTTTTCTTCTTTCTCTTTCCAGCTCTTTTGAGAGCTTGACAGACCACTCTTCTCTTCAGTATCTTATGTCTTCCAAAGTTCTCACTCGTCATCAAGCCCGTTGGGCTGAATTTCTCTCTGAGTTTCATTTCACTATCACTTACTGCCCAGGCAGGCTGGCCACTTTACCAGATGCCTTGTCACGTTGGGATGACATATACCCAGAGAGGGGGGTAGACTTCATCAGCAAGAATCCTCAGAATTTTCATCAATTAATCAAGCAAGATGGCATTCAGGAGTCAAGATTCTTCTCAATCAAAGGTGAAATTTTCTCAGATTTAGTTGACCAAATCCAAAAGGAAGTATGGAAAGACAAATACTATAAAGAAATACTCAAGCAACTAGCAAGAGGTGAATCAGTTACAGATTATTCTCTTGAACCTCAAGCCAAGTTATTATTATTCAAAGATAGAGTGGTAATCCCAAGCAATGAAGAAGTTAAACTCAATATTCTTCAAAAGCATCATTAATCACCGTTGGCTGGCCATCCTGGCCAGGAGAAGACCCTCAAGCTCATCAAGAGGGATTTTTACTGGGATGGCATGAATCAATTCATTAAGGACTATGTGTCCTCATGTCAGCAATGTTCAAGGAACAAGAAAAGTCATCATAAGAAGTTTGGAATACTAAAGCCTCTTCAAATCCCAGCTGGTCCTTGGAATTCTTTATCAATGGACTTTATCACTCAATTGCCACTGTCCAACAGCTTTGACTCAATTCTAGTACTTGTGGACAGGTTCTCAAAAATGGAAATCTTTATTCCAAATTATGGAACAATCACTGCTCTGGAATTAGCTCAAATCTTAATAAGCCATGTCTTTTCCAAACATGGACTTCCAATCAGTATTGTCAGTGATACAGGATCCTTATTTGTTTCATCATTCTGGACCAATTTATGTCAGAAGCTCAATATATCAAGAGATCTTTCAACTGCTTTCCATCCTGAAACAGATGGACAGACAGAGAGGGTAAATCAGATTCTAGAACAGTATCTTTGGATGTATGTCAGTTACCATCAAGATGACTGGCACACCTGGCTCCCTCTGGATGAATTTGCCTACAATAATGCAGAACATTAATCAACAAAGCAATCCCCTTTTTTCACCATTTATGGAAAAAATCCCAGCTTTGACTCAATCCATATTTCTCAAGACTCACCTGCTGGAAAGTTATCAACAAAACTCCAATCAGTACAGAAAGTTGTCAAAGAAGAATTAGAGTCAGCAATAAGGATATTCAAGAAGTATGCAGATAGAAATAGGTCAATTCCACCTGATTTCCAACCTGGGGATAAGGTATGGCTAGCTTCCAAGAACATCAAGACTACAAGACCCACCAAGAAACTTTCAATAAGATGGCTGGGACCCTTTGAAGTCATTAAGAAGATTGGAAGTCATGCATATCACCTCAAGTTGCCTCAACAATGGAAGTCAGTTCACCCTGTATTCCATGTGTTGTTACTAGAACCAGTCAAGCAGTCAAGTATCCCAAATTGTCATCAATTTCCACCACTAGTTCTAGTGAAGGAGCAAGAAGAATGGGAAGTGGCTCAGGTTCTGGACTCCAAACTCAGAAGAGGCAAATTATGGTACCTTGTAGAGTGGAAAGGATTCAGTGAAGACCCAGAAAGAACAACTTGGAAACAAGCTTCCAACCTTACCAACTTTCCAAGCCTTGTCAAGGATTTCCATTCATTGTATCCAGACAAGCCTGGTCCAAATGCCTCAAGAGTTTGTTTCATTATGGTGCTTCGTGGGGAGAAGAGGTTATGAAAGTAAGTTCCTCTCCTGGCATGCACCTTTAAGGGGGTATTCTACCCACATGTTGTTGTAAGCATCACCGTGGCCACTTTGTGAGCACTTGTAAGCTCTTTGGACAGATTCAGAAGGCCTTGCAACATCAATACCCTCAAATTTGGACCTTTAATCAAGATAAGGCCAAATTCCTTTTTTCTTTTTTATCTTTCATTTTCTATTCTTTCCAGCTTATGCCAATAATAATTACTCAAGACATTCATTACTTCAAGGTCAATTATGGCAAAGTTATCTGCTTATTGTGCTTGGTGGGGAGTGGAAGGTATGAAAGTAAGTTCCATCTCCTGGTATGCATCTCTGAGGGTTCTACTTCTTGTAAAACATCAGTGTGGCCACTCTGTGAGCATCAAATGCTTGGTTTTCATTTTTCAGACACTTCTTGGCCAAATTCAAGCAGCTCACCACAAGAAGGACAAACCTCAGGAATTTCTCTGTTTCTTTTTCTCTTATTTTCTTTCTTTTTCTTTACTTGCATAATGTTGTTTTCTTTTATTTCTTTAAAGCAGCAGCATCCCCTCCCAAATCATGTATTGGGAGGTTCCATTTATTTGTTTTTCACTTTAGTAGCTTCTAAGAATGGGGATATAAGTCAGACCAAAAACGAACAAGCACAAGGAAACTAGTTGTCTCTACCCAAAATAAATTGTTCTTTGGAAGTCCTTAATCAACTAATCTTCATACCAAGCAAACTTTGCCGCCATCTCCTCAGAAGCAGTCCCTCAAATAGTCCTATCATTATCATACATGATCACCTCCCTACTATTTTTGTCAACCCTCCTGAATAACCTGGCCACAGCATCTTCATTTTAACTTGCCGTATTTGGATCTTCCCTGGTAACTCGGATAGGCCATCAATCCTGGCACTGAAACACTTGAGCAGCAGGAAATGGCAAAGGAGAGAGTTCTTCCCTCCTTTTACTGGCACTGGCCACAGATTGGGGTTGTTGAGAGGTGACCATGGGTGAGTTTCTGGGCTGTGGAATGGGGGATGGTCTTACTGCTTGATTTAAGGCAGGCCTGGTGTGGAAACAGTTGGGTGAGGCAGGAGGAATGGTGGCAAGAGTAGGATGGAAGTTTCTGGGGGTATTGTGGATGATATGGCTCTGGAATCTCTTGGAAGGAGGATGAGAAGGGGAAGAATTGACTGGATGACCAGCAGAATTGGGAATCACCTCAACTTCTTCACCATAAAGTTCATCACTACCTTCAGAATCTGGATTGGGTGGGGAATTGGAGATTCTTTTTATTTGTTTCACCACTCCTTCATTATTGATCCTAGATATTGGGACTTCTGAACTGGAGTATATGGGCCTACCACCAGCTGGGAGGGGCCCCCCAGCATTGGTCCATCTGGCCACATCCCTTTTCCTAGAACCAGTTACTAAAAAATCAAGATATCAGTATCCATTCAAGCAATAAAACTCTGTCACTCACAAGCAGAATACCCTGAAGTTGCATCAGGAGTAGGGGCCTCAGACACTGGGAACTCTTTCCCAAAATGCCCATCTTTATTGTCCATAAATACCTCCTCACATTTGAGACTTGTCTCCCAGTTTGACGGCATGGCTTCTTTCCAATGTAGCAATAGTGGCATTTTGAAGACCTAGGATTGTAATTTTCAAAACAATCCTTACCCTTTCAAAAACATTCAGTACAAACAGGAGCAAGAACTTCAACTGCCTTGTAACCGTCATAAGTTTGGGGGATCGAAATGTCCAGAAGAAGCCATTGAGGGTGAAGCCAATCAGCTGAGGACTCCATAACCACAAAAGACAGATGGTGGCGGCGCAGAAGGAGAAGATTCAGTGAGTTCAGTCAGTTTGGAACTCATGGCTGAGCATATGCAAGCAGAGGATTCAGAATGTCAGAATCAGTCCACTTCAAGCCCAAAGAAAATGAGCTCAAGGAAACGGGGGCCGTAACTCAATCATGGCCCCCTTGAAGCCTCCAAGGTGTTGGGTCAAGGCCCCTTTGGGGTTGAATTCATCACCCAGGACCTCCCCTGCAGCTTTGGGGAGGCCAGGATCTTGATGGTCCTGGACCCTCTCAATGGGTCCAAGCCATGGGCCACTTTTTGGTCCCCAGGGGGCCTCCAATAGCCCCCATGGACTGCAGACTGCGGCATACGGTCCACAGCCCACGGCCTATGGACTGCGGACCATAGGACCCCAAGAACCCCAAATGGCCAAAAAAGGCCATAAATTCATGAAATCAAAAAAAGCACCCAAGACCCAGAAAAGGCCAAAATGGCCATAAATTCAATTTCCATCAAGAATCACCATAGGAAGGGCCAAGGCCAAAAAGATTCAAGACCAGATATTGAGGCATTTTCAAGGTTATTGGGGACAAGACCCCCTTGAAGATTCTTCCAAGACAATTCCAGTCAAGGAAAGGGAGGGCCCAGCATCAGGTTGGCCCTTGAAAAATGAGATATAAAATCATATACTCATTTTTGTTCAATTTTTGAGCAGAAGAGCTCAATGGCACTCATTTTGGGATACAACCCAAGTCCATGCCCCAAATGTGTAAGGTTTGACTATGAAACAATAAGTAAAAATTACTAATATTTTACTTATTGTACTATTAATGTCCTTATAAATGAAATAAATAAGATAAAAAAATTATAATAATAAAGAGTTATTATAATTATGGCATAAAATAATTATATTATTAAATAAATATAATAATATAATAAATAAATATATTGATATAAGATAATTAATATATTAAAAAGCAATTTATTATTGTTACCAACAAATAATAAAGGCGTAGAGAATTATTTTTTATTAACAAAAAACGATTAATAACAATAATATTACTAATATTAAAGCTATAAATTAATATAAATACTATTTATATCAATTATAGAATTATTAAAGTAATAATAGAGAAAAAAAATTATAATAAGAGAAATAACCTACTTTTTAATGCTTAATATAATAATCTTGAATACCTTTACGCCTAAAAATGTAAATACAACTTATTTAAATTGTAGTTACAATAAAATTTAAGAGAAATTACGATTTTTCTTGATTTTATGTGGAATAGAGGTTTTTAAGAGAAATTTAAACAAAACAATTAAATAATTGCAATAATCACTTCAGAGATGATGATTATAATAAGATTAACTTTGGTCTTTAATAATATAAAAGTTTTATATATAAAGAATAAAGAAATTACCTTTTTATTTAATGATTTAATGTTTTGTAAGCGCCTGAGGGGAAAACAGAGTAAAAAGAGCTCTATTTATAGTAAATACCTCCCTCCTAGAGTCCAACAAGCTTCTAGTAGACGTATACTGATGCTTCCTACTAGAATTGATCAATATTTCAAGGTTTGGTGATGATTACATCGTGATCAAACCATCTTACCTCATAATTATGCCATTATTTAGAGTTATCACTATAACTTTACATTTGATGACATAATAGGCTTGGCAGAAGCCTAAACTTTGTGAATTTTATTAGTATTAATCATATTCTAATAGTATTCACCAGTTTTATCACTTATATGACCGTTAAACGTAAAATAAGATTACAGTGAGTGATCTTAAATGATCAAATTTAAGCTTAAGCTTTGATCATTACTAACTTTTAAGTTATACATGATACAGCTATTCTGAGAGTGGATTCTGATAGCCTCGCATGTCCTCATTACACTTCCAAGAGAATTTCATTAAATCATCAAAACTGTATTTTTGATGATTTTTCTTGTAACTCATCTTTTCTGTCAAAATTTACTATTTTAAACTTCAAACCATGATTTCAAGGGGTTATAACTTGAATATTGTAATAGCAAAACCACCATTCTTCATGAATAAACTAGTAGAATCCAAATGTATACCTTTTTTAAGTTTGGACCACTTTCACAACAAAGTGGTCAACATCTCTATTAATTTTAATCAATAATCCCTTACAGGTTTTAACCTTTTTTATATCTTGTAAAATAAAGCTCATTTCTGTATTCCTACAGTAATTATGTGGTGACTTTATTTTTGGTTCATCACTCTATCATTTATATTTCAAAAGATATTAGCTAAAATCCTTGAATATATGCGTTGACCAAAAAAGTGCATATATTCAGCTTAACTCCTTAAGTATTGAATTTAGAGATTAGCTTCTTAATTGTTTTATGTGTGTATTTTTATGGAGAATTCAATGGTACCATTTATTTTACATGTTGTTCAATTTGTATTTGAAATAATTAAGGATTCATGTTTTTTATAAGGTATTATTACTTATAACTCATTAAATATTGACTTTACAGATATGCCATAAAGATGGTATATGTGTATTTTACCATGGGAAATCCAATGGTGTAATACATTTCACATGTTTGCTCATTGTTTTTTAAGTTAAACCAAGTTTTATACCTATTTATGGCATTTTTGTAGTTTTAAGGTATAATTATTTTAAATATTTCTAGTGACCTTTTTTGGTATGTAGTCATATCTCAAAGGTTCACAAAAAGGAAAGACTGAATGAATCAAAATAAGAAAAAATTATATTTCAAAGTAGAAAAACTTACTCAAGTTAAAAAGGGGGGAATTCAAATCAATTCAACAGGGAAGATAGGAAAGGGGATTTTCAGGATAATGGTCAAGAGGAGAAAGATAATTAAAAGGAACTTTTTTTGAAAAAATGTGGAGATGTTGAGATGCCACTCAACTGTGGCAGGGTATTATGGTGTTCAGGAGCCCACCAGTTTCAAGAGGGGGATACTGTAATAATGACTCATCAGGGGTAAGGGCATTCATACTTAAACCCACTCAAATACCTCAAAACAGCAAATCCACTATATGTATCAGCATTCAGTTTCAGCAATCTTCCTTTCTGAAACATGCATAAAGTCTGGTTCATCAATACAGCCTCTCAATACTTTTACAGGTTGGAAGTACCCAATACAGTTTGAATACACCATTTCCAAGCTTTATGATCACTCAATACCACCACTCCTCCTGTACAGATCCTGTACATCCATACAGGACCTGTATTGGCCAGAATAAATTCAATCATCAAATCTTCTAATGAAAATTCTCTTTCTGGATCAGGGCTGGTGATTCTCACATATACCAGCCCCTCTTTCTCCCCCTGGGGATTTTTCCCCAGTTAATTAATTTAGTTTATTTATTATTTTATAATTATTCTTATCCTTATTTTGGGTGTTATAATTATTTAATTTTAAGTTAGTCTTTTCCTGTACAGTAGGGGTTGGGTGGCCATATCCTTATTAACCCTTCTCTTTCCAATCTGACAGGTTGAAACAGTGGACTTGGACTTGTTTGTGGTTGGCTCTTTTATTCTTACTCTGCTTTCTTGTTGCTTCTTTTCTTATATTCTTTTATTTAGTAATCCATCTCTTAACAGGCCTAAGTGTATTTCTTTCTTACCATATAATTGAGCCCTCCATAAGTGAGTTCCAGGCCCTCTTCACTTAGAAGAGCCCCTGTGACAGCCTGTCCAGGATCCTGACTCTGTACCCGCAAATCCTTACACTTGTACAGGTTCCCAAAAATGCAAGCCACTCCTTCCGCTGGGGAAGGCTCCTGAAAATTCCAACAATTTCTTATGCTGGTGCAGGCTCCCAATGCTTCACATGCAAATCTCTATGCTTGTACAGGTTCCCAACAATTCAAACAATTCCTTACGCCGGAGCAGGCTTTTGATGCTTCACATGCAAATCCTTACGCTTGTGAAGGTTCGCAACAATTCAGACAATTTCTCATGCCGGTTGAGGCTTTTGATGCTTCACACGCAAATCCTTCCGCCTGTACAGGTTCCCGAAAATTCAGACAATTCCTTACGCCGGGAAGCCTCCTGACAATTCGAGAAATTGTTTACACAACTAACATTAACAGCGTGTGATCATAATAAAGGCCATGACTCATGAAGCTCTGGTGGATTGCTCACATGCGGGGAACCTCTGCATTTTTACAAATAAGATCTGATACAGTTTAGAACCATGGAAGTAGAAAATATAGGAGGTGCTAATGGTGACTGACTATTTTCACATTTTCTGCAAAAGAGGTTCACACAAAGAAATACTAACTGGAAAATTTGGTGAGGCACTTAAAAAATTTATTTGCACCATTGGCAAAAAAGGAAAGCTCATGGGAAAATATAATATAACAAAAATAGAAAAAATTGTGTATTTATTACAACTAACTTATTTAAAGGATAGTATTACAAAAGGAAATGCTTTTTTTTGTTTTTTTTATTTTGAGAGAAATCTTCAGACTATCCCAGTGATGTCCTCCTTTGGATAAGCCTCCAGTGCCTGGCCAAGGAGGGTGTTTAGTTCCTCCTGAAATTCCTGGTGCATCTCATTTTGATGAGTTGAATCCACAAAGGGAATCATGTGGAGCAATCGGCAATTCTCCAACAAGATTTGGCTTATGGATTTGTGGAAAATGGCTTGAGGAATCATTAAGATCGGTCGTAAGTTGGTAAATTCCTGGCAAGCCTCATTGTGGGAATGAGGGCAGCCGATGGGTGTATTGTCAATGATTATTACCAAGGTGGGGGTAGCCAGAAAAGCTGGGAACAGGAAAACAATAAAAAATACTAACAAACAGGTTCCTCCATGGATTGCGTCGGAGCCACCTCAGGTTCAGGCTCACAAGTTGAAGTGTCCTCATGTGGTTCAGAGGGCTGACTCGGGCCTGGAATAGGTGGCTCAATGTGTTGGGAGGGTTCTACAAAAGGAGGCAAAGTCAGTTCACTTGATGCAAAAGTTAAAATGAGAAAAGGGAAAGGTGGCTGCTTACCAGGGAATAAGTCCTCCGACCATTGGGTGCCACTTGGGCCTGGAGTGGTTGCAGCGGAGTTTTCTTGCGAGGCATACAAGGAATGGGTGAGTCTTGTTGTGTGGGATTTGGTGGGTTTTGTTCTATGTGTAATGGAAAAAAGTCAGTATGATTGTGTGAGGAGAAATGAATTAAGGAGGAAAAAGAAAACTTACTTTGGTGTTTGAATCCCATGGGTTACAAGAAATGGTCATGATCAGCCCAAGCTTGAATGTTCTCTTGCCATCGCAATCCTTCATTGGCTGGATAATCACTTCGCTCTGGTTGAGGAGCAAAATGACCATCCAATGGTGGCCTCAAAGGGGGGTGGACAAATAAATACTTGAGGGCATGGGGCTAATAGTCCAGAAGTGTTCCCATCTGACTGTTTGGGGTCCCAGCGTCAATTCCCGCTTGGGAATGCTTTCATCATCGTCGACCACAAAGGAGTCCTTGCAAGGGCGTCTTGGGCAGGAACTCTTCTGGCTGTGCGGTTGGAAGGGTTGGACAATGAACGAGCATTTCTTGTGTGCTTGTTGGCAAGCATCACAAGCATTGGTTGTTGTTGAGGAGTGAATGCAGGGGATACCCTTCTTAACACACAAAGTGCACAAAATCTAAAAGCAAGACAAATGAGGTTAGTAACTGAATAGAGATTAAGATGTGAAGCAAAAGGAAGACATACAATGATTTATAAATTTAAAACATAATTAAAAAAGAAACACTTTAGAAGTGAGGTTTGAAAAGTCTGAGTGAAAGTCATAATGGAAATTTAGTATTAATATTGGAACAGAATATCAATAAAAGTTTTAAATGAAGGAGACGCACAAGGTGGATAGAAGGGGGGTTCTGGACGTATAAGCAGGAAAAACAAACAGAAAAAAGGAAGGGAAGTGGGGTTAGTGGAGTGCAATAGAAAAGAGTGGAAAGGCAGGAAGACAAAGGGGAATACGCACAAGAATGAGAAGAGCGGGTGAGCTGGGACAAAGTGGAGGGCGTGTTGGGAAATGATGGTATTTTATAAAATGGTGAAGCTAAGCCAATTGCAGAAGTTGCAGCACCTGCCAAAGTCTCAGCTTCAAGGTGTGTCGGGAAAATTGAAGCTCAGTCGCAGCATTGGCTGCGACTGAGAAGGGAAATGCCCATGTGAGGCAGAGGAACCAAGGGGTTCTGGCTGAGTATTGCAATTGATTGAAATACCCTTTGTTGCCTTGGAGGGCTTTTGTGAGGGCATTGCTGAATGTGCATGGTGGGTGCAATCCACAAATGCCCCATGCACATTAGGATGTGGCATGTTTGGTCACAGGTAACCGCGGCGAGCATACCAGCCTTATGGCTGGGGGACAGTGTTTGAACAAAGGGTTGCGCGGCTGCATGACAAGTTAATACAGCATGAGCTTGGGTCAACCCATTTATCAGGTCTGGTTTGGGGTCATAATTGAAATGCTCAGTGGCTGAACATTTGAATTGCAAAGTTGTTGAGCTACTGATATAACAATATCAAATGCACCATGCTGTGCAATTGCTAGGTCATTTTTTTAAGCACCCCATCTGAGAATTTGGCACAGCATCAGATGAAATTTTAGCCAGGTGCAGCATATCACACGCTTTGATGAAGTGCTCAGAAGTGGGCCTTCCAATGAACTAATGCAAAAAGTCTCCAGACCATGGCTTTACCAAAAACTTTGACACTGAGCTTTTGACCATGACATGCTCAGCTTGCGTGTGCAAAACGCGTGAATCACAATGATGAGCATTGGGCACATGAGCTAAGTGTATGCAAACAATCAGAAGGTGGATACCCATTGGCTATATGCATGCAGGCTGAAGTAGTATTACACCAACCTAATATGTACAGCCAACATTGTAGTACGTACACCTTTGTACATGTATGCTGCAGGGCAGAGCAAAAGCTGTACAAGAATGTACCAGGCAATCACACCAAGCCATAAAGTCGAATTTCTCAAATGCATCCCTTTGATGCACATTGTTGGAGAGCTGTGCCTAACTACCGCACAGATGCTGATGTATTCCCAGTTAATGTAAGGGGTGCATATTGGGCTGACTAATGATTTGGGTCATACACAAAAGGTGGATTCACTCCGGTTCTGAGGTTGGGGCAAGCTATCACTGGCCCCACTTGGTTTTTGTGCCTGCACATTGTCGGGCTGCTACATGCTTTCATATGCACCCCCCAAGGATCATATGCAGGCAATTTTCACACGCTTGGTGGACCTTTTACTGCCGGCCTTCTGACCAGCTATTTGCATGTGCAGGTGGCCCGCTTAGCTGCAGACATTCACCCACAGGCATGCGGAAACCTGAGGCCAATCAGTGCGGATTTGATTAAGCCTGATACACTTTTGCATAACCCCCGCATATGATCCCTGAGGCTGGTTATAATCACAGGGGATCCGCCACTGCAGGGGGTAATACGCCGGAAGTTCTGACACACACCACAGAACTATTGGCACCTGTTTTCCAGCCAAGAAATACTTTGGGCAGGTGACCTATTTCTCTGGAGATTCTCACATGCGTGAGAGAAAAACCCTGGTGCCAATCTGGGTGGATTAGTAGCAATCTCAAATGCAATAGGGGTGAATGTGTAAGTTGATCATGGGTCATGGCCATTGCCCCCTTCGATCAAGCCACACATTCCCCCCTGGAATACCAGTAGGCATCAGTCCACTAGAATTTCCGCGCAAAGCCAAACTCATGTTTGGTAGCAGGCCACCAAACATACCTCACCCGACCACACAGAAAGATCCCCAAAGTGAAATTTTCCTTTCCACCACCACCATTTCCCAGTAGGTCACTGTAAGACAATTAACCTGGGGAAGATTCACTTACTGTTTGCTGTCACCCCATCGAACATGTCTGCATGCCTCTAATATCCCACTGTACAAGAAGTTTCTACAACCCACCCAATATTTCATATGTTGATGTGAACTTTGGACCATCAAATCTTGGTTAATATGCAGCAGATCCAGCAATAATATTGGTTGTCCCACATTCTTTCCAACTTGCCTTGATATATGCCCCAAATTGAATATTAAAATTATAAGTCCAAGAGGCCCATCTTTCTAATGACCATGCATGTAGCCACAGGCCATGCCCCTTGGAGTCCATTGCTGCCTCTCATATAAGTTCCCCACCTGTGCTTATTGGTATTCATTCCCTTTAGCTACCCCTTCCTGATCATATGATTTCCCACTGTCCCCAAATAATTCATAATAGCCATCATGGCAACCCCTTCACAACCACTTTGCATTGGGATGATTAAGATTCATATTCAAATAAATCGTGATATAGCATTCAATCCTGATAATTCCCACTTAGCTTCTTGGATTATCCTATGGCACAATCAACACAACATATTCATATATCTCCCCAATCACCAAAATACTATTGGCTCTCTCCCTGGAACCCTTTCCAACACTTTGATACCATTTCTTGGGGCGCCACAAACTTTCATTAACTGTGGTCCTGGTGGGGCATGGATTGAAAATTGCCAATCCAATCCTACTCAAACATTATTTGTTGAGGAAGTATTTATGACTGATCAGCATGATCCTTCCTCATCTCAGAAACCCAATCTAGCATTGATGTTCTTCACATGGTATCCAAAAATTCTATTCATAATTGAAAGTTTTAAAAAACAAGACTTCAATCTTTAAATGCCTAAAAAATATGACTGTCATTCTCATAGCCAATGTCAACTATTTACTCCCACAACTCCCACTTCAATATTGACTACCCCCTCATATCCAGCTTTCTTTTCTTTATCTTCCAAGAAAAAACTGATACAATTAGCCAGTGGATCAGACCTTCCCATGATGACCCCACCCCATTCCATAATTAAGACCCCCTTCCTCCCTCATCAAAAAACCGGACTAGCTTTTCTCTGTAATTGAGGAATCTCCAATGGACAATCTTCCCGTAACCTTTGGCCCACCTCACCCCCTGGATCCCCTTTTAATGCCAGGCACATCATTACAAACAAGGTCATCAGCTCATTCAAATCCCTTTCGACCAATACCCCTCTTGGAGGACTGCTTGCGGATGATATGGGATTAGGTAGAACCATTCAGGCCATTGCACTAATTGGTACCTCCAAGGAGCAGCTAATTACAAATGCCCACCTCGCTTAATCACCAACTGGCAATCAGAAATATCCAAGCATTTCTCAGGCTGGAGAACTGCAAGCCAATGCCTACCATGGCCCCACTTTTCACTCATTATCTGAGGCTGACATCCTAAAATGTGATATCGTCATCACTTCTTACAATACTATCACCCAAGAATTCATAAAAACAAATATCTGTACTTCATGCATTTTTAAAATCAATTGGCATTGTATAATTTTTGATGAAACACAGTGAGTATCTGATCTCTCAATAATTTAAATATCCTATTATGTCCAATAAAACTTCCCCCATCTTATAGCTATATTTGCTCTCAATACACTACCACTTACTGTGCCATTAATAGCCTCCTATTGTCCTGTCGAATATATTTAAGAGGCACACCTATTCACAACACCATTTATGACCTTTTGGGCATAATACCATTCATCACCAAACCCCAGAGCTCAGCTCAAGATAACTGGTCACCATTCAACCTGAATAGTCTTTCCAAAGGTAGAAATGATATTTTTCATTTGGAATTGCGCTGCACCAAAACCTCCCATCTCAAATCTCTCCCCATTATTAGCCATCACTACAAACTGTTCCCACTCAACCCAATGATGCAGAAAGAATATTCTTCATTAGGCAAAGAATTCCTATCATCCAAAAAAGGACCAGGGGAAGTTTTCAGAAGTATTAATAAGCTGCAAATATGCTGTAGCCATCATATAATGCTTAAAACAATGGCGGATCCAAATTTGGAAGGCCATGAGGGTAGGAGCACTCAGTATAACTCCTCAGAAATCACCCAAACTATTGTTGATGTGGAAACATGCATGATGAGTAGTAAAATTTCACACCTTCTCAAAAGCTTACTGAAGAACAAAAAAGCAAACTGTGGTCTATGAAAATTGGTTGTTTACTCCCAATGGACCCAATTTCTTGATTTGTGATTAATTTATAATATGCATCCTTTCCCAATTAAATGTATCTGACAACATTGTTTTGGTAGAATTGGTATAGTTCTCTCCCATCACTCTATCCTTTTGGCACGCATTGATGGAACAATTACAGCAAGAGGTTAGGAGAAGGCCCTGGAGAAATTTTCAAATAATCCTGAATGTGAGATACTCATTGCCTCCATTGCTGCAGCTAGAACTGGCCTCAACATCACTTGTGCTAATATCATCTACTCAATGGTAAGGGGACCCTCAGAATTTGACCCAAATTTTCCAACACTGACATCAACCTTTCCAGGAGGCAAATTGGAACCCAGCCATTGAGGCTCAGGCTGTTGATTGTCTCCATTATATTGGACAACAGTGACCTGTGAAGGTTATTCACTATATCACACATCATTCAGTTGAGGTCAACATGCGGAAGGTACCTTTCAAGCTAATCTGTGTCCCTGATCGTATTACTATTCCAAAATCATTCTTTATGGAAATCCCATATTCCCATAACCAATAGGTCCAAGAAAAGAAACACTTATTATCTGTGTGAGCCTACCTAATTTTATGTCATTTGTGTTTGACAAAGTTGATAACCTTTTTTCACCCCATCATAGGTCCACAATTATGAACACCATGAGCTGGATAGAACTTCTTCAATATTTCCTGAATGAAAATGAGCAATAGAAAAGTATTGATAAGGGACACCATAGTACATTACTACATAAAAGCTCATATTGTTCATATTCCAATTTATTTATCCAGATGTAGCACATTTAAGAAATAATAATCAGACTGTATTACACCCACACAAACAACTCAGCAAGCCTTATTATGTCAATGTGCTATACATTTATCTTCCTAACTTATTGAAGAGCATCGCAATCCATGCTAATAACTGGCATTTCAAGTATTTTGAGGGAAATAGTCTGCATCTTACTACACCCTTTGAGCCAATCTTGGTCAAATACCTGAAAAGATAGCCCTTCAGGAATATCCCCATCATCTGTTGATTGTATTTCTGGCAGTCTATCAATAGTTTTTTTACTCTTTTCAATCCAATTACAAAAATCTATGTCTCAATCAATTTCTAATACCAGCTCATTAAATAGGCCTGAGCGCCAGCATAAGCCCACTTTGCGGTAAACTTGACAGCCATTTTCCACTACCTCCTCAGTATCTGAGCCTACTCAAGGGTCATTGAATTGTGATGCTAGAATTGGAAATTTAGCTGTATCACACCATTCATGACGGTGCTCACAGGTCTACACATCATCAGAGTTACTTCACAATGAAGAAGAAATACAGTAACTAACCCTTTGAAAAATCTTTGTGAGCTTTTGATTCTCCTCCTTTTTTACAAAAGACTCCGCATCCTTTTGAATAGACTTCCATTCTCTTTTCAAATAAGTGAAATATTGCTCCATTAAATCTGTCATGACCCTGTAGTTATTATGAGCCTTGTTCCAACAGTAGTGATGATACTCGGTGCTGACAAGTGCGAGATGGAATGTACGGTAAAACACCATAGACATCAGCTCGTTGAACGGATGATGCCATGAGCTCTCCCAGTCCCAAGTGATTCTCTTTAGTCCCAACTTGTGGAGCTCATTTTTGCAGTAGCTTTGAAAACCCTGAGACTGAACCTGTGTTGATGGCTCATTGAAAACATCCTTGGGGACATATCCAAGATGACCAGCCACTTGAATTGCAATTTCATGCTCTTCTGTGCTGGGTGGGACTTATAGTGAGGAAAAATCCTTATCCCTTACTTTGAGTAGGAACAGACAATGGGTGTGTACAGCTGATCTCATCCCATGGACATTTTCTGGAAGTTCTGCTTTGTGCCATTTTTTTTCTCCTTCTGGCTTGTACGTTTTGCCACATTGTGAGCTTTGCAATCCTGGTTCCTTCGCTGTCTCATCTTGGATTGATTAAGCATACTCTGGGCAAGGGGCATTCAAGGATGGGCAAACTCACTATTTGACTGAGTGCCTTGCTCATGCACCATGAAATTGTCCCTCCTTGGTTCATCATTTGTTTCACTTTGGGTGGGAGACATGTTCTCATCCTCATCATCCACAATTTTTTCTCTTGATGAACTGGCATGACCCGTTCTTGGTTTGGAGGAATATGGATGATGACATCCAGGGACTTTTTCTTTATGGACCAGAGGTGAAGATTCATAAAGCTCATCACTTGCAATGAAAATCATCAGCTAACACATCAAAAAATTAATAAAGACTGGTCATACTCACGATCTTCACTTGGCTCCTGAGATTGGACTGTCTTGCCTTTAGTTGCCATATATAGCCCATGAAACAAACATGTCAGATTTTGCAAAACTTTATATTCTGAAATCCAACAGACTTACTTTGATGAAGTGTCAATCCTCGATTTCCCTCTGAAAGCCCACTCTGACTAACATTTTCCAATGGTCTTTTTTGCCGCCCACCATCAACCAGCTTTTCATGGCCCACATGAACCTGAGATCCTGATAGAATATTGAGGGTTGGCTGTTTACTTCACCAAAAGGGTTCCTGGGACACAACTGTGCCCAGGATTAAGGAGGAAGTCTTGTTGATTAGCCTTTGATGAGATCTCAGGTGTGCTTCCTGGCCCCTCAAGCACATGCATTTGTGTATTAGTGGGATTTTGGGGTATTGAAGTGACGGAAATATTAGGAATGGACCAAGTGCTTGAAGTTTGAACCGTTGGATTTCCCACATCAATTTTGAGACCTGATACATTCATTGAAGATGCAATAGGGGCTGTGAGTGGAATTTTGGGACTCATTGGTGACTGTGTTGTTAGAAGATATTCTATACTAGATTCACTATCTGAGTCATGAATAGAACCTGAATGGGATTTATGTGGGTTGGAAGATGGCATGATGGCTAAAAACCTACAGTTATGTTTTCAACTTGATAAAAAAGCTCAGTATTATGATGAAATAGAGTGATTTCAAATGTATAATAGAGAAATTGTATGAATAGTGGGAACCAAGTCTCTTGTGGAAGTCTAATAAGACTATTTTTAGGATAATTCTCCCTGCCTACTCTTGAGCTCCTCTGCTTTTGTCCAAAACCACACTGCACGGGGTACCAACATATAATGTCACATTTCCTTGATCTCAAAGGGAACCCATAGTCCACAAGTAATCATATTCAATAAACATTTCCCCCTCCCCATTGTCACATTGTGTGAATTATCCAACTGCCAATATACGCATCAAAACTTCCCCGCATTCTATATCTGTATAAGGGTATATTCATGAAGGATTTACCCACAAAAGAGAAATCAACTTTTTAAGAAAGGCAAGAGATTCCAACCAATTGAAAGCCCACTGCACTTAAACCAAATACCAAGAATTTAGCTCCACTCCAAACGCTTATGTAATAGAGTTATATTGTTGTGTCTGTAATAAGGCTTAAGCCATTTACAATGGTGTGCCAGCATACATGGTTTGAATGTTAATCCCCTTGATTCAATGTTGACACATCCCTAATGGAATGCCCCTCAAGGGTTAAACCCGCAGTATCACCATGTGTAAATAAAATATAATATGTAAGATCATTGAGCAGCATGGCATTTTACCCAACTATCCTCTCAACCAATTCCCCCATCCAGATGAGACATGTTACACTTTATCCCCTGCGGCTCAGCCACCATTACAAATGGGATAAAATCCTCAACTGGCTTAAATCATCTCCCCCCTTCATAAATAATCACTAAATTTTTTTGCCAATTAATAACACTCCTAAGCACTTGCACATCAACCATAGATATTTATAAACAAACCAACCTTATTCACGATTCCTGCAACAATGACAACCTGCCGCTATTCCTCAATGCGTATATGCATGTGTCAACACTGCTCAACTCAAACACACTCTTCCCCTGAGGGTCATAGGAAGGGAGTTGCCTTCACACCTTTCCAATATAAACAGCACATTAAAAAGCTCAAATCAGCCATTGCACCCAAATCTCTTACAAACATCCCTACTTCTGCATCAGGATCTGAGTGCCCGCAAATTCTATTGGATCAAATTTTTCCAGCTCATCATTCTCAATTGACCGAAAGCACATTCTCCACACCACAGGGTCTCACTTTCACTGCACAGAAACCATACAGAGGCAGTCCAAACATTCCCCCACACAATCTTGCAATGATTATATCCGCCATTGTATCATTAAGGTATAATATACCCGGCAGGGCTTCAACTATTCCCAACCCCTCCCTGAACCTGCTGATCAATTCCAGTCTTTCAAGCTCAGGTGGTCCCCCCACTCCTTCATTCCATATACCTCAAGATCTCAGTACCACATTTGAACATCTCCAATTGGAGCCAGCTATTCAAAACTATATATGTTGTCCTCAATGTTTCTTTATTAATTGCCTTACTGAATCTGTCACAACTGACCAACCCCACTTTCAATGCCATAATGACCCACATGATCATGATACCCCTTGCATACAATCATTAGGCAGATTCATTAATTCCTTTGAACCCAGAACCCAAAACACAACCAACATGAAGCAAACGTTTATACCAACAAAACATTTCATTTATCAACCATTCAAAAACTGGCTTGCCAGATTTCTCCAGCTGGCTGGAATTGTGGAAATTCTGCATCAAAATCAACAATCCCAAATTCCTTAACATTCCCCCAAATGTGACATCTGGGATGGAATGGTCTGGAGATGCTTCACTGGAACTAGAAATATCAATGACCCCCCATTCATGTCCATTCCTGGTGCATTGGCCTTCTGAATTTATGTGGACTGGTTCAATGCACATGGAAAGTCAACCCAGTTGGACAAAATCGGACCTATCATGCTTACTTGTCTTAATCTCCCCCCAAGTGAAAGATTGAAGCCAGAGAATGTCTATGTTGCAGGAATCATCCATGGTCCCAAGGAGCCAACTGCCCTTCAGTTGAATTACATATTAATGCCACTCATCAAGGAGCTCAAAGAGCTATGGCAAGGTTACCATTTTTCACCAACTTCAACAGGTCCTTCAGGATCCTTTATCTGTGTTGCCGTCCTCACATCCATTGTGGATGTGGTGGCCATGCGCAAGCTTACTGGATTTATTTCTCATTCAGGCAACCACTTTTGTAATTTTTGCACTATTCACAAATCTCAAATTGAAGAAATTGGTCCTCAATTTCACTACACACACTAATACCAAAATCATCATTCAACCATTGCAAAATGGCTTCAGGCATCCCCACAAAAAGAGACAAGCAATTTTCTCTAAGTATGGAGTGCGATATTCAATTTTGGAAGAAATTCCGTATTGGGATGCAACAAGAATGGTTAATCTGGACATAATGCATAATTTAATACTTGGAATTTTGAAGGATCATGAAACTTTCAAATTGTGCATTCCAGAGTCCAAATCAAAAATATACTTCAGGTCCTGCAGGAAATCCAATGACACCAACAGTTAAGACTCAGATTCCATGACCTCCAACAGCTCTCTTGATCAAATTACATTGAGTGAGGCCCACTCCCTGAGAAGAGACGCAGCTAAAGTTATAAATGATTCACTCCCCACTACTTCCCAATGCCCACCCCTCACACGCAACATCCATCTAGTGGCTCTGCGGAGATTCCCTCATTTGATGCAGATTACATCCCCACTTCCAAAATCCCCTCTGAGCTGGATATCAGTGCACTGAGTGATTACCAGATCAAGGGTGAGTCTCTGGAGCATCTCCGACAAATCATATCTGATACCATAATTCCCTTGTCATGGACAAGAGTACCCTGCAAAATGGGTTCCCCCTCTCATGGTAGTTTAAACGCCACTGAATGGGCTCTCTTATACAAGGTCTATATTCCATTTTTAATTCTCAGTCAACATATGTCATTAGATGAACACAATTCCCCCAACACTTAAATAAAAATGGGTCAAGCAGAAGAATTTCCAAATGAACTAACCAAGAATACATTCCATTTGATTAGTTCTATCAACATTGCCACAAGTTGGACTGTTTCAATGGATGATACGACTGCATTTGCTGAAAATTGGAAAATATTCTGCCTTTCCAATCAACACCTGTTCCCAAAACAGAAAAGTAAACCAAATAATCATTTTGCTGATCATATTACAAAACTCTTCCAATGTTGGGGCCCAGCACAGGCCTCAGCCACATGGGGTTATGAGCACTTGATTGGAGTATTTACAAAGATGTCAACAAATAAAAAAATATGTACGTCAATTAGTAAGATAGATATATTCACATTGATTAAACACATTAAATGAATAAGAATAACTTCTTTCAACTCTGAATAGATGATATAGATAAAGCCTTACTTCAACATATCTGTCAATGTTCCAACCTTTCTGTTCTCCTGAAATCCCCATCTGTCCCATGTAAAATAAAACAACTTTTTAAATCACCGCTGCCTGCCCCGTTCAATCACCAAAAATATAAAAAACCATCCCCCCATGACCAACAAAATTATAATTGCCTGGTTTAGTACTTACAGAATTTTCATTCCACAAGGGAAATAGTTGAATGGATCAGCTTAGACACTACCGTACAATCCACAAGTCATCCCACTTCAAGGATTGTCTCACCCTGGTATTTTCCAGTTTCAAACATTAATATTGGGAACAATATATTTTTAACTGAATCCAAAAATGTTAGCAGCAGTGTGATATGTTTTCTGAGGGGCAACTCACAATGATTTGGTATTATTAATAGCATTTTTAAAGTCTCTGAGCCATCTAGAATACTGAAAAATAACTTTCTGATCTTAAAACCTTTGAAGGTTTATGTGACTTTCTTACCAAATTGGCTGCATCTCAATACTTATAAAGCTGTTGGTTTTGATGATAGACACTTGATTATATCTGAAGAAGAAATAGAAGGTCACTGTATATTTCATGAAAACAAATTGATGTCATGTGGACTGCTTGTGATGATAAAACCCTTATTTTGTGATATTTAGTATATTCTTTTTGATAAAAGTATAGTGATACAATTACACAATTATCTCATCTTCATTAGGAATTTGGCTAGAGAAATAACTGCCTCAAGATTTGGTGACAGTGAAATGCTATTGTGACAAGAAAAGCCCATTGGCTCACATGGCCAGAAAGAAATTACTATTTTGACATTGGGTATGGTGTGAATCAGCCAATTGAAATGATAAAATGACCCACACACTCACATATCACAGGATCTAAAATGAAACCATTGCACCATACTCACGTGGGAAGGGTAATATTGGCCCATCATCCAAATGGGCCTCAGAATTACATTGTGTCCCTGGGATATTGCATGTTTGTAAGTCTCATGAAGCTGTTCACATGCCATAATGAGTGCTTTGTACAGCTAGGCTTCAGAAATTGGCCCCCGCACATGCGCCTGTCTCACACTTACATACCCGCACCCCCACGCAAGTCGATCTGCACCCACATGCCAACAGTGGTTCCACATTTGTCACCCCAAATGGTCTATGCCACTTGACATTAGGCCCTCACATGCTTTGCCTTTGTGTCCATGTGGCACACCCATGCACCCGCTGCATTGTGCAGAGGGCTCCAACCATGTCACCCACTCATGCTGAGCTGTTTCATGGCTACACAAAATTAGGAAAACACATCATTTGTCCTTGGTTTGTGCGTCACACACACACCTGCACCCACAGGATTGTGCGGTGGGCTCCACCAGTGTCACCCGCTGAGGCAAAGTCCTTTCATGGATGACCTTGGAAGTCACACACCCCTTCTCTACATCAAGACTGGCTGAAGGACGTCTTTGATGTGTGCATGTGGAAACAGGCGGGTCTTGTGTAATTTTTACCAGCTTTTGGATGGTTGAGGGAGGATCCGGTGGTGAGGCATCTCAGTTGAAGGCACAGGGGAACCAATATTGGTGGATGTCACAGGATTTGGTGTAAGACCAGGGGTTGATGTGTGCTTGATGTTCCCTTGACTTTTATCCTGCTTGAGGTGAAGTCAATCACCAACAATTGACATGAGATTTGTCCTGGTGAGGTCTAATATGACCTGCAACCAAATAGAAATAGATTGTGATAGGACTGAGCTCCCAAATTTCCACAAAAACCCCTCCAAAACAATCATTTTGAGAAAGCTTGACTGTCAATTTAGATTTTATGCAAAAAAATGTGCCAGGATTACAACTTGAACTCTTCAAGTAAAAAATAATGAACACAGTCATTATGCCGATGAAAATATCATGGAACATCCTGCTTTCAGAAAATTAAATGAGAAAGAAAAATCCCAAAGTACTGAGATGTCTGAATGAATTCTTATTCCAAGAAAAATTACAAGCCAATTATGCAGCCAGAGGGATCCTTAAAAGACTGTAATACTTCAAGATATTTACAGCCAAGTCAAGAAACTTACAAAAGCCAAAGGAATAGCGAGAAGAACCATTGATGCTATTATTTACACCCTCCACACAGACTATTGTGTGGTCTTCTGAAAGATATAAAGAGGGACACATTACATACCTATTATTAAATCACCCCATTTCCACAAAATTTCTTAGTGGATTTCCTCATGTTATTCTGATAGATTGTAATCATAAAACAAATAGTTACAAAATTCCACTTTTTTATTTTGTTGGCTTCAACTCAATAAATGAACCTTTTCTGGGACTTTTTGTTTGATGAAGTATGAATATGAACCCTCATATACTTGTGAATTTAATAAAAAAATAGAAAAATCTTCAAAAAATGAATATGGTTCTCCCTCCAGTTATTGTTATTTAAAGGAATATGGCCTTGAAAGATTATCTTCAGGAACTCTTTTTCCAGACTCAAAAGTTTTGTTATGAATTTGGAACATCAATAGATATGTATCTAATCATTGAATGAAGAAAATTGCTATGAGACTGATTTTTAAAATCTTATGGGCCTTTTTAATCAAATACTCACTTATAATTTTTACTTTCATTAAAATTATTGTGTTTATTAGTGAATTTTGGATTTATGTCTCAGGTTATGTATTCATTAACTGAGAATTCTTTCAAAGATACCTGGAAGATTCTTCAAAAGAAAGTCAAAAATTCTGAAGTGTTTCAATATTTGGAAAAAAAAACCTGGCTTACTCTAAAGAAGTATTATATGCCAGCCTGAACCAACTACCATTGTCACCTGGGTGTGGGCTCTACCTCAAGTGCTGCAGGTTTCCATGCCATGATTAAATTTTGGCCATAAAGGTCCACTGGTTCTCTCCTGAAATTTATCAGGGTCCTTCAAATGGCTTTCAAGAAAAAATTAATTAAAATCATCAAAAGAATATTCAAAGAAATTATTGTCCATGTCAAGAATTTGACTACTCACTTCTGTTCTCTCAATGTGAAAATGTCTCATTATTCCCTTCAGATGGCCTTTGAGAATTTCAAAACAAATTTTTCCCAAAATGAAAAATGCACCACAAAATAAAAGAATTATCAATTTAAACCTTGCAAGAAAAAGGCTCAAAAGGAGTTTTCCCAGCAGAAAAGGCTCTAGCTATCAGAATTCCTTCCTCAGGGGTATTTAAATTTACCTGTGAGGATTTTTTCATCTTCAATTTCTTAGTTCTTTTTTAAAATCAACTGATTTTCTTTGTAATATTCTTCTCAGACTTTCTATAAAGGGGATGATCAAAGTTTTGAGAAAGGATAAGTTTTTTTATATAAAACTCTTCATAATATTAATAAAAATCAAGGATACTATGACTTTCTTGAGTAGAAAATATCAAAATACTTGAATATTTTAGCCAAAAGATATAACTATAATTATCAGTGGGTTTCAAAGTCAACAAATCCCACTTTGAAATAACATAGGATTTGGCTTCCAAATACCCAGAATTAAACACAAGGTTTTTGATGTGTAAATTACATGGGATTTCAGCTGAGTCTCTTAGTATGTTCACCAAATAACATCAATGTGGAATTTCAGATTGAAAACTAACCCATATGAACATTCAAAATTCATAATTGATAGCTTTACAACATATTCTTCCACAATCTGTATTTTGACAATCAGATAAAAAAGATAATTATCAATTGAGATTTTTTCAACCATATAATAATGCTTTGGGAAAAAGAAAAATATATCAAGTAAGATATGAATATTACCTGATGGCTTCCTCATCCATCAGTTCATTTAGCCATGATAAATTGGATTTCAACAAAATCGAATTTTGAGCCATGTTTCGGTAATAATGGCTCAACTTCAATGGGAAGGCCCTATTAGTAGCAGAATGGATTTGAGTTTATGGAAATTGAGGTAAGCAAAAAATAATTTCATTTCCTAAACCTTAGCTCAAGAAGTATCTAAGATTGATGATGAAAAGATAAAAATAAATATATGGCTACAAAGAAATTTGAAAATTTAAATAGGGTTAGAATATGTCAGGCTGAGTCTATGATAAAGGTGTATATGAGTATTTACAAGCTTTAACTATGACTGTGACACGGTAAAAATGGTTTTAAAAGATGATAAGATTGATAATAAATGATTTAATTTAAGATTTAAAGGGCTTTACTATAGAGATATAGTGGTGGTGAGCGCTGTTGAAAGCCCTGGGTGCAGCTTTACCTGTTGGATTACAATAATAAAGACTACAATACTTTTAATTAAGATTATACCTGATTATTTAACCAAGAGTAAAACTGTTTTTGACAGTTTACTACGTAGTTTATTCAAGAGCAGGATGAGGAAAGGTTTTTGGCTGTGAAAAGCCCTCCTTTTATCCTGAAATTGAGGTGGAAAGGCTGCTAGACCTTTCCACGTAGAGGAAGTGAAGATTTTTCACTCTCCAGGACAGGCTTGTGGTTTGCAAACAGCCTGTATACCCTGTATTGGGCTCAGATGTGGTTTTGAAACCACATCTGGGCAGTTTTCACTAATACAGGGTGAAAATTTTCATCTGGGGACCTCACAGCCTGATTCTGACGTGTATGACGCGTAGAATGCTGTACAGAAACTGCATGGGACCCCAGTATTGACTGACATATGAGGTATTAAAGTAAAAACATGCTTCTTCGTCTATTTGACACCTCATATTCATGGTTATGGGATATTATCCCATGGTAAGGCTGTATCTGACAGCAGGTGGGATTTTGACCTTAAAATTGTCATAACTCTGTCAGTTTTTGAGATATCAAGCTCAAAGTTGGTTCATTGAATAGCCCTGTATGAGCTCTACACAATGGTACCCAACTTGACATGGTTATCATTAAATATGACAAATTTATCCCATGTACAAGTATTTTTGTACATTGGCGTGGTCTGGTCAAAAGCTGTATTAAGCTTGTTTGGCCAATAACTTCTGTTGTAGTTAAGTTATGAGGAAATAGATGGCACCATCAGATAGCCCTGATTGTGCTCTTTCCAAAAAGACCCCACTTTAGGTATCTCACACTAAAACTGTAAAAGTTAGATGAGAGGTGAATGTTTTGTTCACCCTTATTTGGTCTGAATTTGACCATAACTCAAGTAATACTGGTGCTAGCTCAGTTTGGCTGGTACCACTGGATAGCCCTGGCTTAGGGCTTCATTTTGAATACCCATTTGATGGGGTTAAGCCTCTCCTTCTAGATTTTTGATGAGAGGTGAAAATTAAGGTTTATGCTCAGCAATAGCTTTGAGCAGGAATAACTTTGTTATTTCTTGTCCTATGGTGATGGGACTTATATTTTCAGAAAGGCGTGAGTTTCCTATTTCTTTTGATACCTTTTGAGCTAATTTGGCTCAGTTCCATATTTTGGTGGTATTTTGGCTATACCATTGGTTTATGGTATTTTGGCTGTCATGCTTGTGCTCTGGTTTTGAGTCACAGGCTGACAGAATAACTGAAGAATATGAGAGTAACGGTATCAAATCAATGTGTGAAAATCTTGAAAGTAGGTGTCCTTGATATTTTTTGACAAGGTGGAACTCTTTGGCCACAACCCTCAATATACCTCCCATTGAAAGCTATGATTCACAAGGAAAAGATAACTTAAATTAAAATCATGAAGAGGAACTTTTAATGAATAAGGTAATTAAGAATCTCTTATTATAATTACCTAATATGCTAAAATCTAATTTTAATTTGAAAGGGCCATAATAATTTGGAATTACCTCTCAATCTTAAGCCTTTGCTTAATAATGATGAGGAGCTAGTACAAGCAGACAAACTTAATGCTGAATCAGTCAGTATGATTAAACCTGATATTTTGTAGGGTGTGGATATGAAACTTTGATCAAAAATAAAGTACTTTTCCTGTCCTCCAAATTTGTATAAGGTGAAATATAATTAAGAATAGTAAGAAATACTATTTTTAAGAGAAGACACACCAAGGCTATTGTTTTTAACTTTACAAGTATAAAACAATAATATTATAAAGATTTATTGTTTTACCAACAATAAAAAGTTGTCCAAAAATACTCTACAAGAGATATTTAAGGCTACAAAAGAAATTTCTTCAAGAGCAATTTCAATTGGAATTAATTGAGCAAAGAACTGCAAGCAATTAATTAAAGAACAAAGTCTTTAAAAATATTTTTAAAGAGAAAACATTCCCAAAAGTGACCAGAGGGAATTTAGAAACAAAGTGACAAAGTTAACAGTGATGAAAGATGCTTTAATTCACTTTTAGGGTGGTTCAAGGGGAAAAAATGATTATAAGAGTTAAAAGCAATGTGTATAATAATCTTTTCACGTGGTAAAAAGGTTTAAAATGATTTAAAAAGGGTGGTTGGAATTTTTTATTGATTGGCTTAACAGTATTTAAACTAATTATAAAAGGAAAAGATTCTAACATGAAGAGAAAAGTGGGGCAAAGGAGACATTCTTTTATAGCCATCAATTTTCTTAGTCCAAAAGTAAAATTTACTCTTGTCAGTCTTGGAAAACACTCTGACAACAGAAAATCCAATTATGGAATCATTGAACCCTGGTTTAGACCAAAAAGGGGCTGGTTTTAGCCAGTTTAGACCCTTAAATCAGCCATTACTATAGTAATACCTGGGATAGAGCCTTTAAAACACGTAAGAATGAGTGTAAGAGATGTAGAAGCCAGTTAAAACTACTTTTACTAAGATTGGTTTCTCTTAAGGGTAGTATTACCCTCTTGGAAACAGTTAAAACTACCCTGGTTGGTATCAACAACTCATCATCAATTGAATCACAGACCCTGCGACTCAATTCCAGGCCAAAAGTGATGAACTTTTGCATGGATTTGGACATCCCATGTCTTTCAGCAAGGATTTTGGGGGTCTGGCTCCCCCTTGGAGCTAGAGTTCCTTCTCCCCCCAGAATTAATCTTTCCAATTTATTTTTTCTTTGATTCCTCATAATGTACTACACTTGTAATTTACACATACAATTCAATTGAGTTTTTACAGTACACAACTGTAATAATTGATACCTCATATGTAAATTACGGTTCACTTATGTAATACACACGCACATTTTGACATTTCAATTGAAAATACTTCAATTCCTCATAGCTTCTAAACTACACACAACACCTCAATTTTAACACAAAAATCTATGGTTAACACCACATGTGGTGTGAATTCAATTAAGGTTTTGAGGACTTTCAACTTTTGTACAGAAAAATACTAAAAACTTAATTTAAGATTATTTAGAGTTGAGTTACAGAAATTTTACCCAGAGGTGACCCCACCTTATTTTTATGAGGAATCCAATGGTGAAGTAATTTTCTTAATTTTATTTATTGGATAAGAAGCTATAATATACTCTATGAAACGCTTTACCAAAAATATTTTAATTTCATTTATTTTATTAAAAATTCCTTTTTACTTAATTTTGTCAAGTAAAAATGCATTTTCACAATTTCAAAATTTAATGTAATTTTTTATTTTGAATTATAATTAATTTTTATTTTTATATAAAAATTTGTATTTATATTTTAATTTTTCTTTTGATAATATAAATAAAGTTATTTTATTTATATTTATATCTTATTTTGTTATTTGTGGCCTTTTGGGTATATGAAAATACCTCTAAGGCTCACATTCCCTCCACCTAAAAAAGAATATTACTTTGTAATATTATCATTTCTGGTGTGTCTGAATCTTCTGAGGAGCTTAGTAGCTTCAGGTATGTCTTTCTCTGCTAACCATTCATCTTCACAAGTTGGGTTACTGTACCTAACAAGGTATTCCCTTACTTTATTGGTTCTTAACTTTCTTTCTTTAAGAACTTTGGTAATCTTTTTGATACCAGATGATTCAATAGGAGGTATAACCTGGGGAGCTTTATGCCTTAAGGGAAATTTTTCAGCATCAATAGATTTATATGGCTTTATCAAGCTCACTGGAAATGTAGGTTGCTTATTGCTGAGTTCTTCAGATAATCCTACTTCAACAGCATTTTCTTCATGGAGGGCCTTAATAACAAAAGGTCCTGAAAAGGAGTCATTGAGATTTTTACATCCTTTGATGTTATTGAAGTTAGTGGTGGATACAAGTACTAAATCTCCCACTTTGAAATCTGGAGTGGCATGTGACTTGTCCCATTTGTCCTTAGCATATGCAAAAGAGTCTTCCATGAACCTTGTTGCATGCTTTCTAGTTTTGTCTAGCATTCATTTAAAGCTAGAAGCTGTAGGATTTATCTCAACTAAATATTTCCTCAAGGAATCTTAAGTTAATTTGGGATTCCATCCTTTTTCTAGAATAGAAGGAGTTTGATTGGTACTGGAATGAATGGATGTCTTATATGCCAATGCTAGTGCTGGTAAAAGAGTAGACCAATCATGGGTAAATCCATCACAGTATTTGAATTCAAGGCCATATGCACAAAATTTTCCAACCATATCTTCCAAGGTTTGGATAATTCTTTCAGCCAGACCATCAGTTTGTGAGTGGTAGGCTTTAGAGAAGCATAATTTTGTCCCAAATAGTTGGTGAAGATTTGACCATAATGCTAAGTCGAATTTAGGATCTCTGTCACGAATGATGTTTGAGAATATGCCAGTCCATGATATTACTCTATTCCATATTGGAAGAGCTGTATCTATGACTGTATCATCCTTGTGACATGGTAGAAAGATTGGAGTCTTACTAAATCTGTCAACAATCACTAGGAAAGCATTATAACCTCTGTCACCCCCTGGTGGCAGGCCAGTTACCCAATATATATGGACAATTTCACAAGGTCTTCTGGGTGCTTGGATCTTGATCATATTTCCAAGTATTTTGCCAGTGGATTTATTTGCTTTTTGACATCTGTCACAGGTTTTGCAATACTCTGAAACATCTTTCTGCCACATTGGCCACCATATGCAGGTTTTTATTTTTTCTTTTGATTTAGGACTTGCTGGATATGCAGGTCTTCTTAAGAGTGGTGGATAAGGTCTCTCAATACTAAGGATGATGTCAACTTCATGACCAATAATTTCCCCCAAAGGTTCTGTGTCTGATGCAAATGCTTCTCTGTGGTCATATAAAAGGGCAGAAAGTCCATTTTCCTGATTATCAGTCAGATGAAGGCTTATTTCAGCTTCATTTAACTGTTCAGATTTGAATCTTTCCAACTCTAAGTTTACTGGCACTACTTTACTTACTGTAATTTGTCTTTTAAATAGTAAAAAGGAAATTTTTTGAAGCTTATTGTCTCCAATAGTAAAGTATCTGTCTTTGTTGTTATGTAAGTCTATTCCATACATGATCAAATAGTCATTTCGTAATATAAAATGGTTACTAGAGCAATTTTCCATAACAACAAATTCAACAGTGATTCTTAAATTTCCATTAATATGTGGAAATATGAAGTTGGTCTCAAAGTTTCCCAATGCTTTCATTGGATTACTTGCACTATTGAATTTTATGCCATCAATTGGTAACAATTGATTTCCAAAACTTGGTACACAAGTCTTAAGGAAAGATTTTCCAACACAAGAGCAGAAGGCTCCTGGGTCAAGTAAAGGCTTAGTGGGTCTGTTGTCAATTACCATTTCTGTTATACAGGAGTTACCAGCTGTATAACCTTTTCCCATGTTTGGTTTAGTTTTGATAAGTTGTGAATCTTAAATTTTTGACAAATCAAGTTGACCATTGCTTAATTGTGGCAAGTGGGAAGAAGATTCCATGATGTCAAAAGTGGCATTTATATTTTCCATATATTTTGAATATTCAGAAAATATTGATGACTTATCATCTGAATTTTCTTCAATTATATTATCCTCTTTTTCAACATCAGGTTCTTTTTTCAATGTCAATTTCATTGATTTTCCCCCTCTTTGAACATGTATTGGCTAAGTGGGTGGTGCTTTGGCAAATATGGCACTTTTGGATTATATCTGAAGATTTATACTTAATATTATTAGAATTTTCTTTGGAATTTTTGTCCACAGAATCTTTCCAAGGTGTATTATACCTTGTTTTGAGATTCACCCTACTAGAATGAATTCTGGTTCTGGTGGTTACTTCTTCTCATATATTAATAATATCTTCTGCTGAAGATTGTTCATTAGTCCTTCTTTTGACAGCATGATCTAAGTAGCCTCCACATTGTCTCAGAATCTTTCTGTGGATCATAAATTCCGACATGTCAGGATACAATGCTGTTAATCTGTCTTTTTGTTGGAAAAGCCATGGTAAAGCTTTATCTTTATCAGCATTAAATTTGGCAGATTCAAAGGCTGTTTTCACTTTAAACCTCCAAGCATCATTGGCCCATTTTTTGATAATTTGGGTTTTCCACCAAGTCCAACTTTGGTGTCTATGTGCTTGTCTTAATTTGATATACCATCTGTGAGCTGATCTGGTAAACAAAGTGTTAAATATTGCTGTTACCAATCTTTCTGGTAATTCAAAATCTTCTTTAACCATGTCAATACCTCTGATGAATTCCATATGGTCATATTCTCCTTCACCACTGAAGTGAGGCCTATCTTTAAGTTTTGGTACTTCTTTCAGGAGTTCTTGGCCCATTGATGGTTCCAATTTATGAAAAGAAGTGGAAAATTCATTTTTTAACTGTGAGTTTTCAACCTCCAATACTTGTGGATTTGGAAATCTTGTGCCTTCATTCTGATTCAAAGGTGTATACATTCTTGGTAAGGTGTGAAGTAATTGTTCAATATCATTCATTTTACTATTGTTACACGTTTGGGACTTTCTGAATTCAAGTTGTAAACTTTTATTCAATTTATTACGTTAGTTTTATGATTATCTTCTGTTTGTGTTAAATCCTGCCATAGCTCTGTTTGTCTAGTATTCTCAGAAGTGATTTGGTTCAACTTCATTGTTAATTTTGATATTTCCTCTTGTGAGGTGTCAAAAAACTTTTTCAAGGCAATTATATATGTCTTTACTTCAGCAAATGATTTTGAAATATTCTCAGGAACACTTTTATTATCTTCTTTGATAGTACTTATGGCTTGTTTTATTCTCGTTTCAATTATGTCATTAATATTGAATTGAGAATATTTGTCTGTCAATTCTTTAATAATGGCAGATTGCTCATTTATCTTACAGCCAAAATAATTTTCATTATTAGAAGCTTTAATTGTTCTTAAAACTTTCTCAAAACACATAAGTGTTTCATTTATTTGGCTCAGACTTAAGTTGTTTATTTTAAGATTGTTACAAATGGATGAATTTTATCAGAAACATGAGTTTTTACGTCATTTATAGCTTCATACAACTCTGGGATAGAATTAAAAATGTCAGAAATTATTTCTGATATTTTAATCTGGCTTCCTCCTTTTTCTGTAATTTCAACATTGTTCTGGCCATCTGAAATGCATTTTCCATGGCATCCTGTATCCCTGGCTGTAAGTTGTTGTAGCTTGTGCCTTGCCTTTGCCCTTGTTTGGAGCTTGTGGCTGCTTTTTCACATTGGAATTGCTGCTGCTGGAAATTAGGGCTGTTTTTGGCACTTGCTTTGGTGGTGGAGGGTTGTTTTTCCTCCATTCTGCTGTTCAAAGCATCATGTTCTTCTTTTCCATCAATGGATTCCATCCATTGAGTAACTTGCAAGTGTTGGGATGGCCCAGGAATTTTCTCACAGTCAGGTAAGAATTCATGCAGTTTTTCCACAGATCTGCAAGGATCTGGTACTCTTTGTGCTGCAATGAATTGTCGTAAGCCCTCTGGCTGGCTTTGTATATGTCCACTGAGGCTTCTTGTGGCGGCTTTAGCTCTGTTTGAAGGTAAAATAATATTATCAGCTTCAGAATGACATAATTTATTAATTTGGAGGTCATCAACTGACCCTTGTCCTTCTGTAACCGATTGGCTTCTGCCATAATCATGTCTATGACCTTTTTGGGAGCTGCTTGAGGGGTTATGGCTGGCTCCTGATCTGGTTGAAGGCATATTTTATGATTAAAAGGCTTAAAAATAATATTTCTACATCAAAAAACTTACTCTTGGCTAAATTCGTTTCCTTCTGAAGGGTATTACTTATATCCAAGTTAATTAATTCAGGAGAAATTGGTTCAGGTTGATTATTCTGAGCTATAATAATTGTACTATTATGGTCAGAATTCACAGTACTTTCAGGAATAATGCTCGTTACTGTTGATGATGTTTCAATATTTTCTTGTCTTAGCATATTGTCAGACACTACAATTAATGAAAAAGACAATTTATTAAGTAAAAAAAGGATTCTTTCAAGAGAGAAATGAAAAAAATAAAGCCTTACTTATAATAAAAAAAATATTTTTCTTGGATTTTTATGAATTATAAGTATTTTTTATATGTTTTTAAATTTTTCAATATAAGAAAAAAAAATATTTAAAAAGAGTAAAAAATTATGTCACAGGTAAAATATCACAGCTGGGCCCCCAAATGTAAGGTGTGGATATGAAACTTTGATTAAAAATCAAGTACCTTTCCTGTCCTGAAAATTTGTATAAGGTGAAATATAATTAAAAATAGTAAGAAATAGTATTTTTAAGAGAGAAAAAACCAAGTTTATTGTTTGTAAATTTATAAGTATAAAACAATAATATTATAAAGATTTATTGTTTTACCAACAATAAAAAGTTGTCCAAAAATACTCTACAAGAGATATTTCAGGCCACAAAAGAAATTTCTTCAAGAGCAATTCCAATTGGAATTAATTGAGAAAAGAACTACAAGCAATTAATTAAAGAACAAAGCCTTTAAAACTATATTTAAAGAGAAAACATGCCCAAAAGCGACCAGAGTGAATTTGGAAAGAAAGTGACAAAGCTAACAGTGATGAAAGATGCTTTAATTCACTTTTGGGGTGGTTCAAGGGGTAAAAATAATTATAAGAGTTACAAAAAAAGATTATAATGATGTATTCACGTGGTTAAAAGTATCAAAATGATATAAAAAGGGTTGTTGGAATCCTTTGTTGATTGGTTTAACAGTGTTTAAGCTAATTATAAAAGGAAAAGATTATAACATGAAGACAAAAGTGGGGCAAAAAAGACATTCTTTTATAGCCATCAATTTTCTTACTCCAAAAGTAAAATTTACTCTTGTAAGTCGTGGGAAACACTCTGACAACAGAAAATCCAATTATGGCATCATTGAACCTTGGTTTAGGCCAAAAAGGGGCTGATTTAGCCATTTTAGACCCTTAAATTAGCCATTACTATAGTAATACCTGGCCTAGAGCCTTAAAAACACATTGGAATGAGTGTACAAGACGTAGAAACCAGTTAAAGCTTTTTTTTACTAAAAATTTTTTATCTACAGGGTAGGTTTACCCTCTTGGCAACAGTTAAAGCTACCCTGGTTGGTATCAAAACCTCGTCATCAATTGAATCACAGACCCTGTGACTCAATTCCAGGCCAAACGTGATGAACCTTTGCATGGATTATGACATCCCTGCCTGTCAGCAAGGAATTTTGTGGTCTGGCTCCCCCTTGGAGCTAGAGTTCCTTTCCAATTTATTTTTTCTTTAATTCCTAATCATGTACTACACTTGTAATTTACACATACAATGAAATTGAGTTTTTACAGTACACAACTGTAATAATTGATACCTCATATGTAAATTACAGTTCACTTATGTAATACACGTGCACCTTTTGACATTTCAAATCCTCATAACATCTAAACTACACACAACACCTCAATTTTAACACAAAAATTGATGGTTAACACCACATGTGGTGCAAATTCAACTAAGGTTTTGAGGATTTTCAACTTTTGTACAGAAAAATACTAGAAACTTAATTCAAGCTTATTTAGAGTTGAGTCACAGAAATTTTATCCAGAGGTGACCCCACCTTATTTTTTATGAGGAATCCAATGGTGAAGTGATTTTCTCAAGCTTATTTATTGGATAAAAGGCTATAATATATTTTATGTAACACTTTAGCAAAAATATTTTAATTTCATTGATTTTATTAAAAATTCATTTTTACTTGATTTTTTCAAGTAAAAATGCATTTTCACAATTTCAAAATTTAATGTAGCTTTTTATTTTTAATTAAAATTAAATTTTTTATTTTCATATAGAAATGTGTATTTATATTTTAATTCTCATTTTGATAATATAAATAAATTTATTTCATTTATATTTATATCTTATTTTGTTATTTGTGGTCTTTTGGGTATATGAAAATACCTCTAAGGCTCACATGTTTTTAAACTCCAATGTTTATTATTTCTTATTTCACCAGATAAGAATATTCATAACTCATTAAACACAAAATCATAATCAATAATTGACCATCAAATTGAATGAAAAGAGTGGATCTAGGAGAAAGTCCATGGATATGTTTGCACCTACATATGGAAGTTTTCTGGAATCCTGTAAAAAGGGTATGTCTTGAAATGATCATTAATATTTTAAAGACTAGTAAGAAAAAATATGGTTCTTAGCTTTTGAAGAAAATATAATGCTTTTTTGGAATAGGACAAGGAAAGGTGCCATTAAGCAAAAGTGAGGAATATTGAAAGTAAATGGTTTGAAGAAGTGAAGCTATAAAAACAAATGGAGATTTATGAGAAACAAAAAACAATAAAAATGTGTTTGAGAAAAGGAAAGTGGGATTGGGAATTGGAGTTGAAGGACAAGAAATTCCAGATAGATCTCACTATAGAAGAATTGTAATCAAGCAGGCCAATCTATGAGATCAAACGTATTCTGAAATTAGTTGATGAAAAAATATTTTTGATCATTATTTATTAGGTATAAATGATTATATTTTTATTTTTTAATGCATAAATACAATATATCAATTATTGAAGGATGCCAAGGAACAAGGAATGCACTCATACAATGAGTTACTTGTGTTATTCAGTTATTTTTGTTGATAAAGTATTGGCCAGGGTTGGTCCAAGATTGCATTTAAATACCAAGGAGTAATGAGTGTCAATGGTTTTGATGAAAAGTTGAAATTTGAATTTTCTTTTTAAAAGTTCAATTTACAATTCAAATTGAACTTTTTTCCTCATTATAATAAAGCTTTAACCATGTTTAATTTTGGGGGGATTGTGGATTTTGAGGTGTGTTTATGTGAATTTGTTTTTCTTAATGAATAAAAGTTATTTTCAATTGCAGTTTTGGCTCAAAATTGGAATTAAAAATTTCATTTACAAATTCTAATTCAATCTCTTTTAAGATTGGAATTTCGGAATATTTTAAACTTGAGCTTTAATTGAAAAGATTGATTTGAATTTTTTTTTTCAAAGTCAAATTTCAATCATCCTCTTATTTCTGCTTTTCTTTTTAAGTATTTCTACAATTAATCAAAATTCAATTGAAAAAACAAAATATTCAGGTATTTTTCTCTTTTAAATTCATCCCTCAAATCTTTCTTACTACTAATTATCTCATTCTTTGAATTACTTAAGTTTTTTTCAATTTATCTCTGATAATTATTCTAAAAAAATAGCCTCAAAGTTTTTTTTAGTATTTTTTCTCAACTTCTTCATTGGTCAGACAGAACCCACCTCATGAATCAACCTCCACCAACTCATCCTTCCTTCCAATCTTACCATCCATCTTGTACCCTGAAGACCAATCAAATGTATCGCTCTTCATCACCCAATACCCCTTCTTCACTACATCCAACTGAACCACTCACCTCCGTCACCTGAAAGCCACCCTGAACGTCCCAATGATCACCCCTAGAGTTTCTAGCCTGAAAATCCCTCTAACAATGCTGAATTAGTTCAAAATGAACTTAAAAAGCCTTTAAAATCAATTTTGAACTTATTTGCAGTGTTTTCTCCACTTTAAAGCCCTATGGCCCTCAAATCATGTCAGATAGCTTCCAAGGTGATTTTGGAGGCCATCTGAGGCCTAATTGTCAATTTAATTTTATCAATAATTTTTTTTTGATAATCCTCAAAAAAAATTAATATAGATTTTTTCAATAATTATTTCTCATCATCAAGAATGATGTTGAATTTTTTTGCTATTTTATTTTGTCAGGCTGAGTCTATGATGAAGGTGTAACAAGGCTATTTACAACTTTAACTATGACTTTGACATGGTAAAATTTAAAAGAGGTTTGTGATGGATAAGAAAAGCTTTAAAATTGAATAATAAGGGCTTTAATATTGTGAAATAGTGGTGGTGAGCGCTGTTGAAAGCCCTGGGTGCAGCTTTACCTGTTGGGTTACAATAATGCAGTCTACAATACTAAAGTTTATAGTATACCCTGTTTTTTTTCCAAGAGTATAACTGTTTTTGAAAGTTTTACTATGTAGGAATTCAAGAGAAGGATGAGGAAACCTGTAAGGTTTGTCTATTAAACTCTTGATAATAGTAACAAAATCAAGAGTACTGTGACTGTCCTCAATAGAAATATATAATATAATAAAATATTATAACCACATATTTAAATATAATTATTAAAAATAATTATATATAAAAAAATAAATTTAATTATTATTATAATAATATAATAATAATAAAAATAATAATAATTATAATAAATTATAGTTATTCTATTATTGTTATAGTCACTGACAGTTATAACAATAAGAAGTGTAAAGCTCTTAATGAGACAATTACACGTGGAAAATATGAATATTAACCACTTATAAATAATATAAATATTATTTATAAAAAGGATTAAACACACACTGTGCAGAAATAATTCTTTTTAGAATAAAAATTCTATATAAAAAAACTAATATTTAGATAAAAAAAATATAGAACTTTAAAGAAAACTTACTTATAAGATTTATTTAATATAACAAGTCTAATACAACAGTTATTATACTAAATAAAGGTTATAGGTTAAGAAAACACGTCAAAAATCAATAAATTTAAATATAAAACAACTTTTTATAATATAAATTATGATTAAAGAGTTTTTGAGAGGAATTTGTGGATTTTAAAAGATATTTAAAATGATAATTTTATATAATAAAATATATTATTGGTGATTACAACAATAATCTAAATTCTATGACTTCAATTCTTTAATTTTAATAAATAAAGAATAAAAATAACTTAAGAATTACTTTTAATAATAAGATTTTATATTTAATAAAGCTTTACCTGTTTAAATTTCTAATATGATTGGATTAATAATGAAGGATGGACAAAAACAGTGATGAAAAGACTCTTTTTATGTCTTCAGAGCAGCTCTCATGATTCCTAATGAATATAGAGGGCGTGCTCAGGTCAAAACTGAAAAACCATGCTTAAAAATAAAGTTCTTAACTTAAGGCAACTTATTTTTACTTCCAATTTAAAGTTACCAGTGTTATTCTTAACTCCAAGTAACTTTAATCCTCATTTAGTTTAACTATTTTAAGTTTTAATATAAAATAAGGTTATTTATATTAAATTTCATCACATGAGCAGCTTAAAATTAGAGTTTCAAGAAAAAATCTCTTAAACTCAATTTTTAATTAATTTTTAAAGAAATCATAATTTTCTTTGAGTTTAATTAAAAGAGTAAATTTCCAGGCTAATTACCCAGGAAATTTATTTATTAAATATACTTAAAATTTAATTTATATATAGATAATATTAAATTCTAAGTTGTGTGAAATCTCAAGCAAATCCATTAAGAATTGGATTTTTAATGAATTTTTGAAGTTATGGCTATTTTTCCACGTAAAATAGCAATACACACCAAACCTTAAGTTTTGATAAGGTTTTAATGCTTGAAGCTTTAAAGTTTTAAGCTTATTTAAGCTTTGACAGTTCTTAAAACCTTGATTTCAAGCCTGCATATTGGGATTTACCCTTTGGCAGCTTGAAATTCCTGTCCAAATTGGGATAAAACCAGTTTAAACCTTAAGGTTGGATCAAAGTCTAATCTTAAAGTTTAAATAAGGTTGAAAATCCTCCAATACAGGTGGACAACCTTAATTGAATCATTGCAGATCCAAAAAGCTGGGTACCCCAGCTCTATTTGGTCTTTTTCCTTTGTCCCACCTTTTTGCGTGGATTTTAAAGCCATACCATGGCTTTAAACCCTTTTAAATTGAGCTCACGCAGGATTTACATTCTGTATGGCAAATCCTTAGCCAATTCAGTAAATATACACCACACCTCAATTTTAACTAAAATTTTGGTAAGTTTGCATTAACCTTATACAACTTTAAATTTAAGCTTATTTAAGCTTAAATTTAACAATTTTAAAAAATGTTAAAAAAGTTACATTAGTACTGTGAGATTCTTAAATCTTCCAATAACACAAGAAATAAGTGTTTTTGGGTATAACACCCTATGGGTATCCCCTAGGTTATTTTTGGTGTAGAATCCAAAAATGACATAATAATTATAACTTTGTTTATCCAAAAAAAAGTTATACTTATTTTTTGTTATTTTTTATTTTAAATTCAATTAAAAAGTCTGTTTAAGACAAAATTAACTGTCTATAAAATCATTTGTGGCCTTATGGGTATGTTATACATACCTCACAGGCTCACAGAAGGGAAATAAGAAAATTCAAAGATTTCTTGACACTAGAATTCAGAGTGCACAATTGTGCTCTTCAAGGAAACAAGTGAGAACCATTGAACACATCATGATTCCCACTCAGGCTTTTCCCTGCTTGCTAGGGAAGCCTCTTGATGACCCAGGCTTGTTATGAGGCCTCTTGAAGCAATTTTCAATTGGGTGCTTTCCACCACAATAAGTACATAACCCTTCTTTGATCCTCCTCTCCTTTTCAGAACCAATTAATTTATTGTCCTTATTGAGGAGAGCAGAATGGGGGTTGTCCTTTGAATCTTGAAAGTGCTTCCCCTTCTTATTCTTCTTATGGTGAGGCCTTTTTGAAGATGAGTCTTGAGGAGGCCTTGAAGAATTGGATCCAGTAACAGGGGGCTTCTTTTCTTGATTACTACCCTTCTCTTTCTGTCTCTCATGGTATCTGGTATCTAATTCCAGGGTAATGTCCATGAGTTCTTCAAGAGTATCAAAATTACCAGGGTAGGAAGCCAACTGCTCCAAAATTCTTGATGCCAATCCTCTTTCATAAAAATGAATATAAGCTCTTTCTCCCCTCTCCAATTCTTTACATAAAACTTCTGAAATCAGCAATGTACAAAGATACATGACCACTTTCCTTCATCCCCAAATTGTCCAACTCTTGTTCAGCTTTCCTGACTTCATTTGGATCACCAAACAGAGTGAATAATTGAGTTCCAAATAACTTCCAATTATTGAGGAGGTAGGAAGGATATTCATTGGAAATATTTGAGAGATAGGGTTCAATCCACTTTCCAGCTCTACCAGTGAGAAAAGAAGTTGAGTAAAGAACTTGCTTCCTGTCAGAGAAGAAATTTTCTGGATCATTATGGAAAATTAATTGACAGGATTGGATAAATCCTCTCAATTTATGAGCTTGAGTACCATAAAAAGAATTGGGTTCCTTCATCAATGGAGTTTTGAATTCAGGGGCTTTGGAATTGTCCCTGGGAGCAACTGCTTGAGTGAGTTGACCCATTAATTGAGTCATCTGCTCCATCATCTTGAGGAAGTTTGGTTCAGCTTGAGAGAAAAGAGGTTTATTAGAATGGGCTAGATTTGCAGCTTCAGAAGCCTCAGGGACACCTGCCAAGGCAGTTGCCACTTCAGTTTCTTCATACTCCTCCCCCTCTTTATCTTCAACTTCCCCTAATCTTGCTCTTGCACCTTCAGATATTCCAGGGTAGCCACCCAATAAGCCAGATAAGGATCTTTATCTTCTTGATTTCATTCCCCCTCTTCTGGAGGGTGCTTCTCCTTCCATTTGTGGTCCTCTGTCCAAATTTCCACTCAGTTGATGAACTGATGGTGTGCGGTCAAGAGGAACCCTTACTGTAGGAGTGAGAACAGCTGGATTTCTTTGAGATCTAGTGTTCTTGGCTGGAGGGCTATGCTGAACTGGCATTATTGAGAAATTAAGAATAAAAACTTGATGATACTTCACAAAAGTGATCAAAGCTTGGCCAAATCAATAATCAATGAGATCTTGATGATCTTGAGGAATCAATCAACAGTCTTGAGGTAGAAACAATTCAATCAATCAATCAATCACTCCAGTCAATATCAGAAGTCAATAAAATATCAATAATCTTGAATAATTCAACAATCAATCAATAAGTCAATGTCTTCAATATCAATTCAAGGTCTTGAGGAATCAATCAGTCAAATCAATATCTTCAGGAATCAAAATCAATCAATAATCAATAATCAATTCTTGAGGATCAATCAGTTATCTTGAGGAATTCAAATTCAAGAAGTCCAATCTAAATAAAATCCTTAATCCCTGAATCAATAACCCAATGAATCCCAATCAATCAACCAATCAATTAACCAATCAATAACTCCTGATAAGACCTAAATGGGCAAACAAAGAAAATATTTGATTGAGATAGAATTGAGAAGGAAATGAGATGGTCATAAATGATTAAGAAATGATAAGAATCAATTTTCATATGAATATAATGAATGAGATGAAAATTGAAGATAGAAAAATCATAATCATGAGAATCATAAGATCATAAAAGAGTCATAATTGATGAATGAGAGAAATTAAGTTAAATTAGTGAAAAGAAATAATCATATATGAGTTAATTAATTTAATGTCACAGGGGCTCTTCTAAGTGAAGAGGGCCTGGGACTCACTTATGGAGGGCTCAATGATATGGTAAGAAAGAAATACACTTAGGCATGTTAAGAGATGGATTACTAAATAAAAGAATATAAGAAAAGAAGCAACAAGAAAGAAGAGTAATAATAAAAGAGCCAACCACAAACAAGTCCAAGTCCACTGTTTCAACCTGTCAGAGTGGAAAGAGAAGGGTTAATAAGGATATGGCCACCCAGCTCATACTGTACAGGCAAAGACTAACTTAAAGTTAAATAATTATAAGACCAAAAATAAGGATAAGAATAATTATAAAATGATAAATAAACTAAATTAATTAACTGAGAAAAAATCCCCAGGGGGAGAAAGAGGGGCTGGTATATGTGAGAATCACCAGCCCTGATCCAGACAGAGAATTTTTATGAGAAGATTTGATTATTGAATTGAGTCTGGCCAATACAGGTCCTGTACGGATGTACAGGATCTGTACAGGAGGAGTGGTGGTATTGAGTGATCATACAGTTTGGAAATGGTTTATCCAACCTGTACAAGTGTTGACAGGCTGTATTGATGAACCAGACTCTATGCATGTTTCAGCAAGGAAGATTGCTGATACACATGGTGGACTTTCTGGTTTGAGGTGTTTGAGTGGGTGTAAGTATGAATGCCCTTACCCCTGATGAGTGGTTATTATACAGGCATAAGTATTTGTGTGTTAAGTGTGGGGATTCTGGAAAAGCCAAGAATTTGTGTGCAAAGAAGAGCAAGGAATCAGGACAAGTGTACGTTGGCATGCCACCGTACATGAGCCATTTCACCCCTTTTTCATGTGAGCCACCATAGGACCCCAATTCCAACCCATCAAAACCAGGTGTATACTTTACTGCACATTACCACACCCTCTAACTCACAGATGCATACAAATTCCTTCATTCTTCTATTTGGTATGAAATTGTAATACCATCACTGATGTGATAGCTTGCTCCCTTGCTAATTTCATAATAGCCGTGGCTTTTCCACCACATTGTTTTTGCTAACCTCCTTGAGAATTGTGCGGACATACCCACTGGTGTTGTGCTTTTGTTGTCCTGTTCTGGATCAGTATAAATCACAAATGTACTACTCATCCACACTACCTGAATGAGCCCATGACATTTGGATAGATCAATCCAAAAATGCTCATTTGGGAAAATCAATCTTCCCCCTGTACACCGCTTTGTCATATCTCTTTGAATTTGGCCGTTCTGCTTATCAGCTTGAAACCACCATCCCAAAGCATACAATTATGCATCCTTATCAAAATGAGGTGAGTTTTTAAATCTTTTCATGGTGAAAGTGAGTGCAGAAGCAAACTTGAATTCCCCCTTTTTTGAAGAAATATCTGCTTCATAGTTGAATTGATCAAAGGAAAGAACCCCCAATTACTTGTAGCAAGTTTGAATCTTTTGAAATAATTTATCCCCAACATATTGTAAGGATTGACCTAGAATTCAACCCATGGAGCTAAGATTTGCACCTTGGTTCTTCCATTCATCCTTTGTGTTTTCAATTTTCCCAAGACTTCCATAAAGACCAAATTGTTTTTTCTTTGTGCTGCATTTGCACCACCCAATTGCAAACATAAATCCCTCAAGTAATGCCCCATTTGTTGCAATTGGGTTGGTGAATTTCCTTTTGCGAAATAAGAATTGTGATAATTCATCCCATTGATTAACCTTGACTTCACTCATTGTTGTGAATAGTCTTATTTCAACAAGGGCAATGAGTAATCCGGCTGAACAGAAAATTTCCATGCAGAAAAAGTGAATGCATTTGATTTTATTGACATCCACAACCCTCGGAATTTTACCTGGTGTCATATTTTCTGATACTGGAATTGATATTTGAGCTGTTGGTCAAGTGGAGGAAAAAAACTTATTTTTTTGGTGGTTTTGGCCTCATTTGTCTTTTGGGGTGTCCCACTATGCCCAAGTGGTTGTGGGATCACTTTTTGTTGAAGCAGACAAGATATCAGATACTGCTTCCTCCCATTTGAAGCTAAGGCCTTTTGAAACCAGAAAGGTGCCCAATGAGCCTTATTTGGCACACATCCTTGACTTCCCTGTTGGAGCCCACATGGCATTGGCTTGATCTAAACCAGCTAAAGCCAAAGTTTTTCCATGGGGCCCAATGAGGGTGCCACACAAATGCTGACCCATATATATATCTATATATATATGCTGAGAATAAGTGAGCAACTCACACTTTCCTTCCTCACCCCAACCCTTTGCCGCAAGTTCCTTTTTTTGTGAATGGCATGCTTGCACAGGAAAATGAAATTAAACCAAAGTATTAGTGATTGTTGTGTGAATTATTAATTTCACCTAAATTTGATTTCAGTCAATGAATGTTTTTTAATTACTGCTAAAAATGAAAGATTACATCTGACTTTTGCTAATTGGCCATTTCAAGTACCTGAACCTGAAAAATGTAGTGAATACTGCATTATTCAATTTGATATATTCATATTCCAATCCAATGATGTTCAAATCCAACCATGTGGACTATTGAAAGAACGCGCAAATGCAATATGCACTCTGCTGCGGATCCCTAATCATCTTAGTCCTCTATAAAATAACCAGTGCCGTTTGGCCTATTATTTGGTGTTATCACTTCCCGCAATGCCCTGCCTGTGCTAATTGCGGGCACAACTGCCTGACTCAGTTTGCGTGTTGTTGGAGTATTCTCAATGGTATATGGAGGCATGCCTCCATACAAAGGTAGCTATCATTGGTATTCATACTGAGGCATCTGGGCAGTAGTAGGATAGATAGTCACAATTATGAAATTCATAAATAACTTTCTGAAATTAAATTACAATATATCTGTACAAAGCTAATCTAAAATGGTTCAATCCTGGTTTTAAGTTTAGCTGACCTGGGTATGGTCAATGTGACCTCATCACTTGAACCAAGACTTTGCTTCTCCACCCAGCATTGTGCAAATTCAAATCTAAGAGGTACAGTGGGGTTAAACAACTCTGATGAGAAGAAACTCTCATTCAGTAAATTACATATACACTTATTAGTATGCAGCCACACCAGCTCTACTAGATTTTTAACCTTTGAAAGTCTTTTGGAAATTTCAATGAGTGATAAAGCCCCTTTCACTGAGCTTGTTCTCCAGTCATCTGAGCATACCATCAAACCACAAACCCCTGCCTCTAATATACCATAGCAAATTCAATTTATTTTGAGATCCTTGTGACATTTCAAAGGATCTTTGATGGCCTCATTTTTTTCGAGATCATGAGTTTGCCTTTAATGCCATAGACTTTGACCTTTGTATGTGCACGTACCATGTTGTATGCAATCATCAAATGGATAACTGTATCCATTAGATCCTCCAGGTTCTTGTCAGGCTTTGTCAATCTCTCATTTTCAGCCCCACCACCTTCAATGCTAAGTTGTATAGAACATTGCTTTGACTTACTCAAGCAGGAGGAAAGGTATTCAACTGCCCCCTTTTTGAGTCCAAGAGGATTGGTTGAATTTGATGTTGGTGCCACATATGGGTTGGGTGCAATCACATTGTATGAGACTAAACTAATGGATTCAAACATAACATTTTCCCAAAAATGTTTAATTGGATTGGCGGGGTAAAGAAGGCTCTGAACCATTTTGAAGAAGGAGTGTTTAGATTTTGAAAGATTATCTGGAGATTTTGCTGATTCCTTCATCAATTTTAGATTCCAAATGTTATTATTAAAAAATGCTTCTGTTTCTGTTGGCTTAAAAAAATCTAACCCTATATATTTCAATTTATATCACAAGTCAACAGCCAATAAACATGTATCATGCACAAAGATAAAACTCACCTGCCATCTCAAGGTCCTCCAGCCAGGCCAACATTTTAAGCTCTCGGTTACTGATCACCTTAATACCAACAGGCAGGAATGTATGAGCATCTTTTGTTGGTAAATTTTCCCATCGATTTTTGTAAATACTATTGATATTATCAAGCCCCCTTTTCCATGATTGTTGAGTAATATTGGAATGATAATTCAAAATGCCTGCAAACTCTTCCATGCGGGATAAAAATATCCCTTGAAAATTAGCAGAGGATGACACTTTGGGCTCAGGGTGAGGAATTATATCAGTCATATCTTGACCCATTATATCATGTTTAATTGTCTCCCTTTCTTGAAAGGCTTGAATATTTTGAGGAGAGGCGGGAGGGGTTTCATCATGTATTGCTTCATTGAGTATGGGGGGGCTTTCAGTATGCAGAGTTTCATTATCAATATGGTCTACATCAACATTAATCATTTCATCACCTTGATCCTGGGAATCTTTTGCGGCTTCAAAGGTACAAAGTTTTTGTTGGTTTTTTTGTGGCATGTATATTTGGTCTTTTTCCTAATCCTTTGCCTGGAACTCCAATTACCACTTGAGATCCTTTAATTAGAGATTCCCCCACCTCTACACCTATCCATATATTGTAAGAAGCCATTTTTAAATTTTTTTATTGAAATAGTAATAGAATTACATTTCAAATCCATTTTTAGGAGACTCATTGCTTCAGCAATCTTTTGACATACATAATCAGGAATTTTACTATCATTTTGAATTTTTTCCATCCTTGGGATTTTTTGAGCAATGTTTGAGACAAATTGTTCCTTGGATATAATTTCAACCTTGCCACTGAATATTATGTCATCTTTCCCAGAATCTTCTGTTGGTAAACAAGGTTCTACAGTTTTTTCCTTCTGATAGCTTTTAAAATTAGGTTTTTGAGAGCTTGTAGGCTGAGCTGAAATAAAGGCTATGACACAATATCAGGTTTTAAGGGATTTCAAATATTCAAGATGGATTCATACTCACATTCTGGAAGAACTGGTGGATCTTGATTATTTTCATGTGACTGGCTCTCTACTTCAATGCCTAATTCATGACTACTGACCATATCAGGGATTTCACTTCCACTCTCTGGGGCTGAAGTTCTTTGTTCATGGAATTCAGTTGAATTTCCCAGGGTTTGAGGAATAGAGGAGGTAATTTATTAAGTAAATAGATGGTGATGAGTTGATTGAAAATTTTAGAATAAAAAAATCAAAATTAAAGAAAAAAGGAAGGAGTTCTGAAAGTGGTTGAAGTAAAATAAGTTCAAGATCACTGATTCTTTTTTAGTTAATATCAATATTGGAGAATTTTGAAAAGTTTGAAAGAAGTTAAATATCAATTTAAATCAGTTCAATATTTAGTGAATTTTCTAGAAAAAAGACATTTCAGAACTACAAGCTGACCAAAACAAACCTTCCCATCAACAGCCTTGGAACCTTCCATCAATATCTATTGAACTTGTCATGGATTTGAAAAATATGATTTGTTGGGAAATTCAAGGAGGTGATGTGTTGCAAATTATTTCATCTAATCCAAATTAAATCACTTCCCTGTGAGAAATTGAGTAAAGTTGACTAGTGAGAAACCTACTAAATTAAACTTTTGAACTATTCAATGCTCATGAGGTAAGGACTAAGCAAAGTGTTCCATTTGAATGATATGAAATAAAATGGTTTTTTTGGGGAAACACAACACAGAATTCTGGTCTTAAATAGTTTACTTATTAGGATTTCATTTGTGAGTCTCATTACTTAAACCCTAACCACAAAATTGGGAATATCCCCACCAATTTCCCCCAAGAACCTTTTGGAAGAGAAGGCCACTCAGCATTTTTCCATGATTGTGTTCATCATGTATGCCAACAAGCCGCCGTACCCTATGGATCTAATACCTGAGCGTAAGGATGGTAAGCAGCAGAGAGAGGATTAGGGGTAAGGGGGGTTAAGGACAGCATCGGAGGCATATCTTGAGGGTGCTGCAGGAGCATAAGGATTGTAAGCAGCAGGGGTGCGGAAGCATAAGGAGTGGTGAGGCCAGAGATGGGGGGGCAGTGTCGGAGTCACATCTCGAGGGTGGTGTGAGTGTGTAAGCATGCTAAGGGTTGGAGAAAATTAGGTGGGGATGCGGAAGCCAATTCATGCATGAGAGTAGGCATGGTAAAGGGGTGAGATGGCGGAAGTTTTCTCATGACAAACTGCTGCCTTTCACAATGAGGTTTAATTACCCAAACCTTGCAAATAGTTTTGAATGGGTTTGGGCTTTGAGTGACATTCTTATGTGACACATTTGACGATTGACGTTGTCTTGACGCAGACGTGACATGACCCACTAAATCCAGTGACTATAATGTGACACTAACACAACTGAAGCAAGATTTTATACTGACTGCAGTGCAACATGAAGTCAATCACTGGCAATTGATGCAACATTTGCCCTGGTGCCTAAAGCTGGATATATAATACCCCTGGGACCTTAAAACATAATGAAAAATTTTCTAAAGAAGCTCAAGAGTCTAAAATTTACCTTCAGTGGGCATTTAAGAATTTTTTCAGGAAAAAAACTGTATGAATTCCAAAAAAAAGGAAAATGGGAGGAATTTGGGGATTTAGAATGAGGAAACCTTTCAAAATTTAAAAAAGGGGGATAAAAGGTGTTAAAAGTTAAACAAAGTGGATAAAAAAAGTGAAACAAAGTGGTTTGAGTTTACAATCAATAGAAGAGGGAAGGGAAAAAAATGGAATTATAGACATTTGGAGGAAGGTTTTTTTTGGAGAAAAATGCATTTTTAGGAGAGGGAAATGAGAGTTTGGAAAGCTTTTTAAAATTGGGTTTGTGATGGTTTTTTTGAAAAATAAAATGGTTTTGGGGGAATATTGTGAATTATTTGGGTTTTTGGTCTTTTTTGGGGGGATATGGAAAAATGTGTAAACCAAATGGATGAGGGGGTTGTTTTTTGGGGGGAGTTTTTGGAGTGTTGTTCCAAATACAGGTTTGTCTTTGTTTTTTCAATTGGAAATGGGTCCTTGGCACATATATATTAAATGTTTTTACAAAAATCACTACATGAGTTCAGAAAATCCCTTTTTTGAATGGTGATAGCTATAAAATTATAATAATAATAAAACTACCTATCAATATAAGAGGATTAAGATATTTAAGAAAAAAAAGTATTTTTACAAAAAAAAGAAAAAAAATTGTTAGAAAATTATTGTTTAGTAATAAAATAATAACTAATAGGTTAAATATTATTGATATTAAATTTATGAACAAAATAAATACTATTTATATTATTAAAAATATAATTATATAAAGAAGAGAAAAACCCTACATTGAAAAATTATATTAATTTTTTTTAATTTTTTTTTATGCCAAAATTATCTATTAAAGATTTACTAAACTAAATCTATAATAATAATTAATAATAGAAATACAAATTTTACTATTTTTACATGAAATCAAGATTTGAAAGGGATTTTATAATATTTAATACAAATATTTAAATCTAACTATAAACTTGGTGATATTATTTTAAATTTATTTTTATTATTCAGAAATTAAAATATATAATTCAAAAGTATGAAGCTTTAAGACTATATTATTTGATATTTACTTGATTTTGTAGTATATGAGGGGAAAATGGGGAAGGGGGGTCACTTGATAGTAAAGATCCTTTTAACTAATGACCAGATGGATATTTATAGCTTATTATTTATTTTTCCTAATAAAAACAATTTTTGTTATCTGAATGAATCTTATATTATCATTAAACCCAATTTCTCTGATAATCACATAGTTCTCTTGAAGTTCTCACTGTATTTTTATTTATATGAACTGATTTTCTTAGAAAAGAATTTAATTCCATTTACCTTGTTAGTGAAAGTATCAAAGTACTAGTTTTAGTCGATATTATATTCTTATAAGCTGTCAAACTTAAATCATGAACATTTTCTATAAGCAAATTTGGATAAGTTATTCCTTATCTTTGATAATTAATATCATCTAAGATTTACATTCAATAAAAGATCTTAAAATTAAATAAGACATTTAATTAAACTTATAAAGACATGTAAAATTGGATGAAAAATGCAATTTTTTACTGTATTTTACATAATAATAACATGTCTTTTTTTTTATAAACATGAATTTTTAACCATTTAATAAGTTTTTCACATAATTAACTGATATTGATTTGAATTAAGTTTATTAAAAATTGTTTCAAAGCTATTATAGAATATTCTTTTTTATTGATTATTACTAATTTTTATTATAATTAAACAAATTGTTTTTTTGAGTTTTTCTACTTAAAGGTTTATATAAGATTATATATTTAAGTTTTTTAATGAACTTTTTTTTTTTGAGGGGGGGGGGGGTAGTTGGTCATATCTCAAAATTCAAAATTTGAAACCTTTATTATTCTTAAAATAAACATTTAAATTTCAAAATTTAATAGACTTTCTTTTTCTATTTTCATGTAAATTTAATTCTTTAAATAATTTTTTTATTTTTTAATAATTTGGAGGGAGAATTTTAATAATAAAATATTTAAGATTTTGAATACAAATTCATAAAAAAAAAAACAAAAAAAAAGAGTCAAGAATTCAACAAATAGAAACAAGTAAATTTAAAATTGGGAAAGAATCTCATAGCTTGAAGTAACCTGGGTTAATTAGATTCTTGCTTGGTTGTATTGAAAAATGAATCCTGCATAAGACTTTTGACAAAAATCAGAAATGATGACAAACATGAACCAATTTCAATGATAGTTATTTACTGTAGTGGTCTGAATCAGATGATGGAATCATCTGTTTTTGCTCACACCCAAGACAAAAACAAAAATACATTTTTTTAGGGAGGATTTTAACTCACTCATGATTTTTTTCAATTTGAAATTAGATTAAATTATCAAAAAAAATTGACTTAAAATTCAATTGAAATAGACGCGAAGTGTTAGGTATTCAAATTTTACTTCCAGGTAAAGGCATTTCATCTAATTTAAAATGATTTAAAATTGCCTTATGAATAAATAATGTTTATATATAGGTATATATGTATATGGATAAATAGACAAATAAATTTTATTAATAATCAAGATTGTTATCAAGTCAATACGTAAATAAAATAAAAAACTTTAACCCTCAACTGTTAATTTATCATCATTTTCACTTAATTTTTTATTTTATTTTTTTTGTTACAAATTATGAAATTTAAGTTTTAGCTTTGGTTACTTAAATTGAGAACCAACAGTGTGCATATAACAACCCTAGTTTAAAATCGAAGTGTTAACAAAATGATGATTTAATATCAATATTCATGTACAATTTATTTCAACTTGACAGTTTTTCTGTCTACTAATAACCTGAGTTGGGGCTCAACCGAATTGATGGCTCCTAGAAGATATTTTTATACTGAGATATTCTTATTAGAGGAAGCCTCTGAAGCGCTGAAACCTTGAAGGTTTTGAAAATATGTCTTTGGCAAAGTTTCGATATTCCCATCGTGGATGATACAAGCTAATTTTTGGGGTCTCAAGGCAAAAATACGCTTGAGGCGAGACAAGGGATTTTTAGCCATTGTTTTAAACAAGAGATTAATTTGTTTAGAGGCCATTATAAGTATAAGTTTCATAAAGATTTTTGATTACCAATACAGATTCCCGCACATATGCACTTTTTCCATAAAGATTAAGTTGTATGTGAATATTAAAAGTGATTAAATAAAATAAGGAGGCGAAGTTAAGGATATTCAAGACAGAATTAAGAAGAGGTGGTAGTGAGAAGAAATGATGAACAATGAAGTTCGAAGGGGTGTAGAGATGGAAAGACAATGACTGGGAATATGGTAGCTAATTAGATGAGGTTTATAACCACATTTCAAGAAGTATTTTTGGGGATGACCAATAATGATAAATAAAAGTTGCTTCCAGGATTTTAAGAAAGAAGAAATTTTTAACGATTGGGACTTCTGATAAGCAAACGGGATTGAATCAGTATTCTCTTTTACTATGGTTTGTTAAGGAGATAGATTGGCAAGCTTACCTCGGAGGACTGATACATAAAACAGGTATTTAACCTGACACAGATAATTTAGATGACGAAGGTACCCAAAGTAGGCAGGGAGCACTTGGGTAGGGAGATTTCCCATGACTGATAGTCATTTGTAGTTTGGTTATCGAAAAGTTTGGACATTTTAGGTTTTCCCGAGCGAGATATTTGAGGTTGTTTTGACCAACCAGATAGGAGTGGAAAGTTTGATGGAGTAATGTTAGGAGAGGGATCCAAAATTTCCTGTGTAGGAGATTTGAGGAAAGTTCTAGGAGCTGAGAATCGACTAATTTGTACTAGACTTGGGTTGTTATCTTGAGGTAAAGTTTGAGGTAATTTAAAGTTTTCGTTGACGACGTTTTTACGAGTGATAAAGGTAGAATAAGTTGATGTAACGGAGAGAGGTTTTGAGTAGAAGTTTGTAAAACGTCCTGCCCCACGACCTTCTGCCAAAGGACTACTCTTAAAGACAAATGGTCGACGACTAGGTCTACGCTTGCGACCTGGCTTAAACTTATCGATACGATTCAACTTGACGTCTTGAACTCTCTTTGAGCAAAGACGAATTCCTCCCATGTCATAAAATGGGAATGGAGACGATGAAGGTAAGTAGCAAGAGCTAGGGATTACTTTTTGAGTTTCTGATAAGGGACCTAAACCACAAAACAAGATATGATCATTGATAGCCTCGACGGAGAGGCTTGACTCTTCCAAATTAGATATCTGAAGAGAGTGTAAGGGTGAATTCAAACCCAATTCAGATTTAGGCTTGATGATGGATTGTTTGATATCTTGAATGGGATGTTGACTGTTAGCGGTAGTGAGGATGGGTAAGCCACCAGAGAGGATAGCAGGATTAATGTTTTCCATCAAGTAAAGTATTGAATCGATTAATCTTTTGAATGACAATGATCAAGGGATAGAAACTCAATCGATGACAAAATTAACAAGATATCCCAGAGTGATAGTAAGAGGAGAAAGATGTCACTAAGACGTTTATTGATGAAATGGTAACAAGGGTTAAATTTATGATATTATTAGTTATGGAAACCAATCTTTGGAATATCAAGATCTTAGTAATTTGAGCTTTAGATGTAAGCCAATAAGCCAACTTGGTGATAGTAGTCGTTCGATACCAAGTGAACAAAGGTTAAGATTAAGATTTAATGAAGGGGGATGATTCGTTGCTGCCTCAACGACGGTGAGCTTTAAATTATCCAAGAGATTCTGACTAAGGCTCTGACTACGACTTTTAAGTTTGACTATGTGACTGACTTTTAAGACTATGTCACTATGGGCATGATAGCATGAAATCGCCTTCAAGTTAAACTGATTTGGCTTTAACTGGCTTAGTCTATCCTTGTCGCTCGTGGCACAGACAACCAAGCCAAGCGCCACCTGATAAAAATATACTGCAGGGTGCAGGCTCATATCAAATTACCAAATAAATTACCCATCCAAACAACCGAGTTCGACTAGGCTGTACAATTTCCTCATCGGTACCATCTGGTACAAATTATTTACAATTAATTCTTCATTAACTTAGTTTGTAGTAAAAGTTTGACTCTCTTGAATCTTAAGACTGAATCAGCCTAGTCAAAAACTTCCTTCAGTCTATTTCAAACTCATGCCTTCAAGTTCAAGATAAGAGAACTTTCTTTTCACAATCAAATAAACTTAAATTGGGTTTACCCACCAATAATATCACCTTGCTTATGCGCATGCCTACGTACTCTACTTGACAGTACTCCACGCATTGACGATAATGACATCCCTCGAGTCGCTAGCCAAAGCCAAACAAACGCCTCTTCATTCCTGGCTTTTTCCTGCGTGGCTGGCTCACTCTTGAATTGCGCCTCTCCACTGATCAAGATTCAAGATGGGCTGAGTGAACGCCATAGTGCTCAAATTAAATATCCTAGTTCATCTCTCAATTCTTAAAAGTTCTTCAATCATTCAATTTAAAGTATGATCTCCCCTTGGTTGGCTGTCGAATCTATCTAGATAAAATTCATCTAATAAAATTTAACCATCACCTTTCGCTTTTTGATGAATATTGCCTTAAATCAAGAGTCTATTAATTGAAAATTTCTTGATTCCTTCGTACTTTTTACCCTCAAAAATAAAAGCCACATCATAATGCGCCGAAAAAAAGTAAAGTTGGTAGCCATAGCCCTCATGCGCCTTTGGGTACGCATACATTATCACAATTAATGCGCCCCTAAAAGTTTCTCTCGGGCTTTAATTGACCCTCCCGCAAGATCCCTGTAGACATATCTTCCTAATCAGAAATTTGGCTTGCCATTTGGCTAGATCACGCCTGAAACAAGTCTCAAAATAATAATTAATATAGAAATTCAGATCCCTTCAAAAGCCATCTAAGGTCGTCTAGCTACAACTTCAAATCCTACCACGCCTTGATAGATATATTGTCACTTTATCTTGAAACAAGCCAATCTTGATAAACTTTTGAGAGTGGCTTGCTGCTAGAGACAACAATTGGTACCTTATCAACATCTCTATATCAATACTTTATGGCTTGTTCTCTTAATCTCCCACATCAGTAGATTGCATAGGATGACGCCAAGGCCATTGCGCCAGCCATACCCCATAATTTCCGAGTTTGTACTATATCGCATATAAACGCCCTTGTTTGAAATTATATCAATTATATTAAGATGCGCCGCATAGTAAAAATTAGGGCACCAGCCTTAATATCATTTCGGACTAAAAACAATCATCCCATGATATTGCGCATGTACTGTACTATACTACGACGCATGAATTCATTGGAATCAAACTTTTCTCTTTTAAAAAAACAGACAAAAAACAAAAATTTTACTATCAATTAAAAATTTGAAAGAAACTTAAAACTTTTGAATAAATATAATAATTAAAATAAACTCATGAGAAAACAAGATAGAAACAATTGTTTCATTTAATTCTTATTATGAAAATAATAATCATTAAAAATTGAGGTAATAAGTGAAAAAAGGTATGTTAAGATAAAAAAAATGTATCTTGAAAAAAAAGGTATTAAAAAAAAGGTTGTCAAATAAAACAACAACTTGATTAATTAGCTCAAATATTATTACCATTATTATTTATCTTAAGATTTAATTTGATTTAATTTGAAAATTTGGAAATTTGCAAAAAAAACAAAAACAAATTTAAATCATATATCACTTATGAAAAAGTACATACATATATAAAAATATTTATTTACATAATTATAAAAAAAATATCAAAATTCAAAAATTTGTTACTTAAGTTTATTTATTGATTTTGAATAAATGTATTTATAAACATTATTTTAATTTTCATTTATTTATTTTTGACTTTGAATTTTAATTTTAAAAAAACTTATTCGACGAAAAAATTTTGATTGAAAATTTTCTTAATGAATTTCTTGTTCTTTTTTTTTTTAAAAAAAAAAACAAAGGGTTTATGTTTTTTTACAAAAGGAAAAAATTAAATAAATAGATGAAGGATTATACAAAGAAACAGGTATCCAAATTGAATTACATAAATCATTAAATTGAAAAGATAGATCTGAAGTTTTTTTTTTTTGACTTTCAATTTAAAAACACAGAAAAAACATTCTTTGTTTTTTGTTTTTGTTTGGTTTTATGAAGAATCTTGTAACATGTTATTTCTTTAAATATATGAATTTAAATTTAAATTTGAATTCATACAAATATAATTTTTTCTTAATTTATAGATTATTTATTCTCTTTAAAAAAATAATAAATCAATTTTATTTAATTTGATTATTAAATTAAATTTGATAATAATGTTTTTTTTTTTTGGTAAACAAAAAAAAACTCAAAAATAAAAAAAATAATATAAAAAATAAAAATAAAATAAAATAAAAACTTAAAAATTATTTTTTTGATTTTAATTTGAATTCCTTTTTTAGTTTTTTGAAAGAAAAGAAATACAAAAAAATAAGGAAAATATTGAAACAAAGACAAATTTAAATTATAAATTTTGAATAGTAACTATTTCAATGTTTATTTTATTGAAACAATCTTCTTTTTTTGTTTTTGTTGATTTTCATTATAAAATTCATTTTTATAAAAAAAAAAAAACTTCAAATATTTATGTTTTATATTTTGGAATTATTCTTACTTTTTTCTTCAAGATTATATCTTATAAATGAAATAAATCAATTAAATTAAACAAGTAATAATTGAGAAAAAGCTTTTGTGAATAGAATAAAAACATTTTTTTTGAATTTTAAGTTAAATTAAATTGGAATAAAAATGAAACTGATAAATTGTTTTGCATTCAATAAAGAAAGAAGTTAAAATAATGTATATATATCTATCTCTGAAAATTAAAATTTTACTTTGTTTTGTTTTGTAAAAATAACACTCCTTTTTATTTATTTAAGGGTTAAACTCAATTTTTTGAAATTCAAAAAAAAAATAATCAAAAATCTAATTTCAAAAAAAAAACTAAATAAATAAATAAATCAAAGTTAATCCTTTTCTTTTTTCATGCATCAAAAATTTTCAATATTTTACTTGACAATACTTAGGATATAGGTTTTTTCCATTTTTTCAAAAAATGAAAAAATAATAATAAACTTATCAAAGTAATGCTTTAATTTATTCAATTTTTAACTTTAAATTCATCATAAAAAATCACTTTATGATCAATTTTTTTATATATCTCCTTAATTTTATAATTTTTTGTTTTCAATTAATTAATTTATTATTTAAATCAAGATTTTTTTTTATTTCTGAAAATTAAAGTTAAATATATAATTATAATATTTTAAGAATTTATTACTTAGTCATTTAATTTTCTAAAAAAATAATTAACAACAAGATGTATATATTTTCCTTTTAAAATGATTCCTAATTAAAAAGAATGATACTTTCTTTATCCATATTCAAAACAAAAAGAGATAAAAACAAAATTTTGCAAAAGAAAACTTTTCGAGTATCTTTTTATTTTGTTAGGTGTATTTTTCGTGAGAAATTTGGCTTGCCATTTAGATACATAGGTTACGCATGAAACAAGTTTCAAAAAAATTGATATCTCCTCACAAACCATCCAAAGTTGTCTAGCTCCGACGTCAAATCTCTTGAATAAACCTACTACGCCTCAATTGATATACTGTATTGTCACTTTATCTTGAAACAAGCCAATCTTGATAAACTTTTAAGAGTGGCTTGCTACTAGACAACAATTGGTACCTTATCAACATCTCTATATCATTACTTTATGGCTTGTTCTCTTAATCTCCGACATCGGTAGATTGCATAGAATGGCGCCAATGCCATTGCGCCAGCCATACCCCATGATTTCTGACTTTTTTACTCTGTCGCATATAAACGCCCTTGTTTTGAATCTTATTAGCTGTATTCAAGATGCACCGCATAATACAAATTACTGTAGGGCACTGACCTCAACCTCATAATATCGGAGATGTAAACAATGACCCCATGATATATGCATGTAAAGTGTATGCACCCACTGTACAGTACAGCACTAACGTTGGTAAGCACGCATTTATTAATAAAAACTTTTTTCTCTTCATAAAACTTTTGTAAAATAATAATAATAATAATAATAACATTTTATTTTATAAGTATTAATTTTTAAACGAACAATTTTGAATAATAAATTTAAAATTAAAATGAAAGAAATTAAATCTTTTAATTTTTTTTTTTTTAAGTTAATAATTATTATTATGAAAAAATTTATTTTAATAAAAATTAATAAATCATTAAACTTTTTTTTTTTTTTTTTTTTGAAAAAAATTAAAAAAAAAAAACTCGTTCTATTAATGTATTTTTTTTTTAATTTAATTTTCATTAAATTAAATGTTTTATTTATTCTATAATATAATATAATCACGAAACTTCATTTTCTATAAAGAAATTATCTTTATCTAATGATTTTAATTATCATTTTCTTTCCTCAAAAAAAAACAGATAAGTATATATATATATCTTAGTTAGACCATATCATTGATTGAGGAAAAACAACTTTTCTTTTTGAAAAGAAAAAAACATATGAAAATTGATGAATTTCTTTTCTTCAATGAAAATAATTATATATCAATTTATTTCAATAATTTTACAACCAAGAAAAAAAAAATTAATTAATTATTTTAAATTAAATTTTAATATAATAAATTGAATAAATAAATAAATAAATAAATAAATAAATAAATAAATAAGTTTCTTATTATTATAGAAACAAGTAAAAAAAAATTTAATAGAAGAATTGAATATATAAATTAATATTTTTTTTTTTTTAATCAAAAATTATTTTCTGTTTTTGTTAATTCAATTTGGATAGTTTTTAATTTTAAAATTAAAATAAATTATAAAAACATCTTAAAGTAATAATATTTTTTTTTTAATTTGATGGTCAAAAAAAAAAAAAAAACTTTCAAAAATTTATTGTTTGATTTTAAAATTTTTAATATTCAAATTGATTTAATAAATAGTTTAAATTATAATAAACTTACATCATCAATATATTAAATATTTTATTATGAGATGATAAATTAACCTTAATATCTTTATGAAGAAGAATATGAAAGCTAATTTGTCAAATAATTATATGAATAAAATTAAACAATTCAATTTTAAATGAATTTCAAAGTATAATTTATGTTTATGGTTTTTTGTGAATATACATATATATAACTCATAACTATAATTTGATTATGACTTTTTATATGATTAAAAAATCCTAATCAACCATATAAATGAGAGGATAGTCAGAAAATATCTCTAAAAAAAAACAGATTTTAATTGATTATAATTGAACCTATTTAAATTTCTTTCAGTTTTAAATTGGATTATTTATTAATATTTGAATTTAAATTTTCCTAGATTTTCCTTTTTTTTTTTGTAAAAAAAAAAAAAAAACCAACATAAATTTTTGAATTGAATAAAAAAAATAAAAAATCAATTAAAATAATTTGATAATATATTTAATACTCATAATGAAGCTTGATCTAAGAGAATTTATTGTTTATTTTCAAGCTTAAGAAATAAAGAAATAAAAAATATCATTTAAAAAAGGAAAGAAATAACTAAAAAATAATTTAATTAAGATATTAATTAATTTAAAAGTAAAATTCAAATTGAATCTTTTCAAAATTCAATATATATATATATATTTTTCTCAAGGGGTTTTTAAATTAATTCAAAAATTGAATTAATTTAACATATTTTTTTTTTTTCATTTATTTTTTAAAATTAATGGTAAAATGTTTTTAAGGAATTTTGTTTTAATTGATTGATAAAAATTATCAATTTAGAAAATTATTTTAATCTTATCAAATCCTAAATAATTTATATGATGTATTTAATTCTTTTATAAAGTTTTAAAACAAAATTATTTATTAATTTTAAAATTATATTTCTCAAAGAGTTTAATAACAAATACAGGTAATTTATCATAAAGAAATTTCAAGTAATTTTATTCAATTCTTTCAAATTATTCTTTTTTTTTTGAAGAAACATTTTTTGGAACAGAAATTTTGGAAATAGTATCAAGATCCTCCTTTTTTTTTTTTTTTAGTTTTAATATTTAAAGTTTTAAAATTTTGAGTATCTCACATGAGAAATTAAAATAAGATCTCCTTATTATTAATTGATTTCATTAAGAGATAGCCATTAAATAATTAGTTCTTAAGAATAATATAATTAAAGAAATTTATCTCCTAATAGGATTAAAAAAATATACTAGATAACTGGAAAGGTTCTTTGTTAAACAAAAATTATTTTAATTTAAGCTCAAAATACATATTTTAATTGTCATTTTTTTTTATCTTATTTTATCATCTTGAGCCCCTTTTTTTTTTATTTTTATAATTCCTGAGGTCTGAAAGAACCAAAAAAAATTTCTCATATTTCTCTTTTTTCAAATTTTAATAATTTCAATATTGAAAAAAATAAACATTTTAAAATATTTAAGAAAAAGTCATATATTAAAATTGAATTTAATAAGTGTAATCCCATTTAATAATTCATTTTTTTCTTTAAATTATAAATTTGGTTAAAATGTGACAAAATTGGCTAATTTATTTTGAGCTAAATAAGATGAAACATTTAATGGTTATTCTAAATTTATTAAGAACAATTTTTTTTTTTAGAAATTTATTAACATTTAAAATTATAAATAAGGATATATAAAAGAATTAATATAAATTTATTAAAAATTTATTCTTATTTGATAATCTTAAAAATTTATAATTTAAATTTCTATTTTTTAAAAAAAAACTAATATATAAATCTTATTTCAAATTTATAAACAAATTAAAAAAATTTAAATTAAATAAAATTAAAAATTTTATAAATTTAATTAAAAATTTAAATAAAAAATAAATTTAAATTAATAAATTTTAAAAAAAAATTAACTTACTTGATTTTATCTTAAAAAGATTAAAATTTATCATAAAATATATTATTAATATGATTATTTAATAAAATTGAATTTGAATTATTATTTCTTTATTGAATTAACTAATTTGAATAAGTATAATTAAAAAGATTTTTGTATAATTTACTTTTTCATTTTGTTTTTTTATAATAAATCTGATCTAAAAAAAAAATAAGTTAAATTTTTTTATATAAATTTATTAATTAATTAAATATTAATATTCAATTTAGTGTCCTTTTAAAGGTTTTATATATTAATTAAAATGAAAAAAACAAAAAAAAATATATAATCTGAAGCTTTTTTTTTTCATCTTTTGGGTAGTAGAATTCAATTTTCCTTTAATTAAAGTTCCTGAATATTAAAGTATGCTTAAAAAATACACATTTTTTGAAGAAACATTCCAAAAAAATATGAATATTTTAATTTAATTTATTAAATAATAAGATATTTTAATCAATAAATTAAATTTTAGAAGATTCTTATTGAAATTTTCAATTGAAATGGTACTGCTATATAGTTTTTTCAGCTGTAGTTAAAGATATATATGTATAGAAATCACCATTAAACATAAAAAATTTGGATATATAGTAAGATATTATAATATATCATTGCATAAATAGAAACTATACATAAATTCAAGGCCAAAATTTATATAATAATCACAATGGTAGTTTTATGAGATTAATTCCCCTACAATTATTTTTTTCTTTTTTTTAAATATCCATTTTACTTTCATATAAGACCTGATGAATCTTTAAATTTTTTTTTCCCTTTTGATAAAAAATTCATATTTACTAATTATATCCTGTTGGAATTAAAACTCATATTAATCTTGTAAAATTGAAAAATGAGAAAAAGGCTACATCCTTCCTTTCTAAAAATTGACAGAAAACTAATTTTGGATAAAGAGATTATAATATTAAGTCTAAATAATTAAATTAATTAAAATACAATTATACAAGAGAATACTAATTAAATTCAGAACTTGAAAAAATTCATATTTTCATTTGAAGTTTGAGAAATCACAGAAAATGAAATAATCCTATTTTTAAGTCAAAAAATTCCCCAAAAAACCATAGAAGAGAGATAGAAATTCATTCCAAAATAGATATATAAAGAATATTTAGTTTCTTCATTTCAATCAAAGAATTAAGCTAAAACTTAGGTATCCTTATTGTGAGAATTGAAATTAGATCAAAATCCAATAAATGAACCTTTGGAGAAAAATGAAAATGGTATTTCATCATATCTTTCACCATGAATTAACCCTTTCATGAATAAAAATAAATTTTCTCATTGATAATCTTTAAAGATATGAATATTATTCAGAGATTTATATTAAACTTCCCTGCGTGCAACATATTGCAAATGAAAACATGAATAACATGGCTTGATTGAGTTTTTTCATAAGTCTATAGGAGAATATGAGCCCATGTATGTTCTTTTCTTCAAATTGGTTTTGTTAGCTTAATTCAACTATATTAAAGCTCCCCTTTAAGGATCATTAAATTGTAATTTGTGCTTTAAGATGAATTTTGGTCAATCTCTGAAGAGCTGGACCTGAAAAATATGGGAAATTTAATGATGCATTAAGAAATGTGAAAGCCTCAAAACCACTGGAAAAACTAAGGATATATCAGATCATTAATTAATAGTTTATCTTGAATTTCTAACAGCTTTAAAGATCTATACTATATTAATCCAAAGAATTTTCTTCTTTTTAGTATAATATAAAAGAGGTAATAGATTCATTTTTACCAATTTTTGGGATAGTATGAGTATTCAATGTGTGGCTTAGGCAAAAGAGGGTATGTAGGTTGTTTCAAAACCTCAATATAGTAAATCTAGGTAAGTATTTATGGCCTAATATGAGCCATAGGTTATTAAAGGGACCTTTTCTACTTTGGCCCTCTGAGTGCATTAACCAGTCTGCTTAAAGAGGGTCAATGTACCTTTATAGTGATTAAATATTTTATTCCATAAAAAAAGCATGAATTTCATATTTTCAAAAGTAATTGAACTTCCCTCAGATAAAGGGTTGTAGGATCAATTAGCATAAACCTGACCTCTTAATCACACAATAAATTTTCTCTTTATTTGTCAACTACTCTAATGAAGATCTTTAAAACAATATTTCTAGTTCTTCTTGCCTTAGTCTTCTTTTTTACCCAAATACACTCAAGAAAAAGTGATTTCCACCTTATCATGGCCTCAGCTCATCCCATATAAATAAAAACATATCCAAATATGTCCTCTTCAGGCCTCTTCATTTTTGAACCGGTTTTTATCATACCGTTTTTGCTCTTGAATCATCAGAATTTATGTGTTTTTTCAAATCTCCTTATTTTTAGAAATATATTATACAAATTAAGATTGTCTTTGAAAGAAATATCCTTAGAAATTAAATTTATTTTCCAATAAAAAAACAACCAAAAGAAATTAATTTCTTCAAAATTCAACCTCCTTTATTTATTGATAATATATGTTTGATTAATTTAGATTTTCCTCATAGATAACCAAAAAACTCAAATTAAAATGGAAGGAAAGCCTCTAAATCTCCTCTGATGCAAATTTAATGTTAAATGGCTATAAAAAATGATATATTGAGAGTATTTAGGGTTCAAATATGACTCAAAATCAAGTTCATATGAATCGCAAATTACACAGGTTCCCTGCCTTCAGGAGATGATAAAAAAAGTTCCTATTATAAAATATTAAAATATACTTTCAGAAATAATTGAAAATTATTTTTTAATTGCATAGGTTATTTATTTATATTGAAAAAATTGATATTTTTGATTATTACACACAAAACTTCTGGATTTCTTTTTTAAATACACTTTATTACAAATAAAATCAAAGGAAATTATAATTTGAACTGTTTCTCTCCAGAGTGAAGGGTAGCCTGATAATTATTAATCAAGATCTTAATTGAATTATCTCCAAAATCTATAAGATTTAATAAGAATCTTCATTCTTTAAAAAAGGGAATTAAATTTCCAAAATACAAATACAATAGACACTAAAAATGGTATGATAATAAATCCTGGTGTCACTTCTTTAACTCCCTATAAGGGGAAAAGGAACTAAGGAGGATATGAATACCAATATCAACTAAAAAGATTGGTAACAATATCAAAAAGAAAAAATTTTGATATATGCATTCAAATTTATAATTCAATAAAATGAATAATGAAAGGAATCATAGTAGCTTAGATAAATGGAGAAAATCTCCCAGGTAGACTAGAGGGGGAGTTATTTTCAAAAAATCTGATATTTATGATTAACCATTGAATCATATTCTACATTTAGTTTTGGAAGATAATAATTGAATTCAATTTGGGATTTGAGAGATAATTACCAAATTTATGGAGTTAAATTTTCTTGGTATGAATTAAGATTTATACTGAGTTTCTAAGCTTTATCAAATGATATTTGACGATTAGGTAATATTTTATGATTCTGAACTTTTTCTCTTCCAAATCTGGTTAAGGTGATGTAATCTCTTCCTCATACATGTTTTATAATTTTTAAGGGGATATTACCCTTCCCATATCATGTATATTCTTGTAGTTACATGTTATTAAGCTGAAGATTTACTAAAATTTCCATTTTTTATCATTTCAAATGACTGGGAGTAATCAATACTGATTATATTTCTTTAATATTTGAATTATTTCATTTCATTTTTCAATTTCTTTTTGAAAATAAAAATCTTGGTTAGAACAAACCTCTCCTAATGTTGAAAAGCCAATAAAGCTATTTTGGCAAAACAGTTTCAGTTCTGATGAAATTTTGTCAACAGATTATCCCTGAGTAATTGGGGAGATTTCAGTTTTTCCTTGATAAGGAATGCATGTATTTAAGTACAGATTATTTCATTCAAACTAATTTCAGGTTGTATTTGCTTTCAATATTTCCTGAAATTCCTATCTTTTTTTAGTATTAATAACATATTTATCAATAGTTTTGGTAGTGTATTCTATATTTTGAGAGGGTTCTCAAATTACATATTAATAAAATTATTCAACCGATTCTTGTAAAAGAGTATTTTTCAGTCTAACTTCTTCAAAAAAAACTCAATTTTCAATAATTCATTCAATATTCAAGCCATAATAATAGAAATAAGGTCATAGGACAAATTTAGGTCCTAATACTGATTATTAAAGCAGGATTAACACTATAATAAACCCAGAAGAATGAAAGAACTGGGATAACATTTTTGTACTTATCCTATTGATATAAAAATTATAAAAGGATTCTAATAAATCAGTTCAACGTTTACACTTATAAAATAATTAAATGAAAGAGATACATGATTCCATATTTCTGAGGTTATCTTAACAAAAACCTTCTATGATACCATTCTTAAAAATTAAGGAGAAGAAATTGAAATTGAGTTTATCTGATTAATTAAATTTAAAAAGAAATTATCTAATCAGAAGATAACTCCAACTCATATGTTAATTTTAACGAATCCTTATAAAATCTCTCGAATAAAAAAATAGATCTGTTTGAATATACAAATTCAATGAGCTTTGTCAAATTGGTCTGCATTTCTTTGGATAAAAAATTGTTAGCTTCAAATCTTATTATTTGTATGTCTATAGAAAATTTTATTTCTTATTTCCCAAATTTACTGTAAATAAAAAGATATTTCCATCTTTTTCTCAAAATCTCAATTAGTATGACTGTGAGCGTTGAGGTATATTTTACATACCCAAATAGGCCACAATTAATATAAAAATGACTTTTGAACTATGCATAACCCATGAGTCATTCATATATACAAAATTCATCATTTTTCATTTAAGAAAAGATGAATAACTCTTTTTGTTTTTAAGTAAATCCATGGATATAAGGCCAAATTTGGATTTGATCCAAAGATTCATCTAGGGGAATTCCATAGGGTAAATAAGCCTAAGTTATCTATATGAAGTGGCAATATGGAGGATACTTTAACACCACATCATCAATACCACATAAAAGAATAATGAATTATTTTTGTTTTTCTCAATTTCAAGCCAAAATTATGGGAATGTGAGAAATCCTATGTTACCTATGCACTAGGAATAGTTTTATGCAGGTTTGTGGCGCATAAGATTACTGCATTATTACATAAAGATTTGATACAGCCATAGTGGATATCAGTCTTGAAGCCTGAATTACTATTTTTGACAAGGAAATAGCTAAGGGGGACAAAAGACATCAAAGAGAGCCAGGTTACTCAACTTCTGAGGCCTCTGAGGCATGTACCTATCTAAATATTGGATCCATGGCTTATCATAGCCCAATTATTCTATTAAAACCTTTGGGAACCTGGTTACCAATTCAAAATCCCATAAAATAATGAGAAAACAGCAAATACACTGCTGTTTTTAAACGAGAAACTCTGACTCCTGTAACCATGTCAATTATTAATTATTTTGTATGAATAAGCCCAAAAGAACTACTTAAAACCCTTTTTGGACTAGTATCCACGAAATTACCTTATGGCAAATAGCTATAGCTATACCATTTGCTTTTATATGTAGAAAGGTGGAAAAACTTCAAGAATTTATTAAAAATACAATTTTGAATTAATCCTTCTTAAATTTTCAAGAAAAATGGAGAAAGGGGTAATACACACTCAAGCCAAAAATAAATTTTACTTTGTAATTCAGAATAAAAGCTTTTCTTCCAGTCCATTTTTTATGATTTTGTGGGAAACACTGAATCTTTAAAAACTCACAGAAAGTTCAACCTGCTATGTAATTCCCAATAAAATTGATTAATTTGAGAAAATAATGTTTATTTTTAACTAAAAGAAGAGTTAAAGTTATTACTCCTTCCTTTCTTAACCATAAATGGGTTGGTAGTCACATAAATTGACTTAATTAAATAATAATGATAATTTCACATGACTAAAAGTGATGTAATCACTAATAAAATTAAGGTAAAAGGTTTTTCAGGTTTATCCATGGAACACCTCTTTGAGATTCTGTAGACTTAAAAGATCCCTCTTCTTGTTGTTTTTTCCAATCACCTTATTATTCAATCTTATAATTAGTACCAACAAGTAAGTATTATTTGAAATCCTTTCTCAAGTAATTTCATCTTTACAAATCAATGAGAAGGATGCAAAATCAAAGAAATAAAATATTTGCAATAATTTTCAGCTGTTATATTTCTGTATTACTGTCATAGATCAATTTTGATCTTTTGAAATACACAAATAATCTGTCAACTCACTCTTCCAATTCCTATCAAGGTATTTTTGAGGTATGAGTGAATGTTTTGATTAATTCTTAAAGATTTCTATCTGAGTTTGTTGTTTCTTCAATAATTCATTTTCATTATTTTGGTAAAAGATAATCATTAATTAAAATAATATTATATCATTTTAATAGGAATTTGTATGAATAATAATTCTTGTAATTAATTCTAGTACACAATGACTGCTTATAGCTATACTAACTGGTAGTTTATAGAAAGTAAAAGAAATAATTAAGCAATTAAGAATCTATTTGTGGTTATGATAAATTCATCTATCATATTGCATAAGAACAGTAATAGTACTCTTGATTAATAGTAAAGTTATCAAGAATTTTATAGAAAACTCTTACACTCACCCAAACATAATATTTAGTAACCCTCATTTTTTCATTAAAGCTCTGAAAATTAATCAAATTTAAATAAATAAGTTGAAAAAAAAGGTCAGTATTTTTTTGGAAAATCACTAAAATAGTTTTGGAATGAGAAATAATCCCATTGCTGTAGGATATAAGCTTGATTATATCAAATACTCACTGACAGGATTATTAATCTTTCTTATCACCCTCACCATCTTATTCCTATTTATTATTGAAAGAATGCTACCCAAGAAATAAACATCTGAGTTTAGGAAATACTCTAGCTATGATTTTGAATATTCAGGGAATATTACAAAAGATAATTGTCTAACCATACAAAATTAGCCCAAATGCAAAAAATAAATGAATGATGTTTTGAGTATTCTGGAAGGACCTCTGTTAAATAGCTACCCTTTTTGAAACAATTTAGATTTTATTTAATGACTAACAAGGCTAAAAAAGATAAAAACATAGATTTAAACTCACAAAAAATAATATTAAATACCAATGGGTAAGTTTTCAAAAAGAGTATATATCCTTTAAGAATCATGAAAATTACAATGGATCTGGTATTACCAATGAAAATTATAAAAAAAAATAATCATCAAAGTACTTAAAATATGGAAAGAATTTTCCCATGTTACCCATAAATTAATAAGATATTTGGTAATAAGCCAAATATACCACCCATTCAAAGCTTTAATTCTCCAGAGCTCAATATTTCCCATGAGGCCATCAAATTGGTATCTTGACTTATTTAATTGTGAGATGTCATTCTTTAACCTCCTTGTGTATGCACTTTCATATGAAAATGAGGTTGTTTATATCAAAATTCATTTACATATAGAATTGAATATGGTGAAGGAACTTACATCAAGTTGTCTTGTGAATAATTATTTCAAAACTAGGTCTTGATAAGGATGAAATAAAATTAGATGGATTTGATAATGGAATTTAAGGAAATCAATTGGCTTAGTTGGGTTTTCTTAAGACATGAATCAAATTACCAAGCACAATATTTTATTGTGATAGTAGTGAGTTTAGAAATACATTGTCAAGCCTGACATGGGATTTGTGTGCCAAAATGTTTTAGCCTTCTCTGGGTTGGCTTGTGGGATTAAGATGTTGAGTTGATGGTCTGAATTAAAATTTGTGATCATATATGGTGCTAAAGTGGACAATTGGGTTGTTTAATGGAGGCAAGAGGCCAGAATAAGAGATGAGAAAAGTCATAAGCTAAGAGAAAATTTAGCTCATGAAATTAAATTTAAATTATTGAGTGAACTTACTTGAGCAAAGTTTTTCTCCTTCATAATAAATTAAAATGACTGGGTGTTGAACCCCCATTTTATATTATTAAATCATTAAATAAGAATTTAAACATATATGAATTATTGAATGAATGAATGAGGGAGTTTTTTTTTAAAAAAAAACAACATAAATTTTAAAATTCTTTTTTATTTTAGTTTTTAAATTGATTCCTTTTTTTTTAATTAACTTAATTCTTAAATTTTTAAATTTTCTACTTTATTTCAAATTTATAATACTTTTGTATTTTTTCAATTTAATTTAATTCAATTTTTTTTAAAAATAATAATAATAATTTGATTATATAATTTAATAATTTATTTAATAATAATAATAATATTTTTTTAAAAAGAACAAAAAAAAATCATTATATAATTTTATTATATTTTGATTTTTTAATTTTCTTTTATTCTTTCAAAAAAAAAGAAGATATTAAAATAAATAAAAAAAGGGAAATATTTTTTTAAAAAATACATAAAAGAAAATTTCTATCATAAAAACAAAAAAATATTTTCTCCATCTCAAATTGTAATTATAATTTAAATTAAATTAATTTTATTATCGTTGTTATTGTTGTGATTATTATTTGTTATTATTCTTATAGTCTGTTTGAGTATTTGGAAACACCAACCCTAGAGAGCGTTATTGACAGATGTTGACTCATCAACTTTTGAGTCATTTTGACTGGGCTTGGTTGACCTTTTCCAAGTTGGTTGGACAGGCTCCTTGTTTTGGACTGATATGAGTATGAAATACAAATAGCATCGAGATTGTTTGCACAAATAAATCCAAAAAATGCTTTTCCTTCAATGTTTACTACTTGAAAACAAAACAAAATAATCCTAGATACAGATTTCAACTGGTTTACTTTAAATTCAAAACAAGAAAACTTGTGTAATTTTGGAGTATAGATTTCTATCAAGGTCTTGGGTTTCAATTTTTGAAGTTAGTTAGATGGAAGGGAATCTAGTCTAACACTGACTGCATTGGCGTGACCATCTAATCCTTCAACTTGGGCCAATTGGATAACTGTTGGCCCAAGATTTCGCAGTCCTTCTTGAGTTAGTTCTTGTGAGGTGATGTATTTCATGTATGCCATGGTTGAGACACCAGAGTATTGTTTTGCAAAGCCAACTGTCGGAAGGGAGCTTGATAAACAAGAAAGATATTATCAATGATTTCTTATTTAAGGTGAAATTTGGGAATTAAAAAACAAGACCTACTGATTTGTACCAGAAGCGTAATCACCACAACTTTCAGGTGAAAAGGCACCAATGAATACACTACCTGCATTTCTGACCTTGTCCAAGTGTTGATGAGCTTGATCAAGATGCAAGATCAAATGCTCTGGGGCGTAATCATTACTGAGCTCGAATGCTTTTTCTATTGAATCTACACGTACAATGTAGCTTTTGGAGATAGATTGTTGGATGATTGAAAGTCTTGAAAGTTGTTGAGCTTGAAGATTAATTTGATTTTCGATTTCTTCCAATAAGCTATGGGCAAGTTTGACCGCGATTAGAATGACTTGAGAATCAGGACCGTGCTCAGCTTGAGAGAGAAGATCAGCAGCGACAAAGGTCGGATTACAAGTATTATCGGCCATGACAAGAACTTCTGAAGGGCCAGCAGGCATGTCGATAGCAGTTTTAGCTTCAAGATCACTTGCAACGATCATTTTTGCGACTGTAACGAATTGATTTCCAGGACCAAAGATTTTGTCGACTTTGCTAACGGATTGAGTACCGTAAGCCAGGGCAGCGATTGCGTGAGCACCACCGGCCTTGAGGATCTCTTTAACGCCACATTTTGAAGCAATATACAAGATTTCAGGAGAGATTGATCCATCTGATCGAGGAGGAGTAGCGATAGTTATATGAGGGCATTGAGCTACTTGAGCAGGGATGGCTAACATTAAAGCAGTAGAAGGTAAAATAGCTGAGCCACCGGGAACATAAAGACCGACGCGATCGATTGGTCTAGCGAATCTTGAGCAAACGACACCGGACATTGTTTCAAGGACCATAGGAGATTGATCTTTATCAAGTTGTTTAAGATGAAAGCTATAAATATTTTTATAAGCAATATCGATAGCCTCTTTAACATGAGAAGAGATTTGATCAAGATGAGAGGGAAAAGGTGCATGAAGGGTTAAACTAGTAGGGTTGATGTATTTATCGAATTTTTCTATGGCCTCTTTTAATCCGACCTCACCTTTTTGTTTGACGAGATCTATGATAGGATTGACGCGAGCGATCATAGTTTGAGAATCGGTTAAAGGTCTCTTTAATAAAGAATGATAAGAATCTGAAGGTAAATCTACAAGGTTGATCGATTGACATTTTAAGGGTTTAAGTGAAGGTTGAATGTTTAATATTGAATGATTTGATTGATGAGATTGAGGTTGTTGTTGTTGTTGTTGTTGTTGTTGTTGTTGTTGTTGTTGTTGTTGTTGTTGTTGTTGTTGTTGTTGTTGTTGTTGTTGAGAATGAGATTGATTAATGATTTGTTGCCATTTTGGTTTAGAGTCACCTTTTCTTCTAGTGATTTTGAGAGCTCTTTGATTAAGTTTTTTTTCTAAATCGGCTAAAGTGACACCTTTACTTAATGAACGACAAAGAGCAAAATAAATTAAATCTGCTAATTCGCCTGTGATTTCATCATGAGAATTAGCTAAACAAAGTTCTTCAGCTTCTTCCATAATTTTAGCTTTTAAAAGTTTTTCATCATTTAATAGACGATTTGTATAAGAATTTGAATTTTGATTTGAATTTAAATTTTTTAAACGATTTAAGATTGTTGATTCTAAAGATTTTAATCCACCTAAAGGACCGAAGCAACTAATTTCTTGAGTATGACAAAAACCAGTTGAAGGTTTTTGAATTACATGAAATTCTAGAGCGTCACCATCGCAATCTTTTCTAATTTTAATTAATTTTTGAGTAGCTCCAGAAGTTTGACCTTTTAACCAAATTTGATTTCTTGATCTACTAAAGTAAGTAGCTTGAGTTGATTGAATGCTAAGTTTGATTGATTGATTTGAAGAATAAACTTGACCTAATAAAGTTGAAGAAGGAGATGTTGATACTACTGAAGTGGTGAACAAACCGTCGGATCTGTCTGATTTTAAGCTACTTAGGAAATGATCTATTAAATCTGATAGATTAGTTTGATTTGATAAATGGATTGAATGAATGAGATTGATTTGATTTGAATTTAAATTTTGATTTGAATTTGAATTTGAGTTTGAATTTTGATTTAAAATAAAAATTGATTTATTATATGATTTAAATTGAATTAAATTATTTGAAAGATTTTTTAAATTTTGATTTTGATTTTGATTTTGATTTGATTTTAAGATGATTAAATGATCAAAAGATTGATTGAATTGATTTAAATTTTGATTAAAATCGAAATCGTTTAATTTGATGATAATTCTATTTGAAGCTAAGCCAAATTCAATTAATTCTGAATGTAAGCTTGTGATAATTTTGATTAAATTAAAATTGGAATCTAATAAATTGATAATTAAATTGATTCTTTCTTTTTTAATTTCCGAATTTTCTGCATCGAAATTTTCTGAATCGAAATCTTCTAATAAATAAATTTCTAAATTATCTATTGATTTTAATAAATGTGAAATTTTGGTAAAAATTGATAAAGGTACTAAGACTGGAGTGAAGATAGCTAAGGATTCAAGTAATTCTTTACTGGGTAAATTCTCTGTTGAATCGATGAATGGAATCCAGCTTAGATGATCGAATAGCATTTTTAGAGAAATTATTTAGTTTTAAAGATAATTTTAAATTGAATCGATTTGATCGATTTGATCGATTTGATCGATTTGATCGATTTGATTTTTTGGTAATTTTTTGGTAATTTTTGGTAATTTTTTGGTAATGAGTGATCAATTGATGATGAGTTGAATGAATTAATTTGAATTAATTTGAATTGAATTGAATTGAATTGAATTGAATAGTAAACATTTTTAAAACCACAATTTAGCCCAAGCTGACTCTTTCAAACTCACCGAAATTGATAAAAGAAAATTCACAAAAGACAACAGTAAGAAATCCTTTGGCAAAGAGATTAGAAGAAACACATCAAAAGAAATTATATGATAATTAACTGAATAATTAGAAAAATATTTCTCATCCATAAATTGAAAACTAAAAAAATTATCTTATTTTTGAATTATCTCAGTGAAAAAGACACAAATTGAAACTACCTGATATCAAAAAATCATATTTCAATGGATTCTATCATGGTTTTTTTTTTGGAAAAAAGAAGTGACTGTGTTAGATTTAGTTTTTACTTTTTATTTATTGATTTTTTTGTTTTGATTAATTCAAAAATAATAATAATAAAATTTTATAATTTAATACTTCATTCTTATTTTATTCCTATTTTATTTTTATTTTTAGGGTGCTGGTAAAAGCACATAACCAAAATGGTAAAAACACATAAGAGCTTATGTGTTTTTACTAAAAACTTACATGTTTTCGCCATAAATTAATAAAAACCACCTATGGGATTCCATTGGCCCCTTTTCAATCAAAAAAAAGAACTTGTATTGGGAAAAAAAAAATTGCCAAAACTCCCTCCCTCAAAAAAACCTTGACCCATTTTTTTTTTGAATTTTCCCCCCCCTCCCAAAGAGATCAAGAAAAAACACAAAAAAAATGTATTTCAAGATTTTTTCTAACTCTCTAAAAAAGTTTCTTTTTTTTTAAAAAACATCATTCCAAACTAAATTTATCAAATCTTTTCAAACTTATTTTCTTTATTTTTTCCACCAAAAAAATCCATTTTCAAGGACCCTTATGGAATTTTTGATTACATTGATGGAATTTTCAATTAAATTTATGTCATTTTGGAACTTTTAATGAAATTTGTTCCATTCACTCTTTTTTTTCAATACCATCAAGTAATGTCAAACAATTTCAATTCATCATTAATGTTTAGAATACTTGACCCAATTTTTTTTATGAAATCTTTTTAAAAAGGCTAATATCTATTAACTCATATAAAGTCAAATAAATTGTGAAAATGATTTTTTAAATCAAATGTAATATTTTCTCCCTGATTGATTTCATAAGACCTCTTTTCTTTCTCTTACTAAAAATCATTAATATTCCTTTTAGTATAGATTTTTAGAAGGTTTGATACATTTTACACCGCAAAAAATAATTCAATAAGTTTCTATTTATATCCCATATATATATTCAAGAACTAAGAAAATATATAATTTCCAATTCAAATTAATCATCATATATATTTATAAAGCTTTTCAGTTCTCCATTAAAACCCATTTTCATGATTTTACTATTCAAGTTAAATTTTAACTTTAATTAATTTTTTTTAAATTCTAAAATTCCAATTGTAATTTTTTTAAAAAAACAGAATCTTAAAGATATAATTACAGATTTTAGACTTTCCCTATTAATTTATTACTATCATATCTTGTATATTCTCTTAATATAATTGAAATTTTTATTTTTTAATTAATTTCATAATGAAAAAGGGTAATTAATTTAGGTTTATTTAGAAAAATGGGATTCAGTAATTAGAATTTCAACCTAATATATAAATGATTCAATAATTTTCAATTGATTCTTTATTATGATAAGTTGCATATGGAAATCTATTATAAAAGGGAATTATATATCTCATGATAACATTTCTGGCTTCATATATAAATTCCACCATATAATTAATGAATTGGTCTGTCTTGAGAAAATATGAAATTGTATTCTTTTATGATAATACTTTTGCAATTTTGAGGTCTATTATTAAGCTTTCAATTCAATTTCAACAGTAAGGGGGTTTTTTTTAACTATAAGAATAGAAATAAAGCAATAAAATTTTTGTACTTTTTCCAAGTATTTGAAATTAACAGATGTGAGTGAAGATTCATGTTAATGTTTCATAACATGTGTAAAAATTGATTTGATTCATATTATAGTATTGAGCTTTAACTTCATAAATCTAACAATTACAATGATAATATTAATTATTTTAAAATCATAATGACCAAATTTTAATCAATAATTTTCCTGGTGAAGGTAAAAAAAAAGATAATACTTTTGAATTATGAATTGTTTTTTATTCAAATAATATAATCTTTTTTTCATTTCCACTGAATTTATAAAAAACCTTCTATACCTTCTTTGTAAAAATATTTTCTTTTTTCTTATAAACTTACCCTTACTGATGAAAATTAAACCTGATGATATTATATAAAATCTAATTTTTAAAGAGATTAAATATCTTTTAAATAATTTTCTTTAGAAAAATTTGTATCTTTCTAATAATAATTTATATTATTTGTAAATTTCATTGATTTATTTCAGAAAATTGGAAATTTATGATTAGGTTGAAATGAAATATTTATTAAATTGGAATATTTATCAAATTGAAGATGAAATTATGGAATTTAATCTTATTTTAGAAATTTATTTGATGAGAGTAAGGAAATTTATTTTCTCTTTTGAATTCTTTGTTTATAAATGACTTAGTTTAAATTGGTTTCCAATTTTTTCAACATAAAAATTCATAATTACTATTAAGAAATTAAAAATATTTTTTTTAAATAACTTTATCCTTTATATTATAATCTCTATTTTTAAAATATAGATTATTTTGACCTATTTCATTCAAAATTATGTTCAAATTGAAATTTTATTAGTATGATCTTAGAGAACTTAAGTTAAAAAAAATATCAAGACTACTTTTAATGAATCCTATTAATAGATCAATTTGACCAAATCATTTGAATAAAACAACTAAATTTTTCTGGAATTTTTTTTTTGAATGAAAATTATCATAACTTATGACTTGTAATTCTCAGAAAACTTGGTATAAAGTTTTGTAATTCCTTATCTTAATTTCATTTTCTTCCCGGCTCTTTGAGTTAAGAAAATATTATAAATTATTATTCCATTTTGAGAAGAATTTATAAATTATTACCTCATGATTCATACAAATGATTCAAATTTCCTAAAACAATAGTTTATTCAGTTATTTTGAAAAATACTTATCCAATTAATAAGTTTGAGTGAGAATAATAATATATAGTTCTGTAAGAAAAGAAAATTGGCCTAAAAAAACAAGACTGTAACTAAAAAGTATTCTTTTCCCCTTTATTTTTTTTGATTGAAAAAGAAAAAGAAAAAGCTTCAAAATTTTTTACCCTTTTGAATTGAGAAAGTACACAGTCTGTGAAGCTAACTACAATTCTATTTGAAAAAATTCCAATTGAAGAATTGTGAGCAATTATTATTACATATTTTCTTTGTAGATTCTCTGAGTCTCAATTTGGGCTGATTAATGGATAGTTTCCTCACTGGATTTCAAAAATAATCTCATTTCTTCTTTTGGAAATGGGGTTGCATTTTCAAATAGAAGTTTTTTGATTGTATTTTAAAATGACCACCACCCTAAAACTCAAACTTACAAAGAGGGATTTAATTGATATTGAAAAAGAATTATTCTCACTTTTTTCATTATAAAATGACATATGGTTTTTTAAAAAAATCAAATAAAATCAATTTAGAGGAAATAATTAAATAATAAAGACTTTATTTAAAATAATTCAATTTCAAAAGGTTCAATTTTGTATGAAATTATAGAGAATTGAAATAATTTTAATTTTTCTCTCTTTAAGAAAAGGAATTTTTACTTCATATTGGAAGTATTTTTAATTGAAAGTAAGATATTAATCTATACTAATTACATAAGATTAATGATTCCTAACTTAACGACTGCAGTAATAGACTTATTTATTTTCTCTTATTTTATTATTACATAATTTAGTAATTAGAACAATGCTTTGTAATGTATTAATTTGAAGTATCTCAAAACATTAATACATTTCATGTTGTGTATTTGTAACATCAAGAAATGAGTTTTGTTTTGGTTTAGTAAGCTTCTTAGATATCATTTAAGGAAAGTAGATTCTTTTTAAAATGAGAGTTTCAGATATTCTGAAGCTCATAGAATCAATATTCATGAAGTATTCTATTTCACTAGTGCTGTCAACTTATGGTGAAGTAATTTTAATTTTTAAAATTAGATCCTCTCAAGATAAATTTCTAAGCTTCACTATTAGTCTGTTCAATTCCCCAGGTTCCTTAAATTGTTTTTTCTTCAATTATCGCTGAAGAATCACACATATTTATTAAATAAAATAACTGTTTTTTCATATGGAATGTTGAATTGCACTTCCTTTGATTTATGCCATGAATTTAAATCCAAATATAAAGGTAAATACCTCTATATAGTAGAAGAATTGCATGACATATGGAGCTGTGAGACTATAAAGAAAATGATTTTCAATTATAGAATTCTTTGAACTGGTTTTATGTCATATCTAATCAAACTAATTACTATTATATTAAAAATTTACTAATTAGAAAGGGTGCAGTATTTGAGAATATTGGTTTTAATTCTAAAAATAAGCTTTGAAAATATGGTTTTCTTTATAAATTGTGAAGAAGTTAAATATTAAATTTCTAATAATCCTTAAAAAACAAAATTTCTATGTTGAAAATTGATAAAAAGATATTTTGATAAATGTTTCATTAATAAAATAAAGGTTTTCAAAGAGGAAACACATTTTGTTAAGAATTTCATCTCTTCCAAGGTTAGTAAGAAAATAATTGGCAAAGATAATACTAAAAAAATGGAATTATTAGAAAGGCTCCTTATTGTCTCCTCAAAGAATTTTATCAAGAAACAATCACCAGGGAAATTTTTTATGTGAATAGTTAGCCAGTCATATAATGTGTCCTTTCTGTGACTTGAAAATGGATATCAATGTGGAATGAAAATGAAAAAGATATAATTATAATATGACCTCTGAAAATACTGTATCTACCTGTGTGAACTTCAGTATCAAATTCCTCTGTCACAAATGGTATAGCTCAATATATGATTCAAAGAAAATTTTATAATTTAAAAAATTATATTTTCAAATAAAATTAAATGGAGTGGAAGTGGGGCTTTTCAGTATTTTGAGAAAAATCTTTGTCTTATCAAGAAAGTATTGTGCATAATTCCCACCATTTAAAATGATTGAGAAATCAATAAATATTGTATAATTTGTGTTTATAAAGTAAAAAATAAAGAAATTTTCAATTAAGCTTTGAATGTGCATATTAATTCTAATGAGATATTTTATTACTTAATTGTCTTCAAGATTAGGCTATCAATCACTCAGTCATTCTCTAAGAATTATGTTATATGGGAAGAATATCTCTAAAGTAAGTAATGAAAAAAAGGATCTTTGATCAATGAAGAATTAATATCTATATTTCAGAGCACCATTTTTTTTCAGAATAAAGGTCATCATGTATCAATATGAGCCTTCAAATTTTGATTGAGATCATAGAATAAAAATTCATCAATATATAAATATAAGAAATTATGATGTGGTTTTGGGAGCCAATATCAAGAAGGCTCAGATATAACAATATATTTGAAATTTCAAAATTTTTATCATTTGGTATAAACTTCCTTTTTATATGAAACACACCACCAAAAATTCCTGAAAGAAGCTCTGTGGACAAGAATTCATAGTTTTCTGACAGATAAGCAATGAGAATACTTGCATGTTTTAAAGGAGATTTGATAAAATATACCTTTAAGATGCAGATACTAATCATATTGAAAAAATCTGCTTTAATTTAGTTTTTCAGGTAAAGAGGAGTTCCTTTATTGTATTAAAATTTAAAAAAAATGCAGAACATGTGTTTGGTAAAAAAACATTTTTTTCATCATTAGAATTTTCAATACACAAAAATTTGTGTCCTCAGTAATATGTTTTTGTGGATTTGATCTTTATAAAAATTATTTTTTGGTTTTTTAGTTTAAATTTTACATAATTTATATCAAAATTTAATTCTGTTAAAATAATATGATACATGTAGTAGTAATAAAAAACTTTTCAACCCAAAAAATGTAAATTTAAGCTCAAAGATGAGAAATTTGGGAATTATTTTTCATTAGAAATTCATCTTCACAAGTATTTTGGGTACTGGAAGCTATTAAGAGGATTAAATCTATAATTATAACATCATTTTCATTTTTTTTGTAAAATTTTAGATTATATCTGAATTATTCCACTGGGACTTAAAATTTTGCATTCTAGTTACTGGGAAAAAATGAAATCATGAGGTTTATTCCCTCCTGTAAGGTTTAGATTGAACCTCACTTTTTTCAAGAGGAATATGTTAACTATGAAATGTCTTTAGGCAGGAATAAGTGACAAGTTAATCAGATGATATAGAGTGGTGTGCACATGAATTATATTATCTTTTTTAAAGTACATCTTTAATTATAAATTCTGTTTCACCACTCACTACAAACTACTACTAATGATAAATTTCAAGCCATTAAACAATACAAAATTGAAACATGTGAGTATTTTTGAATAGTTAATATTCCAAAAAATATCAAATTATAGCTGAGGTCCTCCATCAGTTCCTTTAATTTCTTCTTATGATGAAACTCCCTCTAAAGATGATTAAAATGATCAAACATTTATGTTAAAACACATGGAATCACTAAGATTATTCCCATTTTCTTGAAGTGATGGATCATCAAAATAATATCGTTCAATTCTAAAAAGGTTGGGGGTTGTTTTATATCACCTTTTGCAGAAATACCCCACAAGCTAGCTCTAAAATACAGACTTCATTCATATTTTGTAGTGTAAAAAACCCCCCCAGAACCAGCTTCAAATGGCTGGGGGTGGTTTGATCCCACTGGTGTGAAAGTCCTTATGACACCATCTTTAAGACTGTGGGTTTGTTTACAAAAAAGGTGCTGTTAAAATTCCCCTAAAATCAAATAAAAATGGGAGGGGTGCTGTTTCCAACAAGCGCTCAAAGCCAAATTCAAAATCCAGGGCTTCTTGTCTACCAGATAGTCCTAACAACCCCCCAAAGCCAGCTGTTAAAGGCCATGAGGTTGTTTGCATCAGCTAGTGCAAACAACACCCCCAAAAAAGCAGTAAAAGGCCAGGGGTTGTGCACATCAGCCTCTGCAGTTTTTTGAGATTACAGGTGGGCCCTGGCAGAAACAATGAAGTAAAACACTGAGGCATAATGGGTGATTGCTCTCTACAATAGGACAGCAGGGAGGCTTCCCAATGGAGATTAGCAAGGAAAACCTTATTTCCTGCCACATGTGTGATTTGAACCCATGAAAAAGTGAGCAAGTAGTTCAAATACCAGGATTACCAACTGACACTATGCGCAAATGGCTGTCGTATCCTGGGCAACAATGCGCGGTTGTTTCTTGGATCTTTGTCGGTTCTCAAGCTTAACATTGACCCATTAAGTTTTGAAATTACTCAGTAATGTACCAACAGTACAATGAGGGTTCAATGTATTTCTTTTGTTTGAAATCATCACAGTTATTTTCATATTCAACCAAAAAAATATTTTCACTACTCTTTTATTTCATGTAGACTTTAAAATAGAGGAAACAGAAGGAAATTTTCATTTTCTAAAATCATGTTCTTATTTGATAAATTGCACAGAAAGAGGCTATCAAAACCATGATATTAGGAATGAAAAGCAAAGGGAAAGTATTTGATCAAGAACGTAAAAGTCAATTTGAAAGAAATAACTAAAAAAAACTGGAAGTTGGAAGAAAGCACTCACTTTGATTTTCTCCAAAATTCCTCATTCTAATAATTCTTTTTGACATCTTCTATTACAAATGGTGAGTTGTACCTTCTGATTTGGGGAATTCATCAATTTGATAAACTCAATGGTTTCCTCCCAGTGCGAGCTTTGGTGGTACAGCTTTTTGAAAGTGTAATTCGTAAAGCTGTTTAAGCAAGATATTAAAATAAATGAATATATATATATGATTTTCTAAGACTAGAAGGTATATAAAGAGGATCAAATGAACAATAAGCAATATGGAAGTAAAGAGTTGTGCTAGCAAATCTAAAAGAAATGATAATGTAAAGAAAAACAATACATAATATATTGTTGAGCGAAAAAATGGATATGCTAAATAAATTATAATATTAGTTATGATTATTTTGACAAGCATTCCAATAATTATGAAGTGATCAGAGTGCCACAAATTGGATTTTTTGAAATGATGTTTAATCAAAAAGTGTTTGAGGGAGGCAATGAAGATTGTAGGATAAAATATTAGATTCCACTTACGAATGAAGTCAAACTTTTTACCCAGAGTCTTGTGTGCTCCAACAAAGAATTAGATCTATTGCTGAGCCAAAACAAAAGGAATCATACATCAATCATGATAAAAAAGGGCCATTTTGTTGATTGAAGTGAGGTTAAGCTCAACCGAATCAAATATTTCCAATATAATTTGAAGCCTGGGCCACCTCATTCAGAAGAATTCTCTATTAAATATTGAGTGAAGAATATAAGTGAGCTTGAAAACATATTGAGGTAAAGGAAAACGGACCTTTTGAAAAGAAATGTTGGCCAATATGAGTGAATGAGAATTATTACAAAGAGGAGGGCCTATGCGTTGAGGTTTCCTTTATTCAAGGTTTTGAAAAAATTCACGATTCCTTTAACCTAGACTAAGTCTCATGTTAAATTTTCAATCAGGACAATTTTCTTCCGTGGCAAACCTTCTCATTATTCCAGAATATTTCTTACAACGTCAAATTTCTTTTTTATGATTGATTAAAACAATAATATGTCTTCAAATGAATCTCAGCAGAATCAAGAATCTCATATCACTTTAACACCCGTGCTTATCACAGAGCTTCAAAAAACCTTTCTCATAAAGATGACATGATCTATAATCTCCTCCGACGAGTAGAAGAAATGGAACTTCAGATCAAAGAAAAATCACCATAAAACAACATTGAAAATAATGACGCCTCAAAAGCACAAACTGATCATTTGCATTCAGTAGAGAAACCACAGCCATCTATAGGAAGCTCAAACATAAATTCAACAAGTTCAAAGAAGAAAAAATTGGAAAAAAAAATTGCAATCAAAAAAAAGGTATTCACAAATAAATCATCAAGTAAAAGGAAAAGTCCATATTAAATGGTGAAGGATGATCACCCTGCCAGATTTGAGGATACCAAGGTTTAAATTATCTTAATTTGTGATGTTTTTAGGATACATGACTAAAGCATTCTCTTTTTTTAGGAAGCCTTCTATACACATATAAAACTTCTATGGAGTATGATTGAGAAGGAAGCAGTTCCATTGGCCCCCAATCCTGCGCAATTAGTTATATTCTCACAAAGATTTTCAAATTCCGAACAGGTCAAATCAGCCATAGCAGGTGATGTACCTCTTTTAGTCCCATTAGATAGAGTTGAAACTCTTCGTGGACTCAAAGGTCAAAGAACAAAAGTTGGGAAGCATTTTCTTAACTTATCTGACTTCATAATTCGATATGTGCAAGTCTCGTTATCAAAGCTGGGCATTTTCAAGTGGGCACCAAATTTTGATGAGCAGCCGGACTCGATCTACAATGAAGCATGTCAGATTAGTGCACTTCAAAGATTCAGGCAGCTTGTTGTCGGTGGTGCTTACATGTTTATGAACATCAACAAAGGTTACGTTAATGATCTGGATCTCCTGACACAAACATATGACCACTATGTCCATTTTTACATGGCTAGTATTTATCGTAAGGAGGAAACTCAAAAAGGAAAGCGTTGCAAACAAAAAGAGAGGGGCTTACTTCAGAAAGGTCGCGAAAGGGTAAACTATTATCAGTCATATATTTCTGTGGTAATAATCTGACTAAGTTTGATTTGATAGTTGCAAGATATACGGTACAAGTTTGCAGTCAGCAATGATTTTCCAAAACGATACCAGAGAATTTTGAAGCCAGTACAGGCTCACAGTAATGATGAATTCTATTCAAAAAAGGAAGTTTACATTGCTCAAAGACTTCCTTTCCGATCAGAAGCAGCCAACATATTCTTTTGCAAGCTAGATGAAAAAATCAAAGCTACAAATGATGCCAACAACCATTCAACTAATCCAAGAACCCAAGTACACATTAAAAACCCACCTTTGACACATTTCCCCAAAGCACCTAAAGGCCTGCCTTTGGACTTTTATGATCCTAAATGGTTCAACTCAAAGCTTCCAGCACAAAGGAAGAATTTGGCCAATGTTGGACCTGTGGCATTTCTAAAAGATCCAACAGACTCACTTGAGTTCAAAGTTGATGATGAAAGACTTGGCGATAAACATTTCACCGACCCGAATTGGGACCATGCAACAAAGAAATACAGTTTAGATTTTCTTGCTGAACAAGAATTGGACTCCAATGAACAATCAAGCAATGAAGAGACTGACTATGGTGAGAGTCTCAGCCTTGAAATAACAGATCGGGAAGAAGGAAATGAAGAAGAAAAAACTAATGAAGTCCAAGAAAAATTCAACTCCAATGACAAGGGAAAGGGAAAACAAATTGAAAATGAGTATGATGAGTTTGATGACAATGCTATGGAAATTGAAACATTGAGGCAAAGTGGTTATGTTGGTGGGCTGACTGAGGAAGAATGGAATGCATGGCAATAAATGTAATACTACATAAATAGACCATTTGTTTATTCTTATTACTTCTTATTATTTTCTCATCTTAAATATTGTAAATACTTTTTTGATACTTTGGGATGTGAACGACTGGAATTATACTTTTTTTCTGAAAGATATCAACACCATCACTTGTCTTTTAAATACAGATGTGAAATGTCTTAATCCAGATCTAAAAAAAATCCATTCTGGTTTTGTTAATTAATCTCAATTGATCTGTTTTTATTTAAATCATATCAGAAATATCTCTAAGATATTGATAGAGTATATTTTAAATTAATTTTTTCAATGGTAAGATAATTCTAAAATTTGAAATGATACAAAAAGGCAGAATACTTTATCTATTCAATCTATTTCCATTTCAATTGACTCATAATTAAAATAAAAGTTTTGTTTTATGGAATCTATTGGACGTAAAAGGAATGTAGGCTTTATTTAACCCAATGACCATGCAGGGAGGGATTGGTAGGCCACAGGCATTACTGAATCTGAATATATAAATTCATTTCCAGAAAGGTTTATCTGAATTAAATTAAATTTTTTAAAAATACCAATTAAACCACTATCCAACTCTACTTCCTTTCCACAAACAACTTTAATCAAAGTTAAATTTCGGTCAGTCAATTCAAATATCTCTGAAACCTTACCATAACGCTTGTCTCCATTGACTAAGTACTCAATAATATTGTTTGGACGTTTTTTTGATATTGAAAATCCTTCATTGCAGCTCAACGTTTGCAGTTCTTGAGCCTCGTTTAATAGAACTGGTGCTTTTTCAGGATGCGGAAGCCAGTGATAAGGCCTTAATTCAGCCTCTTTCTGCTGAAAAAAACTCAAGATACAATCATAATCTCTCCTTCTGATTTGATATTTCTTACTAATCCTTTTTTTTTGTTCAGGTTTTTCACAATATACCCCATCTTTAACTTCAAATCGTTGAATTTTGCAAAATCGTTTTAGTAGGGAGCTTCCAAAATTACCTATAAAAACAAATTAAATTACAAATCAATAGTTTTATCTTCATTCCTGCAAAATACAACAAACATACCCGAACTGGAGTTTGTATCAAGTTTTTGCAACTTTCCGATGAGCCTCTCTCCGGGAAATTCTGAAACTGCCATTAAAGGCCCCCACCATCTCATTTGCTCAGGTATATAAAGAGCATAGTGATGATTTGGAAGAACCCTTTGATTTGAGAAGAGGCTTGCTGACGTTTGTGTGTATGTGTCGTATTCTCTTTGAAAACTAATCACATCATCCTCTTTATATGATTTTGAGCTTACAATATTGGTGCATTGAATTAAAGAACCCAGATTCTCAAGGACAATTTGACAGCGAACCATATCTTCATTGGATGTTTGAAATTGTAACAAGGTGTCTAAAAAACTTAATGGAAGGTAAATTGAAAACAAAGAATGCCATTCACTAGCTTTTAGTTTTCCGTTCCTTGCTATCCAAATGCGTTTAGGCATTGGAGTTATTCCTGTTGGTACAACAACTTCTCCAATTGCACAAAGAAGCAATTTCTTGAAGCCATCACTGAAAAAGTCACCTTCTGATTCATCTTTTGTTTCTAATATAGGCCCACCCGTAGTATCATCCTTGGCTTCCTCTGAGCTGTTTTTTTTTGGAAATTCATTGAGTCCCCAACGGAATCGAAAATGGTGTTGTAAGACACCTTCATACCAGTTATGCATGACACCAAGAACAACATTCTTTACTGGATTCCAGTATGGCAGCCAATTCAGCTCAGACCACCTTACTCCTGTTTTTTTTACCAATTTTTCACATTCAGTATTTTTTTTTCATCATGCCATCTATGTGCAAGGGCTAGAGTGTTGCTTTTGTTTTGGGGGCGGTCAATTTTCATGTTAGTAATGTCCGCCTTTTTCGTATTACACCATGAGCATAGTTTTGTTGCTGAGTGTGATGCAAACCCTGATACCTTGTGGGTAGCAACAAGATCTCCAATTAAAGCACCAAGGCGGATGACAATTGTTCTTCCTAGGGGAAATCGAAGTGTTTGAAATTTTGTAGGTCGATTCAATTCTAGCATTTCCTTGACTAAAGGCTTTAAGATATTGTTTATTGTGATCATGCTTGGTTGATTTGGTGCAGGAATCATACCTGCCATGAATGTGTATTGTGGTTTATATTGGACTGATGGAGGAAGGTTTAAGCATGTCAGTGCAAGGATTCCAAGTGAGCTTTGTTTTCCTGCGATCTTTTTCCCCAAAGGATTAAACCAATCAACAAAGAGTGAAAACGAAAGCAAAAGTGAGTTTCCTATCTTGCCCATGTCACTTCCCAAGCTGTTCCATGAAGCCAAATGACAGTAATAAACTACATCAGTTGAGTTTGGAACCAAGCTTTGTGGCCAGTCTTCAATAAACGAGTCCACTTCAGGTAAGATTAAGAACCATTCCAACCACTCTGCAAACGATTGGCTGGCAAATACACTTATTGCATGTTTTGGTTTTATATGGTTCTTTTTTATACCCCACTGGTCTTTGAAGATGGTGTCAAGATGTTCCAGTACTAGCAGATCTCTGGGCTCAAAAAGGTCAGCCCCGCATATCAAAGAATCCGGAGTAGCTTGATATTTGCATTCTGATGGTGCAAAATCTATATTGTAAAGCGAGTAGCAAGCTTGACAGCAAATGTGATATTGAATTTTTGCATCAAGCTTAAGGTGTTTCATTATTGTCCGGACGTCTTTTGGGACTTTTTTCTCAATCCCAATGGTTGGTGGATGCTTTCTGCAATTTTCAATAATGTATGAGATAAATTTGATTGCTTCTTGACATTTTTTCTGGCTCAGACCACCAATAAGATAAAGCCATGCAATAAAAAACCAAACAAAATCTAATGGAATGTTTATCATGTTAGCTTGACTGGTTGTGAATTTAACAAATAAAACAAGATAATGCTTATTACAATGATTAGTATTAACAGGATCATAGCCTTGGTTTTCTGATTGCTCTGAATCAGGAGTATCTTGAATCTCAGTATCTCTCCTGCGGTCTCTTCTGTCTTGGCTAGTTAGGTCAGGGAATCCGTCCAGCAAAAGTCCCATAAGTTTGTTTTCCATGCTCTGATTGACCGGCTGGCTATTTCTGTTCCAATGTCTTCGACGTGTGCTAGGATGCACATACCTCCCTTGACGGCTTATACCTGAGTCATCGAGAAATTTATGATTAATACATTTGGTGCAAACACAGAGATCACGTTTGGGTTCCATTCTTAGTTGATGGGTAACCACAAATACTAAGAATTTGACAAGGTATAAAAAAGCAAGATAGAAATTTACAATAATAAACAAATTTGTATAGAACAATAGAAAAAATATAAACCATGAAATCCTAAGTAGAAAGCTTTTGAAAGGCTTCTTCTTCTCTCAAAAATTCAAAGGAAAATTCATTGTTATTGATGAGCTGCCAATACGCTGAGGCATCATCGTCATGACTGAGTGAAACCCTTACCTGAATGACCGCACATCGTATTCCAAAAAACAATGTGGGGTTTCTGCTAGTGTGAGAGAGGAAGCGCTGGGTGTTGCCAGTTAATCAACAAACACTATCCTTATCAAAAAAAAATTCAAGAAAATGTTTTCTTATGAGTTTTTTTTGAAAATAACTATTTTTTTACTAGTTTTTTTTTGAAAATAACTATTTTTGTACTAGTTTTTTTTTTGAAAAGCTATGTTTGTACTACTTGTTTTCAAAAAACTATTTTTGTACTAGTTTTTTGCAAAAAATGTTTTTTGTACTAGTTTTTTTGAAAAAAGTATTTTTGTACTATTTTTTTTCAAACAGAAATTTTGCTATTTTTTTAGAACAACTGATTTTTTGACTAGTTTTTCCAAAAATCTGTTTTTTTACTAGTTTCTTCAAAAAAAGATCTTTTTAATCTTTTTTCAAAGGTCTTACAAAACAAATATTTTTAAATAGTTTTCAAAAAAGGTAATTTGATTAGTTTTTTCAAAAATGACTTTTTTGAAAAAAGGTAGTTTTCTGGAAAAAGAACAAAATTTTCTCAAGTTTACTCTTTTTTGGTGTAAAAGCTATCTTTTGTCAAAGAAACAAGCTAGATTTTTAACACGAAAACTTTTTTTATGATGTTAGAAGAAAAATTTCTTTTTCCAGGAAAGCTTTCCCAAGTAACTTTTTCTTTTGAAAATTCTGTTTTTTTTTTCTCAAAAATATAGAGTTCTTTTCAAAGACCCTTTTTTTTTTCAAAAAAACTAGGCTATAAGAAAAAAAATACTTTTCTGTTCAAAGATGTTATTTCTTTCTGAGTAGAGCTACATTTTTCAGGAAATCTATCCTTTTTTGGACAAAAAACTGAGACCTTCCAAAAGGCTTTTTCAAAGAGTCATTGTTTTTGCAAAAGACCTAGTTTCTCTAGAAACCTTTAGTTTCATTAAAACTGAATCATTTTATTTAAAAATCTAACTTTGAAACAAGAAACAATCCCTTTTTGAAAAAACAACCAATGGTGTTCAACTTAATAAAACAAGATTTTTCTACTAAGTAAAGTGTTTTTTCAAAAAATCTGAGTTTTCGGGAGAAAGGAAAACTTATTTTTTTATCAAAAATACTTTTGAAAAATTATTCTCATAATTACCCAAATTAAAAGACTTTTCTTATCCAAAAATCAACTTCAGAAACCTTTTTCTTAGTTCAAAAAAAAACATTAAAATACAGAAGGAATATGAGAGTATCACTGACTTTATAAAATTTGAAAATTGAAATGGGATTTTTCAAAAAGCAAATTTGTAGTTAGCAAGGAAAAAAAAATGATTTTTTTAGATAACACTTAAATGAAAAAATAATATTTATCAATTTTCCATAAAGATATTAATTCAAATTTCACCATAAAAAAAGCTATCCCTGCTGGCGGGGGTAGCAGGTGCAACCCAGCTTCCAACTTGCTTCATACTGGGATCTAACTTTCTATTATTATTGGGGCATCTTCCAAAGAGGATTTTAAAGATTAAATAACATAAAGTTAATTCAATTTTTTAACTTCTGAAAATCCTAAATAATCCTTCATTTCAAAAACTTCCTTCAGAAAAAAACTAAGAATTTTTAGATAAAAATGAAGCCATTAACCATGAAATATTATCTTTTACATGGATAAAAAACAAAAATTCCTCCTTTCACCATCTTTTGTAACATCCTTCCTTTAATACAATTATTTTCTCAAAATCCTTCCCTCAGATGTAAATATTTCCAACCTTCAAAGTATTTCAATCAAAGTGCTTCTCTTTAAGTAATTACTTAGCTTCAATTTCTCCAAGTCACAAAAAAAATATATTTATGTTCAATACCTCTTTGTACCAAACATTTTCATTGATATTGATTAACAGAAATCAAATAAAAATTAAAATATATCACTTACTTGAACAATTGGGGAACAACTGGGAATTTTGTGTGAATATCAGGCTAAAAGGACATCTTTCACAATCAAACATTCACTCATTATAGTTTTATCTCTATATTACTCCTCAAATATGATAAGTCATTTTAAAACTAACACAAAGAACTTCCCAATTTCACAAAATCAGGGATTTAATCATGGTCCAACCTCTTTCCCATCATTAAAATAACATCATGCCTCTTATGACTCAAAAATTATTTCTTTTCACATCAAATAAAACTTAATATAAGAAACAGTTCCAAAATGAAACAAACCAGTTGATAGTAATTAATCATCAATTACTATATACTTTACATCAGGTATATTATTAAGGATCTTATTATATACTACTGTGATGGGGGAATCAATTTTCACTCAGGCTCTCAATGCTTTCTATCTTCCAGGGAATAATCAGAAACCTCATGATAATGTTTCCAAATTTGAATATCATGAATAAATCACTGCTCCTTCTGAAAACCAACAATTTTATAAATTAATTTTACGGTCATTTATTTTGATTCTGGATTTTAATAGAGTTTTATTTTGATTTGCTTTCTGTACCAAGGTCTGCATAATATAAAAATCAAGAATTCATTTTCAAGTTTTTGTGTAGGCTCAAATCTCAATTTATGTGAGTAATTATTTTAGGGAAATGAAACTTTAATGATCTGCTTATTAAATTTTCTCTCACTTATTTTTTCAAAAAATTCTTTCTCTCATAAAAATCTTTGGAATTAATTTCAAAATTCATTGTATATTACAATTTCTGTGGTAATCATAGCTTGATTACGATGTTTATATTTTATCATTCATAATTTTCTTTTTAAGTTACCTAGTTATGTATATTAATCTGAAAAATTCATTGGGAACAATATATGTACTTTTATATTTATATTTATACCTAATTGACAGCAAGAAAAATCAAAAATCTTGAAAAAAACCATTATATAAATGTGGTCAATTTTATAGATATTTACAATGGGATGAAGATATTCACAATGAAATTCAAAAACAAGCGCTTTTTTTGGATTTGAGATTTATATACTTAATCTAAAGACTACCCCCAAGGAATACATTTCAATAAAGAATTCGTGCTTGATTATCAGCTTAATAAACCTTCATGGGTGATATTTAGATGAATATAATCAGCTAAAACAGTGGTACAGCTGATTGTTTTCAACGAGCTCATTTAATTGCATAATATGAAATATTTCTTTCATGATATCTACTTATTAATCCTAGAATGTCTAAAATTTTATTCTTCTAACAATCCACCTTTCAGATATTTTCAGTTTCTGATCCCCTTCAACTGTGGCTTATAAGAAAACAGCTTGTATTATATTTTTCCATTTCATTCACAAAAACAAAATATATTTAAAAATATCAATTTCAAGATTCACATAAGTTGATAAAATGAATGAGCTCTAGAAAATGAAATACCAAGATTCTCAATCCCCTGGAAAGAAAATTTGAGAACAATAATTCAACTTTGTATTTCCCTTTCATCTTCAAAATTCTTCCTTGAAGCTAGAAATTTTATCCATCATTTTGAAACTAAATCTATATATATCTACATACAAATTGACATATATTTTGGAACTATAATTTAATACCATATTTTTATTTGGAATTTGTTCATAAACCATCAATTTAAGCTATATATATGCAAGAATTGAACCTGTCAAAAACATATATCATTCACTTCCTTAATTAAAAATATTTTTTCAATCAATTTTTCCAAAAATAAAATGGTTGAAGCTGAAAAGGCGGATTTACAATTTATACAATTGCTTAAAATAAAGTTATGTTTCTATAAAGATAAAAAGATAATTTAATCTTAAAATGAATATTTTTTTTCAAAGTTTTGTTTACTAAATGGCAGAAAAATGTAAAAGAATTTCATGGTAATAATTTGGGTTTTTTTTCTTCATTGAGACCAATAAGGGTGGAATTAATTGAATTCCATCTTTAAGCCAATATTGAATTCTTAACCCCAGTGGAAATGATAATCAAATTATAATAATTATACTATCTAGCTTTATAAATTGAAATAATGTTTATGCAAAGCATTTTCAAAATGGTAGATGTTTCAAAATTCATGAAAGTAAAATTTTCATAAATGTATTGATATAAGAGTTTCTAATGTGATAAAAACACTTGCTATGAAATATTCAGCTGAATGATTCAAAGATAAACAGAGTATCCTTTGGATTTCTCTTCGAAGTTGTTGTATCAACTACTCACTGGTCAAAAATTGGGTCCATATTTCAAAATATTGATGCCTCCAGAAGTAATCATATTGATAGATGGCTCATAAAATTCTTTCTGTTTTGTTTTCGAATTTCTTTAGAAATTTGGATAAACGTATTTCCAACTGTTTTCGAATTTGGATCAAACCTTTTTCCAACCCACTTTCCTTAGCCGAGTTTTAGTCAAGTCAGAGGCAAATTAGATATTAGATTACTTTATACCTCATTCTTCTTATACATTTGTTAATTCTAAAACAGAAGATAGTATTTCTGTGGTGATCAATTCAAATCACTCGCACAGAAAATGAATTGAATTATGTAAAAGAAAGACCCTCTATACAATTATAACCCATTTCAAAAAATGGAATATCTTTGGGCTTTGGGCTTTGTTAAATGTCTTCTGATGGCTTTATGATGCAACCACAAAAGTTCAAGTAAATTATGAAATAAAAATATTCTGATCCACTCGCATTTGATACATAAAAATTTACAATTTGCAATACATATAGCATTTCCTAAAGAAAAATTCTTCCTAGTACTTCTTCACTATTATCGAAGAGCTTTATCTTTCTTTTGTATCAACTTGATTTTTCCTTACCTTTCCTTTTGCCAATTTTTTATGGAATGTTTTCTACATTAAACCAATATTAATTTAAATAACCCTGAAATTTTTCATTTTTGTATTTTTTTGTAACTGTTTTCCTTAGTTTTTATGGATTGTAATTAATTACTTTGGCTTTTTGAATTTTTTGCTTTTCTTAATTCTTTTACAAATGTTATTTCTTTTTTTTGAAGTTTTGTTATTTTGTTTTATTATTAGTAATTTTCTTAAATTGTTACTTTTTTTATCATATGGTTTTTGATTTTCACTCTTTCTTGAATTTTTTAATTGGAAATTTTCCAATATCAGTTTACTCATTTCTTACTTTCATTATTGTATGTTTTTGTCTTTTTATTTTTTTACTTATTTCTTATTTTTATCATTTTTAATTTTTTTGTACATTGGTTTTCTTTCAAATATTTGAACTTTTGATTTTTTTTTGATTTTTTTAATTTTTTGAATTTCGTTTTCTTTTTTTTTGGGGCGGGGGTGTAGATACTCCAAATCAGTGCAGAGGCAATGATTCAAATTTTTATTTGGCCATTTGTTCCTGATAGTGCTAGTGCAAAGAAATGGCCAAATAAAACTCCAAATCAGTGCTTCTGCACTGATTTGGAGTATCTACACCCCAGAAAATAAAATTGAAAAAATGAATAAAATAAAAATAAAAGAATAAAAAAAATAGAAAATAAAAATAAAAATGAAAAAAGTAAAAAAATAGAATAAAATAAAGAAAATAATATAAAATGAAATAAAATTAAATCAAAAATATAAAGGAAATGTAAATTTTCCAATAAATAGAGACAAAAATAAGTCAAAAAAATAAAATAAAAATTAAAATTAAAAAAGAATTAAACAAAACCAATTTTTTTTTAAAATATAAACAAAGAAGACAACATAAAAATACAAAAATATCAAGGGAGAAAAAATTTGGAAAAAAAATGGCAAAAGATCAAAAACAAAATTTAATTTTTCTTATTAACTAAAAAACACATAAATTCAAAATTAAAATTGCATTAGAATGCTGTAATGTTTTAAAAAATAGCCATTTATTAAGGTGCCTCATGATAATGATGTGAATTGCTCACCAAAGGGATGGTAAAACAATAAGATTTTTACTAGTAAAAAAATTACAAGAAGGAATCAAGATTTATGGAAATATATGAAGAAGAGTGAGCCAGTAATGGGAAAAATAAGAAGTGAATACTTCATTTATTTTTGAATTTGTGAAGAAACACATCAAGTTTGAATAATGATGAATCATGAAAAAAAGTCTTCAACAATTTAGAGAAAATTTGGGTCCATTTTTCAGGCCCATATTGCTTCAAGGATCATTAAACTCAAAATAACAGGAAATCCAAATCAGAAAAGCTCTTTGATAACAAGGGTTTTTCATTACATCAATATTGAAAAAAATTATGAATCTGTCAGAATGGATCTTAGCTGAAAATATTTAATAATTTAGATAAGACTAAAATCATTTGAAAAAAACACCACTCTGCATTTTCATGAAACAATGGCTAGAAATTAAACTTCAAAGACTTTCAGAGATAAAATTTTGAGAGGAAAGATAGGATATCAATGGGTAATTAAAAAATATTTATTTATCAAGAAAAAATTCAATTTTTGGGTTATACCTTCTCAAAAATACATGAAATATTGAATTAAACAGTAAAAAATGATATTGTGGATTTTTTTTTTCAAATTTTTACATTCATTTGCATTTTCTTTATATGTTGAAGTTTCAAATTTGAAAAAAATCCACAGATTAAGGTGTTTTGATTTTGAGCACATATGTCATGATTTAATTATTTGAAATAGAAAAGAAAATGGAAATTATGTAAGATTCTTCCAAAGATACTCATGCAAGAAGTTTCTTTCCATTTCAGGAATGAGCTCCATTCATGACTTTCTTTTATTAATAAATAGTGGATATGTAATTCATGAGGGAACAAAAAAAATCATGGAAAATCCATTATCTTCCATTTTAATTCATTAAAATTCTGAATTAAAAAATCTGTGGCTGAAAGTATCTGCAAAGTTATTTCAAGTTTAGAACTAAGGTTTGTACCCAGGTTGAAAGCAGGTTGAACCTGCTAGCCCCACTGGTGCGGGTATCTTTTTTTTCATGGTGTGTGTGAAGAAAACTATATTTTGGATCAGTAAATTCCTAATTTAGAACTTCTTTTATCTCTATGGTTCACCAAAAATCAGAAACGTATTTGAACTATAGTATCTGTTGAGTTATTTGTCGCTTAAAACTATTTGTGAAATTCAACATTAACTTATTCTCCTCCATTCCTTGAGGGTATCACTGAATTTACTTTCAGTGATCTGAATAAGTACTCTTCTCTTCTATGGATTAAATTTGGCTTACTTAAAGATTTGAACATTTAATTTGTTTCACACTCTTGAAAAAAAATCTAAATGTTAACTTCAGTATATTTTTGGAACACAAAATGGATTAATATTTATTATCTAATTCTTTAATTTATGTCAAATACTTTTGTAAATTCTTCTCACTTAGACTTCCTGACCATTCTGTAAATTAAAGGAGATGAAAGCCCAATTTTTGGAAGTTTAGACCTCTAGAATAAAGCTTAGTGAAATTTGGATGTTTTTAGATGTTTACTGTTGAATTAATTTATTATTATAGTCAACTACTTCTCTTGAGAGAAATGAATACACTGTATTTCTACCTAATAAGAATAAAACAGGAATATACAAGTGCTATCATGGTAAAGAAAACTTGCATATTAAGAGCAACCAGAGTATGCCAAAAGAGTTCTCTTGGTCATGATGTGTGACTGGACAGCAAGTTACACAAAAAATGCCCTGATAAATATTTTATCAATGCTATAAAAACAGCTTTGTGATTCCATTTCTGATTCTGATTTTCAGCTCCAAACAAATTCTTTCAATTATGTACCCCAATATAATAAAGATTTGCTCATGTGTGATGGTTTATTCACAAAACTGAAGAACAAATAGGTTTAATAGGATGAAAAATTTGATCATACCATAATAAAGGAACTGTGCAAATATTGAATTTATAATTTATGGGAATGGGAGCTGAATCAGCATGTTACATAAAAATTATTATTATTCAAGTAATTAAATAAAAATGAAATATTCTAATATCAATCCTAATTTATTTATATCTATAGGAATAATGAAAATAGAATAATACTAATCCATGAAAGATCTAACTGAATCATAGTACCTTTTCTAATTCAATATAATTTGATATTTGCTCCAAATATTGAAAAGGATACTTGGGGCTTATTAATACTCTTTCATTCGTTGTTAAAGGGCTTTTTAAGCTTTCAGAATAAAAATTTGATGGTAAATTTGGGCATTTTATTCCATAATGTGGTGGATCCCTTTCATTATAGCTTCCGTTTGCCACAATGCTTTTTCTGGGGTTGTTATTTCCCTTCATTTCAGCTATATAGCTTATAGTTTGTTTGTCTAAATTATGAATAATATTTGTTTATTAAATGCTACTCTATTTCAAAGAAAGCTAATTAAAGTTTAATTTGAATCCTCTTCAGTATTAGAGAAACATTCCTCTGATGGAACTAGTAGCTTTGTGGTTTCACTTCCATAAATATGGGTGGAAACTTTATGATGATTTTAAAAACTCTAAAAAATTTCACATTCATGGGAGACCTTATAAAATGACTTAAAATTAATGGAAGGAGATTATTTTCTTTTTAAATCCTTTCTTGTAAGTGGAAGTTCTTCCAGGATTTATAAATTTATCTTTTTGTACTCTTTAACACCTTTAAATGAGAGCTCCAATTAATGCATGATTATGACTTGTAGTTGGATTCAATTAATATTCTTAAAATGAACCTTTCTTGAATGTAAAACTCCAGTGTTTGATAATTATTTCAATGATAACTATATCCCACATAGTGAATTAATTTTAATCCCAAGAGAATGTTGGTATTGTGATTCCATATGATGCAAGTTCAGCCTGAAATCTAGATTTTTATCTTTCTGGAATTTATTTTTTCTCCACCATAAAGAGTTTGTTAATTGCTTTTAAATTTAGAAATTTTGGTATTTGAGGAAAATTATTGAAAGGTGGGACAATGAGTGCATCAATTTTTTATTTTGTGGGGAATGGTGGCCTCATTCCATTTCAGGGGCTCATACTTACAATTATTCTCATAGAATGGACTAAAAAAAGGTTTGTGACCAAGAACTAGGAAGAAAAGTTGATATTTACTTATTTATGGTCCTAGTTTTTGCTATATGAGAAAGATCAGTTGTGTGTAATTATTTTGATATTTTTTTATCAAAAAGACATTGGAGATTTGGAAACTAATTTTGCAAAAATGAAGTAAAATGACTATTAATTGATTCAGAATTTATTTTATAAGGTGAAGAAATATATATCTGTTGAAAATTCAAAGTCAGATTTCAATATTTTATGAATTTTTTATTCAGATGCAAAATGAAATCGTATATGCATATAAAATACTTTCAATTGAATGGTAAAGCTGTATAATGAGACTACAGGTTTCTTTCATTGATATTCATATTGGTCTCAAGAGGTTGGTTAAGGAATATCATATTTTTTACCCAACAATATTAAGCCTATGCCAAGAAGAGTACACAGTAGTTTCAATAAGGATTACTTCAATTCTTGAAGTCTATATATCAGTTTATTTTGGAGCTAAAGATTTATTTTTACTTCAAAGATATATAATCAAAGATCAAGCTACTTTGGTTAGATTATTCAAGAAAAAATGTTTTGTGAAAATTTGTTTATGGCTATGTGTATAATATGATTAAATACACCATTCCAAATATGACACTGTTTTGAAACTAGATATCAAAGAAGAATAAGCTTGGTAATTAATATATTTGATCATATCGTTTTTTCCTTCAGACTGAAAATTCATTACCAAAAGCCCTGAGCTGACATTTTTCACCTCACATCGCATAAAAATCTTAGTTAATTGATAATAATTGGAGTTTATGTTCCTTTTTTGAATGCGAAAATGCAGTAAGTATGCGATATATTCATTTCTGGAAAAAATATAAGAAAATAAGTAATTATTAATAGAAAAACTTTGTATTGAAACTGCCTTTTTTGGACAGTTTCATGAAAATGATGGGGTAAAGAACCAATTTTGAATCTTTTTAGTAATATATTTCAAAAAATAAACAATTTTATATCAAAAGTGCGTTTTTATTTGAACAGCAGGTGTGTTTAATTTAACTTTCAATTACTGAGAAATGTGGGAGTGTGAAATTAATCAGAATCAAAATCAAAAATATAATAATAACTATAATTCATTTATTACTTCTTGAATAAAATTAATTAAAGATAATAAGAGATGAATCCCAATAGACAGATTGGAAGAGTTATTGAGGAAAATATACATATAAGTGTTATGTAAAAAGGCTGTAAAGCTGTGTTTTATCACAGGTCAATCACTTTATTTACTCCTTATCATTTGCTACTGGTTGTAATGTGATTAAAAACCTCCAAATGTACAGCTTATCATATCTCACTTACAATCTTCCTTGTGGGTAAATCAGGTGACAATGGCAATGGGGCATTTTAAGCGAGGCTGTATATTAATGAACAAAATCATGTGTAATGAATTAAATGCTTATAGAATAACAGTCAGATATAATAAGGTACTTTCAGTAATAAAAATATTCTTTCCCTAGAAAACACAAAAAATAAGATTGGAAAGAATTAAAGCCACTTCAAGATATGGAGGCAGTATTAGAGGGAACAGATGGTTAATTCTGTTGAGAGCCTCCAATAGGTGTGGCTCACAAGGAAACTACAGGTACTGTATAGTAAGACTTATCAACATTCAAAATTAAATATTGCATGAGGACAGAGGAAATATTTCCATATGTCACTTGGTCCTTGTAAGCTTTCAAAACATTCAACAAAACAATTGGTTCATTAGTTCCACAAACCATTGAAATAAAAACTGAGATTAAAGATGCCCTGGTATTTACAGCTTGACTCCATTAAAGGGATATAGAGCCTTCTTTCTAATTTTTTGAATGACAATTTTTCCAAGTTCAAGTGCCATTAATGCTTTCCAAATTGGATATAATTGATTATTTTGAAGAAAGCTGAAAGCTGTTGCAGGTCCAAAAACCAAGACGATTGATAAGGAAGAAAAAAATAGGGACATATTTCTATTGAAAACTCTTTTGGCCTCTTCAGGAAGAGAAATTTCATTGTTGGGGCTTCTTATTTGAGCGTGAAGGTAGAGGAGAGCAGTGATTGTTTGTATAAATTGGCTTAAGACATATCCAAGACTGCCACTATCTGGACTTACCCTTGACCTGTAAAGATGATCTGGTGGGAGTAGAGCAGTGGAATCAGTGGAATCACTGATCTTTTGAAAGAATTCCACAACTGCTAAAAGGTCTTGATATGATCTCGGGAATATATGGTGGAGTGTGGTCAAGAGGTCTTCAGCAGGAAGGGTGCATCTATGATTCTTGCATCAGAAAGGAAAGATTTTGATATTGGTGCAGGCTCCTTTGACTGACCTCTTGGTATAGGAAATAAGCTTGGCCATTTTGTGAACTGGAGAATTTTTATTGCTTGGGATACATAGCAATTATTATTGATGCACTATCTCCTTTCATATGAGAAAATTTGTAACATTGTTAAATATAATCCCATATCAATTCATATGAGCTCAAATTATAAGTCAGTATAGTATATATGTTCTGAAATCAATTAAGTTCTTTGCATTTGAAAAAACATGCAGGCAACCCTTTTGCATATGGTGATGAGCTTATGGAATTGTTAACAACCTTTTTACCAAGAAGAGTGCTGAGATGCTTGATGATAAAGTAATTTTTTTTTCAAAAAGGCAATAATTGAATTTTCTTTGTTTTATCTTCCTTTATTTATTATTGGGTAAATACTTTGAAAAAATCTAAAATTAAAGATTTCGTTTGGTTATCATGTCTGAATGAATTATGATGAATCACTTCTCAGAGGGTCTATTGGAGGTTGGGCTGATTTCATCGAAAATTATTCAGCTATTTGTTGAGGTTTCCGATTCTACAGGACCTAAGGTAGGAGGAACAGCTTGTGGTACCTGTGGCTGAGAGATGGGCTCGATGGATCCTGGAATGGTACTTTTCTCACAGTGATATTGATTGGGGGAGTATTTGAGGAGGAGGATTATGCTGATCATCAGAGCTTTCTGAATAAATGGAGGCTTTCAAAGAGGTCTTGGTGCAAAAAATTGTTTTGTTTTTTCAAGCTGAGAGAAGGAATGTTCTGACAAAAAGTGAAAGGTTCCATAAGAAGGGAGTCCATAAAAATCAAAGGAATCAAAAATTACCACTTGATTAAAGATAGGGTGATGGGCAGCAATGTGAGAAATTTGGCTGATAATTATCTGAAGGTATTTGAGCTGTGGGGGAATTTTGTGTTGTTTCATGATTTTGGACTCTACAACTTGATTGAGGGCTTTCATCAAAGTTGGGTCAAGATGACAGGATGGGGGCTTCTCTTATAAAATACTTGGTGCTGAGTGGAATGGAAATTTCACAGGAGTTGTTTATGATTTGCTGAATTTGCCTTTGAGCCTCAGATTTTTGAGCTTCATACTCTTCAATACACTTCCTCAAGAAAACTCTATGAGCAGGCTTGCAGCAGGGATTGGAAAGCATTTCTTGAGCTATTTGAGCTATATGGGAGTCTAAAAAGCTGAGAAATCAGTATACTGTGATGGATTAATTATAATGAAAAAAGACAAAAACAGTAAGGTTATCCATTTTAAGAAGTTTGAAAAGATATGAATTTTACTGAAAGGAAAGATTTTTAGAAAAGAAGTTTTTTGGATTTTTGAATTTTTGGCAGAACTGAAAAAACAAAAGTTAAGAAAGTGGATTTGTGTCTGGCCGAAATTTGAAATAAAAAAAAATCACATGCAAATTTAACTTCATTTTTCATATATAACAAATTACCTTTATAAACACACATTTTTTCTCATAAGAATTAAATATGATGCTGCCACTGAGGAGTCATCATTTAATTAATGAATTTTGGATAATGTTTTCATTGAATTCTGTCATAAAATTTCTCTTTCTTATTATTGTTTTTACTTTGTCAGGTTTTCATTGAGTTATGTGTTATACTAATTTTTCTTGATATTTTGGCCATGTCATTTTATTATTCAGGTCCATGATTCCACCAATTTTGGCTATTTTTAAATTAATTTTTTAAAAAATCAATGTCATAATCATGGTTGTGTTTTTTGGACAATTTTTCTATCATATGTCCTTTTCATCAAATTCGTCATGTGTAATCTAATTAAATAGATTTTTGATTTCTATTTTCATTGTCATTTTGAAAACAAAGAAAAAAAAATCACCATTATCAAGTGTTTTTTGAGGGTTTTGGAAGGCATGAAAAAGTGTTTTTGATTGATTGTTTTTCATGTTTTTCATGTTTTTCATAATTTTGTAATGATTTTTGGTAAAAAAAATTGGAGTTTTTTTAAAGGTTTGGGGTTTAGACACAATTTAAACAGAGTGTTACAGTGTGTATGTAATTAATTTTTTGCAATATAAATATTGAAAAAAGAATTACATCCACACCCCAAACTCCAAAAACAAAAAAGAACATTAAAAACATGAAAAAAAGAAGAAAGTAATAAAAAATTCAAAAAACACATTTTTTTGCCTCCAGAAACCTGAAAGAAGCATAAAAAAAGAAAAAAGGGCTAGAGGTCAAGAAAAACCAAAAGAAAATGAATAATAAAAAATAAAATTTTTAAAGAAAAAAAATTCAAATCAAAATTAAATTTAACACAGATAACAAAAATTAATAAAAAAATGAATTTGAAAGTTGTCATATTGGTTATATTGCTAAAATAAATTTTTTTGAATTATATTTAAATAAAAAAAGAAGAAATATAAAATTAGTAGATACTAAATAAAATGAACATCAAATGAAATTTAAGTAAAGATATTTAGATTGAAAAAAATGAATAAATAAATTTATTTAAAGAAATATATAAAATCAAAACAATTGTATTATGTGTTATGAAAATGGACAAGTACCTTATTATGGAGAATGGTAATCACTTTTACAGATAAAAGGTGGGTAAAATATTGAAGCATAAATTTCACTTGTGGCTTTAATTAGGAAATGGATTTGTAACTTTCCAAAAAATAGGCATTTTGGCCAAACTTGGTATGATAATAGCAAGAATCAATGAATTGAAACATTTTTTGAAGACTTCCAAAAAGTCAATTATTAAGGTTTTTCCTGAAATTAAATAATGATTAAATGTGGAACATAGCATGTATTCAGTGATTCAAGCTTGGAGAAAATTAGCTTAGATAATAAGAGGAAAGTAGAATCAGGCTCTATGGTTTATTGAATGGTCATTTTCTTGATTTAGAATTATAAAGCTTGTGTGAATTATGATACAAATGAAAAATGATTTGAAGAAAGGGTCTTAGAAGCTTAATCAGTACATCCAGCTGAAGATTCAATTATGGTGAAATAAATGGGCACAATTAGGTAATTTGGGAGTGTGGAGAGATAAATGAGCGTGTATTTCAAAAAATAATAGCGACATTGGAGATGTAATATGAGCTGTATGGAAACTTATCTCTAACTTCACTACAACCCGCCTTAGACCATGGGTTGGAGATAGGTTAGAGCCTGGTTGGGGTCTGGTTGGCTTAATGTCACAGCTAGCTTGGAGCCAAGTATGAGGCAGGTTTCTGGCATTGTTAGCCCTATATGACCCAAATTTTCCTTATTTTCAATCACACCATCAAAATATGCCAAAATCTTTGAAAAACCTTTTGATCCAGGCTTATATAAGATATAAAAACCTTATAGTATTAATCATATTTAGCTTTGAGAAAATTTCATCCAGCCTTATTGGTTATTGAATAAATGATGTTTAAAGATGGAGGACAACCCCCGAGGCTTTCAGTTCACATAATAAATGATTTCATACTATGGAATCTTTGTCAATATAATGCTTAATGGAATTGTATTTCCCAATTTTCAGCCCAAGTAGAGCCAAAAATTATCAAGTTAAATTTGGATATTTAACCTTTTTCCATACCCATCAAAAGAAATGACACAGAAAATGCGGCATGTAACAGGTTATCAATAATGAATATGGAAAGCCACCAGTATAATTCATGAAAGAAACAAAAGTTTTACCATTTCATTAAACACATTCTCCTTCTTATTCTCCATAAACAGAGTGTTATGGGATTACCATAAAATGATAATAGGAAGAACTCAAGCACAATTAAAGCTACTGGCAACATATAATTATTAAGCTCAAGCATTTTCAACAAGAAAGCCTTTTTTGCTTTATGAAAAGACATTAGTTTCCAATAATTTTTGACATAACCAATACAAGGACAAATTATATCCAAAGATTCTCTCCTTGCAAAAAATCCCCACATGTAAATGTTTTTTTTATCAAAAATTCAAATTCAATTTTTCATCCTTCAGTGTATTAGACATATCCACACAAATTTTATGTCTAAAAACCCTTTATAAAATGAAAATATACCCAAACTCCAAGGTTGGCGGTATTCCAAAGTTTGAAATAAATCTCATTAAAAAGCTACTAAGGATCTTTTGTTATTCGAAGGAAAATTGAAAACCCAAATCTACCTTCAAATAGCTTAGAGTTAATCGCTTCATATATGTACAAAGAACATTTAAATAATTTCTGTTTCCAAACAAACACAACCACAAAACTCCAATATTAGAATGAAATTATGGCTCAATACTTACTGAATTGGTGATTATTCCCAAATAAAGAAAAATTAAGTTTTAATGTTGACAGATGTTTTTCTTCATAATAAATGAGATAATACGTTTTGTGATGTATTTTGAATTATGATAAGCCTTTTATTCATGAGAGCATCATAATTTAGAAAATGATTGCCAGTTTAATAATTTATCAAGATATTCCAGAACATGTTATTGTCCCACTGGCTTTAGTGTAGATCAAAATTCTCTTTTAGTAAGCAACATGAAGTATGCATTAAAGACTGAGAAATTCCCAAACCTATTTTATCACAATATAAAATTGAGCCTTTTTCAGGGTTCCTCAAAACTTAAATAAAACTCAATATTCATTTTCCTACTAATGACTGATAGTTTGATTTTCCTTTTTTCTTATCATTCGGAGGCTAATAACAGAGAGAAAATCACCTTTTTTTCACAAAAACCCGGTACCTATATACCAAATCTTAATTTCCTCAAAATTTTATAAATTTCTCACCATAAAAATTTAATTACTAATTGAATCATTGAGAGCACATCTTTTCAACTTGACAAAGAGCCACAGATTCAATTTAGTGAAAAATGCCAGATGAAGATGCCATTGTTAAAGATTGTTTGTTCTCTTCATTTTGATTTTGAGATTATTGGATTCAATTTACTCACATATGCCATTTCTAACTGTCTACCTCAGTTAATACAACAAGACCTGGAGTAAGCCAACACCTGGTTGTTCCTTCTCTCACCAGACAGAACGTTCACTTGTTGCGCAAGAATTGGCCAAATAATAAAATGAAAGAGAATAAAAACTTGAAAAATAACAACAGTTGCAAAGTGTGTCCAAACATGCTAGATCTTTATGAACTCCAAGTGCTGCATCTAGCTTGGGAAAATAAATCTTAGACTAGGCCAAAGACATGTTAACAATTTAATCCTCCAATCGAAAACTCCCTTAAATAACCACCCCAGATGAAGAGCTCAAATTAAAAAGCTTCCTCAAATACAAGAAGGAAGCAATATATCAACAAATCAAGGGATCTTCTGAAGGTTTGGGAAGCAAGGCCAAGGAAGCTGATGATACTTAGAGGAACTATATAATCAAAAAGACTTTCAAACATATTTCATCCTTACCAACACCCAAGAATACAGCCTCAGCCCCAATTCCATTGATTCATCTAGCTCTTATGGTGTCCAATTTCTCTCCTATGGCCATGATCTTGTTGAAAAATCTGGATTTCCCCATTGCATCTACCATTGGGACCAAAATATCTGATAAAAATAGAGCTGATGTATGAATTTAGTTATTTTGGATACCTGGAGTATTTGAAAAAGCAATGGAGGGACTTCATCATATAATATTGAGGAAGAAAAGGATACTGTTTCAAAAAGATTATCAATTATAACAAGGAAGTTCAAGTTTATGGAGCCCATATGGAAAACAACTTAAGAGAGTTGCACCCTCATATGGGGCTGAAACAGGGATCCAGCAGCAGAGGAGAGATCAATATTAGAAAGGTATTCTAATCACCCTTGAATATTGCTCATATGAATTCATTGAGAGCTTAAATTTTATCATTTTATCTCATAGCATGAGTGAAAAAACTTACATCAAGAGGTGGTGTGGTATTCCATACCTTTTTTCCCAGTTTCAAGCAATTTTTGGAAAAACCCCTATTTGATTGGCTAATTTAGGAACCCACCACTCATAAGAGATCCTCAAAATCACATAATTAGAATAATAAAATCAATAGTATTGGGTAAAAGAATAGTTAGCATTCAGAATAGAAAAAACAAACAAATTGAATACACAAAATAGCAGTATATCCACCCGAATCCATCTAGAATATTATATTACAAAGAAGTACAGTAGCCAAAATACCGTTCATTTGACACAAGAGTCTTACAGTATCAAATCCAACTTAATTGAAGAAAAATCCACTGAAAAAACTTCAATTACATAACAATACAGACACTTAGATAAGGTCATGGAATCCACATGCATAAAATCTGTACATGACACAGCCACAGGTTCATTCATTTCAACTTAAATAAATTTCAACTAGCTGCATGAAAGGAAAATACACTAAGCTTTAAATTAGAAAGAAATGACAGTAATCAAGAATCAAAACTCAAGAGGATATCCCCACATTACACAGCATGCTCACCTTGAATTAAACAAATCTTATAAAACAATTATGCAAGGGCTTATTCAAATGAAAACATATTCATACTTTTAATCACCAGAATCAATTACTCAAAGCTGTGCAAGCCAGCTAAATCAGTGCAAAGGAGAAGTTCTTTGATATTTTTATCAAAATCACCACCAAGAAAAAACATCTCAATCTCAATTTTGGCCAAAGAAATGGTGAAAATATTTCAATTATATGACACCATTCCCAACTTTACCTACCAGGATTACTCCCTAAAGACTGTGCAAGCTCACTAATGCAGTGCAACAGATCAGTAATCTGACCTAACTTTACGTGGAGAGCCCATGGGTACTTCTCACAAAATAAAAGGAGGCATATCTCCCTCATTTTCTCCTCTTTTGCCATGAAATTATTTATATACAAAGAAGGAGAATAATTATTCATCTCTTACTAGTAGTTTAATCTAGAAATTATTATCGTTTATATCAAATCACAATAAATCGTGATTTATAAGTAGCTGTAGCTAACAGTAGGTATGCATATATTATAAATTGATCTATTAGTGAAATACTCATGTTCAAAAAAATATTTATATTAAGATCTTCTCACTAGAAGAAAGGCTATAATATCACTATTATTATAAAGTTTAAAAAACCAAAATACACACTACTAGTTTAATAACTGTTACTATCAGTATATCTTATTATTCATTATTGTACCATTTATAATCCATTCTTACTATTATAAGTAGTAACTTATTTATCAACCTTCACCAGTATATATTTTGAGCTTATAGTGGTGTCATCATCTATAATTACTATTACTTAATAGAGATCACTATTATTATTATCAAAAGTATAGCTAACATATTCTAAATATTATTCATTAATTACAACTATTTAAATATTAATCAGATTATCATATATACTAACTATCCCTATATATTCGCATATTAAACCATTATCAATTGGAAAAATTAGTTTTAACAAAAGAAACAAATTTAATAACCAATAAGTAATATTCTATCTACTATCTATCTACTCAATCATTATTTTATCATCATGAAATCACCAACTAATTTATTATTTTCAATCAGTCTTATTTCATCATTAGGCTGATTATTGATTAGGTCTGATAGAGACTTCTGAAAACTCTTCTATAGCTGTAAACTCTCAATCTTAAATATTGATTTATGAGCTCAGTAGGGAAATGTTTTAGTATATTCAGAGGGGTGTCTAAAACCCCATTAGCACCCTTGGTTACAGGATTATTTCAGAAATTAAAAGCTGTTTACCTGTGATTTACCCTCAAGGACTGCCTTATTCAATCCCACACTAAAAGAAGTTCCACATCTGGTGTCCCAAAAGTGGCCTCCTTAAACTCAACATTTGATAATAAGTAAATAATAAATAAAGAATAAAATAAAATCAACCTGCTTTTCAGAATTGACCATCAACACATTTGTACAATCTGCAATCAGGAATCAAATCACATTTCAAATCATCATAGAAATCCTAAAATCAACCTTAGAATTCTTATTATCAAGAAAACAAAAAAGCTAAAGAGATTGATTTACTGATTGCAACACCAAGAATAGAACAGAAGGAGAAGGAAGTGCTAAGGAGTCTTTTCTTCAGGATAATCCAAGAAGCAAAGAAAAAGAGCAAAGTTGAAAATAATACAAAGGATCAGTTTACCGAGTAGAAATGAATCAACACTCAACATCTGATTTCCCACCACTACCTGAAGATACTGTACAAGGACCGTATGCAGAAGAAAGTGAAGAAAAGGATCAAACAGTAAAAATCCAAAGTCTCATGAAGAAAATGCAATAATTGCTACTCACAAGAAGTAAAAATAAAGGAAAGAGAAGGGAACAAACATTTTATACACCTGGAGCTAGTCCAAGTGAACCAAGATTACCATGGCATGTGAGACCTGAAGATTCACCAATATCACCTACACCTGAGCCTAGAGAAACCTCTACTCCTGCAACAGAGCCAAGAGATCAAATTATTCCAAGTAGAGTTTTTGTCACTGCACCTAATAACTCAAGTTCATTACATCAAAAATTTCCAAGACAAGAAAGAACTTTGGTTGAAATTAAAGCAAAACATTACAACCTAAATTTTGATGGAGAAGAAGTAAAGAGAATTATCAGAATGTGGAAAGAATAGCTCAAATTGAAGGAGTAACATATGAAGACCTAGCAATGCAAATGGAATTTTGGACAACATTCCCAAAGGTGAGTTATTCAATCAAAGCTATGCCAGGTTATGAAGAAGGAAATTGGACACAGCTCAAAGAAGATCTCATAAAAAAATGGGGAAAAGGTGAGCGTGAAAGAAGATACAGAAAGGAAACACTGATTAAGCTTCTTTCTGACACTAAAGAAGATGGAGGAATTGGTAGTCCGTCACAGTATAAGAAATTTATGGGAGAGTATAAAACTATTATTGCTTACTAAGTAAGATACAGGTATATTCCTTAATGTAAAGATTTCCATGAGAACCTATTTGACTTTATTTCAGCTGATTTCGCAGGGTCCATAAAAAAGGAAATGATCAAGGATAATGTTATGGCTAGAGCTGAAGATGTAGGATACATTATACCACCTATGAAGATCCTCACGATGTATATTGAACAACAAGTGGAATCCAGAATATTAGTAGCCAAAAGATTCTCATCATCAAGAGATACAGGAATAAATATGAATGGAAACAAAAATATGAAGGTTCAGTTTGAAGAAGAAGCCTTTCCAGGAATGAATAAAGCTCTTAACAAAATGAAAGAGATTACTGAATCTCTCATAGAGCAAAAACTGGAAACTAGAAAGCAGTAACAAGGGGAAAATGAATATTTACAGAAATTTATGACTAAACTGGAAGAATTTAAAAGTCCATCCAAACCTCAAATAGGTGGGGTTACCAATCATCAACAATTAAAAACAAGAAATGATTTTCCCCATTCTCACATAGGCATGTTCCCTATGCACCAGTGCAAAGCATACCAAAAAGTATGTCAGATGTTCTTACTGTCTGGAGGAAGGAAATTAAGTGAATAGATGAAACTATCTCTTTAAAGATAAAAATAAGAAATTGGTCAGTAGACAAGGAGGTGAATTTTTATTTTTCAAATTGCAAATAATACCAACAGATTGGAAAACCTCTCCAAAGAAATGAGCTGAAGAATTTGAAAAATAAAAAGAAGAACTTATGAAGAAAAAGAAAGAAAATGAAGTCAAAGAATAATCACCCAAAAAAAGGAAATGAACATGATAAAATTGAAAAAAGATGATATTTCAACAGATATAGCCAAAATTGAATATTGGGGAAGCTGGCAGCGACCAACCATAGCATCATAAAATTCTCCATTTCTCAATAATTATGGATTAAGAAACACCAAACAAAAGATTATCAAGAGATGAAAATCCAAGTCAAGAACCAACAAAATACTTACCAAGGATAACTGAAACATAACTAAAGGAAGTGGAAAACACACTGAAAAAGAAAGCAAAAATACCTGGAGCCTATATTGAAGATAAAAAGGGTACAGTGGAAAAAACAATTATTCACACTAAATACAAGAATTCTCAAGAGCTCACAGAGGAAGAAGAGGTTGCCACAGAAGTTGAATAAAAAGAGTATCCTAGAAAAAAGCAGGAATTAGCTCCACATACTGTAAAAAACAAGGATATCAAGCAAAAAAACACAGAAGCTCAAGAGGTTATGAGTCAAATTATTCAAAAGGTTTTGGATCAGAAAAGAAATCTCACCTTAGAACAAGTTCTGATTATGTCACCCAAAGGTATAAAAAAATCAAAAAATAGAAGAAAGAAACTCAATCAAATCACTTTACATAGTAAACGATTATTTGGGAGATTATGAACAACCCAAATTACATTATACCTATCCATTGGGATTCATGCAATTATGTGTAGGAGAAGAAGGACAGGGAATAATGGCATTAGTAGATACAGAATCAGAATTGAACATGATACCAGAAGATTTAGCCATAAAAGCAGGACTCACAACACAATTTCTTAACATGAACTTGAGGGGAATTAGTGGTAACTGTACCTCAATAGTTGGATTAGCAGAATTTACCACTTGGGAAGAAAGAAATATACACATCTTTGTAGCAAAGGGATCAGTATACACAGTATTGGGAAGACCCTTCCTTTTAATTAACAACATCAGATTAGACTTTTCTCAACAAAAAGGGGAGATATTCAGTTGTATAGAGCCAGATGGAAGAAGACTTTGCTTACCCATTTTTTCACTAAAGAAAGTAGGATAAAGAGAAAACCCACCAGCAGGAATGGAAGTTTTGGTGGCTTCAAAAGTAGTTGAGTGGAAAGAATTACCAGAAAAACAATCAATTTCCAAAAATCAGGAAACTGCAAAAGAAAACTCTAACAAGCTATTTAGAAAAGAAGAAATGAAGGAATCTGAAGATAAAGTGGAAATAAAAGGGGAATTAGAATCAATTAGTACTTAAGAAATAAATAAAAATCCAGAAAAAGGAAGTATTACCGGGACTTTAGTACTAGAAAATGAGAATGAAAATCCCTGCAGGAAAATATATCAAGTTGCCAGAAATTATAAATTCAATAAACCTGAAAATAGAAGGATAAAACAACTTAAAAAGCTCCTCTCACCTATTAAGACTTTAAGTACCTTTTCAAAGTTCATATAAAAAGAAAACGGAAGTCAAATATAGAATTAGTTTCAACAAAAAAAATGTCACCTCAGAAGGAAGGAGTTTGAGTGCTCAGCTTGATAAATCACCACTGAATTCCTTGAAATAAATTTCCCTAAAATACAAAATTACCAGAAACAATTATCTCAAACCTCAAGAAAGCAATAGAGTTCAAGAATAAAGTATTGACTAAATTTCAAAACCTGAAGAATCTTAAGAATTAAAAAAAACTTCAGAAATATCATTGAAAACCAACAAATAAAGGGAAATGATTATGGTCAAGAAACTCCATAAGAACAAACAATCAAGAATATGAAGTACCCAACCTCTTTGAATCTAGAATATCTACATAAAAGATTATTTTAAGATAGGAAAATCACAAAATTCAATCAAGAAAAAAGTTGGCCTCCTGTAACAGATGTTGCAACAAATGTAGGGTATACTGAGCATAGCAAGCTTTTAAAAGAAGAAGGACCAGAACAGAAATCTGAAAATCCTAGCTTCAACCAACAAGGAAAAAGTTGACTAGCCTCAAGGAATAACCCTTGTCAACTACAAAAGAACTTAAAATAAGCAAAGCTAACATTCAAAGTATTTATACCAAAATATTTTTCAAGGCTCAAATACAGAGAAAATGGGCATTTATGAAGAATTCACCTACCCAATACACATAGAGGATCTTAAGAAAAACAAAACTAAGACAAATGTAATGTGTAGATCAAATCCTATGAGATTTTAAGCCAATGCCAAATAAGAAGACTTAACCACTACACACCATCATTCTGATAAAGAAAATACCAAGTTAAAACTGGGAGAAAATTATTTTTACTTGGACAAAGTCAAAGAAAGCCAAGTAAAGAACAATGAAGAAATTAGTAAAGAAATCAGTCAGAGACAGGAAAAAAAGATAAAACACCTTGATAATACCAACAAATATAGAAGAAATTGAAGGAGATGGAGTTTTAATTACAGAGGACCAATTTCCCTGGGAAAGCTATACCAATTGGAAGCCTTTGAGGAATAAAAATTGCAACCTGGAACTTCACAAAATGTCAGAATGGGATCATTAATTCTCAGCCCAGCATTTAAACTGGAAGAAAGAAATAAAGAAAGTGCCAAATGAAAAAAACAAGTAACAAAGAAAGACTCACCAAAGAATAAAGGGAACTCCTTTGGAGCAGAAAGTATAAAAAGTTACAGGTCAGATGTCAAGATCAAGGCCTGGGAGAATACCAAAATTTGGCTCAATATATGTAATGGGTAAAAAATTCAAACCAAAATTATAAAGGAAAAGAAAGGTAGAACCATTCCCAAACTAACAATGACAAAACTAATTACTCATGACGAAGGTACTAGCAATTTTGATTGTACAAGAAAGGTCAAACTTAAGTATGAGGCTGGAAAAGAGTCCCAGAAATATTGTTAAAACAAAAAGAAAGACCAGACTGACACTTTTTTTTGTACCAGTACCTTACAGTAAAATGAACAAAAAATAAAATAATAAAAAGGAAAAAACAATAACTTGAATAAAAAATTATTTATTTCATTTTTTTAAAGAAATAAAAAAACAATTACTTCATTTTTTTCAAAAGAAATCAAACAAAGTTAAAAAAATTCAAAAACAACAGGAAAAATGAAAAGAATACAAAAAAAAAGAAAGAAGGAAAAGAAAGATACTGTACAATTTAGAAACAAAATAAATAAATAATGATAAAATAAATAAATAAATAAATAAATATATAAAGAAATAATAAAATTACCAATCACAATGGAAAGAGAAGAGAACTGCACCATAATGTGCAGTGTAGAAATTACTTAAGCAAAAAAAGAACAAAACAAAGAAAAAGTAGAAATTGTAAAAAAAAATCAAAGAAGCACCTGTGGCTTGAAAACAAAACCAAATACTTGAAAGCTGAAGTATTTTCACTGGATCAATTCAAAAACAAAATAAAAATAATAAATAAAAAAGATGAAATGAAATTTATTATTAATATTAATAAATAAATCAATCATAATAATCAAATCATCCTTTTTAATACTTATTTTATTCATACTATTTTATCTCATTAATATTCATCTTTTTATTATTATTTTCATTATGCTAATTGTATATATATTAAGCTCTTGAATTATTCTTTCAAAGATAATTTTGAAGTTTTTTGAAATCTTTATTATTAGAATTTCATTGTTAGTCTTTATTTCAGACCACTAATCATTAGAAATTTCTTAAGTATTTTTTATCAGAAAATTTTTTATTTAAGATCTACATAGTATTATTATTATGCATATATTATGTTAATTAGTGTCGTTAATAAAACTTAGCATATTAATATATATTCTATATACATTAATAATATCTACTATGTAATTCATAAAAATTTATTATATTCTTGTACAGATTACTTTATTAATATCTTATCATGGTTTTTATCTTAAATTATTATTCTTAAAGAAAAATAATATTTATAATATACTATTATTAGTTACTTTGCTTTATTGTCATTTTTTATATACTCGATATAATTTTATTACCATTATTTAAAAAACAAAGAGAAAAAATAGTGTTTATTTATTTCATTAAATGGAAATAATTATTATAAGAGGTGGAGGAGAGGGGTTGCTCAATGATTTGATAATAATGAATGGAAATGTAGTCCAGGATTTTCATGAAGAGGATGACATGGGAATTCATTTCAATGAAAGTATATGAGGGGTATCAATACTAGTAAATTACCATAGAAAAACATGACAATTAAACAGAAAAAACTCAAGAAAGGGTCCTTAGTATGAGCTTAAACTGCATCATCAATGGTTTTTGATAACACCAAAGGCTGTCCAAAGAATTCTTTTATCATTAATACACAACATTATCTCACGAACAGGTCCTTGACAAGATCATAAGCTTTCCAATTCAGTTTTTATTATCATTTCATATCAATTATTAAAGAAACAAACTCAATAAATGGTCTTGAAAATGACCTGAAAACTGTCGCATCAACATTATTTTATGATAATTAAAGTCTTTGGAATAAAGGAAGAGGTCCTGGCCAAGACCTTTACCAACTTGTGTTCTTTTATCATAAATTATCATGTCAAAAGAAAATTGGTGGAAATATTTAGCTAAAAGGAATCACCAGTGGACTGGAAGAAATTTATCAAATGGAGAGGGAAATTTGCCTCAATAAGTATTAATGGTATTGGACAAGAATTGATATAAATAAAGCAAATCTGAGAAGCAAAAAGAAATGAACTCAAGTAGGGAGGAAAGGAAAATTAAAAATTAACATAAAGAATCATCAACTGGATATTTAAAGTTAATTAGACATTGAAGAAGAAGAAGATATAGAAGACTTTCCATAATTAAAGCAGATCAAGATAGAATTTAAAAGAAATAAACACACAAGAAGAAGATATGAATATTAAAAAATGAAAATTACAAGACAAAAATCAAAATTTTCAACTGAATTTATTAAAATGGAAATTTTAAGAAAGGTAATTCTCATTTATGAACCTTGGATACTGTACTTGAAACTGGAATGCTGGGGACAGAATTACATGGAGCAGGGGATGTGGTATTGCATACCTTTTTGCCCAGTTTCAAGAAATTTTTGAAATCAAAAAATAGGAAAAAACCAGATTCAAATGGATAGGTTAGGAGCCCACCACTCATAGGGAACCTTTAAAATCACATAATTAGAATAATAAAATCCATAGTATTGGGTAAAAGAAGAGTCAGAATTGAACATAGAAAAAACAAACAATTTGCATACACAAAGCAGCAGTATATAAACCCTAAATCCATCAGAAGTACTATATTACCAAGAATTACAGGAGCCAAAATACAGTCCATTAGAAAAAAGAGTAATCTCAAAGTATCAAATTTAACTTAATGCAACAAAAATCCACTGAAAAAAAATTAAATTACATAACACTACAGAAACCTACATAAGGTTATTGAATCCACATGCATGAGCTCTGTACATGACACAGGCACAGGATCATTAATTTCAACTAGCTTCATGCAAGGAAGATAAAGTAAAATTTAAATTAGAAAGCAATGAAAGAAATCATAAATTAAAACTCAAGAATATATTCCCACATTACACAGCATGATCACCTTGAACTAAATAAATCTTACAAAATCATATGACATCATTCTCAGTTTTACCTACCAAAATTACTCCTTAAAGGCTGTGAAAGATCACCAATGCAGTATAAAAGATACATAATATGAACTTTTGTACAAAAATCTACACCAGAAAAATTATCTCAAGGGAAACAAACAAAGCTTTACATGCAGAGCCCATGGGTAATTCTCACAACATAAAAGGAGGTATATCTCCCTCATTTTCTTCTCTTTCCCCATTAAATTATTTATATACCAAGAATCAGGAATATTATTCATCCCTCACTAGTAGGTTAATTTAGAAATTATTATTATTTATATTAAATCACATTAAATAGTGATTTATAAGCCGCTGTAGCTGACAGTAGGTCTGCATATATTATAAATTTATCTATTAGTCAAATACTCATATTCAAAAAAATCTTTATATCAAGCTCTTCTCACTAAAAGAGTGGTTATAATATTACTTTTATAATCAATTTAAAAAAAATAGAAATACACACTCCTAGTTTCTTAACTGTTACTATTGGTATATCTTATTATTTATTATCATCAAAATCATCATCAATTATTACTATTGTAAGTGGTAGCTTATTTATCAACCTTCACCAGTAGTTATTTTCAAATCATAGTGGTGTTATCATATATAATTATCATTACCTTATCAGCTATAACTAGTATTATTGTAAAAAGTATAGTTAGCATATTAGAAATATTATTTACCAATAAAGAAGTTATCATACATAATCACTATTACTATAGATTCTCATATTAAGCTATTACACATTCAAAGAAATGACTTTTAGCAAAATAAACAGCTTAAATAACCACTACATAATTTTATATCTACCATTTATCTGCTCAATTATTCTTTAATTATATTTAAATCAACTAAAAATTTATTATTTGAAATTAGTATTATTTTATAATTAGGCTGATTATTGATTAGGTCTGATAGAGACTGCTGAAAAGTCTTCTCTTGTTGTAACACTACAATATCAAATATTAATTTGTGAGCTCTTTAGGGAGATTGTTTAGTATATTCAGAGGAGCTGCTAAAACACCATTAGAACACTTGGTTACAGGACTATTTCAGAAATTCAAAACTGTTTGCCTGTGATTTCACCCTCAGGGACTTCCTTATCCAATCCCACACTAAAAAGAGTTCCAAAGTGGCCATCCTCCCTCTTATAAAGGATCACCAAGGTGTTTCTGAAGCATTTCTTTCTGATGGGATTACGTTTGAGTCAGAAGATCAAAATAAATTTCAGGGTAGAAGCTTGTTTTCAAGGAGGTCTCAAACACTTTCTGAGCTCCTTCATCTTCTTGATGAAGCTTATGTCAAACTGGCTCCCACCCCAAGGGAAAAACAAGATTTGAGAAAAAAGATAAATCAACGCAATGCCTATCCACCTATCTTTCTCTCAACACAAGATTTTGGAAATATTCCTCCAAAAATCCCTAGAATCTGGGTTACTGAAGAAGCAATCCAAAGCTCACATACAGTTGAAAATATTGCACTGGATTTTAAAGATGATGTTTTGGAGCCAAAAATCTAAGATGTAAAGGATCTCACCGCTAGGCCATACCAGTAGTGTACTAAATAAATATCTCATTTTGTGGTATAAAGGTTTTGGAATTTCTTTCTATTATTTTGGATTTAAGAACTTGAACCAATAAAAAAGGCCCTTCTTTTCCCTTCTTTCCTATCTCTCAGCCATTTCCTTATTTTTGACTTGAAGAGATGCTTTGGAACAAAATCTCCAACATATTATTAATATCCAAAGGTAGATTGAGATTTTAATTTTGAAAATTATCAAGCCAATTGAAATTATAGTATCTCCAATACTCATTTTGTATCCCATAGCTTTTCTTCTCATAAATTATGAATCTTTCTCTTGATAGTGAGCTGTAATGTCTACCTTTTCATTTCAAACTAGAATAACCTCCTATTTTGAAGTGAGGACATACCCTAGGGTGCCATATGACCAAGTAATTTAAGTCACAAGAAGTATTATTATCTCCATGAAGAAAATATGGAATTGTTTATTTTTATGAATCTCATTCTAAATCCAATTTATATCTCATTAATTTCAAATGAAAAGGAAACCAATGATCTCAGCTTTGGAGAGACTAAGTATGTAGCTTTTAATCTCAAAACTTTGATACCCCTCATGAGTATGCCTGTCACCAAGATAAAAACAATGGCGTTCAGCTTTTAATGACTACAAAAAAATTTAATTCAAATGAAAGGTTAAAACAAGTTTAATAATTACAATCCATTACATGGCTAGTTTTTCAGAAGAAGTATTCAGTTGTTTTTTGTGCATATAAATCACCAATGGGTACTTCTAATGATACAAATATTATCTTGTATGAAAGAGGTTTTTCCAATTAATGAAAATTCCACTAGCCCAATTCCTTCAATGCTTAACAACCCTATCTTTAAGACTGGAAAATGAAGAATTTTTGATAAAATAAATTGACTGATATTACTTTTTTTGGTGCATATTAACCATTTATATTATCATTTTATGTAAGTAATAAGTATAGCATAGACATTTTTCATGAAATAAAATCACAAATATTTTCAAAATAATTCCTAAGACTGATTCTATTTTAATCTTATCATATACATATATGTATTTGTAAAGTGATGAAATATATGTTTTTGATTAACCATGGAGAAGAGGGTCTCAAAGATATAATTTTTTTTACTTGAACCACAAAGAATTTTTCTAATTCACTGAGTCTGAAGCAGTTTTTAAATCTACAAAAGTAAGAACCCAAATATTTGAGCTTGTACTTTGTGTGTATTGAAATAATGAGACCGTTTTGAAGTTGTGACCTTTTTTGAGGCATAATTTTGGGATTATTCCTAATTCTATTTGGCATAAAATAAAAGAGCTTGAAATATCCCAAATTCTAAATAGAAATCTGAAATTATATTCCAAATGTCCCCTCAAATTTGAAAGTTATTGAAAAATCTGGTTTTGAAGTGATATTTATCCCTGTGGTGCTTTGAATATATAATAAAATTTGGTTAAAAATTCCATTTCAAATCTGAAGGGCTTTTAATTTGAAGAGATGCCAATTTCCTGTCAAATGTAATAACATTTTTTGATGAAAACTCTTCATAATTCCCTTTTCGTATCAAATTAAAACTGAGTTTCAGCACAATCTTTACATGGATAGATTTTGAAATAATAATTTTGATAAAAAATTAATCAATCTCCCAAGGGAAATATATTTTTTAGAAAATATTTTAGAATGAAGTGTTAAAGGTATCTAAGAAGAAATACAAAATATTTTAGAAATCCTAAAATTAATTGAAATATAATCTCAAACATATGGAAATTGTATTGAGGGATATTTCTAATTAATTCCAATTGTTCCCAAGCCTTAGGGAATAAATCTTTGATATAGGTTTTGCCTTTTTAATTTATAATTTAACCAAAAATTTCAGCTGATGAGAAGTACTGCTAAATATGCTTACAAATGTGAATTCCATTCTGAACTTCATTAGCAGATAAACATTTCAAAATATGTAACCCAATCTGTAATAGTCATAAACCATAGAAGAATTTCCTCTATATGAATCTATATCAAGAAAATGATAATAGACTAAAAAACCTGGATATTTGATCCTCCTGATTCTGAAGTACTACCAAATATACTGAATAAAAGAAAATCATTGTTTCAAAATATCAGAACAAAATTTTATAAGCTCCTGGATCCAACAAATATATTTATTCAGATTAATATTCCCAGATTCATGGGCTACATGTCAAGATTTTATATATTACATTTTCATCACCTTTATCTTTGAAAAATTTCCCATAAGAAAACCTTGTATTTTATGAACCTTCTGAATTATCCATAAAGGTCATACTCAAGAAAATCCACAGAAAAAAGTGATGTGAAAGGACACAAAACAATTAGAACTGTGATATTGTTTGTCACTAAATGTTTGTTATTTTCAGAAATTATTTGAACTTAATTTGAAAGTAATTGAGATTATATTAGTTTGGCAAAGGAAGGAAAAATACTTTATTCCAATTTTATACACATTGTAAAGCTCTTTTTGGATGAAAGGCTCACAGCCTTGAGAAACATAAACAGATTTGTCACCAGACAACCTGATGAATAAATCATGAGAAGAAGAGAAAAATTATTCATAATTTAAGTCAAAGATAAATTTTCAATTTAATATCTGAGTCCTTCATGTTTTTCATGAAAATATGATTTGTGAAGAAGTCTGCTCACTCCCCTATTGGATACATGATATTTGCAATTATCATAATAAGTAAAGCTTAAAAGGATTAATCAAATAGTAAAACATGGCTTGAAAAATCATATAGCTTCATAATATTCTAGTAGGTGAAGCAAAATGTATATTTATATCCATGGGTGGATGTGGTATTCCATACCTTTTCCCAGTTTCAAGAAATTTTTGAAAATTCAAAGTTAAAAATAATCAAGATCTCAATGAATAATATAGGAATTCACCACTCATAAACATCATTAAAAATCACACACACTCAGGAATAACATCAATAGTAGGGAGGAACGGAATATTTAGCATTCAGAATAGAAATAACCAACATATTTCTACAATTGAATAAATAATAGGGAAATCCAATCTTATGGAATTATACAAGAAAACTTACATATAAGCCTTACAGAATCAAAAATAGGCTTAATACATACAGAAATTAAAAATTACATGGGAAAAGTAACATTGTAAGATTCTATCCACTCTAAATCCATCAAGAAAATTATATTAGCAAGAATTACAGTAACCAAAAATACAGTTCATGTGGAACAAGTATCATATGACAGTATCCAATTCAACTCAATACATGGGAAATCCACTAAAAACCTGAAATTAAATAACAATACAGGCACTTAAAGAAGGTTTATGCAATCCACATGCATGACATCTGTACATTACACAGCCTCAGGATCATCAAATACAACTCAATTCAATTTCAACTAGCTGCATGCAAGGGGAATACACTAAACTGTAAACCACACAGCAATTAAAGTAATCAAGAATTAAAACTCAAGAAGATATCCCCACATTGCACAGCATGATAGACTGAAATTGAATAAATCTTACAAACAAAATTATACAAGGGCTTATTCACATGACACTACCTTCATCCTTTTAATCACCAGCATTAATTACTCAAGGCTATGCAAGCTGACTAAAGCAGTGCAAAAGAAAAGTCACCTGATATTTTTATCAAAATCCCCACCAAGCAAAACATCTCAACCTTAATTTTGACCAAACAAATGGTGAAAATATCTCAGTCATATGATACCATTCTCAATTCTACACACTAGCATTCATCTCTCAAGGCTGTGCAAGATTACTAATGCAGTATAACAGATAGGTCATCTGACTTTTGTTACAAAAATCTACACCAGCAAAATTATCGCAAGGGCAAGAATAACACTTTACATAGAGAGCCCATGGGTACTTCTCACAACATAAAAGGAGGCCTCTATCTCTCATTTTCTCCTCTTTCCTCATGCAAAATAATTATATACCAAGAATGAGAATAATTAGCCATACCTTACTAGTAGGATAATCTAAAAGTTATTATTATTACATTAAACTAAATAGTGGTTTATAAATAGCTGTAGTTAACATTAAGTCTGCCTATATTATAAATTCATCTATTAGTGAAATACTCATATTCACAAAAATATTTATATTATACTCTTCTCACCAGAAGAGAAGTTATATTACTATTACAATAACCAAATCCATCAAAAAAAACAAATTACACACTAGTAGTTTCATATCTGTAACTATTAGTATACCCCATTATTTATTATCACCCCAATTATAATAAAATATTACTATTATAAGTAGTAACATAATTATAAACCTTTACCAGTATTTCTTTAACAATTATAGTGGTGTTATCATTTATAATTTCTAAAAAAAATACTTATTAGCTATCACTATTCTTATTATCACAAATATAGTTATCATATTATCAAAATTATTCATCAACTACAACTATCTAAAATATTGAACAATATTATTATATATTATCACTATTACTAAATTTTATCATATTAAACTATTATCCATTAAAAAAATATATCTTCAACAAAGAAAACAACTTAAATCACCACTCAGTACTATTATATCTATTATTTATCTACTCAATTATTATTTTATTATCTTGAAATCACCTACAAATTTATTATTTAAAGTTATTATGATTTTATCATTAGTCTTATTATTGAATAGGTCTGATAGAGACTGCTGAAAAGTCTTCTCTAGTTGTAAAGCCACAATCTTAAATATTGATTTGTGAGCTCTGTAGGGAGATTGTTTAGTATATTCAGAGGGGCAGCTAAAAAACCATTAGCACCCTTGGTTACAGGATTATTTCAGCAATTCAAAACTGTTTACCTGTGGTTTCCCCCTCAAGGACTGCCTTATCTAATCCCACACTAAAAGGAGTTCCAAATCTGGTGTCCAACAGTGGCCATTTCAAAACAACATTCAATAATCAGTCACTCATCAATAAAGAAGATAATAAAATCAACTTAACTCACAGGAAATTTATTATTTATAAAGAATTAACCATCAACACACTTATACAATCTGGAATCTGGAAACAAATCCCATTCCAAATCATCATCCCCATCACAATCTTCAAATCAATCATACCATTTTTATTATCCAGTAAAAGAAGGAACACCAGAACATCAAACACCCAAGGATATTGATTTACTCATTGTAACACCAAGAACAGAACAGAAGGAAAAGGAAGAATTAAGGAGATTTTTCTTCAAGTTAATTAAAGAAGCAAAGAAGAACAAGCAAAGTACAAAATAATTTAAAGGATCAGTTTACCAAGTAAAAATGGATCAACAATCAACATCAGAATTACCACCATTACCTGAAGATACTGTAGAAGGACTGTATGCAGAAGGAAGTGAAGAAGAGGATCAAACAGTACAGATACAAAGCCTTATGAATCAAATGAAATATTTATTATTAACAAAATGCAAAAAGAAAGGGAAAAGAAGGGAACAATCATCTTATACACCTGGAGCTAGTCCAAGTGAACCCACATTACCAAGGCATGTTAGGCCTGAAGAGTCACCAATATAAACTACACCTGGCCCTAGAGCAACATCCACACCAAAAACAGAACAAAGATCACAGAGTATCCCAAAGAAAGTACTTTTAACTACACCCAACCATTCAAGTCCATTACAAAAGGAAGTTCGTAAGGTAACCTCTCCTATTGTTAAGACAAAAGCTAAATATTATAATCTTGTTTTTGATGGTAATGAAGTAGAAAAATTTATCAAGAGAGTGGAAGCAGCAGCTGAAATTGAAGGAGCTAGTGGAGAAGATATAGCAAGACAAGTCATTTTTATGTCAGCATCTGAAGAAGTCAAGGAGAAAATTGAGGAAATGCAAGGTTATGAAGAGAAGAACTGGACAAACTCAAAGAAGGACTTACTACAGAATGGGGAAGAGTAGATCCAGACAGAGGATATAGACAAGAATCTTTGGAGAAGCTTTTCAAAAATACCAAAAGAGCAGGAGGAATTAGAAACTTAGCTGAATACAAGAGATTTATTGGGGAATATGAAAAGATCACAAACTATCTGTATAAGTATGGATATATTAGAAGAGAAGTTGAGCATAATGAAGAGCTCTATGCAAGTCTTTCACCAGAGATTAGGACTTCCATAATTAAGGAGATGAGAAGAGATAAGGTCATGATCCAAGCAAGGGATGGTGGATATATTGTACCAGAAATAAAAGTATTGAAGAGCTATATAGAGCAAGAGCTAGAAGCTGTGATTATATCAAGGGACAGAGCTGGAGAAACAACCTCCCATTATGAATTAAATCAGCCACAAGCAAAGAAAGTTCAATTTGAAGATGACACCATGGAAAATGCCTTAAATCAACTGAAGGAACTTAACAATGAAATTAAAGAATAACAAAGAACCAGGATTCAGGATCAAGAAGAAAAGAAGGAAATAAAGGACTTCATTAAGAAAATTAAGGAATTGACAGACGCAGTAATACCTAAAAGTAAAACAGGTCAGTTACTTAAGCAGAAAAATCAATCAAGGTACCCAAAAGACAACTTACCACCTTTTTGACAAAAGCATATTCCTTATACACCAGCACAAAACATACCAAGACCCTATGTCAAATGTTATTACTGTTTGGAGGAAGGAAATTCAGTAAATAGATGCAACTACCTCTTTGAAGATCAAAATAAAAAATGGTTCAGCAGACAAGGAGGTGGATTTTTGTTTCCCAATTGGCAAAGAGTACCAACCAATGGGAAAATATCACCAAAGAAGTTAGTGGAAGAATTTGCAAAAGAACAAGAAGAACTTACCAAGAAAAGAAAAGAAAATGAAGCTAAAGAATCAACACACCAACCAAAAGAAGTAAACATAAGACGAGTAAAGAAAAATGACATTTCAACAGCTATAGCCAAAATTGAAGATTGGGGAAGCTGGCAACCACCAACCATATCATCAGCCAATGATCCATTTCTCAATAATTATGGATTAAGAAACACCAAACAAAGATCCTCAAGAAATGAGCATCCAAGTCAAGAACCAACAAAGTCATTACCAAAAACAATGGAAACCCCACTAAAAAAGAAGCCACACATACCTGGAGCCTATATTGAAGATTAACAGGGTACAGGGGAAAAACCATAATTCCCACTATATTCAAGAAACCTAAAGAGTTCAAAGAGGAAGAAGTTAGCTCAGAAATTAAAGAGAAACAGTATTCTAGAACGGAGCAGGAATTGACTCAAAATACTGTTAAAAACAAGGATACTAAGCAAGAACACACAGAATTTCAAGAGGGTATGAGTCAAATTATCAAAAAGGTTTTGGATCAGAAAATAAATCTCACCTTAGAAAAAGTTCTTATTATGTCATCCAAAGTTATCAACCAGCTTAAAAATTTGACAACAGAAGAAAGAAAATCAATCAACTCACTTGACAGAAACGAAATTCAAACCAAACTCATAAACCATCACTTAGGAGATTATGAACAGCCCAAATTACATTATGCCTGTCCATTGGGATTTATCCAAGTGTACTTAGAAGAAGAAGGACATGAAATAATGGCATTAGTAGACACAGGATCAGAATTGAACATAATACCAGAAGATTCAGAAATAAAAGCAGGACTCACAACAAGATGTCTCAACATGAATTCAAGAGGAATTGGTGGTCACTGTACCTCAATTTTTGGATTAGCAGAATTTACCCCAATTACTCTAGTTACTGGGGAAGAAAGAAATATACACCTTTTTGTAGCAAGGGGAGAAGTGCACACAGTATTGGGAAGACCCTTCCTTGCAGATAATAACACAAGATTAGAATTTTCTTAACTAAAAGGGGAAATATTTAGTTATATAGAGCCAGATGGAAGAAGGCTTTGCTTACCAATTTGCTCACCACAGAAGGTAGGATGGAGAGAAAACCCACCAGCAGGAATGGAAAAATGTGCAGTCTCTAAATTGGAATATTGGAAAGAATTACCAGTAGAAAAAGAACCAAGTTTCAACAATCAGAAAATTTCAGAAGAAAATCCTCACCAAGTATTTAAGGAAGAAGAAATAATGGAATCTGAATATGAAAGGGAAATAAAAGTGGAATTAGCCTCAGTTAATGCAGAAGATATTAAGCCAAAGCCTAAAGAAATAAATCTTACAGGAATTACAATCCCAAAAAGAGAAAATGGAAATACTTGTCACCGAATATCTCAAGCCATCAACAGTTATAATCTCAAAAATCCTGAATAAATCAGAAGAAACCGCTCACCAAACTTCTCTCACCTATCAAAGAATTAAAATCCCTTTCAAAAGGAATATTTAAGAAGAATAGTTGGAAGTCAAGTATCAAACCAGTTGCAACAATAATAAATGTCACAGCAGAAGCAAGATATTTGAACTCTCATCCAAATAAATTAGCATTGAATTCCTTAAAGGAAATTTAACACAAAATTACCATAAATCAAAACCTCAAACCTCAAGACAATCCCATAGTTCAGGGAGAAAGTATGGACTCAGCTTTGAAACCTAAGGAATCTACAGACTTAAATAAAATCTTGGAAAATCTTATTGTTAATCAAACTAAAAATGGAAATGATTATGGTCAAGAAACTTCAAAGAAAGAATCCAGAAAACCCAACATCAAAAATGATGGGGATGAATTTGAATCAGTCTTATCACAAGAAGTAACCAGTCCACTAATTGGATTCTCAAAAGTACTCAGGCCACAAGCATCACTCAAAAAGGACAATAATGAAACTCAAAAACTTCAACCTTTTCCCTCAAATATGGTAAACATTGACCCAAGGCTTATTATGCAAGATAAAGATATCACTCAACAAAACCTACAAAATTCAAAAATTGGAATAAGAAAACCAGCACAAGATTTGTCCAAAGAGCTAATTAAAGACCCAAAAGAAGAATTATATACTTATCTTCCAGAAAAGAATAACCTATTTCATATCCATACATCCAATAAGGATCCAACATTCCCAGAATATTCTCAACACCCTAAAGATTTCAGCTCACGAAGTGAATTGAATAAGACAATAAAACCCGAAAGTAAAGCTATCAAGCAAGTGATTACTGCAGGAAAAGGAATTGAAATTACCAAAAATGAAGATTCAATTGACTCAAGACCTAAAGATCTTACCAACATCAGTATCCAAGCAAAGGAACATGAACATAAAATAACTCACCATCATGGAAACTCACCACAACATAAAAATCATCTTGGAAGAGAAAATAAAAATCTCAAAATAAACTTGGTCAACAGGATAAATCAAATATCTTATAAGAAGAAAAGAAGAAGGGCAAAACCATATGATAGGATTGCCCCAAATCAAGAATTATCCTCCAATTCACCATTACATTTGGCACATGGATATCAGGCTTCAATTCAAAATAAAAAAATTCTGCAACATAAAAAAGAATAAAATAATTATTTCAGCACACAAATAGGTGAAAATACAGAGGAAATAGGCATTCATAAAAAATTCACTTACTTAATAAACACAAGGGAATCTATGGAAAACAAATCCGAGCCAAATGAAATATATAGGTCAAATTCTATAAATCATTCAACCAATGCCAAAGAGGAAGACTCACCTACCCCACACTATCACTCTGATAAAGATAATACAAATTTTAATCTGGGAATAAATTACCTTTCTTTGGACAAAGTCAAAGAAATCCAACTAAAAAAATGAAGAAATAAATGAAGATATCAGTAACAGACAGGAAAAACAGGACCAAAAGGCTTGATCAAAACCAACAAATATGGAATAATTTGAATCAGATGGAATTTTACTTACAGAAGACCAATTTCCCTGGGAAGGCTATACCAATTGGCAGCCTTTGAGGAACAAGAAGTGCAACCTGGAACTTTACAAAATAACTGAACAAGATCATCAATGCTCAGTTCAGCATGTAAAGTGGCTAGAAGGAATAAATAAAGAAATAAATAAAAAACAGAATAGAGGAAAGAAAAGCTCACTAAGGTAGAAAAGGAACATTTTTGGATTACTCAGAATAAGAAGATATGCCCAAGTTTGCAAGCCCATTTGGCAAGACAATATAAGACCTCAACCCAAAAGAGGATTGGACAGAAAATGATGATAGAAATGGAAAACATATCCAGGATTACTTTGATAAGAATGAAGATTTCCAAGCTCAATATCACAATGAAGAAGGAAGAAATGAGCTTACAGCTAAGAAGGCCAAATTCAAGAAAGGTCTTGACAACAAATTTTCATATTATCAATGACTTTTTTATATTCGAACAGCTTCCTTTATTATTTCATAAATATTAGTTTTATTTCAGTCTCAAATATCTATAAAAATTCAATAAAAAAAAATATAAAATATAAAAAAAATATCAAATATCAAAATATAGAAAAAAAAAGAGTTTCAGGTGTATCAGTATCATAGTTCTATTTTTTTATGTATTATAAAAAAACTCAACTAAGAAAAGGAAAAAAAAAGATATATATATATATCTATATGAAATATATAAAAAAAATATAATACTGATTCTTTATTTTTATTTTTATTTTTTATCTTTTTTATTATTATTTTGTTTTATTTTTCATTTATTTATTGTGCCTTATTTTTATTTCTATTTTTATGTTTTTTGTGTTTTTTTTATTTTTCTCTCCTTATCTCACAGTTAATTGGGTCTCAGCACAAAAGCTAAAAGGATCAGAAAGTATCATGTTTCTTTTACTATTTCAAACCCTTTTTTTAATTGCAGGCATCTAACAAAACAAATTTTAAAAAATAAAAAGAAAAAAGGCCGTAGAATTCAGAAAAAGCTTTTGATAAATCAATAATTTAAAATAAATAAAACTAATATATATATAATTTAATAGTACCCTGACGACTGTTATAACAATGACTCTGTTTCTTCATCAAGGATGCTATGTCACAAAATCAATTATTATTAGTAAAGTAAAAAATAAAATATATATAACTTACTCCGACATTTGATTATAAAGCTCCATAGCCATATGTAAAGACAAACGTAAGCAAAAAAAACCTGTAGCATTAGATGATGATGCCTCTGTTTCATGGTAATTTTTGTGGAAATCCTGAACGTAACGTTGGAACATACAATCAAATGCCTCGTAAATTTGGTTAAAATGGTTGTCACGATGTGATGGTAAGGTAGGAGGCAAAGGAGAAACAGCATGGGGTTGGTAAAGAGGGGGAGGATTAGGAATAGGTGATGAAATCTGGGAACTATTTACCAAAGGAGGAACCGGATTGCCAAAAATGGATGTGATTTTGGATGAAGTCAGCCAGTGGATATCGTTGGTGCGAATGGAAGAAGAAATAATTGGATGGATAGACTTATTGAAAGAAGCCATGATCAATTGAACAAGGTTCGCTTTGGGCAAACTTGTAATCGGAATAGAGGAAGCGGGGGGAATAGTAGTGGCCATCGTTGATTGTGGGCCGTTGTGTCAAACACAATTAATTATATAATGGAACCCACTATAGAAAACAATAATCAACTCTTGACCATCATCAGACATATTAATAAAAATGCTAAATTTAGAATTACAATACAAGATTAAAAAATAAAATAAAATAATAAAATATAATAAATAGAAAGAGAAGAAAACAGGACTCACCACCTTGGAAGGATGCCCCAAAACCCATGCATGCAATGGCATTACATCCTAAAGCCGCCAAAGTCTTATTAGACAAACTAAAAAAAAAAGAAAGAAGAGAGAAGACAGAGAAGTTAGTAGAATAGAAAAGAAAAGAAAGAAGAAGGGAAATAACAAACAAATATAACATATTGAAGAAAGATGTGGCCAACAATGGGGATTGGCATTGCTAGAAACAAAATCACAACACAGAAAGAACCAGGTGTGGCGTCAAAGGAAGAAGAAAGAAGTCACGATAAGAAAAGATGGTAATAACAAAAGAAAGACATTGCAAAACAAATAAATAAATAAATATATATTCATATATATTTAAAATCAAAACAAAATCAAAAAAAATCAGAAATAAAATAAAATAAAAATTAAATATATAATAAGAAAATATGATTGAGCAGGCAGAAGAAAAAAACACCAGCGGCTAGAAAACAAAACCAAATACTTCAAAATTGAAGTATTCACACCCAACTGTTTACAAAAAAAAACAAAAAAAACATCATTATTATAAAAGATGGAAATCTTGCCATGAAGAGGATGACATGGGTATTAAAGTTAGGAAAAGGAGGATATTAGGCCTCAACAACTAATCAATAAAATAAGAAAATAGGACAAAACTAATGCAATTAGGCAAATATTTCAAAATACAACTCAAAACTCAAGAAGAGGTCCTAGATAAGACCTTAAACAGTCTAAATAATCATTTCATCTTTCATCAGACAATTCAACACAAATCAACTCAAGCAGAGGTCCTAGATAAGACGTTAAACTGTCCAAATAATTTATTCTTTATATTTTTCCAACAAAATTACTTCAAGAATAGGTCCTTGATAAGACCTTAAACTGTCTAAATAATGTTTTATCAAAGAAACTTCAAGAACTCAAGCAAAGGTCCTTGATATGACTTTAAAGCTGTCTAAATATCTCAATTTTCGTCATTTATCATCAACGAATCAACTCAATAAGAGGTCCTTGATAAGACCTTAAAGCTGTCTAGTTAATCTTCATTTTATCAACAATCAATCAAAATTAACTCAAGAAAAGTTCCTGAGTATGACCTTAAACTGCCTCATCAACATCATTTTATGCTAATTACAGTCTCAGGACTAAAACAGAGGTCCTTGATAAGACCTTAAACTGTCTAAGCCATTTTTTTATCAAAGAAACTTCAAGAACTCAAGCAAAGGTCCTTGATATGACCTTAAACTGTCCAAATATTCTATTTTTTATTGATCATCAACAAAATAAAAGGTCCTAAAAAAGACCTTAAACTGTCTAAATATCTCAATTTTCTTTATTTTTGTCCATCATGAAACAAAATTAAATCAAGAAAAGGTCCTTCATGAGACCTCAAACTGTATAAATCATCTTTTTTATCAAACAAACTTCAAGATTTCAAGCTGCTGTCCTGAATAAGACCTTAAACTAGATGAAATCTCATTCTCTTATTATTTATTTATCTCATCTTATGGCAACACTGATGGAAATATTTAATCAAAAGAGGTTATTAGTAGCTGGAAGGAATTTTATCAAATGGAGAGGGAAAGCTACTTTAAATAAGGATTAATCATATTGGACAACATCCAAAAAAAACAAATAGAAACAACAGGGTCCAAATCAAATAAGAAGATATGGAGATTCAAAATCAATATAACAAGCCAGAAATGGAATTATCAACTGAATTTATTGAAATAGCAAATTTAAAGAAATAAAATTCTCACTTATGAATCCAGAATATTGTACTTGAAACTGGAATGCTGCGGACAGCATTAAATGGAGAGGGGGATGTTGTATTCCATACCTTTTCCCAGTTTCAAGAAATTTTTGAAAATTCAAAGTTAAAAAAAATCACGATCTCAATGAATAATATAGGAATTCACCACTCATAAACATCATTAAAAATCACACACACTCAGGAATAACATCAATAGGAGTGAGGAATGGAAGATTTAGAATTCAGAATAGAAATAACAAACATATTTCTACAATTGAATAAATAATAGGGAAATCCAATCTTATGGAATTATACAAGAAAGCTTACATATAAGCCTTACAGAATCAACAATAGGCTTAATACATACAGAAATTCAAAATTACATGGGAAAAGTAACATTGTAACATTCTATCCACTTTAAGTCCATCAAGAAGATTATATTAGAAAGAATCACAGTAACCAAAAATACAGTTCATGTGGCACAAGTATCATATGACAGTATCCAATTCAACTCAATACATGGGAAATCCACTAAAAACCTGAAATTAAATAACAATACAGGCACTTAAAGAAGGTTTATGCAATCCACATGCATGACATCTGTACATTACACAGCCTCAGGATCATCAAATACAACTCAATTCAATTTCAACTAGCTGCATGCAAGGGGAATACACTAAACTGTAAACCACACAGCAATTAAAGTAATCAAGAATTAAAACTCAAGAAGATATCCCCACATTGCACAGCATGATAGACTGAAATTGAATAAATCTTACAAACAAAATTATACAAGGGCTTATTCACATGACACTACCTTCATCCTTTTAATCACCAGCATTAATTACTCAAGGCTATGCAAGCTGACTAAAGCAGTGCAAAAGAGAAGTCACCTGATATTTTTATCAAAAATCCCCACCAAGCAAAACATCTCAACCTTAATCTTGACCAAACTAATGGTGAAAATATCTCAGTCATATGATACCATTCTCAATTCTACACACTAGTATTAATCTCTCAAGGCTGTGCAAGATTACTAATGCAGTATAACAGATAGGTCATCTGACGTTTGCTACAAAAATCTACACCAGAAAAATTATCTCAAGGGCAAGAATAAAACTTTACATGGAGAGCCCATGGGTACTTCTCACAACATAAAAGGAGGCCTCTATCTCTTATTTCCTCCTCTTTCCTCATGAAAAATAATTATATACCAAGAAGGAGAATAATTATCCATCCCTTACTAGTAGGATAATCTAGAAATTATGATTATTGCATTAAACTAAATAGTGGTTTATAAATAGCTGTAGTTAACAGTAGGTCTGCCTATATTATAAATCAATCTATTAGTGAAATACTCATATTCACCCAAATATTTATATTATACTCTTCTCACCAGAAGAGAAGTTATATTACTATTACAATAACCAAATTTATCAAAAAAAACAAATTACACACTAGTAGTTTCATATCTGTAACTATTAGTATACCCTATTATTTATTATCACCCCAATTATAATAAAATATTACTATTACAAGTAGTAACATATTTATCAACCTTGACCAGTATTTCTTTAACAATCATAGTGGTATTATCATTTATAATTTCTAAAAGAAATACTTATTAGCTATCACTATTCTTATTATCACAAATATAGTTATCATATTATCAAAATTATTCATCAAATACAACTATCTAAAATATTGAACAATATTATTATATATTATCACTATTACTAAATTTTATCATATTAAACTATTATCCATTAAAAAAATATATCTTCAACAAAGAAAACAACTTAAATCACCACTCAGTACTATTATATCTATCATTTATCTACTCAATTATTATTTTATTATCTTGAAATCACCTACAAATTTATTATTTAAAGTTATTATTATTTTATCATTAGTCTGATTATTGAATAGGTCTGATAGAGACTGCTGAAAAGTCTTCTCTAGTTGAAAAGCCACAATCTTAAATATTGATTTGTGAGATTTGTAGGGAGATTGTTTAGTGTATTCAGAGGGGCAGCTAAAACACCATTAGCACCCTTGGTCACAGGATTATTTCAGCAATTCAAAACTGTTTACCTGTGATTTCACCCTCAAGGACTGCCTTATCCAATCCCACACTAAAAGGAGTTCCACAGTGTATGATTTGAATTTTTGAAATTTTAATTTTCCATTAAAATGAGATATTTCAGTATATCATATTCTTTACTCTAAATGCTGTACCTCATAGAACATTCTAATTTTCATGAAATCAAAATTTTTGGTTTTGTTTCAATCTAATCACATAATTAAAGAATTTAAAGAAATTACTCTGTCCTTAAGCTAAATCTTACCAATTGTTGATCCCAATTTCAAATAATATTTTAATATAATCATACAATAAAATTGATTCATTAATTTACCTTCAAATTTTGAACACCTTGAATATATTGATTAAATCAAATATTTGAGAATGCCTTTCTTGAAAATTGGAAACTTAAGAATATGAAAATTAACTGAGTGTGCAAAGGAAGAATGCCATTATTGCAAAAATGTATAACAAGGAATTAGAAGATCAGAAAGAGAAAATTCAAATTATTCCAAAAAAACCATCCTGATACAAATGTGAGGAATATTTGTTAAATTTCCTTCTTATACAAATCAAAATCCGATTCAAAAGAAATTTCATATACTATATTTTGCCTTCTTGACCTGGAAATCTAACTAAAATAACACTATTTCATCCTGTAAGGAAGACATCATATTTTGAATTGAGGTTGAACCTACCTCTTACTCCAAATATATGATGAGTAATGTTTCTCAATAAGATAAACTTTATTTTTCAAATCACATGTATATTGAATAAGACCAATTTTTTCTTTCTAATTTATATGTAATAATTAAGTCCCAAACTATTCAAAGGCAACCATCTCAAAGTAAATCACAGTATAAAATAGAAAATATCTCATAACCTTGTGAAAAACAGGTACTTCCTATTTTTGATATTTCAGGAATTCAACAACCAAACTTTAATTTTCATAATCCATATGCATTAATATCACTCCTTAATGTTGCTCATGATATAATTGAAAAAAATGTTAGTAATAAGCTATGTAATCAAGAACTCCTCCTATAAAATAAGAACATACACCTCAGCTCTTTCATGGAGAAGAAGGTTGGTTTTAGTCACAAATGTAAAGGAATTTATTTACATAAATACAGCTTTGATAGAAAGAATTTTCTGTCCTAATTGCTATTAACTATTGGGACTGGCAGTTTCTCCTTTGAATAACACCATAACAAATGATATCTCTTATACCCTGAAATGTCACACAATATTTGTAAGGTGTGGGTATGAGAATTTGATTAAAAATGAAGTACTTTTCCTGTCCTCAAAATTTGTATAAGGTAAATTTGAGTTAAAAAGAGTAAATTTTAGGAAAACATACCAAGTTTATTTTACGTAACTTTAGTAGTATAAAACAATAATATTGTAAAGATTTATTGTTTTGCCAACAACAAAAATTTATCCATAAATACTCTACAAGAGACATTTAAGGCTAAAAAAGGAATTTCTTCAAGAGCACTTCCAATTAGAATTATTTGAGCAAAGAGCTTCAGGCAATTGATATAGGAGCAAAGTCTCTGAAAAATTATTCAAGAAAAAACATACAACAAAAGTGACCAGAGTAAATTTGGAATCAAAGTGACAAAGTTAACAGTAATGAAAGATGCTTTAATTGACTTATGGGGTGGTTCAAGGGTAAAAATTATTATGATAGCTACTAATAATGATTATAATTATTTTTTAAGGTGGTTAAAAGGTTTAGAATGATATAAAAGTGGCAGTTGGAATCTTCTATTGATTGTTGTAACAGTGTTTAAACTAATTATAAAAGGAAAATATTCTAACATGAAGAGAAAAGTGGGGCAAAGAAGAAATTTAATTACATCCACCAATTTTCTTACTCCCAAAGTAAAATTCACTCTTGTCAGTAGTGAGAAACACTCTGAAAACAGAAAATATAATCATGGCAACATTGAACCCTGGTTTGGACCAAAAAGCGCTGCTTTTAGCCATTTTAGACCCTTAAAACAGCCATTGATATAGCACTACTTAGTTTGAAGCATTTAAAACACGTCAGAATGAGTGTAAGAGACATCAAAACCAGTTGAAACTGCATGTACTAAGAGTTTTTAACTTAAGGATAGTTTTACCCTTTTGGCAACAGTTAAAATTTACCTGGTTGGTATCAAAACCTCATAATCAATTGAGTCATAGACCCTGAAACTCAATTCCAGGCCAAAAGTAATGAACGTTTGTGTGAAATTTTACAACCCATGCCTATAAGCAAGGAATTTGGGGGAGTCTGGAACCCTTGGAGCCAAGATTCCTTTCCCCCAAGAGTTGATATTTCCAATTTATGTTCTCTTTGATTCCTCATCATTTATTATACTTGTAATTCAAATATGAAATTCAATTGAGTTTTCACAGTAAAAAACTGCAATAATTGATACCTCATATGTACATAAAAGTTTACTTGTAATACACATGCACATTTTGAAGGTTAAATTGAAAATACTTCAATTCCTCATAGCTTCAAAACTACACATGACACCTCAATTTTAGCATAAAAATTGATGGTTAACACCACATGTTGTGTTAATTAGATTAAGATTTTGAGTGTTTTAAATTTTTATACAGAAAATACTAAAAACTTAATTTAAGCTTATTTAGGGTGGAGTTACAAAGGTTTTACTCAGAGGTGACCCCAACATATTTTTTTAATAGTTTTCATAAGTCTATTTATTGGATAAAAAGCTATAATCATTTTTATTCAACTTTTTCAAAAATATTTTAATTTGTATATTTTTGTTGAAAATTCATTTTTACTTAATTTTTTCCAGTAAAAGTATGTTCCCACAATTTTGAATTTCAATGTAATTTTAATTTTATCTTATAATAAAATTTTTAAATTTGTATAAACATTTTATATTTATATTGTAATTTTTTGTTTGTTATAATATGAATAAAATTCTTTATTTATAATTATAACATAATTTGTTATTTTGTGGTCTTTTGGGTATATAAAAATACCTGTAAGGCTCAAAATATTTTTGAAGAATTATGGACTCTATCAATCTGAGAACACTCCTATTGAAAAGAAAGACTGGAATAAGGTCAATATTATCCCCATCAAAATGTTCAACCACCAAAGCTTGGAGAGCTGGATTTCATCAAGGCTACTGACACCAAAATTTGAAGACCTATTAGAAGTGACTAGTCCTTCTCAATCAAATTCAGGGATCTCATATCAGGAAATTTGGGATGGTGAAATTTGGAAATCCTATCAGGATGATAGTGGGAAAGCTTTTACCCAAAAAGATGGAAATATTGTATTTGGACTTTATTTGGGTCAGAGAAATCCTTATGGGCTCAAAGAAGGATCTAAAAGTGTCTCATTATATATTATATTTCTAATTTTATTCATTCTACCTCCAAACATTTGTTACAAGCCTTATTGTTCATTTGTGTATGGATTCACACCAGCTCCACAAGAATCAAATTCATATCAGGTTAATAATATATGGAATCCCTTAGTAGAAGAACTTCAAGAACTGTGGAATGGAAGTCACTAAATCAAAACCTCCAAATACTCAAATGGCTGTCCAATTAAAGCTAAATTCCCACTTATTCTCAGTGATACAGTTTCACTATGACAAATTGGTGGTTATGCCTCTCATTCAGAAAACATATTCTTTTGTGACTACAAAATTCAACAAAAGGATGTCAGAAATTGCAATAAGCTCTCATAGACTTCAAAGGCCTTTCCAGAACATCTTCCAAGGGCAGAAAAATGGAAATTTTCTGAAGATGTTCCTCAGGAAAATAATATTCTCACAGAGAATTGTGAGAGATATTCCATCTGAAGAGAAACTCCTTATTGGAATATAATATTGTGAGACTTAGAGGTATTTTCATATACCCAAAAGACCACAAATAACAAAATCAAGTTATAGCTATAAATAAATGAATTTATTTTATTATACAAACAGAAATTAAAATATAAATATAAAATTTATATAAAAAATTAAAGTTAAATTGAAACTTAAAAATGTGAAAATACACTTTCATTTGAAAAAATTAAGTAAAAATAAATTTTCACCAAGAATATTAGAATTAAAATATTTTGAAAAAGAAAGTTGTTAAAAATCATTATAACTCTTTTCCAAATAAAAAAAAAATGAAAATTACTTCACCATTGGATTCCTCATAAAAAATCAGGTGGGGTCACCTCTGAGTGAAAATTCTGTAGCTCAACTCTACATAAGCTTAAATTAAGTTTTTAGTATTTTCTGTATGAAAATCTGAAAAACCTCAAACCTCATATTGATTCACATCAAATTTGGTGTTAACCATCAAATTTTGTGTTAAAATTGAGGTGTGGTGTGTAGTTTAAAAGTTATGAGGAATTGAAGTATTTTCAATTGAAATGTCAAAATGTGCACATGTATTACATAAGTGAACTTGGATCTAAATATTTTGAATCAATAATTACAGTTGTGTACTGTAAATTTTGAATTTAGTTAAATATGTAAAATTCTAATATAATCAATGATGAGTAATCAAAGAAAAACTCAATTGGAAATATTAATTTTTGGGTGAGGGAAGGGAATGTTGGCTCCAAGGGTGCCAGACTCCCCCAAAGTCCTTGCTGACAGGCATGGGGTCTAAAAAATCACACAAATGTCCATCAATTTGGGCCTGGAATTGAGTCACAAGGTCTGTGACTCAATTGATTATGAGGTTTTGATACCAAGCAGGGCAGTTTTAACTATTGCCAAGAGGGTAAAACTACCCTTACCTTTAAAAAAATCATCAAAAATACAGTTTTAACTAGCTTTGAGGTCCCTTAAACACATTTTGACGTGTTCTTAAGGCTTGAAAGCAAGTATTACTATAGTAAGGGCTGATTTAAGGGACCAAAATGGCTAAAGACCCCTCTTTTTTGGTCTAAACCAAGGTTCAGTGATGCCATAATTGGCTTTTCTGCTGTCAGTGTTTTCCTTACAAATGATTAGAGTAAACTGAAATTTCTGAGCAAGTAAATTGGTGGCTATAAAAGAATGTCTCCTTTGCCCCAATTTTTTCTTCATCTTGGAATCTATTCCTTCTATAATTAGCTTGAACACTGATAAGCCAATCAATCAAAGATTCCAACCACCCTTTTCAAGTCATTTTTAACCTTTAAGCCATGTGAAAAAATAATTATAGCAATTGTTTCTAACTCTTATGATCATTTTTACCCTTGAAAACCCAAAGCAAATTAAAGCATCTTTTATCACTGTTGACTTTGTCACTTTGTTTCCAAATTAATTCTGGTCACTTTTGGGCGCATTTACTCTTTAATATTTTTTAGAGAATCTGTTCTCATATTAATTTCCTGAAGTTTTTTTCTCAATTAATTCCAATTCAAGTTGCTTGTGAAGAAATTTCTTTTGTAGCCTTAAATATCTCCTGTAGAGTATTTTTGGATAAATTTTCATTGTTGGTAAAACAACAAATTTTTTATACTCACAAAGTTAAAAAAATAAATTTGGAATTTTTTCTCTTAAAATTCTTGAAATTTACAGTTTCAATTAAATTTTATCTTATATGACTTTTGAGAACAGGAAAAGTAGTTGATCTTTAATGAAAGTTTTATATCCATTCCTTACAAATATGGCCCATGAAAATTGATTTCATACATGAATTTTTTATAGGTATGCAGAGGGACTTCAGAACCAGATACCTCACAATTCTTGTTTCAGGAAAAGAAATTGAAATGAAGAAGAATCTTTCCATGGTAGAAGACTTGAATCAGAAAAGTGATTCCCAGGCATACAGGAAATATATGAGACAAGAGCCTTTCCAAATTGAAAAAACACTATCAAAAAAGCAAGAGAAGGTAAAATTTTCTTCATATCAGCAATGAATAAGCCTTGAGCCCCAACACCTTTTGATAAGGTATCCCAATGGCAAACCCAGCAAAAAGGCCAAGGGAAAGATGCCAAAGATAAAGGAAAGGAAAAAGTAATGGAAGATGAGGGTTCAAAATTTGAGGAAGCCGAAAAGTAAGGAGACTTTTAAAGCTCTCACAAAAAGATAATGGAGAAATACTATGTCTTATTGTGCTTCTCTGAAAGATTATCTTCAAAAATCTCTACCCCAGAAAATGCTGATCCCTTCAAATGACAAAAATAAAAGGAAAAGGAAAAGAAGTATCATCATTATTCATTCCTGAAAGGGAAATAAAATCTATCTCTAGAACTACTCAAAGGAGAAGCCTCTATCTTCTCATAAAGAACAGGGTGACCCAGAAAGGGAAGAAAGGTTGAGAGCTAGATTTGATATCTCAGGTTTCTTTGAAAATCATTAACACTTTAATCAAGATGAACTTTAGATTTAACTAAAGAGCTACAGATTCTACAGTTTGTCTCAAAAAAGATACCGTTTCCATCCTCATTTAATTGGGTACCAAAGAGCTTTGATATGGCATCAGAAGGAACCCCAAAGGACACTGAATGGCTAGTTCCCTTCAACCTCAATTTACATCTTATTTCATTGCCTCATTGGGAGTGGGTTCAAAAAAACCACCATTTATTCAAAAGGGTATTTCAGCTATGTCTAAGCTGATGAGAATAATAAATAAAGTAATTTCTCACACTTTATATAGTAGTCAAATATCAAGCCTTACACAATATCTCAGAGAATACAGAGAAGAGCTATTGTAAAATTGGGACTCCAATATTAAACCAAAAACAAACCATACATTTTTCACAGCATATTATTAAAATTATTCCTCTTTTTTGTCCCCCATTGGTTTATTCCTGTTGGTCTAGGGAGAGATTTAACCACTTTCTGACATCAATAAAAAAACTAACAGCTAAGTAAGTGTATTTTTTAATATTTTCATCACATCATAAATGAATAAGCTGAATCATTTTTTTCTAAAATAACTTGAAAAATAACTATTTATTGGATTTATTAAAAGGGATAATCTGCTAGACCTGGCAGAAAATCTTTCCTTGATATGGATCTCACCAAATATTCCCAAAGAGAGCCCTCCTGATTTGGATAAAATATTATATTCAAGAAATGAATCCTCTTCTGTAGCAAAAAATGTTCCTCAGATCAGAGAAAGTGGTATTTTTCAGTCTTAATTTATTTCTCAAAGAGCATTGGAATATTCAAGAATTAATTTTCCAATGAAATGGTCTTATTAAAGCTCAATAAAGCTCCAAAAAATTTGTTTTGTTTTCAACAAGAAATATATGATTCAAAAATTTGAGAGTGCTCAATAAGGAGCTTATTAAAGTTCCTTCAAATTTTACATAAAAACAATGAGCTTTCTCCTCACTAAAAACCTTGATCAAAAAGAATTATATGGCAAATCATTTCAAGGGGACCTATTTCAATAAAAAGGGGTAAGGTTTGTCTATAAAGCTTTTGATTATAGTAACAAATATCAAGAGTACTATGACTGTCCTCAGTAGAAAATATTCACAAAATCAAATATTATAACCAAAAATTAATACAATTATCAAAAAATATTATATATAAAAAATAATTTAACAATAATAAAAAATCTTAATAATCATAATAAATTATAATTATTCTATCATTATTATAATAACTGAAAAATATAATAATAAGAATTTATAATTATCTTAATGAGACAATTATATGTTCAAAATGATAATGTTTAGCCACTTCTAATCAATATGAATATTATTAGTAAAGGAAATATCACACAAGCTGTCAAGAGATAATTCATATAAAAAGATTCTATGTAAAAAAAGTAATACTAGATGAAAAAGATATAGAATTTTAAAGAAAAATTACTTATAATATGTACTTAATACAACCAGTCAAGTAACAATGGTTCTTATATTAAGGAATTTTTATAGGTTAAAAAACACCAGGAATTAAAATTTCAAAATATATAAAAACGTTTTATGGTAAAACACAATATTTAAGAGTTTTTAAGAGGAATTTGTTTATTTTGAAAGGTATTTAAGACAATCATTTAATATAATAAAATACATTATTGGTGATTAAAACAATATTTTAATTTTTATAATTTCAATTATTTAACTGAAGATTAATAAAGGAGAAAATACTTAAGAAATACTTCAATAATAAGATTTTATATTCAATAAAGCTTTACTTGGTTAAATTTCTGATATGATTGGAATGATAATTGGTTGTTGGCAAAAACAGTTATGTGTAGGCTCTTTTTATGGCTGCAGAGCAGTTCCCATGATTAATAATGGATGAAGAAGGCGTCTCAGGTCAAAAATGAAAAACCATACTTAAAAATAAGGTTCTTAGCTTAAGGTAACTTATTTTTGATTCCCATTTAAAGTTTGCCAGTGTTTTTCTTAATTACAAGTAGCTTGAATCCTCTTTTGGATTAATTATTTTAATTTTTAATATAAAATAAGTTTATTTACATTGAATTCAATCACAAGAACAACTTAAAAATGAAATTTCAAGCAAAAATCTCTTAAAGTGAATTTTGAATCAATTTTTGAAGAAATATGAATTTTATTTAAGAATAATTAAAAAAGTTAACTTCAAGGCTAATTAAGAATTAAACCTGTTCAAAAAGTATGCTTGAAATTTGATGTATACATAGAGAACATTGAATTTCAAGCTGTGTGAAACTTTCCAGAAATTCCATAAGGAATTGAATCTTAAATGAATTTGTGAAGTCATTGCCCATTCTTCACATAAAATAGCAATACACAACAAACCTTAACCTTTGATAAGGCTCTAACACTTATAAGCTTAAATATTTAAGCTTTTCAAGCTTATTTAAGACTTGAAAGCTCTCAAAGACTTGATTACAAGCTTTCATAATGGCATTTACCCTTTTGCAACTTAGAATTCCTGGCCTAATTGGGATAAAACCAGTTCAAATCTTAAGGTTGGACCAAATTCTAAATTTAAAATTTGAATAAGGTTGAAAATCCTTGAATACAAGTGGAAAACATTAATTTATTCCTTGCAGATGCCAAAAGCTTGGTACCCCAGCTCCATTTGGTCTTTTTCCTTTCTCCCACCTTTCTGCGTGGATTTTCCCCTTTTATTTATCTAAAGCCATACTACAGCCTTTAATAATTTTAAATTGAGCTCAAGCAGGATTTAAAGCCTGTATGGAAAATCCTAAGCCAAGTTCATGATCAGTAAATATACACCACACCTCAATGTTAACTAAAATTTTGGTAAGATTGCATAAGCCTTATGCAACTTCAAATGTAAGCTTAAATAAGCTTAAATTTAACAATTTTAAAAAATATTGAAAGAGTTTCAATTTTACTGTGTGATTCTTAAATATTATAATAACATAAGAAATATCCCTTTTTGGGTATAACACCCTATGGGTCTACCCAAGGTTATTTTTGTGTTGGATCCAAAAATGATAAAATAATTATAACTTTGTTTATCCAAAAAAAAGTTGTGTTTATTTTTTGTTTTAAATTCAATTGATAAGTCTGTTTAAGACTAAATCAACTGTGTATAAAGCTATTTGTGGCCTTATGGGTATGTCATAAATATTGCACATGCTCACACCAATTCAGTAAATATACACAACACCTCAATTGTAACTAAACTCTGGCAAGCTTCCATAAACCTTATGCCACTTTAAATTTAAGATTATTGAAGCTTAAATCAATTTTTTTTAAAAAATGTTTAAAAAATTTCAATTGAACTGTGATATTCTGTAATCTTCTAAGGAAATGAGAAATATTCAGTTTTTGTTATAACACCCTATGGGCTTACTCTAGGTTATTTTGGTCTATAATCCAAAAAGGAAATAATATTTGGAACTTATTTTATCCAAAAAAGTTATACTTATTTTTTGTTATTTTTGTTCCAAATCCAATGATAAGTTTTTAGGAACAAATCAACTGTATAAAAAGTTATTTTTGGCCTTATGGGTATGTCATAAATGTCTCACAGGCTCACAGTAACTACCAGAAAAAAGGATTTTACTACAATTCCTCATTGAATATTATACCCCCAATTGAATTAGGGGTGTTTAATCCACTGTCCAACCTTTCTACTAATACTTTCAAGTATGTAAAGGAAAAAATTCAAACTTGTTATTGGGGAATTGGTCTTTTCTCATGTCTGAATCTTCTGCAAAACGTTTGAGAATCAGGTATTTTACTTTCTGTAAGCCACTCATCTTCATTTTGTTGGTTTCTGTATCTGACTAAGTATCCTTCTTCATTTCCACCCAAGTCTTCTTGCTTTCAAGACTTTCAGTACCTTTTTCTCTTCACTTTGTTCAAGTAGTGGTACTTCTAAGGGTGCTTCATTTATTAAAGAAAATAATTTCTTATCACTCAAAGTGTAATGCTTTAATAGACTGAAAGGTAAATGTGGATGTTTATTTCCCAGTTCTCCTGAAAGTACTGCATTTGTCCCATGAAGGGCTTTAATAATAAATGTTCCTTCAAAGAAATCTTTCAATTTATTTGGGACTTTAATATTGTTAAAGTTTAAGGTTGAAACTAGTATAAAGTCCCCTGATTTGAATTCTGGGGTCTTATGAATTTTATCCCACTTCTGTTTAGCATATCCAAAGGCATCATTCATGCTTTGATTTGAATGATCCCTTACTTTATCAATAAGTAGTTTAAAGCTTGATTCAGTTGGATGAATATCAACTAAATCTTCTTCCAAATTATCCATTGGAATTTCAGGTTTCCATCCTTTTTCCAACATTTCAGGAGTCTTTCCTTTTGAAGCATGTATGGAAGTCTTGTAGGCTAATTACAAAGCTGGAATAAGTGTACATCAATCATGGGTAAAGCTAACAGAATCCTTAAACTCCAGGCCATAATCACAGAATCTTCTGATCATTTCCTCAAGGGTCTAAATAATTGTTTCTGCTAATCCATCACTTTGTGGATGGTAAGCTGTTGAGAATGATAGTTTTGTACCCAATACCCAAAAGATTATGTAGCTTTGTCCATAATGCTTATGTAAATTTTGGGTCTATATCACTAATTATATTTTTAAAGAGACCAGTATTAGATATCACTCTTTTTCAAATTAGAAGAGCTATATCTATAGCTGTGACATCTTTATGATATGGTAAAAAGAATGGGGTTTAGCTATACCTGTCTACAATAGCAAGACATGCATTACAACTTTTGTAACCACCTGGTGGTAAGGCAGTTACCCAGTCCATATGAACCACTTCCCATGGGGTAGTTGGTTCTTGGATATGAATAATAAAACAAAATATTTTACCAGTAGCTTTATTGGCCTTTCACACCTGTCACAACTATGACAGTATTCAATAACATCTTTTCTCCAAGATTGCCACCAAGAAAAAGTCTTAATTATTTCCATTATTCTGTATTCAGACAGATTTCCAGAATAAATTTTGGCATGGAACTCTAGTAATTCTGTAGTGATCTAGCATGGATTGCAAAATCTTGAAGATTTTTCCTGTAATAACTGGAAACCCCTATGAAAAAACTCACTTCTTTCTTCTTCTACAGCCTTTGTTTCAAGGAGACTGCAGCCACTTTATTTTTATCAAATGCAAGGCTTAGTCCTGAAACTACATGTCCTGAAGGGTTTAACTCATGGAACCCAAAATTATGTTTATTGAGAGATATTTACATTTTCACTTGAAGTATATTCTTAAGTATCAATAAAAGGGTCTATAATAGTAATTTCCAGGTTTCTAAACAAACAATAATGTCATAAATATAAATGATCAACCATCCCCCTGATAAATGTTCTGGGAAAATGGTATACATCATTCATTGGTAATGAGAGGGTACATTTTCAATTCAAAAAGGCATCCTCAAGTATTCATAAATACCACAATGAGAAAATATTCTCAATAACTTCTTAGCATGAAGTGTCAAAAAGTTCTGATTGATTGAAATCTTAAGGGAATCCATGGAAGTGATGTATCTTGCTTTGGATAATTGAGTAAACGTTTCATGGATTCTAGGAATTGGATACATTTCTGGGATAGTCTAGGTATTAAATTCTCTAAAATCAACAACCATCCTTGATCTATCATTATTCCAAGTAATGATTACAGGGGTTTTACTTCTACTTCCTCATTGTGTCATACTTTTCTAAGAACTCTCAGTTTCATCAGTTCATTAATATGAGTTTCTAATTCTTCTCTGGCTCTGGGGTTATCTGGGTAAGCTGGTCTTCCTAATATTGAGGGTAAGGTCTTTCCACATTAGGCATGATGTACACTTCAGGGCCTTTAATAGCCCCTAGTGGTTCTCATAAGAAGGAAAGGATTCTCTAAATGTAAATAAGATTCTAATAAGGCCTTCATTCATTTATAATGTCAATTCAGGAGTAATTTGTGCTTAAATCAATTGATATGTCACAAATTCTTCCTTATTGAAAATTTTTACTTGTCTAATGACAGTAATTTCTCTTTTCTCAAGTGGAAAAGAAAATTTTTGCCTTTTATTGTCCCCTATAGTGAAATATCCATCTTTATGATTATTAAAGTCAATACCATAAATATTGAGATAATCATTTCCAAGTATAAAATGCTGTGAAGTGCAATTATTAATAACAACAAATTCAACTTTCAGTCTGATACTTCCTGCAGGGTGAGGGAATATGGCTTCTGCTTCAAGAATGCACAAAGGGTTTATGTCCTGGCTAGAACCGCCAAATTTTATACTTTCAATTATCATCAATTGCTCCTTACAACTGGTATAAACTTTGTCAATATAATTCTTGTAAACAAAAATGCAGAAAGCACATGAGTCAAGATATTTCTTGGCTTATTTTTTGTCTATCCCAATATTAGTGATACAAGATGATCCAGATGTATAACCTTTAGCTCTAGCAGGTTTGGCTTTCTGAATTTTAGCATGTTGCAAATGTATGAGATCCATACATTCACATTATATTGTGATAAGTGAGTATGCACTTATATTCCTTCAAAGGATACATTAATGTTTTCTATACTAAGTTGATCTGGTATTTCTTCTTCTTCATAAGGCTCAGAATCACTTTAATGTACATTTAAATCATTTGTTTCTTTTTTGTATTCAGTTTTTCCAATTTCTATCTCATTAATTCTTGTTTTATTTGGACAAGTATCATCCAAATGAGATGTACTTCCACATTTATGACATTTCAAAAGAGCTCTGTCTTGTGGCTTATTTGGTCTTGAAATTGGTTTCACACTTGTCGTATTGTCTATTGGGCTTTATACAAACTTATATCAATTTTTGTTGTGGTAGTGATGCCTTCCATGGCATTGATATAATATTATGTAGAGCAAGGCTAAATACATCTTCTTCTTATAGCATGCTCAAGGTAACCACCAAATTTTCTTAATATCCTTTTATCTAACATTGTTTTAGACAATTCAGGATGAAGGGCAGTTAGTCTTTCCTTCTGTTTAGGAAACCAGGACATGGGCCTGTCCCTCCCAACACTAAAAACAGCTTCTTCAAAGGAATTTTCCATTCTAAATATCCAGGAATCATTTTCCCCTTTTAAAATAATTTTTTCTTTCCACCAAGGCAAGGAGTGTTTACAATGGTCTTGACCCATATTTTAATTCAATTTATTTTTGGATTTGGTAAATAATGAGTGTAATATGACACATATGTACTCATCTGGTATGTTAAAGTCTTGTTTAAAAATATCAATTGTTTTCATAAATTCCATATTATTATCTTTCCCTTCACCACTGAAGGTTGTCCATACCTCTACTCTGGAAATTTCCTTCAAATTACAGGCAGTTTCCACCTCTGCATTTATTGAAATTTTATGGTGTAATTCACTATTCAAATTCAACACCTTTCTGTAAAGAATTGATGTGGACTTTCTTGGCAACTCATTTTTCAGTGATATATTATGAATACTTGATTGAGTGTCCTCTTTCAATTAAGGTCTTTCTTTATCACTTTTTTTCCAATTGTTCTTGGAAAAGAGCTACATTATGATCAGTTGAGTTTTACAAGTTTTGAACTTGTATTCTTAAGTCTTTTAATTGTTTTTTAATAAAAGAAACAAATTATCATCTGGTTAATTGAGCAAAGTAACTTTGGACTCAATTGTCTCACAAATATCCATAAAAGACAAAATATTGTCTTTATTTACATTTTCAAGACCCATAATAGTCTTTTGTGACTCTTTCACTTGTAAAATTTCTCTACCCAACTTTTTTTTGGATATACTCAAGATTGTTAGACATTTCTTCAATTTCTTTATCACTAGTTTCAGCTTGAGATACAAGTTTTACAAGGTCTATTTCTTTAAAAAAAATTGATTCATTCTTTTCTCCTCCTTGTTTTTGAACTTGATAAACGTTCTTGCCATATTGAACACATTTTCCATGGCTTTCTTTTCCCTCTTTGTAATTCTGTAATTCTCAGGGTATGGATTGTTCCACTTGGGCTTTGCCTTTTTCTGGCCCTTCTGCTTGCTCTTTGGGGTTTTCTTGCACTCGTTTGACACTTGTTGAGGCTTGGGGAGCTTCCACTGGGCTTGAGTCCTTCTTTTTGGCTAATTCTTTCTTCAGATCCTCTGACAAAATGCTTTGGTTTTTCAGCCAAGATTTTATCTTTTGGAGTTGTCCTTTTCAAGACATGTGTGTCCAACCCTTCAGAAATTTCTCTGTTTTTTCTGGGCTCAAGAACTTCTTCACTTGAAGATAGGAGTTCATTTTCCTTACCCCAAGGCTTTCCAGAAGTTCCCACTCCTACTGTTTTTGGGCCATAAACCAGTTCTTGTACTGAGGCTGTTATATTCTCACTGTTTCCTGTTGGAAACTGTTCAGATCTGACGGCAGGAATAGCAGTTATTCCAGCTTCTGCACTCCAAAGAAGAGTCTTGAAGGTGCTTTCTAACCTTTGGGAACTGGTGGAAGTTCTGGCATCCTCCATTTGTGCCTCTCCTGTGTGCTGTTAATCTTGTCTTTTGGACTTATGACTTTAATTTCCTGTCCCAGATTGATTTGATTGGTTAGAGTAGTTACTTCCACTTATATTGTAGTCATTTCATGTCACTTTAATGAAAATTAGACTAAGAATTGGATTGAATTCACCTTCTTGACCCCTAAAGGGTTCTTTTGTAATTAAATTGCTTGGAACTGGACTGGTTTAAATTTCAATGCTTGACTCTGAGATATTAGAGTTTGAAGAGCTCTCTCCAATGGATGACACTAGAGGGACACAATGATATAATTTATTTTATTAATGAATAAGAATGACTTATTAACTAAGCTTATTGAATAAAGTTGTTTGAATGTACTTTATGGAAAATTACATCAAACTCAAAAATATGTCTGAATAGTAAAGCAAAATTCTTTTTAGTAAAGATTTTTAAAGTTTAAATTTTTTTATTTTATTTTTAATTTTCTTTAAAGAAATGATAATTATGCAATTAATAAGTTGTTAATAGAAGTTTTATTATTATTTACTTTATTCTAGAATAACTCAAAGAATAAATTTCAAGTCTGGAATGTCAAAAGCCACTAGTTAAACAATAGAAATATATTCCAAATTACTCACTGGTATATTTTTCCAAACAATATTCTTGAGAAAAGAACTTCATAAATATCTTGAAGATTATTTACAAGGGATAAGTCCCAGAAAAGCCCAAATTAAAGTAAATATGGCAATTTTACATCAAAAAACAGTAAAATGAGGGCTAGAATAGAACTTATCTTCCAAAAACTGGTTGAAATAATGACCAGGCCTCAAAATGTAAGGTTTTCCCATGAAAATCTTGATAGTTGTCACAAATATCAATAGTAATATGACCTTTCCCAGTAGAAAACATAATATCATTAAATATTATAGCCACAAATTAACAAAATTATCAAAAATACTTATGTATAAACAAAAAATTTAATTATTATTAGATAATTTAATAATAGAAAAATGTTGAAAATCATAATAAATTATAATAATTCTATTATTATTATTATAGTCACTGAAAGTTATAATAATAAGAATGTATGAATCTCCTAATTAGACAATTATATTTGGAAAATAATAATATTTAACCACTTATAAATAATAAAAAAAATCTTTTTAAAAGAAATATCACACACACTGTGCAGAGATAATTCTTATGAATTTTTTTTTATTAAAAACTAATAAAAGATAAAAAAGATATCTAACTTTAGAGAAAACTTACTTATAATAACTATCTAATACAACAAGTCAAACAACAACAGTTATTATATTAAATAATGTTTATAAGTTAAGAACACTGCAAAAAAATATTTTAAGAGATAAAAGAAACTTCTTTATGATAAAAGAAGACCTAAGATATTTTAAGAGGAATTTGTGGATTTAAAAGATATTCAAGACAATAATTTTATATAATAAAATATATTATTGGTTATTACAACAATAATTTGATTTGTATGATTTCAATTATTTAAATTAATATTAATAAAGAATAAAATACTTAAGAAAATACTTTTGATGATAAGATTTTATAATTCATAAAATATTACTTGTATAAGGTGTGCACTTGATTGGAATGATGACTGGTTATTGGCAAAAATAGTGAGGTGAAGGCTCTTTTTATGCCTGCAGAGCAGCTCTCATAATTTATAATGGATATAAAGGGTGTTCTCAGATCAAAACTGAAAACCCATACTTACAAATAAGGTTCTTAACTTAAGGTAACTTATTTTTTATCCCAATTTAAACTTACCAGTGCTAATCTTAAATCCAAGTAAGTTTAATCCTCTTTTGGATTAATTATTTCAAGCTTGAATATGAAATAATTTTATTTATATTAAATTTCATCATGTGAAAAACTTACAAATAAAGCTTTGAGCAAAAATTGCCTACACTGAATTTTTATTTCATTTTTGAGGAAATATTAATTTCCTTTAAGAAAAATTAAAATTGTTAATTTAAAGGCTCATTAGAAATGAAAACTGTTTGAAGAATATAATTAAAACTCAATGTATACACAGATAACATTAATTTGTAATCTGTGTGAAATGTTCAAGAAAATCCACCAAGAATTGGATTTTTAATGAATTTTTGAGCTTATTGCTATCTTTACATGTAAAATAGCAATACACACCAACCATTAATTTTTGATAATGTTCCGATACTTGTAAATTTAAAGCTTTAAGATTCTTTAAGATTTTAAAGCTTAATTGCGCTTTGATAGTTTTTAAAAACTTGATTCAAAGCTTTCATATTGGAATTTACCCTTTGGAAGCTTGGAATTCCTGTCAAAATTAGGATGAGACCAGTTTAAACCTTAAGGTTGGATAAAAGTCTAATCTTAAAGCTTAAATAAGAATGAAAATACTCCAATACAGGTGAAAAAACTTAATTGAGTCCTTTCAGATCCCAGCTCTATTTGGTCTTTTCCCTTTTTCCCACCTTTCTGTGCGGATTTTGCCCTTTAATTATTTAAAGCCATACTATGGCCTTGGATCCTTTTTAATTGAGCTCATGCAGGATTTACATTTTGTATGGAAAATCCCTAGCAAACTCAGTAATTATACACAACACCTCAATTTTAACTAAAATTTTGGTATGTTGGCAAAATACTTATGCAACTTCAAACGTAAGCTTATTTCAGCTCAAATTTAACAATTTTGAATTTTTTTAAAAAATTTGCAATTCAACTGTGAGATCCATCAATCTTCTAATAACATAAGAAATATTTAGTTTTGGGTATAACACCGTATGGCTTTACCTTAGGTTATTTTTAGTGTAGAATCCAAAAATGACATAATATTTGTAGCTTTGTTTATCAAAAAAGAATTTCTACTTATTTTGTATTTCTTTCTCAAATTCAATTGATAAGATTGTTTAAGATTATCTCAGCTGTATAAAAAGTTATTTGTGGCCTTATGGGTATGTCATACATATCTCACAGGCTCACAAAAGGTAAGAGTTCAAATCAACAAGAAATGTAAAATATTTTTGAGCAGTTGGAATTTTATAAAAGAGTGATTTTTTGAAACATTTCAAGTTTTCTGAAAACTAGTTCTGTTGGAATATAATTAGAAGTCATGATATGGTGATTTCTATTACTTCTTGTATGAGAAGTCATTGGATTTGAGTCATGAATAAAAATAGTTGTATTGAGAATAACTTAAGTATATGCTTTATATAAATCTTTAGAATAAAGTTATATTACTGAAACCATGTTGAATTTTACTACTTATTCTAAGAATGGGTTTTTGAATATATTTCAATAACTAATTTTTAAAAATAGTTTTCTGTTAATTTTTTTGTAATTTCTTTTCAATTGGAATATATTTTTATATATATCAGAGAATAACTTTATTCAAGCTACATAAAGGGTTTTTATGAAACTTAAAGCACAACCTTTTTTCAATAAATCTAAATTTGGTAACCAATCCACTAACCTTACAGGTAGGTATTGAAAGAATGAATTTTTTTCCAAATCAATCTCAGAATTTTCACTAACATAAGTTCATTCTATTTGAACAAACCATAATATATAAAATAACTAAATACTAATATTATTCACTGTTAAATTAATAAGAATAATAAGAGTATGGTAAGTTCAAAAAGTTAATTATTTTATTATTACTCCATCTCTTCAACCTTTTTCACAGTATCCATAATGCATTTTAAGAAGTAGATCAATTTTTATTAAATTGTGGAGACAAACAATATAGTTTTTAATACAGCTAGCAAGCATTATTTTGATGGAAGAGATCATAAGTATTTAAGCTTATAAATTGAGAAAATATGTTGTGATTTGGTCATTTTTGTACAAAATAAACCAGATATAATGACCAAAAAGTGATTAAAATTTCTAGTTAAAAAAATTTAGGCTCTTCCAAACACATTGAATCAATTACTTTCCTAAAGAATGAAACTTTCACATAAAAAGAGAATTTTATGACAAGACCTTTTAGCTATATGTTTAGAGAGTAACTTTCATGTCACACAAAAAATGTAGTTTTCAAAATTAATTACTTTTTGAGCATATTCATTGTACAGGAGATCTTCAAGTGTTTCCAAACTCTACTTTATGGCAATTTTATGGCAATGTTCCATCTCATATCATTATAAAAGAAGTAATTTTTTGAATATGATGAGTGTTGGGGTGAGTCTATATAATAGCTATAAGAAGGTAGTTACAAGCTGGAATTATGAATGTGATGTGGTAAAATTAATTAATCTTAAATAAAATATTTCCTACAGTTACATAGTAACAATAGGACCTTCCAATTGTTCTTGCATCTTGTAGATTTAATATGATACTGTTCTGTAGCCACAGTCTCCAGAAACCTGGAGATTGGTGGACTTGAAGGTGTATTTAAATATAAATTTGGGCAAGTATTCTGAGCCAGGTACCTGATAAAAATTGGTCAAAAATAAATAAATATTAAAAGAAACAAAAATATCCAAAATTAGAATGAATCAAAAAACTACAAAGAGAATGGAGCATTCATCGCTTGTATGATAATTGCTTTGGAAATGCTCACAGGTTAAGCTAGTTGCCTCATAATTCTTAAAAGTCGTTGCAGGCTTGTGGTACTTTCTTTGTAAGGTTCTGATACTATTGGTCGCTTTTCTGGACCTTATGAGAGTGACTCCTGATTTTCCATATTCATTTAGCTCAGTTTCTGATGGTAGTTAATCTGATGAAGGTATTGAGTTGGATAATGAGTCCTCAGAATATTAAAGTGTTTGAAGCTATTTGAACAGTTTCAAAAGCTATTTGAACAGTTTTAAAAGATATTTGAAAATTTTTAAATCTATCTGAACAGTGTTCAAAGATATTTGAGCATTTTTAGCAAACACTTTTTTCTTTCAAAACCATTTGAATAATTCCTTGCTGTCTTCCTGTTAAGTTGATATTTATTGAATAGTCTAGAAATACAACAAACCCATTGAAAATATCATATTTAGAAAAAATAATATTACCATTTTCTTTGGGAATTTGAATAGATAGAAAATAAGAGAATTCAGAATGACCAGTTTTATGACAATGAGGGAATTTAGAAAAATTATTGATTGTATATGTTAATTGATTTGAAAAATATTTGGTTTGAGAATAAGAAAAATCCATCATTTCAAAACCAGGAATTCTGAATTCAGTCATATCCTTGTTGTTTTTAAAGATTGTTAAAGAGAGGTTTTAGAGAAATTGCTTGAGAATTTTGGCAACTTCCGGAATATTGTTGCTGAGGTGATAATACATTGGGATGTCTTTAGACATGTATGAAGAAGAGATATACCTGCAAATGGTTATTTCACCAAGTCTTGGAGGGTGCTTGCCAATAGCAAACATAGAGCCAGTTATTTTACTTCCTGATTATTGAAGCTTTGATAGGAGAAGGATGTATTCAATTAAAAATTTAAAAAATAACTTAATTTTTCTTTCTCATTATAACTGATCCCATCAAATGGAATGAAATTATTAATAGAAAAGACTTGATCTGATGAAGGAGAGATTTATTTATCATGAATTTCAGTAAGCCCTGGATCAATAGAGTGATAATAATTTTTCACGAAATATTAAAAAACAGGGTTTTTTTCTAGAAAAATCCCGATTGTTTTCTTTAAAGCTCATTAGAAGGAACTGGGTTCAAAAAACTTCAACAGAAAATTGATAAGATCTAAAATAATTATTTAAACATGAGAAATCTAGTTATTATATTCTGAAGTTGATATTGATTCCAAAATTGGGAAGTGCTCTGTCCTTTTCCATAATATTGACCTGCTCTTTTTTTCTAGCCATTAAGCACAATTTTCAAAAAAGTGGCTTTTTTTGAATAAATTTTGAGATAGGAAGGAGAGGTTCTGGAGAAATGTGCATCAATAGGAAATAAATTTAGTATGTAGAGCTACAATTTTGATTTAAGTCCAAATGTATTTTTACTTGGTAGGTAAGGCACTGTGGTATTCTATACCATTAGTATCAGTTTCAAGATTACCAATAAAAGAAAAAAAGGGTAATAAAACAAATTACACATTACAACAACAGGTTTCAAACAGAAATATACAATACACAGCCTCAAGATCTTATCAAAATATTTATCCACTTTATTGCATCATCAATAACAAATTATGCAATTAAAAGAAGTTAATCTAAATAAAGGTATATGAAGACGGATCAAAGCATCAGAGCTGTATTTTCCCCACCTTGATTCAATTGAAAGAAGACATACCTCAAGGCTAAACATAAAATTACAATATATTTTCCAAGAACAAATGTTTGCTTAGTAATAATGACAAGCATCAAACTTTGTAGAAATGATGCAATCTCCATATGAAATGATACAATACTAAAACAGAAACACCAGCATAATTTTCTCATACATATCATATGACTAGAAGAAATCTAAATTATCAAGAGCTGTATTTTCTCCACTTTCTCGGCAAAAAAAATAAAATCTCACCAGCCAAATTATCTCAAATACATCACATGATTTTGATAAGAAAAAGCACCACCACCATAATTATCTCAAAAATACGTAACAAAGTCACCAAAAATGAAAATGTCACCAGCAAAATTATTTCAAAGATATCACATGATCTTGATAAGAAATAGAAACACCAGCATAATTCTCTCATATATATCATATGACTAGAAGAAATTTCAATTGTCAGAAGCTGTATTTTCTCCACTTTCCTGCAAAAAAGAAAATCTCACCAGCCAAATTATCTCAAATACATCACATGATTTTGATAGGAAAAAAGAACCACCAGCATAATTCTCTCAGCAAACACATTGCTACATCAAAACTACACGTCTCACCAGCTAAAACCTCTCAGCTATGATTTTTTCTAAGTACCCTATTTTGAGAAGCTCTATGGAGGCCCAACTGCTATAAATAGAGGTCCTCTCTCTCTCATTTTCCCCAGCATCAAGGAACAAGTTCCCACTATCCAGGATCACAACCATCCCTGACCTAGCAGGATATCTAGAGTAGTAGTAGTAGTGTGTTAGTAGTAAAAAGCTCGGTAGCCTTGCTCAGTAGCTTAGTATTGTCAAAGAATAAGTAGTATTAACGGAGTAAAAAGCTCAGTAGCTTAGTATTTTCAAAGAATAGTAGTATAACCATGGTGAAAAAGCTCAGAAGCTTAGTATTATTAAAAGAAAAGAAGTAGTGATATCAACTAAACATTAAAAATATAAAAAAAAAGAATATCCAGTAGTCTTTTTATTAGTATTAATATATATAAAATCATTATAATAAAAATAAAACCAAAAAAAATATTCTTATTAATTTTATTAAATAAAAAAAAATATTATCATTACTTTTATCAAAATAATAAAAAAAATCTTAGCTTTTACTGTATCAGAAATTTTAGTTTTTTTTCAAATCAGAGTTTTACTGAAGTCTTATCAATAGGTCTGATTTAGAGACTGCTGATAAGTCTTCTCTATCTGTTAAAGCCACAAATCTTATTTTATTTTGTGATTCTCTGTAGGCTGACTATTCAGTATTATTTGAAGGGGCAGCTAATACACCCTAGCACCCATGGTTATTGGACAATTCTGAAATTCAAAACAGACTTACCAATAATTTCCCCCTCAAGGTACTGCCTTATTTCATCCCACACCAAAAGGAGTTCCCACATCTGGTGTCCCAGCAGTGGCCAACAGCTTCAACCATCAATAATCCATCAATTATCAAAAAAAAAACCATTCAAATTTAGTCCATAAAAAAAATCCTTTTATCAGTAAAAGATTTTCAAGCACCTATCAAGTCAATCTGGAATCAGAAAAACCACAAAATTCTAAATCATCATCACCATCAAGTGCTTCAACCAAATAATTTCACTATTATTATCCAGAAAGAGGAGAAACACCACCTGGAGAAGAATCACCTATAGATTATAGTATACCAGTTGGTACACCCAGAACCAAGAAGAAAGATCAAAAAATAGTTACAGATTATTTTCAGAAATTACTCAAGAAACTATTTGAAATTAAAAAGAAAAGTGAAAAAGAGAAAATCAACAAAGAATATATCAATATGGATTCAGCATCATCATCAAAGATACCACACAATCCAGATGAATCCAAAGAAGAAATTATAAATGAAGAGACCATGCAAGGACAAGAAGATATTTCTGATGTAGAAAGACTTCATCAAAGAATGTTGGAAATGCAACAAGAATTAATTGAACTCCTTAAAAAAGAAGGGAAAAGGAAAGAGTCAAGTTTTACCGCAGAAAACAGCCCAATGGAAGAAACTACAAGCATTCCAAGAATCTTTAGACAAGAAGGTTCACCATCACCATTTTCAAGGCCTATGGCCTCATCAACTCCATTCACTTCACAAAGGCCAAATACTGTACCAAAGCGGGTTAATATTCATGCACAGGCTTCAAGCCCATCGCAACAAGAAATCCCACAAAACAATACACCCATTGTCAAGATCAGACCAAAGGATTATAATTTATGGTTTTATGGAAAGGAAGTGGAAAGATTTATTAAAAGAGTAGAAAATATAGCAGAAATTGAAGGAGCAAGTGGAAGGGATATAGCAAGACAGATATCTTTTTGGACTAAAGATCAAGAAATTAGCTACCATATTGATGGAATGCCTGGATATGAAACTGGTGATTGGGAGCAATTAAAATTGGATATGAAGAGGAGATGGGGAACAGTGTCACCTGAAAGAAGATACAAGCTGTCCTCAATTACTCAATTATTTACAAAGATTCAACAAGAAGGAGGAATTAGAAATATGACCCAATATAAAAGGTTCATTGGTGAATATGAATCTATTATTAATTATCTCAAAAGGTATCAATATATACAAGGAGATATCAATCACAATCAAGAAATTTTGGCGAGTCTTTCCTCAAGTGTTCAAGAATCTATTTACAAAGAAATGATTAAAGATAAGGCCATGGTGCAAGCTTTGGATGGTGGTTATATCATTCCAAGATTGGAAATCTTAAAGTTGTATATTGAACGAGATCTAGAAGCCAAAGTCTTAATTCAACAGAAGGAATTTTCACAACCAAAGTCACAAGAGAAGAAAGCTAGGTTTGAAGAGGAAAGCTGGGAAGAAGGCTTAAAGCAAATGAAAGATCTTACCAAAACAATTAAAAATCCTCAGCCACAAGAAAATCAATCAAAGGATACTGGGAATGAAGCAGTTAAGGAAGTATTTAATCAGCTAAAAAACCTCTCTGAAGTAGTTGAATCTTCCAAGAAACCTCAACCAAACAATAATCAAGATCATAGAACTATACAAAACTCACAGCCATTAAGGCCAAGATATCCTTCACCACCCATATCTTCTGGTTATAAACAATATGTTCCAGCTCAAATGGCTCCAAGATAGCCATTGAAGTGTTATTACTGCCTAGAAGAAGGAAATTCCGCAATATGATGTAATCATCTCACAGAACACTTGGAGAAAAGAATTGTCTTGAAGCGTGGAGGAACATATATTTTTCCAAATTTTCAAAGAGTACCCACAGAAGGCCCTAAATCTGCAAAAGAATTAGTCAGAAATTTTGCCAAAGAGCAGGAGGATTTTACAAAGAAAATGATGGAACAATCAAATCCATCCCCAAAGAAGCAAGAAACAACAGTAACTGAGGAAAGCAAACTGAGAAGGCGACTGCTATAGCTCAAATGGAAGAGTGGGGAAACTGGAAACCTCCTCAAATATCACCAGCAAATGAAAATCTTCAAATAAATGTTGGGCTTAGACAGACAAGGCAAAGAGCTGTAAGACAGGAAAGTCAAAGCCAAACTCAGCAAGAGGATAAAAATGAAACACAAAAACCCATTAAAAAAAGATACCAGGTGCATACCACAAGGAAGATGAGGCATAAGAAGAAATAAGAGTTCTAATTCCAACAAAATACAAGAAAAAACAAGAAGGAAAGGAATTAGATAATGATGATATCAAAATCATTTCTAGGAAAGAGAATAAGGAGGGACTAAGACAGGAGTTTCAAAATATGGAATTAAAAGACAAGGTAAAATCTACAGCCAATAACCCAAAGCTAATAATTGAACATGTGATGAAGAAAATACTTTAACAAAAGATAAATCTTACTATTGAAGAAATATTATCAATGTCACCAAACTTTATTGATAAATTACAAGATTTAACTACCCAGGAAAAAGAAGTGATAAAATCAGTCAATACGTCAAATATTCAAGAAAGACTACTTTCAGTAAAGCTACAGGACTATGATACCCCAAGATTACATTATGCATGCCCACTTGGCTTTATGGAAGTATTTATTGGAAGAGAAGAATATCCTACAATGGCATTGGTGGATACTGGATCAGAAATTAATATAATACCAGAGGAAATCGCAATTCAAGCCTCACTTACAAGTAGAAAGCTCAATATGAATCTCAGAGGAATTGGTGGACATACCACATCTTTGGTTGGACTCTCAGAATTTACAACAATTACTATGATAACAGGAGAAGAAAAAGAAATTCATTTATTCATAGCAAAAGGAGCTGTACACACCATACTTGGAAGACCATTTTTAGCAGATAATAATGTTAAATTGGAATTTTCACACAAGCAAGGGGAAATATTTAGTTATCCAGAGCAAGATGGACGTCAATTATGTCTACCAATATGTAACCCTCAAGCTATGGGATGGCAAATTTCTCCACCAAGAGGTATGGAGCTTTGTGCATCTTCAGAGATTGGAAAATGGTCAATACATGGAGCAGAATCATCCAAAAGAAAAGAAACCAAGGAAACAGAAAGTCAATCTTCAACAAGAGTGAAGACAGTATTTCTTGGACCAAACAAAATACCCTTCTCAGCTGTTTTTGATGCAAAAAATGATTTGAATGTAATAACACAGGAAATAGCCCTAAAAGCAGAATTAAAAATCGGCCCTTACACATCAAAATCAACAGATGAATTTTTGAAACCAATTGGTCAAATTAAAAATCTTGAAGTCACTACTGGTAATGAGGAGAAAACCTACCGGCACTTCTTAGTATTTGAAAATTTCAACCAGATAATAGATGAAGAAAATATTAGCATATTATCTTCCTCTAAAGAAAGTAATCCACCTCAAACTGAAAGAAAATCTAAAGGGAAGGATCCAGAAGAGGAAGAAGTGAAGGTAGAAGATAGTGAAGCAATCAAAAAAATGAAAATGGAACTGAAGAAGGTGAGAAGAAATTTGGACATGGCCATATAAGACCCAGAGAAATGGCTAGCACTTGAGTTAAGTGGTATGAATGAAGAAGATAAAGTAGAAAGCCCACAGAAGAAATTTAAAATGGATCTGAAGCCACCTGAAGAAAATTCCTCAGGAATTGCAGAAGATTATTCCAATTTATTTCAGGAGGAAGCTTGGTACATTAGTGATACTGAAAAAATAAAAGACGACATAATCAATCCATTCGCAAAAAGAAAATTTGAAGAATTGGAGAAGGAAAGTGCCATAATTACTGAAGACAAAATGGGTCAAGTTTGGGATAGAAATATTCAAAAGAGGATTGAACAAAAAATGGAAACAGCAGAATCAGAAGATGGCTTGAAGCTATACCAACAAAATAATGGAGATCTGGAAGATATATATAAGCAACGAGGAATATTTGAAGACCTAGAAGAAGGAGAGTTATCAGAAAATACACAAAGGCTAGCTGGACTTAGCATTCTAGAAGAATTTAATGATGCCTATGATCAAATATGCTGCCTTTCAAGATCAACTGATTTATTTAATCAAAATCAAAGAATTACATTTGGATTACCAAATGACTCCCAGAATCAAAATGGCATACAGAAAGACATACCAGAATATGAAGGACTGGAAGATTATGTAATACTTCCAATAATAACATTTAAGGAGCTGTATGATTATGAGCTAGATTCACCAATAATTCAAACCAAATATCTTTCCACACGACCTGGATTAAATCTTACAAATGTTGATTTTCTGGAATTACCAACCACTATTGGAATCAAAGGAAATTTAAGGAATCCTTACTGGAAGAAGCCTTATGGATATTATCAAATGACAATAGAAGGACTGTATCACAAAATGTTATGGGCTCAAGAAGACTTGAATCTAGATGGTTTGGAAATCTTGGGAGGAACTCTTTGCTGGTGTGATTTAGGGTACATGTTTATTCATGAAGTCAAAGGTTTTGTTTCAGAATGGAAAGGAAATACACAAAGAAAACAACGCAACAAGATATTTGGAGAAATATTGAAGGACATATGTCTTTCAGTAATTCACAACAGAATGGTGAATATTTCTCAATAATAACTGAAGTAATCCAATTTCAATCGCCAATTAAAAAAAAAAAAACCACCATAAAAAATAGCAAAATAATAAAAGAAATAACCCAAAAAAAAAGAGAATTATTTTCATATCTGTATTAGTATCAGGGCAGTGACCTCCTGCCTTATCAAAGAGGAATTTCAAATCATTCGAACTACCTTATAGAAAAAAAATCTTTTTTAAACACTCTTATTACTCAGGGCAGTGACCTCCTGCCTTATCAAAGAGGAATTTCAAATCATTCAAACTACCTTATAGAAAAAATCTTTTTTAAAACACTCTTATTACTCAGTGGAAGTGACCTCCTGCCTTATCAAAGAGGAATTAGTCTTTTATCTCAAAACTCAATAATCTCACCAAACCTCAGAAAGGATCTAGACAGTCATGGATGCCAAACTTACACATGAAAATAAAGTGGAATGGAATCTTGGTTGGAATGAAGAAGGCTGGACAGACGTAAATTGCAAAATTGTAGGAAATACAGAAGAAGTCAATTACTGGGAAACACCATTTGTTGAAGACGGAGAGGATTTATTTCAGATATGGATTCCATACTTAGAATTTGAAGAATTGTTCAATTTTCCAGAACTGCATCAACAAAGTCAAGAATCTAAAGATTGGCAAGAGCTTCCAGGATTCTCTCTTTCAAGACTGGAATTTCTAGAATTACTTACATATGATGGTATCAAGGGAAATTTAGGAAACATATATTGGGAAGAGGATACATTAACAGATGCAGAATGGAGAAGAAAAATATATTTTGGGGATGTGGAAGCCTCAAGAGGACTTTTTCTGGATTTACTGGAGATACCAGAAGGAAGAATCTTATGGAAGCATGGAAATTATGTAATTGAAAAGGCCAATTGGGATGTTTCGTGGGAAGAGGTGTTTATACTTGGAATTATTAGTCTCAAGAAACATAATTATAATATCAAAAAGGATGATTGGAAATTGATTTGGGAAGACTTATTTGTTAAAAAAATTGAAGAAGAAAAAGGAAGATTCATATCAAGACTCAAGAAAAAGATCATAAAAATGATTCAGACAACTATTACAAAAAATTAAAAAATTAAAAAAAAAAACACTCATGTTATGAATTTAAATTTCACATCATAATACAAAAAAAAATTAGGCTATTTATCAGTATTGAAGACAATATTACAAATTTAGAAGTATTCAAAAATTATTTTTTCAATGTAGAAGTATCACAATTTAATTCAAAATATATATATAAAAACAGGGGTGGTTATCTGTTCTTATGCCACCACAAATTAAATCAAAATAGCATAAGTTTGGGGTAGTGTGGGCCTATTAATTTTTTCTTTGAATAAAAAAAAGAAATAATAAAAAAAATTTTTCCGACAAAAAAAAAAAAATTTCTTCCGACAAAAAAAAAAACAAAAACTGTCTTCCGACAAAAAAAAACTTCCTCCCAACAAAAAAAAAAAGTTTCTTCTGACAAAAATTCCTCTTCCAACAAAAAAAAAAAAAAAAATTTCTCCCAACAAAATTTTCTTCCGACAAAAAAAAAAAAAAAAAAAAAAAAAAAAATTTTCTCCCAACAAAATTTTCTTCGGACAAAAATTCCTCTTCCAAAAAAAAAAAAAAAAAATTTTCTCCCAACAAAATTTTCTTCCCACAAGAAATTTTCTTCCGAAAAAAATTCCTCTTCTGACAAAAAAAAAACAAAAAAAAAAACTGTCTTCTGACAAAACACTTTCTTCCGACAAAAAAAAAAAAAAAAAAACCTTCAAACAAAACACTTTCTTCCAACAAAATTTTTTCCGACAAAAAAAAAAAAAAACTTGCAACAAAATTTTTTCTTCCAATAAAACACTTTCTTCCAATAAGAAAAAAAAAAAAAAAAAATTTTCTTCTGACAAAATTTTTTCTGAAAAAAAAAAAAATAATAAAAAATCTTCTTCTGACAAAAAAAAATAAAATAAAAAAATATATCTTCTGACAAAAATTTTTGCTGACAAAAAAAAAAAAAAAAAAGAATTGAATTAATAACTAATATATATATATATATAAAACTGAACTCACATTTAACTTTTATCTATTTATAACAAATTGGTCTTTGCGGGCGTAGAGAATTTTTTTTCTTGAAGGTTTTTTTATTTTGTTTTTTTTAGAGATTTAGGAGGCGATGGAGAGTAGCAGCAAGTCTTATTAGATGTGGATGGAGCTAATTCAGGTTGATTGATAAAAGAAGTTAATCCTGATTCATCAATTTTGTCCAATCTGGGTTCCTCCTTTACCATCCTTCCAGGAGAGGATGATGATTTGAATTCAGGATCCAATGAAAATGTAGGTGATGAAGGTAAGAATAATGGTGGAGAAGCTAATTTAACATCAGGACTAGAAGTAAAAGCCACAGGGAGGTTAAAAGGAGAGTCTGGTGGATTTAAATTATTTTCTACATTAACATTAAATGTTTCAAGTGAATCTTGATCAAGATATTCTAAAGAAGAATCAGATCCATTAAGCATATGTAAAGTGGACGTAGAGAAGCTATCTAGACTGTTCAAAGTAACAGACTCATCAATACTAGAAACTAGTGAAGGAGAAGACTGTTTTTCAAGAGAAACAAATGAATCATCATCATCTAAATATTTGAGAGCAGGAGAAGACTTTTGTTCAATAATCTCTACAGAAGATACATCATTGTCTTGTGGAATCAAAGCAGGAGGGGATTGAAAAAATGGAATTTGGAAATCTGGAGGAGTATCAAGAGGAGTAGTAGATGCAAGAGCAGGAGGTGAAGCAGGAAGTGGAGCTACTGGAAAATTCTTTTCAATACAATCATGGTAGCAGAAGTATTATCAAAGAATGATGAGGATGAAGGATCCATTAGTAACCAACACTTAGGAATTCAAATTGAAACAGAAGTTTGGAAGATATTTACGATAAAATTCATGGAGTGAACATAGCTCTTATACCTCAAAAGTCAGCTTCAGGAATTAACCACCAAGATTAAGAAAAGGTAAATCATTCAGGATCTGCAAGTACAAAAGCGATGCAAAATGATAGCGTCAAATTTAAGCCACTAATTTCCATATTAAAAGCCAAACAAAAAGAAAAAGCCTAATAATAAGTAATTAGCATTACCAATGCAAATAATAAAGCCTCAATTAGCAACACAGAACTCAGGATAAATGTATATCCTTATCAGAAAAGTCAAATTCCTACTCAAAAAAAACAGAAAGAAAAGCCCCCAAAATCAATACAATGTTCTCAGTGGAATTAGGCAGGAGAAACTCAATTACAAATACAACTGGCACAAAACTAAAAAAAAAAAAAATTTGAAACCCACATGGCATTGACAAGTGCAAAACTGACTAAAGTCAATGTTCTTCCAGAAGGCCCAATGAGGCATGAGTGGGACTAACAAGTCTTTCAAATGAAATCACAATCGAGGTTGAGCAGGCTCAATCACAACAACATTTGAAACACCAGTTAGGTTTGTCAGACCTCAGGAATACAACAATACCAAGTTGCATCACCAAGCTTGCTCAAGACTCAGAATATGCTACCCAGCATTACCCTATTCCCCAAACTGACAGGTCTGGCAGCAGAATTACTGCCAGAGGGGGGAATTGAACCCATTTAAAATTTGATGAAAGTTGAAAGCAACCCGGACTCACTAACCACTACACCATTTGAAAATATAACATCACTCCTCAAATTGGGACCTCATCAATTTAATCACTCCATAAAAAAAAAAAAAAAAAAAAAGAATTTTCTGACATAAAAAAAAAAAAAAAAAAAAATTTTGTGACATAAAAAAAAAAAAACCAAAAATTTTCTGACAAAAAAAAAAAAAAAATTTTCCAACAAAAACAAAAAAAAATAATTCCAACATAAAAAAAAAAAAAAAAAAAAAAAAATTCGACAAAAAAAAAAAAAAAAAAAAGAAAAAAAAATAATTCAACAATAATAATAATGAAAATAAATAAAATAAGAAATATTGATTAAAATAAAGGATAAAAGAACAGATACAATAAAGAAGGCTAAAATTTGGTCCTTGTATGACTTTAAACTACAGGGTAGCAACCTGACGGCTAAAATTTGGTCCTTGTATGACTTCAAAATACAGGGTAGCAACCTGACGGCTAAAATTTGGTCCTTGTATGACTTTAAACTACAGGGTAGCAACCTGAAGGCTAAATTTAGTACTTGTACGACATTAAACTGCAGGATTTGGCATACCTAATATACTGGGTTTTATCCACCTAGAGGTAAAGTCCTTGCATGACTTAAAGCTACAACTCAAATGCAATTATGAACAAAAAGAAAAGAAAAAACTGAAAAGCCTGTTTTTTATTTCAACTAAAAAAAAATATCATAAAAATAAAAAAAATATTATCAATTTATACTTTAATCCAGACTAATAATCATGGAAGCTCAAGCCAATGCCGCAAAATATAAGTCAGTACCCAAAAAGGTTAGACCAGTCAATGAAGCTATGCCTCAAGATCTGAATCCACCTTTGGAAAGACCTGAATTATCAAGAGATCCATATGAAACACCCCTATCACCTAGCCCACCTCCATTTTTCGTAACATCAAAGGTTACAGAAGAAAGGATTTCAATGATAAACTTTGGACCATCTGGATGGTTATCAGAAGAAGAGATTAATTTATTAAAGAATACTATATTACTAAGGCAAAAGGCGAAAGCATTTTGTGAAGAAGAAAAAGGCGTACTAAAACATTCTTATGGAAAACCTTATAAAATACCAGTTATACCACATGAACCATGGCAAAAGAAACCAATACCAATACCAAAATCAATTTTACCTCAATTTATTGAGCTAGTCAGAGAAAGAATATGTACAGGACTCTATGAACAATCAACATCAAGCTATAACAGCCCAGTATTTTGTGTGGCAAAGCCCAACAGGAAACTTAGAATAGTTCATGATCTTCAAGACCTCAATAAGGTAACAATAAAAGATGCAGGATTGCCACCAAATGTTGATGAGTTTGTAGGATCATTTTCAGGAAGAGCATGTTATGGATTGGGAGATATTATGGGAGGATACGATGAAAGAGAATTGGATATTCCTACAAGACCCCTTACAACATTTGAAACACCACTTGGAAGACTTCAGCTTACAAGACTACCTCAAGGAGCAACAAACTCTGTGGCAGTTTATCAAGCACAAATGACTTGGATACTTCAGGAGGAAATACCAGAGCACCTTGGAATACTTATAGATGATGGAGGAATTAAAGCACCCAGATCAACATATCAGCATGAAACATTGAAGGAGAATCAACTCATAAGAAGATTTGTTTGGGAATATGTAGTAATATTAGAAAGAATACTATTCAGGATAGAAGATGCAGGACTCACAACTTCAGGATCAAAATTTGCATGTTGTGTTCCAGCACTTGATATTGTGGGGCATGTTGTGTCTTTGGGAGGAAGAAAGATTTCAAAACAGAAGATAAACAAGATAAAAAACTGGCCTAGACCAACAACAAAGAAGGAAGTTAGAGGATTCTTAGGACTATGTGCATATGTCAGAATGTTTATCTAGGACTTTTCCCAAGTTGCAGCACCATTGAGAAGATTGACAAGGGAGGATGTATTGTGGAAATGGGATGAAAAATGTGAAGAAGCATTTAAAAAACTCAGGAAAATAGTAGGAGAAGAGATTACTTTGAAGACATTAAATTATGATAAAGATTTGGGAAAAATAAAATTAGCAATAGATTCAAGTTATATGGCAGCAGGTGCAGTTCTTATGCAAGAGGATGAAAACAGAAAGGATAGGCCAGTACTATATGAATCAGTAACATTTTCCAGACTAGAATCTAAATACTCTCAGCCAAAATTAGAGCTTTGTGGTGTAGCAAGAATACTCAAAAAACTTCAAACAATATTACGGGGGCAACACTTTGAACTTCAATTAGATGCTAAAGCTTTAATAGAAATGATCAACACACCTTGCTTACCAAATGCACCCATGACAAGATGGGTGGCATACATTCAACTTTTGTCATTTGATCTTGTACACAAACCAGGAAAAACATTTACTATGCCAGATGGGTTATCAAGAAGACCAAAAGGATAAGATGCAGAAGAAAGTGAAAGGAATGATTTTGATGAAGAGGAAGATTGGATTAAACCACATCCAGGATTTGGCCTAAAAGAACTAAATACAAGCAAAGTGGGAAAATTATCAAGGAATAAAACAAACAATATTGAAATTCCAATAAAACAGGAAGGATTTGGAAAACATATGCAGGAGTATTTGAATAGTTTGAAAAAGCCACAAAGTATTGAGGAAGAATACTTCAAGAAAATTAAGAGAAGATCAGTAAATTTCTATTTAGAAGGAGGACAGCTGAAAAGAAGAAATCAAGCACAGCCACAAATAGTTGTATACAATGAAAAGGCTCAGAAACAGATACTAAAAAAATGAATGAAGAGCTGGGGCATAGAGGGGAAAATGAAACATACAGGAGAATCAAGAAAAGATATTGGTGGGAAGGAATGAAAAAGATAGTCAAGAAATGGGTCAAATCATATCAAGAATGTCAAAAAAGGAATCTTTTTCAGCAAAAAGAAGAAGCAAAGATATCTTTAACATCTACTTTATTTGAAAGAGTTAGCATGGATGCGGTTCACATTAAGGCAGGAAGATGGAAATATTTAGTTGTAGCAAGAGATGACTTCTCAGGATGGCCAGAAACTGTGGCATTAACAAGGCTAACTGCAAAATCAGTCTCAAAATGGTTTATGTCAGAATGGATTTGTAGGTATGGAGCTCCAAAAGAAGTGACAGTTGACGGAGGAGCAGAATTTGGAAACAAACTACAAGAAGCAGTTAAAAGAGCAGGATCAAAAATCAGAATAACTACACCTTACTACCCAGAATCACAAGGAATGGTTGAAAGAGGACATAAGCAATTGAAAGATGCCCTTGTAAAAATGTGTGGTGAGAATGGATCCAAATGGAAAGAATACTTACCAATTGTGACTTCGGCAGAAAGAATATCAACAAAACAAACAACAGGATACTCACCATTTGAGCTTCAATTTGGTCAGCAAGCTGTTTTGCCAATTGATATGGAAACAAATACATATCTAGCCATTGAATGGAATGAAATATCAACAAGAGAAGAACTATTGGAAGCAAGAACTATACAGATTGCAGCAAAAGAGGAAACAAGATTAGCAGCAGCAAACAAATTAAGAGATTCAAGACACAAATCAGTTCAATATTTGGACAAAAAGATGGCACATAGACTGAGAAATCCACTTGAACCAGGGGACTTGGTATTAGTTTATAATAAACCACTTGAGTCACAGTGGGGCTTACTCTTCAAGAACCATTGGAATGGACCCTATAGAGTCATAAATCAAATTAATAATGGACCTTATGAGCTTGAAGAATTGGATGGCACTAAGCTTACAAGAAAATTTGCAGCAAGTCACATCAAAAGGTTTTATCCCAGAGGAAAGAAAGTTCAATCAAGTTCAGAGTCAGAAAGTGAAAGCAGTGAAGAAATAGAAAATGAAGAGTCAATCTTGGAGGGAGAAGAAATTTAACAAAATGAATATGATTGATAATGGAAAGATTTTCAACTGGAATGCTGGGGACAGCATTAAATGGAGAGGGGGATGTGGTGTTCCATACCATTAGTATCAGTTTCAAGCTTACCAATAAAAAAAAGGGTAATAAAACAAGTTACACATTACAACAACAGGTTTCAAACAGAAATATACAATACACAGCCTCAAGATCTTATCAAAATATTTATCCACTTTATTGCATCATCAATAACAAATTATGCAATTAAAAGAAGTTAATCTAAATAAAGGTATATGAAGACAGATCAAAGCATCAGAGCTGTATTTTACCCACCTTGATTCAATTGAAAGAAGACATACCTCAAGGCTAAACATAAAATTACAATATATTTTCCAAGAACAAATGTTTGCTTAGTAATAATGACAAGCATCAAACTTTGTAGAAATGATGCAATCTCCATATGAAATGATACAATACTAAAACAGAAACACCAGCATAATTTTCTCATACATATCATATGACTAGAAGAAATCTAAATTATCAAGAGCTGTATTTTCTCCACTTTCTCGGCAAAAAAAATAAAATCTCACCAGCCAAATTATCTCAAATACATCACATGATTTTGATAAGAAAAAGCACCACCAGCATAATTATCTCAAAAATACATAACAAAGTCACCAAAAATGAAAATGTAACCAGCAAAATTATCTCAAAGACATCACATGATCTTGATAAGAAACAGAAACACCAGCATAATTCTCTCATATATATCATATGACTAGAAGAAATTTCAATTGTCAGGGGCAGTATTTTCTCCACTTTCCTGCAAAAAAGAAAATCTCACCAGCCAAATTATCTCAAATACATCACATGATTTTGATAAGAAAAAAGAACCACCAGCATAATTCTCTCAGCAAACACATTGCTACATCAAAATACACGTCTCACCAGCTAAAACCTCTCAGCTATGATTTTTTCTAAGTACCCTATTTTGAGAAGCTCTATGGAGGCCCAACTGCTATAAATAGAGGTCCTCTCTCCCTCATTTTCCCCAGCATCATGGAACAAGTTCCCACTATCCAGGATCACAACCATCCCTGACCTAGCAGGATATCTAGAGTAGTAGTAGTAGTGTTTTAGTAGTAAAAAGCTCGGTAGCCTTGCTCAGTAGCTTAGTATTGTCAAAGAATAAGTAGTATTAACGTAGTAAAAAGCTCAGTAGCCTTGCTTAGTAGATTAGTATTTTCAAAGAATAGTAGTATAACCATAGTGAAAAAGCTCAGAAGCTTAGTATTATTAAAAGAAAAGAAGTAGTAATATCAACTAAACATTAAAAATATAAAAAAAAGAATATCCAGTAGTCTTTTTATTAGTATTAATATATATAAAATCATTATAATAAAAATAAAACCCAAAAAAAAAAATATTCTTATTAATTTTATTAAAAAAAATAATAATATTATCATTACTTCTATCAAAATAATAAAAAAAATCTTAGCTTTTACTGTATCAGAAATTTTAGTTTTTTTTCAAATCAGAGTTTTACTGAAGTGTTATCAATAGGTCTGATTTAGAGACTGCTGATAAGTCTTCTATATCTGTTAAAGCCACAAATCTTATTTTATTTTGTGATTCTCTGTAGGCTGACTATTCAGTATTATTTACAGGGGTAGCTAATACACCTTAGTACCCATGGTTATTGGAAAAGTTTGAAATTCAAAACAGACTTACCAATAATTTCCCCCTCAAGGTACTGCCTTATTTCATCCTACACCAAAAGGAGTTCCCACAGCGCTAGAGCTGTTGGAGAAAAAATGGGAAAATTTTGAAAATGATTAAGTTAGTATTACTATTTCTGGCTTGGGGAAATGATTTACTTTTATTCTGGGTAATTCCTTAAAGCCCCAAAAATGAGTTTAGTTATTTAGTCTCTCACAGGCAAGCCTCCACCCAGAATATATGAAGAAAGGGGTGAATATATTGGGATTAAAAGCTTGAAAGAATACCTTATACTTCCCAAAACAAAAAGCACTGTCAAAATAATAAGATAAACTAGTATGTCCAAAGAAAATGTTTCATTAAAATGATACCTTATTGAAATTAATCCCCATTTGAATTGAAAATTGGTATTTCCAATGTTGAAAGGGCCTCTATCTGTGGTTTTCTTAAACCATTTAGCCATTCAGGGTTGAAGACTTGTTTGTAAATCTGTTTTAGAGTATAACCTCACTCAATACTTCTTACTTCAGGAATTTGGATTAGAAACTGTGGCTTCTTCCTTTTATTTATGCAGAATCCTATTTAAATATCTTCATCAATATTTTAAATCAACTTATTGTACAAATATGAATGCCCTTCCACCCCAATCTTCCACAAAACTACTTTACCATTGTATTCAAATTTCTCACTGTCTGAGCAAATCCTTGGGTCATTAAGGTGTGAGGCTAGAATTGGTGCTTTGAGATTATCACACCATTCTGCTCAGCATTTGCATACCTATAAGTAATACGTAAATTCATTCTTAGGACACACTTTGAATTACCAATATCAAAAAGATACATACCTTTTCCTGGATATTTGATATCCTTTGCTTCTCCCTTTTTATGGTCACATGTTCTGGATTTTGTTGAATTGCCTTTCATTGCATTGTTCCATAAATCTTGAAACTAATCCATGGGCTTTGTGATCTTTATCCCAACAAAAATGATGGTATTCTGTGCTTACTAGTGTAAGGTAAAAGGTACAGTAAAATAGAATCAGGGTTTTTATGAGCTTTCCCAATCTTCTCATGTGAATATTTGAAAACTCAGCTTATGAAGCTCATTTTGAAAATAACTACACAATGATTTTGATTGAATTTCTTCCAATGGTTCATTCAAGGTCTCTGCTTTCAAGTAGCCCAAATGACCCACAACTTCAACTGCCACTTTCCTCTCTTCCAATATTGGAAGTGCTGGCAGGTTTCTTAAAAATTTGATAAGAACATTCAGGAGGAACCAGAAATTCTGTAAACTGCTAAACTCATACCAGGATTTTTTTCTGGAAGCTGGCCCTTCAAATAGCTTAGTGCTTCCTTGTTAAAAAAAGCTTTTGATATCCTCCGAGTTTTTGTTGTCCCTTTTCTGAAAGGGCCCTGTGATTGATCAACCAACTGATATTTTGAATCATGCTGGGGATACCAACTTGGCCCTGCTTGTGAACTTCATCTTGAATCTCCCAAACCTAAATATGTTCTTGGTGGATATCTTGGCCAACTTAGATTATCTAATAATTCATCTGTTTGAATTTGATCATCATTGTGTATATTGGCTTTTTCACATGTATTATATTTGGAATTTTGAATGAATTTAGATTGACCCTATGGCTATTTTTATAAGGATTTGCCCAGCCTTCTTCATTTAACTTATTCCCCAAGGGTGAAGAATTACTGGAACCTGAACAGTACAGTGTGCCATCCTTATTAAAAATCCAATATCAAATTCCAGATAAATTTAAAGATGTAAATGTCAAAGATACTCATCCTCAACCCTTGATTCTCTTGTTGTAAAAGTTTTCTGCCCAAGAGATATCTCTTCTCAAGAATAAAATTGCAAGATATCAGCTCTCATGCATTCTGAATAATTACTTGTCAAAGAACCTTATACCTGGCATAATTCCACTACCCTTTCCTACCTCAGAAATATTTCTTTTTTAAGAATTATGATATTTTTGGAGCTCTCTTGCATGTGCCTCCAATACCATATCCATATTTAACATTGGTTATTTGTTGAGCCTCATGGTTCCACTTAGTATATTTGCACTTGATTGGGATTGACCTGCAGGATTGAGTAACAAATTCCTCAGATGAGGCATTTTCTCATTGAAATCTTGAGTATTTGTAGAATATGGAGCTGGATGATTTCGATTCTCAAAATAAGTTTTGAAGCTTTAGTTACAGGGACATCTTTTTAAATTGGAGAGAAGAAATTTTCATTGATGATGCCACTGGTGTTCTAAGTGCTAAATTAGGACTTGAAGGAATATTTTTTTAATTAGCTCAACAAAATCATTCCTATCTGAACTATATGCATTTGACAGAGCACAGAATGAGTTTGAAGATGACATTGAATGAATTTAACAAAAAAAGTCAAATAAAAATTTGACAATTTATAGTAAAAGAATAGGATATAGATAAAGAGAGTCCTCCTTATGATTATTATTTAGAATAAAGAAAATGATGTTTTTGACTTTGGTAAACATATGAAAAAGCCAATTGAAGAGTAACAAAAACTCAATTATACAGAAAACTTTTATCAAGTTCTTTGATGAGAAATCAACCTAGAGATAGGTAGTAATAATACTGTATACAAATCAAAACTTGAAAATAGATAGTTTATATGTAAAAAATCACAAAGGGATAATAAGCTCAGCTTAATGAAAGTAAATTTGTCTATCTTCAGTATTTTGGATTTGCAACTTTGCTTCTTTGTGGAATTGAATCAATTATGTTTCACAAAGGAACACATACTTTCAAATAATGAGCCATATCATTGTAATTAAGCTCATCATACTTTTGAATGGAGTGAAAATAAGTAGAATTACATTTTTTAATAAAGTCTTTACAAAGGAAAACACCTTTTTACACCATTCTGCAGCATAGCAGCATATTTTAAGGATTCTATTCTCAATTAAACTCATCACCATTTTAACATCACAAGGTCAGGTTTACAATATTGTTTTCCAAATTTTTATCTCACAAAAACTGACTTCCTTTTCCTTGAGCATTTCTTCATTAAATTGCACTTAATCTGTTAAAAACTTAAAATACAAATTTTAGGACTCAGTAATATTATTTAGTTATGAATGAAATCATATAGATTTTGCAAAAGAATAAGCTCAAAAGACAATGCATGAACATTGATTGAGTTACAAATAGTATATAATTTTGCAAAAACTCATACAAGTTGGGAGAGTTTCCTATAAAGAATTGCCTAAATATAAGAATCAAGAACCCTCTAGATTGGCAAGAAAGTATGCAATAGTTGCTTTATTCATTAAATACCCACACTCTGAATAAAACCTCTGGAGAAATTTCTCATTCCTCTGAGGACTCATCCAAAAAAGCTTTTGTAAAATTCCCCCAAACCTATTTCTTAGAGCCAGTAAGCCAAACCTTACCTCATTTTTTGGAATAACTTGTTGTGGTGAGACTATTTGGAGCTCAGGAGCTTGGAGTTCAGGACATGAATCAATTGGCTGACTTGGAGATGCACCTCTTTCATAAAAATGAGAAGTATGATTTCATCTTCATCTTTTGTCTCAAAATTATGAGTGCCTTGATTATCTTCGGGGTCTGAACCTAGAGGCTCTTGAAAGTATTCAGGTTTTGTTTTGCAATTTGGAGACTCCTTTGAAGCTGATGGATTTTTTTTGAATCCTGACTAGACATGGGATCCTTTTGTCATGTTAATGCTCCAAAAGGTTCAGTTTTGAATGGTGATGGTTCTGGAATATGATTCTGAGATGCCTTGACAGGAGTTGGTGTGGAAAGTGAGAATGAATCTTTTTCTTTTGAAACTTTGGGGGTAAGATTGTGAGAAAATTCTGGTTCTATAAGATCTGAGTAATTTGAAGGATTGTTATATTCATAATTTGATGATTTAGTATTCATTTTATTAGCTTTAAAGCTCACACTTTGTCTATAATCAGGGAGTGGGGTCTTATGTGTTTTTCTTGGCCCCAGAACTTGCTTGAAAGTGACTGGTGAGGTAGTTGTTGTGTGTTTCAAAGGATTAGTAGGATAAGTGAAAGACAAAACGTTTGGGGTACAAAAGGTTCAAATATTTTATGACTTTGTGGTGGATTGAAAACTAGAAGGAAATGGGTTATTTTGGAACTAGAAGGCCACGAATTTTAAAATGAAAGCTAAAACACTAGATCACTTACATACCTTCATGTCTTAAAGGAGTATATACTCCATGCTTGACAGCCCATTCCTTCACATCTTCTTTGTATGCTTGTGCATTGTTATAATTGGATATTAATGGTGTGAGTGTCATCGGGTCAGAGTTAGTGTCTCAACTACCAAACCCAGGAGGTGGCACTGGCGGGGTTCTTGGGCACGTTTTGTGACAGCTAGAAAGGGGTGGTGGTGTCCATTCTTGGTTTGGGATTGACTCATAATCAAGAGCCACAAATGAACCATCAATGGGCTCCTCATTGTGCCTATATTTTTTGCCAAGAGAAGGTGAGTAGCTTGCTTGTCCTCCTTGTACTTTCTCAAATGATGAATATTGGTGGGAGTTGGAGCATTGATCACTGGCTAGCCATCCTAGATAAGAAGTGCAAACCACTTGCCTCTGGCTGCATGTTTCACAGGTGAGAGAAGTCTAATAATTAAATTAAAAATTAAGTATTGACTTCATTAAAAAAGTGAAAAAAGGATGTGTAAGAACTTGAAGCTTTGAACCAGCTATGAGGAATTTCACATTGTACCATAGTCAGAGAAAGAGGCTCAGATGCAAGTGTGATTTTATCATTTTGCACAAATAGAATTAAATTCAGTTCAATTAAGTATGACCAGGATTATTTTTATGAGGATAATAGTGTAAAAAATAATTTAGCTAGTTTTAATATGACCTCCTGTCTGCAAAATTTCAATGCAAGAGCCTGTAAGATTTATGTAATTTTTTGAAACACCTTGTCACAAGAAATAAGCCTCAACTAGTCAACAATTCTCCTTTCTCAGAAAATATTGATTACAATTAAATAACATCGCATAAGCCGCTAAATTGCTTCCTTCTAATGTATACTTCAATTATAGCTGTAAAGTACCCCTATTTTTAGTATAACTGTAGGCAGTATACAACACACACAGCCTGTTGTACAGATATTCTTAGTATGCCTAATCTCCAACTCAGGAGAGGTGTATGGTACTTTACTTCAAAATAAAATCATTATTGAATATTCTCAGGCTAATATACAACAAGAGCCAAAGACCCATATTTTTGAGCTCATTAGAGCTTTTCAATTTAGGATTAGCCCATTGTTATTAAAATTCTACCTTAAAGCACATACAATTTTTACATCATTGTTTATGCGCTCTACAGCTGTATACTACACTGTGCAATGCAATTATGTTCATAGAGCAAAATAATGTATTAAAGGTTAATTTAAAGTTTTTGAATGGTTGTTAAGTCTTACTGAGCAATTAAACATACCAAAATTCAAAGGAAAAACCCTGAAAAAGGGTGTTTTATTACTTTTAATCCAACAGGCCCCTTCCTTGGAATATGCTAGAACCAATGCTGCAATGAATACAACTGGCTGTATGATAAAGCTGCTGGCTGGCTTGTCTTGACATTTCTGTCTCACAATCATTAATTAAATGATCCCCCTTAAGCAAGGATTTGATACTAAGAGGCTAAATCCACATGTACCCTTCATAAAATTCTAACAGCTATCAAACAAATTTCTTTCTATGTATGTAGGTCCTCATTTTACTTGTGTTCCAAATTTAAGTACTGGCTGACTTGGTAACAATTATTCTTCCTTGACAAAGCTTATTTCTGATTTCAAATTTAAGCTTGGGTCATTGGTATAAAAAGTGGCTTCACCTGTTTACATAACCATGTGTATATGTACCAAGGCTGGCTCCTGGGTACATAATTAGCTTTATGTAATCCAGTTATTCCATATTAAAAGCATAACTTGACAATTCCAAACTTGAAAAACAGTTATTGGGTATTGGTACTAGGTTTATTCAAGTCTAAAAAACCAATTTTTTTGAAAAGATTATTATTTATAGGTTTATTTATTTCAAGTATTTTCTGAAAAAGATCAAACTTTTCAAAATAAAGTGAAAAATATTGATTGCCACTATAGTTTTGAGGATAAGTAGCAGTGAAGCACTAACAATTACAGAATAAATAAATTTTTATTTAGCACCAGTACATACCCACTTAAATCAGATTAAGTTTGGGCATAATTCAGTCTTTACTGGGTAATGTTGAGAATTAGTTAGTCACGACCAATGGGAATAACCAACAAGCCAAGCTTGATATGTACAGTAAGGTTCTTCACAGTAAATTAACATTGAAAACTTTCATTTACAACCCTTGTGCTGTGAAATAGTGTCAATCCCATAAAACTGCACAATATACAAAGACATGCTGGATCCCAGATAATATTTCATTTCTGGTAATCTAGTTATCAATAGGATTTTGATTATTCCATACTGAAATTGTGATATGGTTGTCTTTAAATGAATAATTCTGGGACTGGAAAAACATTTATTTGGTATTGTTACTACCCTCAGTCATTTCAAAAGAGAATGATTTTGATAATTGCTAAAACCATCAATATAAACAAAAGATGGTGAAACTTTAAAGTGCCGCCATATTTATGATGGTCATTGAAATTGCAGGACTAATGGGTAAAAACTTATTAAATTTTTATCTTGTACAAGTATTTACCCACTTGGATCATATTAATTCTGTAATGTCAATAATCAATTGGTAAAGACCAATGGTACTATGTGATGAGCCAGCCTTGTCACAAGGTAATGTTTTTTGTTTCTTTGGAAAATGACTCTGGAATTCTCCAAAGTAGGTTGGATAAAGAATATTACTTAGTAGGGATTGTATTGAATCTTTTTCCTGTCAGAATTGTGCATTGGACTTTCAATATTACAGAGTTTTTTTGGGCCTAATCAGGTTTCTTGCTTATATCATGTTAACAGTCCTTAACATGAATTAACAGTTTTTCAAGTAATTGTGCATAGTAATTCTTGATTTAAAATCATACAAAATCATATAAAGAAAAAAAAACTTCATGATCATTTGAAATTACCTGTGTAAATCAGAAATTACATTTAGCTACTATTCCTCTGATATATCACCAATAATACATTAAGATATAACAATACACAATTTTTGAGCCTACCAATTGATTATATATTTCCTTTAAGCCAAAAATATAACTTCCATTGTTATTTGTAATATAATTCAAATTACTCTGCCATAAAGGCTTGTACCTGTTCTTAATGTTCTAGTAAAACCCATGTTTCTCCATATAAAGAGCAAATTAGGGTTGCATTTAACCCATAAACCAGAGCAAATATAATGTCAATAACTGGAGATTTACTTCACATCACACCAATGTAAGTACAAAATCTTTTTTCAGTAAAGCTAGTATCACATTATTGTCAGTGGACTTTGCGGTTTGTGTCACATCTCTGTTAAGACATTTTCAATTATCAAATATTTCATATGAGTATTTCACTGAAGGAAAAACCCCTTATCAAAACCATTTTAAGGTTCAGGTAATTACACCTCATGTTTCAAGCCACAAATTTGGTATTCTCATGCTCATGCAAAAATTGACTTCTGCAGCAAAGGCTTATTATCTCCACCCTTTAACATGCTTGCACTAATGAAAACCTTTATTCTGCACTCCCAAATTATGGGAGCTCCTTTTTCTATGGGATAAATAATAGGAGGTACCTTGAGGGGGAAACTATTGGTGAGTCTGTTTTGAATTTCAGAATTAGCCAATACCCATGGGTGCTAAGGTTTATTATCTGCCCCTCTAAGAATAATGAAAAAGATACCCTTTTGATGAGATTGAAAATTAATTATTTAGTTTTGTGGCTTTTAAATTAGAGAATTTTCTGCAGAACTCTCTATCAGAATTTCAATAACAGATCATTTTGATAATAATGGTAATAGTTAATACTTGTTTAATAATTTGGGTTTGCTAACATTTTGTTATTGAGTATATTATTATTTTCAATTAATTATTCTAGGATTCTTTCTTTCAATACTTGAGATACTTAAAGAATATTTTTTAAAATCACTATTAATATTAAGAATAATATTGACAGCGAATTCAGACTTTTAAAGGTGATTTAATAATACTATCAATATAAATATAATAGTTTAAGGGTAAGATAATTCTATAAGGATGAGATATGAGCAATATAAAAGTAACATAATTCTATTAGAATGGATATGAATATAAGCCAACATATCTATAAGGGATATTATATAAGGTATAAGGGTAAGATTATATACCTTCTATAAATAAGGATTATTGATAAATTTGATAAGATCACTAATGATAATATCTTCAAATAATACTTCAACACTACCACTATAATCGGAAGAATATTGAATAATATTAAACTCTTTCATTAATTAATCATAAATAAAAATTTAAGATACTGAGCCTAGGTACTGATATTTTCAATATAATGTAAGATTATTTTACTGTAGAAGGGATGGATTGATTCTTGATATTATTGTCTGAATCAGAATCATGGGGGGGAATTTCAGTGAGAGGACATTTATCTAAACCTTTTGGGGCCTTCATAGAGCCTTTCCAAAACAAGGGACAGAGAATTTTTCCAAGTTTGAGTCATTTTAGCTGGTGAAGTAATTTTTGTGGGGTGTTTTATTACCAATTAGATTGAGCCATCAGGAAAATGAATTATTCTGACCAATCACATTTATCCATCACTTCAAATGGTAATTCTGAGTATGCACTTTGACTTAATTCCAATTCTGAACACTCAGTTTCTGAGCTGGTGACTTTAGGCTGATTTATGGCTCTGAAAAGCTATTGGAAAAGTTGGCTATGAACTATGGGTAAGGTATGTAATTATGTAATGAATATAGTCTTTTATTTTAAGATATGACTTTTCATATTCATAAGGTTAGGTTCATATAAGTCCCTTGTCCTTTAAGATGTATGGTACTTATGGAAGTATGAATAAGGGGTAAGTATTACTGTAAACCTATTGATTGGTATTAACCTATTATGTAAAACTTCTTTCAAGTTGAGTTAAATATGAAATTCTAGTATGCATATTATAAGTATATTCTTATGGTGAGTTTAATGAGTATCTTCCTTAGGTTATCTATATATTTTCCCTAAATCCATGATATATTGCTCAATTTTGGTCCTCTGGCTTTGAGCCAATATATAACCCTAGATTAAATTTTATGTAGATTATAATGGTGAAATTTTTTCAGACCTCTAATCTTAGGTATAATATTTTCAAAAAAGCAATTTCATAATTTTCCTATTTTTCTTGTACTTTCTTTTTATTTCTTTTTGTTTTATTTTTTTTCATTTTTATTTATTTGATTTTTATTTATTTTATTTTTTCTTCATTTTTATTTATTTTATTTCTATTCATATTTATATTTATATGTTATTTTATACAAACTATTAACATCTATTCATATTATTATTGTACCAAAGTGGAATTGAAACTTTCAGAAAAGGTATGGAAACCCACATCCCCCTCTCCATTTGATGCTGTTCTGGAATTCAAGGTTAAGGTTCACTTTCTCAGGACTTGAAATATTTCAGTCTGATTTTGCTGTTGAATTGCTTTCTTTATTTCCTTCCTCCAGTTCCTCACCTTCTTCTCCTGAGGTTGAATCTTCTGGAACTCCTCTTGAATAAATCCTTTTTATTTGACTTGCTGCAATATTTTGCTAATCCATTGTGTAATATCACTTAAATGATTCTGGTTTTCTCTCTATCATTATCATTATTATTATATTATTTTCAATGGGTATGTTAAGATTTATATAATATAGCTTCCTCTATTTGATTTATTTCTTTTCTTTTTTAATAATTTGGTAAAATAAGTAAATATTCACTTCTTTTATCTTTTTCTTTCCATATAATTGAGGTTGCAGTTTTAGGTCATACAGGACCCTAAAACTCAGGTATGCAGACACTGTATATTAGGTATAAAAAAGCCTGCCTTTTTATGTCATACAAGGACAAATAAACCCTTTGTCCATTTTTTCGCAAGAGAGAAGGCTCCTTTCATGCTGAGGACCTCCTGGCTTTCAATTTGACTTGATCCAAGGGCGGTTTTTAAGTTCAAAAGGTTTGTTTTACTACTATCAGCTTGAGATACCTTGAGGTTTAATAATTCATTAATTTTTGGGTTGATAGATATTGATTTTCTCTTTTTTTAGCAATTACCAATTCCTCTTGCATACTTCAACTCTATATTTCTGTCCTTCTTTCTTCAATACTTTTCTCTTGGCAATTTATCACATATATCTGAGGATTTTATTTGAACCTTTTCAAATCTTACCTCTTCTTTGTATTATTTCTTCCGTACCACTACTCATTTCATGGAAAAAAATAAAGAAATAGATCATATTCCCTCAGGTGTGCCACCCCTGTAGTTTTAAGTCATACAAGGACTTAATATTCCACTACTCCTTTGGTGGATTCATTAAATTTGAAACTATCTAAATTGAAAGAACTTCTCATTATTTGAAAGTTGAATATGACTTAAGATTTTTCTTTCTTTTTGATAATGATATTCAAAAGATCATTGTATATTTATTTTCTTCCAAACACTCCTATAAAGTCTTATCAAATCCCTATTGAGTATCTAAGGTATTATTAAGTATATTTGTTATCTTTCTTCTTTATATTAGTAATATTAATCTTCAGGTTTGGGATAAGAAAACCTCTCCATTCAAATTTCTGAAGTTGGTTTCTGAAGTTTATTTGTATTTTTACTTTGATTCTTGTTATATTTTCTTGAAAAACTTTAAATTTCTAGCTTTATTATTATTATAATAATTTTGAGTCTTATTCATACTAAGAAGAGTGTATAATTTTTGAGGTTTCCTGACAATATATAGTGGAAGTCTACAAGGCTATAGCTTTAATCAAATCAGAGTTATTTCCCCTCATCAGACCAGCTCTGATCATGGCTTCTCAATTTATATTTATTTTTTGAGTACATACAGACCAGTTGTCCAAGTGCCACCTAGAGTAGGAAGACCATTAAAGCCTTTATTTTATGAATGAGATTTCTTTTTTCAGTAATGATAATGTTAATAGAATTCAAATTCCTAATCTTTGGGTTATTGATAATTTTTATTGTTTCTTCTTTGTTTATTGATTATATATATATATTTGATGTTTATTTTTATGGTTGTTTATATTGGTTTTACTTTTAGATAGATTAGATATTGCTATAAAACTGGAAATGAGTCATTAAACAAACATTTTATGGTCTTTTTGCGAGCCTTATGAGTACAAATCAGCACAGATATTAGTATAAAACGGAAAATAATCCATGAAACAAGCACTTTATGGTCCTTCTGAGGGCCTTATGAGTCCAAATCAGCATAGATATTAGTATAAAACTGGAAATAAGTCATGAAACAAGCAATTTATGGTCTTGCTGAGGACTCTATCTGTTTTATGATGCTGATTTGATATGATTATTTCTTGTTCCAGAGTGTTTATTCTAGTTTCACTATCCTTGCTGATTCATGAGCTCCCATGCTCCATATAAGTCCATTACCTTGACTCCACCTTGAATCTACGTTAAGTAAAGTCAACATTAAATCCATTTTAACTCCACCTTAACTCCACCTTAGCTCCAACCAATAATATTCCAGTATTCTGACCAATCATATCTTAGCTTTTGGAATTCAAAATCTGAGAAATCAGAATATAGAAACATTCAAACTCTGACCAATCATATAATTTCTCCTTTTCCTTTTTTTTCTGGCCAAGTTGGGGTTTGTTTTTTTTTCTTGCAAGTTAGGTTTGTTGGAAAACATAAGAGAAGGCCTTCTTCCCAGAGTCCAAAGTTTTTTTCTCAGCTTCTTGATATTGTTTTACACATATGGGTCTACACCTATATTTTAATCCTATGTGAAGTAAATAGTATTTTAAGTATATTTTGATGGTGTCAATTTGGCCAGTTGTCCCTTTAAATATGTTTTGATATTATAATACTTCTATCATGTTATTACCTTATTATCTTACTATTTAATTATAAGAATTAAATATTACACTATTATAATATTATACTATTTTATTATCATAAAATTGTAATTTTATGATATTATTTTGCAAGATATTATATTTTCATGATTCTTTAATATTGTCTTATTATGATATGATGGTATTATAGTATCATTATCTGTTTTTCCTATTTCATTATAATGGATTAAGGAATCATCTTAATATTATTTTGTCTTTTTTAGCATATTTTTTCTATTATATATATGATAACCTGTATTATTTTATTCTCTTTCTTCTTAATGAAAGGGGGGTGGCCAGTTTTTTATTAATTTATTTTTGAAAACAAAATTGAAAATTAAAAAGCTGGTCATCCCTCCTTGTGATCTGGATTGTGTGTATGTGCTATGTGTGTGCATTCTGTGTGTCTTTATGTAGCCTGTATTTGTGTTGAGTATTTCATTCTGATTATTTTCCATTTGGCTTCCTGATTAGTTCATTTTTGGGATATTAAGATAAGTCCCTTCATAATTTCTTTTGAGGATTGATGCCACACATAACTGATGAATGTATTTTTACCTATTTGAAAAATGTCTAGTCTTCTTGTATTGAAAAAAACTTCTGAAGGGTTTTTTTATCCAAGGGATTTTGTCTTGGGGTTTTCAAGGAATAAAAAATTGCTGTTTTGTAAAATTTGAGAGCTCTTATAATCATTTAAACACTAATTTTGTATTGGTAACTTCATCAAAAAATCTTTTATTTTTCCCATTATAAAGTAATACTTATTCCATCTTCTTTTTCAGATTATCTTTTTAAACTTGATTTTGAAATAAATCTTGAAATTGAAACTTGAGTTTTTTGTAAATCAAAAATATTCCTTTGAAGAAGTGCAATGATGATAAATCTTGACCTTATGAAAGGTAATTATTTCTTAAATTGAGAATTCAAGAAATCTCCAAGTACTTTTTTACTGAAAAAAAAGATAAAATAAATTATAATTTAATAGTATATTAATGATGATTTATTCAAGACCACTAACTCAATGGATTTTCATTAATTCAATTTATGAACTGGTGCTTAATTATTAAAGTCCCACTTTCCTCAAAACCTATAGTCACTTGTGTTTTTGGTGGTATAAGGAATAGTTAACCACCCCTATTTTGTAAATATAAGAAACTACTGATATCATTACAGAAAAAAAAGCTAAAAAATTATATTTAGATGAATTTGTGAACCAGATATTTTTTTGTAACCTCTTTTTTTATTTATAATAGTTCAAAATATCTTTGCCACAACTTTCACTTCTGAATTAAATAGGAATTCTTAATTTTGATTTATTTATTAATTAAATATAGATTTTTTTAATTGTTTTTTATTATGACAATATTTTTTTATTGAATCTTTTTTTATGATTTTTTTCGTTATCTTTTTTTTGATACTGTTTCAGAAAAACCACAAATTAAATGTGAAGTTTAAGGCCATGCTGGGACAATCATGTATCATTGGTCTTTGAGTTTTCTAATATCTTCCTGTTTAATGTATTAAGTTAAAATAGAAGAAGAGGAATAGTAAATGAATTGTTTGATTGCATTTTAAGGTTATGCTGGGCCTTTAATTTTCTGAATAATGATTTTGTTAAAATATTCTTGATTATTTTTTCCTTTCATGTCAATTTTCTTATGACAATTTCTTGCCATAAATTATCCCATTGTTCTTCCTTCAAAAAAAACTGGTAATTTTTCAGTATAAATATTGATTTTAAGGCTTTATCCTCTAAATAAGACTCCAATCCCTTTGAAAAATATAGCAATCCCCTCTGCATTTAATTTTTTTACCATCCACTTGATATTCTTGAAGGAAAAACCATCCTTGAGCATTGTTTGTACCCCAATATGAACTTTTCCTTGTATTTTCTTCCATGTAAAATGTTCCATTCCAATAATAATGATCCAGAATTCTCATTATTCTATCATAGATAAATATATAAATTAACTCAAGTTTTGTTAGTCTTGATCCAGGTAGCTGGTCCCATGTATCTTCAATTTAGCCCGGCGGTAATTCTTCATTTGCAAAAATATCCCCAAATTAAATAAATGGTTTGATGTGTTAACTTTGTTTTTCAAACTTTTCAATTAATTGTAAGCTCCATGTTTGGTCTTCATTATTAAATCCTTGAAAAGTATCATTAATACATATGTCTTTAATTTCTTCATTTGTTTCTGAGTCTTTCCAATAGTTCCAGTGGGTATTGAATGATTCATCAGCTTCAGAAATGATACTTCTAAAAGTTAAAATGTGATCAAAATGTTGCTAATGGTTTCTTGATGTTGAAAAATATGACTCATTATAATAGCTTCTCAGTAAAGGTAGATGAGATAAATAAGATAAGTATAATATTTGTTAAAGAATTAATACCCTTTGATAGGGAAAAAAGTTACTTCCAATAATTTCTTTAATTAAACTAGGTTTATGGGTAAGACTATGGAGTAAAAAAATAGGTCCTCTTTGATAAGGCAGGAGGTCACTGCCAAAAATACTGGACTTGATTCTTGAAATTGAATTTTACTGGATTTTTTTCTTATTTGTTTTTGAATGATGTAAGTTGGAGGTTCTCATAATTGACTTCACCTGTAATTTTCTCATTGATGGTAAGTAATTTTTAAAATAAGATGATTTTTCATCCCAAACTTTAAGTTCCTCCAATAACAAGCTTATTTATTCCAGATTTTCCTTTCATTCTCCTTATTGGTAAGTTGATTACTGATATCTTTGAGATTCTTCTTCATATTTCTTCATCAATTGCCTTTGATTAAAAATTTCTTCAACCTTGAACAATTCATCCCCATAACATCCAAACTTTGGAATCTTGAATGTTTTTTAATTTTATTAAATATTATGCTCTTATTGACTTTTTTTCTTCCTATTTTTTTAACGTATCTTTAAATTAATGATATTGATATTTCCTTTAACTAGAAATTGAAATTGAAATTCCCAAGGATTTCATCCCCAAAAACCTAAAACATTAGAGGTGGAATAAGGAACAGATACCCACCCATATTTTTATGTTAATAAATCACAGTCATACCTTCCTCATACTTTCAAAGGAGAAAAAATCATAATACCAATCTATAATTTACTCTCTATTTTATTATTGATTGCTTTTTTCTTATTATTTTTCTTTAAGTTTTTTGAGAAACTTTTTTAAGTTGATATCCTCATTATAAAGCCCATTTAAATTTTTTATTTCAAATAATTCCATTGATACAGATCTCCTTGGCTATCTCTGAAAGTAATTTTCTTCCCTTCTTACTTTGTTCTGAATTTTCACATTTCAAATTCCTGATAAATTCTTCTTCTTATTGTATAAAGAGGTATCCATACTCTTTCCAGTATAGTATTTCACCAAGAGGTCCCATATTATTCAAATTGACGTCTTATTGTGGCCAAATTCTATATTAATAAAGAGCCTTCCTTGTTTGTTTATGAAAATAGAATATTTCCTTCCAGTATTTTTCTCCTAAGTTTCCTCTAAGACCTTATTCACTCAACAGACCCATGAATTCTATCCTTGAAATTTTTAATCCTGGAAGATTGCTCAGCCATTTATTTCCTTTTGCTTTGATTGGAGCTTCTTAGTAGATGTCTTTGAATTCTATTTAAGAAAGAATCAATCAATGTGGTTCTTCTTCAGGAATTGGAAGTGGAAAATTTCATCACTATAATTTAAGAAACTTTCTTCATACAATTCCATTTCCTTGTCTTTATTGATTCTACATGGGTTTTCTAGATCTGGGCCACAATCCTTGAGAGAGCTCATAAGTTTTTTTTCTAGATGAGAGATTTCTTATTCTTGGGTTTTATGATCTTCAATGATTTCTTTATTCATGAATTCTTCCTTAAGATTTTCAAAACCATGAGAATATTTGAGTTTCTTCATTGGGGGCTGTTGAGAATCTTCATATTCAACCTCATCAGAATTAATTTTGATTCCTTATTGAGTTTTTTCAGGAAGTGTTTTTCTTGGAAAATATTTAATAATTAATTTTTAATATTATTAAAATGAATATTTTTATCTTGAATCCATTTTTCATTTGTCTTTTACTCATACTCATGTTTCTTGGAAGGTGTTCTGTCAGCTGGAGTCTATGTTGAAGCAGTAATTAGGCTATTTACAACTAGAACTATGACTGCGACACATAGAAATAATTTTAAAATAAGAGTTTTAATTTGATATAATGGTTTATAATATAATATAAGGGTTCTACTATTGAAAAATAGTGGTGGTGAGCACTATTGAGAACCCTGGATGCAGTCTTACCAGTTGGATTACTATAATAAGAGCTACAATAATTAAAATTATAATTATACCCTGATTATTACCCAAGAGTAAAACTGTTTTTGACAGTTTACTACAAAGGATATCCAAGAGCAGGATGAGGAAACAATTCTGGCTGTGAAAAGCCTCCTTGTTATCCTGAAATGGGGTGGAAAGGGTGCTAGACCTTTCCACGTAGAGGAAGTAAAGATTTTTTCACTCTCTAGTACTGGCTTGTGGTTTTCAAACAGCCTGTATAGCCTGTATTGGGCTCAGATGTGGTTTTGAAACCACATATGGGCAGTTTTCACCAATACAGGGTGAAAAGTTTCATCTGGGGACCTCAGCCTGATTCTGATGTGTATGACGCGTAGAATGCTGTACAGAAACTGTATGGGACCCCAGTATTAACTGAAATATGAGTTATTGAAGTAAAAGCATGCTTCTTTGTCTATTTGACACCTCATATTCATGATTCTGGGATATTATCCCATGGTAAGGCTGTATTGGTCAGAATGTGGGATTTCGACCTTAAAACAGCTATACCTCTGTCAGTTCTTGAGATATCAACCTCAAAACTGAACCAGTGTGTAGCCCTGTATGTGTTCTGCACAATGGTACCTTATTTGATATGGTTATCATTAAATATGGCAAAGTTATGCCAGGTACAAGATTTTTGTATATATGCGTGTTTTTAGGCAAAAAGCTGTATTGAGCTTGTTTGCCCCATAACTTATGCTGTAGTTGAGATATGGAGAAATGGATGACACCATCAGATAGCCCTGATTGTGCTCTTTCCAAAAAGACCCCACTTCAAGTATCTTACACTAAAACTGTAGAAGTTAGATGGAAGGTGAATGTTTTTTTCACCCTTATTTGGCCTGAAATTGACCATAACTCCAGTAATATTGGTGCTAGCTCAGTTTGGCTGGTACCATCGGATAGCCCTGGCTTAGAAATTCATTTTGAGTACCCATTTGATGGGGTTAAGCCTCTCCTTCTAGATTTTAGATGAGAGGTGAAAATTAAGGTTTATGCTCAGTAATAACTTTGAGCAGGAATAACTTTGTTTTTTCTTGTCCTATGGTGATGGGACTTATATTTTCAGAAAGAGGTGAGTTTCCTATTTCCTTTGATACCTTTTGAGCTGATTTGGCTCAGCTCCATGTTTTGGTGGTATCTTGGCTATACCATTGGTTTATGGTATTTTGGCTATCATGCTTGTGCTCTGGTTTTGAGTCACAGGCTGACATGTTCCTTCCTCCAAAATTGTGAAAAGAATCTTTCTACTATGAATTGGTGTTCCATTTAGTATTTCTGAGCCATTGACAAGTATATTATAGGTTTTTTCAATTACTTTTCCAGAGACCTCTTTCATGGTAAAATTTGATGTCTTATCCTTTTCCCATATAGATGTCTGCAGTTTCATCTTCTATTTTCCAGAATTATGGATCTGGACTAAGAGCTATATTTTTAGCGTCAGGTCCTTTGTTTTTGATGTACTCTTCATATTCACTTGAGGAAGTTAAGGTTTTCCTGACCCATTCACTCCATTTCTTTGGGTCAGAGATGGCCCACTATTTATTCCCTTGAATTGTTTTCTGCAAGTACCAGATTAATGGTTTTTGATCTTGTTCATCTTGTACCTGGTTTAAAATAATTCCTGAATATGGTACTTGCGCTTGTTCTTTTGTTTCAAAAATTTCTCCTTCTAATTCTTCTATCATTTTGCCATCTTCCATATCATCATCTTTTGTGGATAATATTTTTTCCTTATCAGTATCTTCCAAGTTTTGTGAGTATTTGTCACTTCTTTTCTTTTTGCTAATGAAAGAACCTTTTCTACTGGAGGAGGCTTTATTGTTGAAGCTCTTTGATTTTCCTTTCTCAAACCACTATATAATTTTTCCCATTGAGAAAAGCTCCATTTCTCTTGGTGGTCCTGCTTTCCATCTTAACATATGGGGCTTGTATATTGGCATACATAATCTTCCACCATCTGATTCTTGGTACCTAAATATTTCCCCTTGTTTTTGTGAAAAGTCCAGTCTGATGTTGTTGTCAGCCAAGAAGAGTAATCCAAGAGCTATATGGACCACTCCTTTGGCAATGAAAAAGTGAATTTCTCTTTCTTCCCCTGAGTGCAAAAGTACTTGTGTGAATTCTTCTAGTCCAATTAATGATGTTTTATGTCCTCCAGTTTCTCTTAAATTAATGTTGAGCTTTCTTTTTGGAAGTGAAGATTTTGTTGCTGCATCTTCAGTGATCATGTGTATCTCTGATTATGTATAAACCAGTGTCATCACCGGATATTTCTCTTCTGCAACAAATACTTTCATAAATCCAAGTGGACAGGCGTAATTAAGTCTTGTATTTTCAAAGTCTTTGATCTTAACTGAAATGATATTGTTCTTCATTCCCAAGGTATTCGCTGACTTTAGGGATCCATTTTCTTCATGAGAAATTACTTGGAGCTTTTCAATAAATGTTGGTGATACAGATAAACTTTCTTCTAGAGTTAAGTTTGTATTCTGTTTTGAAAACTGCCTGATTAAATTATCAATGAAAAAATTTGGTTATACTCCCTTTTTCTTATTTTTTTCAATTTTTATTGCTTTAATTTCATATTTTAAAGTGGATTTACTTGACTTTTGAGTTTCATATTCAGGTTGTTTACTTCAATCATTCTTACTTTCCTTCAGTATTTTCATTTAATTTAGAATTTTGAGACTTTTTCTTGTATTTGGTTGGGACAATTACTTTTATTTTTTCCTCAGTTTCATCTTTATGATAGGTTCCTGGGATTATGGCATCCTTGTATTTGTTCTTCTTGTTTTGCCAATCTTTGTGTTTTTTGTCTGAGAGTTTCATGTGTTTGCAACATTCCAGTGGGTGAAGATACTTCTGGTGGTTCCCAATTACCTCGTTCTTCGAATTGAGAAATTAAAACTTCTTTTTCATTATTTTTCAATTAAACAATCTTTTCATCTTTTTTCAATATGGTTTTCAAATTTTCAGATTTGTTATTCTTTATTTCTTGTTTCTCCCTGCTTAATTCCCTCACCAAGTCCTTTGGGGATTTGGTACTCTCTGAGGGTACTTTTTTGAAATTATGGTAAAGGGAATTTAACCTTTGTCTACTTACAATTCTATTTTCCATCTCTTCTTCCAGATAGCTGGATTTTGTCAATCAATGAACATTTCCAAACAATCAATAAAACTTTGAAGGTGGTATTTGATAAAGTTTTGCTATAACATAAGATTGAAAATTTGCAGTTAAAGGTGCCTGAGTATTTCTTGGTTTGAATGGGTGTGCATTTGGTGCTATGCCTGATCCTTGTGTGTTTTGTTTATCCTTCCACATCTTATGTGGTGAATTAAAATCCTCCAAAAGTTCTTTCAGATGCTCCAAAACATCTTTCATTGGATTAACTTCCTTTAGGGCTTCATTAACATGGACTTCTTGAGCTGGTGGATTCTTTATTTTCTTTTTAATACCCTTCATTTTATTGATCAACTCCTCCCGGCTCTCATCTTCAAATCTAGTTTTATTTTTACTTTTGATTTCATCTGACTTTTATAATTGTTATTTTCTTTAATAAATACTTCTGCCTATGATTCTTCCTCAATATAATTCCTGAGAATATCCATTTCAGGTAAGATATATCCTCCATCTCTTGCTTGAAAAATGGTCCTGTCTTTGATCATTTCTTTAGTAACAATACCTCCTATTTCTGGTGATAAATAATAAAAGACATCCTCACAATAATCATTTTTATTTTTGATATACCCATAATTAAGCAGATATTTTGAAATTATGTCATATTCCCCAATAAACTCTGTTTATTGGGACAAACCCCTTACTCCTCTTTGCTGATGAGTTTTATTAAATAGTTTTGTTAATGAATCTTTCCTGCATTTACTTTCTGTTTCCAACTTTCCCCCTTTACCAATCATTTCCTCTTTTACTTGATCCAAATCCTCCATTTCATATTGTGGCATTCATTCAATTTCATACCTGATATCCTTATCTTAACTCCAGAATTCTATTTTCATGGAAAAATCCCTTTCATTGGCTCCTTCATTTGATGCTATCCTTTCAACTCCCTTGATAAATTCCTCAACATCACTTCCATAAAGGTTGAGGTTATAGTCCTTTTCCTCTATTTTGATAATATTTCTTGTGAGTATTGTAACTCTTATAGGCTTCTGAGTTGGTGTTTTAATATGTACCCTTTTTGCAATTCTTGCAGCTCTTGGCCAGGTTCCTGGTCTGGATGTTTCAAATGTCTTTGTGGTTGGTGATGGTGATGGCTGCTGGGGTCTGAGCATATTTGGAATAGTTTCATCCCCAGTGGTTTCAGGTGATAATTGACTTGATTTTGTCTTCTTTCCATCTCTTTTTGCATCTCTTTCCATAGCCTTCTGTAATTTTAACCTTTTCTTTTTAAATTCTTCATCATTTTCTAAATAAAAAATCCTCTTATTCAATTTCTTTCTGACCTAATTCTTCAATTATGGAGTTCTCTTTCTCCAATTCCTCCTCAAAGGCTAAAACCTTTTTGGATGAAAATGATTCCTACATAATAATTGTGATCTAAAACCATTATTTTTTTATTATTTACAATTTTTCTGGATTATTAAAGTGTCAACTTTAGGATTTATAATGTAATCTTATTAATGATACTTAGATTGAAAAGCCTTTGTTGGGACACTGGATGTGGGACAAATAATAGGCAGTATATTGAGGTGGAAATGATTGGTGGGTCTGTTTTGAATTTCAGAATTAGCCAATAACCATGGGTGCTAAGGTGTATTAGCTTCCCCTCTAAATATACTGAAGAAGATACCCTTTTAATGAGATCACAAATCAATTATTTAGTTTTGTGGATTTTTTATTAAAGAATTATCTTCAGCAGTCTCTATTAGTTTGTCAATAAACAATAACAGTGATATTAATGGTAATAGTTAATACTTGTTTAATAATTTATGTTTGCTTAAATTCTTGTTATTGATTGTATATTTCTTTTATGATTTCTTCTTTCAATACTTGACGTATTTAAAGAATATTTTTTTATAATTACTATTAATAGTAAGAATAATATTGATAGCTAATTCAGACTTTTAAAGGTGATCAAGTAATACTATCAATATAAATATCATATCTTGAGTGTAATATAACCTTATAAGGGCGTTTTGGGTTAATATAAAGGTAGGATATGAGGAAATAACAGTAATATAATATTATTAGGATGGATATATATATATAAGTCAATATATCTATAAGACATATGATATAATGTATAAAGGTAAGATTATATACCTTCTATAAATAAGGGTTATTGATAAATTTGATAAGATAACTAATGATAATATCTTCAAACACCAATTCAACACTAATTCTATAATGGTAAGAATATTGAATAATATTAAACTCTTTAATCAATATTATAAATATCTTTCATCAATTAGTTATCAATAATAATATAAGATATTGAGCCTTGCTACTGATGTTTTCAATATAATACTAGATTATCCTACTAGAGAAGGGATTGATTGATTCTCAAGATTATTTTCTGAATCAGAAGCATGGGGGGTAATGTCAGTGAGAGAAACTTTCTTTACACCTTTTGGGGCCTCCATAGAGCCTTCCCAAAACAACGGACTTAGAATTTTTCCAAGTTTGAGTCATTTTAGGTGGTGAGCTATTTTTGGTGTGGTGTTTTCTGACCAATCAGATTGAGCCATCATTCCAATTACTTTTTCTGACCAATAAAATTCATCCATCATGTCAATTGGTAATTCTCAGTATAAACTCTCAATTAATTCCAATTTTGACCCCTCAGATGCTGAGTTTGTGACTTTAGGCTGATTTATGGTTCTGAAAACTATTGGCAAAGCTGGCTATGCACTATGGGTAATGTATGTAATTATGTAATGACTTGGGTCTTTTATGTAAAGATATGACTTTGAATATTAATAGGGTTAGGTTTTTATAAGTCCCTGGTCCTTTCAGATGTATGGTACTCATGGAAATATGAATAAGGGGTAAGTATTACTGTAAACATATATATTGGTATGAACCTATTCTGTATTTCTTTCACTTTGAGCTAAATATGCAATTCTAGTGTAAATATTGTAAGCATATTCTTATGGTGAGCTTAGTGAGTATCTTTATGAGGGTGCTTATATATTATTTCTAAATCCATTACATATTTCTACATTTTTCTCCTATGGCTTTGAGCCAATATATAACCCTGGGCTAAATTCTATGTAGACTCTAATGGTGAAATTATTTCAGGATTCTCAGCTTAGGTATAATATGTTGAAATAAGTAGTTTTATAGGTATTTCTTTTTATTTTACTTTCTCTTATTTATTATTATTATTTATTTATTTTTACTTTATTTATCTTTATTTTATATCTTTATTTTTCTTTATATATTACTTTATATAAGCTAACTACAGCTATTGTACCAAAGTGGACATGAACCATGCATAAAAGGAATGGAATACCACAGCATCATAATAATATCTGCAATTTACCATGCTTACACTTCTGCACTACTGCATCATCATTTCTGCAATTTACCATTTGTAAGCTTCAGCACCTCTTGCTCATCATCTCTGCAATATAACATACTTAATCTCATGTAAATTTTGTCTTTGGAACATCTGCAATTTACCATGTTTAGGCTCATGAAAGGATTGGCTTCCACACAGCCACCTCTTACCATGCTTACACTCAGGCAAAGATTGGATTCTTCACCACCTCCTCATCACCTCTGAAATATACCATCCTTACACTTGTGCAAATATTAACTTCTGCACCACTGCTGCATAACCTCCACAGTTTACCCTTCTCATGCTCATTGAAAAATTGGCTTCAGCACCACTGCCTCATTATATCCACAATTTACCATGCTTATGCTCAATGAGGTCCCATTATATGGCATGGGGGAAAGGGGGATATGAGTGAAATTTCATCATATCAAGTTTTTAGATCCATAGGCTAAAGTGTCATGTTGGCATAAATGACAAACCCAATCACAGAAATATAATGAATGGCCTTCTCCCCCAATATGTTCTGGGTGAAATTGATGGGGATATTCAAAATGATGTGTTTAAAGTTTTAAAAATGATATCCAAAAATTACAACCCCATAAGTGGAAAATTTAAAAATGGAAATCTGTATTCTGTTTCTCCCAAAAAATGATTTTATTTCATATCATTCAAATGTAACACTTTGCTTAGTCCTAACCTCATGGGGGTTGAATAGCACAAAAATTGACTTAATTATATTTCTCACTAGTCAGTTTTATTCAGGTTCTCATAGGGAAGTGATTGCATTTGAATGGTATGAAATAATTTGCAGCACATCACGTTCTTGACTGTCCCAACAAATAAAATTTTGCAAATGTGTTACAAGCTCAATAGATATTGATGGAAGGCTCCATGGCTATGGATGGGAAAGTTTCTTTTGTTTCTTTTGGCGAGCTTGTGGCTCTAAAAATTTTTTTTCTCAAAAATTCACTAAATATTCAACTGATTTAAATTGATATTTAACTTCCTTCTTTCCTCAAACGTTTGAGAATGCTCCAAAATTGATATCACCTAAAAAACAACAAATCATTAATATCTGTAATCTAATTTATTTCCACCACTATCAGTACTCTTGCCCTTTTACTCTAAATTTGTCACTAAAGTTGGCTATCAAGCTGTCACAATCTATATATTAAATAGACTTCCCACTGTATTCCTCAACAATGCAATGAACCACAAGAATTTTAACAGAATTAAATCAACTACCAGCTTCCTCCCCAGTGAGTAAAAGTGAATTCTCTGATATGGATAGTAGTCATCAATTAGGAATTAAAGTAGAGAGCAGGTCCTCTGAAAATAATCAAGATACACCAGTTCTTCCAGAATGTGAGCATAAATTTATTTTTAATATTTTTAATCTCTCAACCTGATAGTTCTCTTATAGATTTTCTTTCAGCTCAGCCTTCAAGATCTCAAAACCCAAATTAGGAACTCTATGAGAAGGCAAAGACTGTTGAACATTGTGAAGCAACAGAGGATGTTGGGAAAGATTTCAGTGGAAAGGTTGAAATTATATTAAAGAGGCAATCTGTCTTCAACATAATGCGAAAAATAAGAAGGATGGAAAAAATCTAAAACAATGGTAAAATTCCTCATTATGTATGTCAAAGGATTGGTGAAGCAATGAGCCTCCTGAATATGGATTTGAATTGTAAACCCATTGGTAATTTCATAACAAATTGAAAACAAAAGCTGCTTATAATATATAGATAGGTGTGGAGGTGTTCAAAAAAATGAAAAAATACCATAAATTTGACTCCAGAAAAAATTCCCTTGATGCAGGTTATGGCATTATTAATATTGAAGTGAACCATAATGATAATGAATTTAGGCATGCTGAAACCCTCCAGCAATTGATCAAATAATCCACAATGAAAACCCTCCCACCTCTCCTCAAAATATTCAAGCATACCAGGAAATTGAGAAGCTTAAATATGATGCAATGGATGGATATATGACTAATATAATTCCTGAAGCATCAGCCTCAGATAATGATCAAAAACATTTTTATCCTGAAATGAAGAGCTTGGACACATTTTTGATGATCATTCTAATATCACTCAAGAGTAATGGAAAAGAGGGTTTGATAATATCAATAGTATTCATAAAAATCAATGGGAAAATTTACCAACAAATGATGCAGATATGTTCCCCCCTATTGGTATTAAGGTGATCAGTAACTGAGAGAATAAGATTTTGGACTGAATTGAGGAGATTGAGATATCAGGTGGGTATTATCTTTGTGAATGATACCTAATTATTTGGCTGTTGACTAATGTGATATACATTGCAATATTTAGAATCTGTTTTTTTGAAGGCAAGAGCAACCAAAGCCTTTGTAGTAACAGAATTTGGAAGCTAAAATTGATGAAGGATGTAGCAAAAACTCTGGATAATCTCCAAAAAGCTGAACACTCCTTCAAAATGGTTCAGAAAAATCTTTACTCCTCCAATCCAATTGAACAGTTTTGGGAAACCTTTATGCTTGAATAAATTAGTTGAGTCTCATATAATGTGACTTAACCCAAATTTTATGTGACACCAATGATGTATCCCACAAATACTCTTGGACTTGAATGGGGAGCAGTTGAATACCTTGCCTCCTTCTCGAGTAAATCAAAGCCATGTGCAACAAAACTCACAATTGAAGGTGGTGGGGCTGACAATGAGTTATTGACAGAGCCCCACAAGAACTTGGAGTAACCAATGGATGAAAATATCCACCTAATGATTGCATACAGCATGTTATATGAACAGACAAAGGTCAAAGTGTATGGCATGAAAGGCAAACTAAAAAGCTCAAAGAAAAATGAGGTTTTCTAAGATCCTTTGGAATGTCACAAGAATCTCATAATAAATCAGCTCCGCTATGGTATATTAGCTTAATTCTGCGCAGTGGGCATTTGTAGTTTGATGGTAAGCTCGGATGACTGGGGAAAAGGCTCAGTAAAAGGGAAATTATCCCTCATCAAAACTTACAAGATACTTTAAGAGGGTAAAATGGTAGTAGAGCCAGTGCGTCTCCATACTAACAAATATATTTGTAGTTTACTTAATAATAGTTTCTTCTAATTAGTATATTTTAACCCCAATGTACCTGTTGGATTTGAATTTGCAAAATGCTTGGTATTAGACTTTGGTGATGCCTGGGTAGAGAAGCAGGGTTTTGGTATTAATTAAGAAGTGAAATTGACTGTATCCAGGTTGGTTAAGCTTATGACTACGCTTATTCCATTTTAAATCAGCTTCATATCACATATTGTATTTTATCTTTAGAAAGCCAATCAATAATAAAGTGATTGTTACTACCTATCCTAATCCTTATTTATTAGTATGAACATCAATAATAAAACATTTTTAAAGTGGTATGCCTCCATACACCATAAAAAATCTCCCAATATGTCACAAAGTCAGTCAGGAAGCTGTGTGATATCACACAAAGTGTCAATACCAGAAGTTGAGCTTTTTATTTAAAGCATTTCAATTCTCATCTTCAGCCCATAATGGCTCAAATTGAACTACTTCTCTCAAAAGGAATACCTGGGAAATTGCCAGACAAGAAGGATTAGTAATCTGCAGAGGGGTGTACTAAGGAATGTACATGGGGCCCATGTTCCACTTTCTCATTCTCCAAATATTCCAAATAATTCAATTTTAATCCCATTGGATGGGAATATAAATCTAACAAATTTCATAGTTTAGTATCCATTTTAGTAGATTTTGATCAGGTACTTGAGATCTCTGAGTCACAAAAGTCAAAGGTAATGATTTATTTTTTAGCAGGAAAAAACAAACCATCACCAACCAAGAAAAAAAATTGGGTGAAGAGAATAGTCCACACAACAGTCAATATTCCCTTGGTTTAATTAAATTTACCTGTGAAAGTATGCCATTCACAAAAAAATGAAAGGAGCATAAGAGGAAACCCATGGAAAAACATTGGGGGGATGAATCAATGTGTGAGTTGCTCAGTTATGTTCAAGCTCCATATATATATCCATGGGCTGGAGCTCATGTCTTACCCTTATTGGGCCCCATGTAATAAAATTGGCTTTAGTTGGTTTAGATTGAGCCAATGCCATGTGAGATTCAACAGGGAGCTCATGGATTTGTGCCCAATGAATCTAATTGGGCCTGGTGGGCACACATGAGCATTGGGCACAATTCATTATTTGGTTCCATTTGGGATCCAAAAGGGCTTGATTTAGATGGTAGCTGGAAATATCTGATATACTGTTTGCTCCTTCAAAGCCAATTGATTCCTCAACCACTGGTGAATAGTGGCACATACCAAAAAGTTAACTGATGCCAAAAGCACCAGAAAAAATAGGTTTTTTACCTCCACTCAACCAATAGCACCAATATCAATGCCAGTATAAGCAAATATAACTACTGGCCAGCTTCAAAGAACTGATGATTTCACAAAAAGCAAATACATTCCCTTTGGCCATATTTCTACTTTCTCTTTGACTTGTTTACTCATTGCGCTTGTCAAATTCAGACCCTTTGCAATAATGAGTGATTTTGAGGTCAATTAATGGGATAAATTATCACAATTTTTATTTTTAAAACATAATTTCATGGACCTGGTATTAATGAATGGGGAATTGCTCAAGGGATTTATGTTTCCTGTAAACTGGTGGAAATGCAGCATGGAGAAATTTTTTTTGGTATTTTTGAAAATCATGGTAAAATTGAAGGCTAAAAGGAAGAATGGTGTAACCAAGCTGAAAATCTGGGCCTGCTGTATTGCATCCTGGGTCAAAGCTTACAATACATTTTAGATAAATTTTTTCAAAAAATTAAAACATACCACAAATAATAAAGAGTTCCCTCCTTTAATCAACTCAATGATGAGCCCAAAATTTCCAAAAATGAGGGGGAGTTTGAGTTTGTTTCCTCTCTCACTTTCACCACTAATGAATTCAAAAAATCACCTCATGTTGGTAATGATGCATCATTGTATGCTTTGAGATGGTGGTTCCTAGCTGATAAGCAGACCATCCAAATTAAAAAAGATGTGTCATAGAATTGTAGCAATGGGAAATTCATTTTCACAAATGAGGATTTTTGAATCAATCTATCCAAATGTCATGGGCTTATTCAGGTAGTATGGGCAAGTCGTATGTTGTTTCATTATACTGATCCAGAAAAGGACAACAAAATCACAACCCTAGTGGGGATTTCCACTCCATGCGCAAAAGCCATGTGACATAAAATCCAAGGGTATTATAAAATTGGCAAGGGAGCCAGCTACCACATCAGGGATGGCAATAAAATGTCCTCCTAAGTATAATAATGAAGGGCTTTGGTTACATGTTGGAGCTGGGGGGTGATTTGAAAATAAGCATGTGATGTTTGTGCAAATTGTGAAGGCTGTCTGATAATACACAGCGGAACACAGTATAAACTATTGAGTGTGATGCACCAGGATTCAATGGTTGAGAATTGAGTATACATGGTGGCTTCAATGAAAAGGGGTGGAAATTGCTCATGTGTGGTGGCATGCATCCATAAATGATTTTTCATGTAATTGGGCTATAAAAAGACTTATCACTTGCTTTCAATAATGGGACCAATGGGTGGCCATCCTGAAAAAGGTGAATTACCTCCCATCATGTTTAAATGCTCCATTGTCACAGACAAGAGAAATGCTTCCCACAGGGATCCTGGGTTATAAACATTTACTGTATCCTTGCCCTTCAAATGCATGTCCAGAAGTCCTGTTCTTCACATGTAAATCCCTACACCTGTCCAGGATCCCTGAAATTCACAAGCAAATCCTCTCCCATTCCGGGTGAATTGGGTGTGACCTTGGGGCTGGAAATGACTCACACATCTCACATGGATTGCTTGAATGTGGATAGACCCAGTTTCTTTACAGTTAATATCTCACACAATATTGGCATATGCTTGGGGATAATGGGTTAATTATCAATTATTTCTATTTCAATATTTTCCAAAAAGAGGTTCACCCAAAGAAATAGTTAGTAATGAATTTGGTTGGGCTCTCACAGAAATTATTCTCCCAAGAAAGGTGATTTGCACCACTTATCACATCAGAATACATAAATGGCATAAGCTATATAAGATGAAGTAAAGGTTTTTTCTTTCATTTCAGAACGGTTATCTAAATGAGCATATTAAAAAAGAAAAACAAGTGAAAAGAAAACTATGACTACATAGATCACTACTTTTCTTTTTGGAAGTTATTTAGAAACTATTCCCGTTATTTTCTACTTTTGTTAGTCCTCCAATGCATTTCCAAGGAGGGAGTTTAGCTCCTTGCAGAATTCCCAGCGCATCACATTTTGATGAGTGGAATCCACAAATGGAATCATGAGGAGAAATTTTTGATGCTCCATCAAGACTCTGTTAATCAATTTGTGGACCAAGGCTCAAGGAATAATGAGGGTGAGTTCCAAATTTGTAAATTCCTGCAGAGCCTCATCATTGAATTTGCCATGAGCAAAGTTGCTACACCTTTTGGAAAATAGTTTGGACCCAGAAAAGGAGGGGCTTTTACAGTTCTTATGAAATGGGTTTATCCCAGAATATTCTTATTTGACCAAATTCTCATTTCTTCCCAGCAACAAAAATATTATAAAAGTCTATTGAAATTCTTCCTATTAATTATTTTAGCTACTTACATAAGTCAGATTACAATCTCATTTCATTTTTTTAACTCCTGAATTAAGCCTTCCTTCTTACATCATAAGTGATGCCATTGAAAATACCAGTCTTTAATTCAAATATTAATGAGTCTCAGTCAAATATTATGTTTTTTCACTACCTTAACCATTTTTTGGGTATGATAAAGCTTCCTGAATTTAAATTAAAAGCTTTAAAGTATAAATTTTGAAAGCTTAGAGGTATTCCAGAACTAAGCTTATCCCTGGAATTTCTTGTTAAGTGAATCTTATACAACAGAGTCTTCATATAAGCTTTATCATTTTAGAGCTGCAGAAAAATGTTGTTAATTTTACCTTGTTTTCCAGAGCTTGTTAAATATAATATTAACCCATATTTGAAATATCTACAACAATTTTTCCATCAAAGGTTGCATATTTTAGAACTATAGTAAATTTTAGTTGAATGGCCACCTCTTTCAATCATGGGTGTGATTTTCATAATAAATAAATAATATTTTATATTGATATATTTTCCCTCTTGTCATTTTGTCAAATTATTTACCTTAAACAAAAGATAATTCTTCTTATTTTATTCTCTTGTAAAGACCATATTCCCCATCAGTCTATCTTCCTCTCTCCCAAATATATAAATATATACTCATTGGTTGTGGTTGTATGGATAGCAGTGACCATTTAAAAAGTTACAACCAGAAACTTTGTGGAGATTTTAGAGAAAATAGAACATTATTATCCTATTTAACAGAAATCTATTCATAATGAATAATTCTATTTTACTCTTTTCTATTCCATGTACAAAGCCCTGATATTGATAATGTGAGTGGTTCATATAAGATTCTGAATTCTTAATCATTCAAAAAGATCTCCCTTAATCAGTATATTTTATTTGATTATTTGGAAATCTGTTTCAAAATTAACAGTTGGGGCTTTGGATAGCTATCATGAGCTTTGCAAACCTTTTAGGAAAAGTAATTATTTCATAAGCCAGATTTGAGCTTCAAAATATTTTCAAATTAATTTAGTCATAATTAAATAAGGAATTTTTGGGGTAGAATATTCCATTGATATCTATTATGAATCTACATAAATTGGGTATTGTTTTTATATTAGAAAATATGAAGAAATTATAGCTTCCCACTTTTCTAGCTTGGTAAGCTCCTTGTAAGCCATGGGAGCAATGAAAAATAATGTTTATTATTCATATGTTAAAATGATCCTTTCATTTGATAAATAAAGAATAAAATCATATAATTATCAAAATCATGAGTTTTATTAAGTTAATTCAATTTAAATCTTTGACTAAGTATCCCATGGAATGAGGTATTTCATTCAAAATTTGAATAAAACAATAAATTGTAAACAATCTTCGCAAATAACCATTATATAGGCACGGAGAAAATGAAAAGCAGTTTGATTACAGGGTACATATTGAGAATCTACTAGCTATTATAATGATACATACTTTTCATTAGAATATTTACATAAGGAACCAGTATTGTGATTATTGTATCAATATGACTTATTTTTTTATTTGGAATAGATAAATATTCTTATTGTGGTTCACTGCCATAGAATATCATTAAGAATATTTCTTCTTCTCATTATCAATATGCAAAACCAAAGTAATCTTAATAAATGGCTCTCAAACTTATATCAAAACACAAAAATCAAAGGTTTTATTTTTTTCCTTTCTAATAGTATACATGAATTTCCCCAAATTCAAAAAAAGAGACAATTTAAAACATAGCACCATGGGAATTTTAATTGTGAGGTATTGTGGAATTCTGTTAAATTATATTATTTAGTAACAATCACCATAAATAAAAATCTATCCCTGCTTGCAGGGGGATTAGGTCCAACCTAGGTCCAACCCAGCTTCCAACTTGCTTCATACTGGGCTCTAACTTTCTATTGCTGTTTGGTCATCTTCCCAGCCAGATTTTCAGAATTTTTGAATACTTCATATAAGCTACATTTTATTATGTAGCTTCTGAAATTTTTGAGAATTACTTGCTTCTCACATATTTTGTGAAGCCCAAACCAGTATCTTGCAAATTGAGCTGAAGAAAATAGAAGCATAAGCCTTTTATTATATTCTTCAACATCAAATTTCATCTCTACTCAGCTCATATCATATCTTTATTTTCAATGGTCTCTTTCCACTGAGAATTCCTTTATTAAATTGTCATATGTCCCAATTCAAACATTCTTAGAAGAAAATGATTTTCTTTAAGGAAGCTTTTATCACAAGATTTTATTCATCACAAAGCTACACAAAGTATTTATTGAGAATTATTGATTCTTCTTGAAGATTTATTTATCTTGATCTATTTAAAGTTAACACAATTAACATATTTTTCTTTTTTTTTCAATAAATTGAACTTTTCTTCTCAATTTTCTTTGAATTGAAAAACAGAAAGAAATATCTTCACAACAAAAATTATCTGAATGTTGTTATCCATTCCTTTTATATCTAAAATATGACTTTCTCATTGAAAAATAAGACATAATATTTTTATATTTTTCCAAAATCTTATATGGAATCAATGTAAGAAATATTTCCTATTATAGACATAAAATTGAACCTTTGGCTGTGCAAAAGGAATCTTTGAAATTTTCATATGAGAAAAAATATATGCCAAATTTCTACCACAAAATAATCTTCAATATTCTGTTCTGAACTCCTATTTCCTTTAAAATAAGGATATCATTGAAAACAGACTCATTTTTTGATAATACTGCTGTAAGGTTCTTCTATGAAACTCTTGATAATAGTAGCAAATATCAAGAGTACTATGACTTTCCTCACTAGAAAATATAATATAAGGAAATACAATAACCACAAATTTAAAATAATTATTAAATATGATTATATTAAAAATGAAAACAGAAGTTTTAACTATTATTAAATAATTTAATAATAATAAAATATAATTATTCTATTACTGTTATAGTCACTGACAATTATAACAATAAGAAACCAGGGAAAATGTCATGTCAATTGCCAGTGATTGACTTCATGTTGCACTGCTGTCAGTATAAAATATTGCTTCAGTTGTGTTAGTGTCACATTGTAGTCACTGGATTTAGTGGGTCATGTCATGTCTGCATCAAGCCAATGTCAATTGTCAAATGTGTCACATGAGTATTTCAATAAAAGAAGAAACCCACATCAACACCATTTGCAAGGTTTGGTTAATTACACCTACCGGTGGAAGACAGCAGTTTGGCATGCTGATATTGGTTCATGAGATGACTTCTTCCCCGCCACCTGATCATCTCACCCCCCTACCATGGTCTGGCTTCCACACCCCTGCCTAATCCTCTTCACTGCTTACCATGCTTATGCTCCTGCACCTCCCTCAAGATATGCCTGTGACACCGCTGTGGGAACTCCTTTGGGTGTGGGATGAAATAAGGCAGTACTTTGAGGGGGAAATTATTGGTGAGTCTGTTTTGAATTTCAGAATTGTCCAATAACCATGGGTGCTAAGGTGTATTAGCTTCCCCTCTAAATAATACTGAATATTCAGCCTACAGAGAATCACAAAATAAAATAATATTTGTGGCTTTAACAGATAGAGAAGACTTATCAGCAGTCTCTAAATCAGACCTATCAATAACACTACAGTAAAACTCTGATTCAAAACTAAAATTCCTGATAAAATAAACATTCAGATTGTCTTTGTTATTTTAATAAAAGTAATGATAATATATTTATTTTTTTGGCTTTCTGTTATTTTAATAAAACTGATGAGAATATTTTTTTTGGGTTTTATGATTATTATGATAATTTTTTTTTATTAATACTAATGATAAGACTACTGGATATTCTTCTTTTGATATTCTTAATGTTGAGTTTATATCACTCCTTCTTTTCTTTTAATAATAGTAGGCTTCTGAGAGAAGCTACTGAGCGTTTTCACTATGGTTATACTACTATTCTTTAATAATACTAAGCCACTGAGCTTTTACTACATTAAAACTACTATTCTTCAACAATAATAAGCTACTGAGAAAGGCTACTGAGCTTTTACTACATTAATACTATTATTCTTCAACAATGGTAAGCTACTGAGCAAGGCTACTGAGATTTTACTACTAAAACACTACTACTTTAGATATCCGGCTAGTTCAGGTATGGTTGTGATCCTGTATAGTGGGAATTTGCTCCATGAGTATGGGAAAAATGAGGGAGAGAAGACCCTCCATGGAGCTTCTCAAAAAAGGGTACTTAGAAAAAACTATAGTTGAGAGGTTTTAGCTGGTGAGACGTTTAGTTTTGGTCTAGCAATGTGTTTTCTGAGAGAATTATGCTGGTGGTACTTTTTCTTATCAAAATCATGTAATGTCTTTGAGATAATTTGTCTGGTGACATTTTCATTTTTGGTGACTTTGTTATGTGTTTTCTGAGAGAATTATGCTGTTGGTGCTTTTTCTTATCAAAATCAAGTGATGTATTTAAGATAGTTTTGCTGGTGGGATTGTCTTTTTATAATAGTCATGTAAGGTAATTGAGATAATATGGCTGGTGATGTTTTCTTGAAGGTGACTCTGTTACATATTTTCTGAGAGAATTATGCTGGTCTTCCTTTTTATCAAAATCATGTGATGTATTTAAAATAATTTGGCTGGTGAGATTTTCCTTTTATAAGAGCCATGTGAGGTAATTGAGATAATATGGCTGGTGATGTTTTCTTGAAGGTGGGGAAAGTATTTTTTGTTTCTATATTTTTTATGTATCTTCTTATAGAATTATGCTAGTGGTTTTATTTTAGTATTGTATCATTTCATATGGAGATTGCATCATTTCTATCAAGTTTGATGTGTTCCATTATTACTAAGAAAAAATTTGTTCTTGGAAAATATATTGTAATTTTATGCATAGCCTTGAGGTATTTCTTCTTCCAATTGAATCAAGGTAGGGAAAATATATCCTTGATGCTGTGGTGCGTCTTGATATACATTTATTTAGATTAACTCCTTTTAATTGCATAATTTGTTAATGATGATGCAACAAGGTGGATAAACCCATTGATAATATACTGTTTTGATAAGATGTTGAGGCTTTTTATTGTATATTTCTGTTTGAAACCTGTATGAGTAATGTGTAAATATGTTTAGCGTAATTTGTTTTATTATCTTTTTTTTGTTTTATTGGTGAGCTTGAAACTGATACTAATGGTATGGAATACCACATCCCCCTCTGCATTTAATGCTGTCCCCAGAATTCCATTTGAGAAGCTTTCCAATATCAATCATATTCATTTTGTTCAATTTCTCCCTCCAATATTCACTCTTCATCTTCAAATTCTTCGCCGCTTTCATTTTCTGACTCTGAACTTGATTGAAATTTCTTTACTCTGGGATAAAACCTCTTGATGTGACTTGCTGCAAGTTTTCTTGTAAGTTTAGTGCCATCCAATTCTTCAAGCTCATAAGGTCCATTATTAATTTGATTGATGACTCTATAAGGTCCATTCCAATGGTTCTTGAAGAGTAAACCCCACCGTGACTCAAGTGGCTTATTATAAACCAATACCAAGTCCACTGGTTCAGGTGGATTTCTTAGTGTATGTGCCATCTTTCTGTCCAAATATTGAACTGATTTGTGTCTTATATCTCTTAATTTCTCTGCTCCTACTAATCTTGTTTCCTCTTTTGATGCAATTTTTATGGTTCTTGCTTCAAATAGTTCTTCTCTTGTTGATATTTTATTCCATTCAATTTCTATATATGTATTTGTCTCAATATCAATTGGCAAAACAACTTGCTGACCAAATTAAAGCTCAAATGGTGAGCATCCTGTTGTTCTTTTTTTGATATTCTATCTGCCAAAGTCACAATTGGTAAGTATTCTTTTCATTTGGATCCATTTTCACCACACATTTTTACAAGGGCATCTTTAAATTGCTTATGTCCTCTTTTAACCATTACTTGTGATTCTTGGTAGTAATTTGTAGTTATTCTGATTATTTATCCTGCTCTTTTGACTGTTTCTTGTAATTATTTTCCAAATTCTTCTCCTCTGTCAACTGTCACTACTTTTGGCGCTCCATACCTACAAATACATTCTGACATAAACCATTCTGAGACTTATTTTGCCTTTAGCCTTGTTAATTCCACAGTTTCTGGCCATCCTGAAAAGTCATCTCTTGCTACAACTAAGCATTTCTATCTTCCTTCCTTAATGTGAACCACATCCATTCTGACTCTTTCAAATTAAGTAAATGTTACAGATATCTTTGCTTCTTCTTTTTGTTGCAAATGACTCCTTTTTTGACATTCTTGACATGATTTGACCCATTTCTTGACTATCTTTTTCATTCCTTCCCACCAATATCTTTTCTTGATTCTTCTGTATGTTTCATTTTCCCCTCTATGCCCCAATTCTTCATCCATTTTTTTTATTATCTGTATCTGAGCTTTTCATTGTATATAACTATTTGTGGATGTTCTTTATTTCTCCTTTTTGGCTGCCCTCCTTCTAAATAGAAATTCACTGATCTTCTCTTAATTTTCTTGAATTATTCTTCCCCAATACTTTGTGGATTTTTCAAACTATTCAAATATTCCTGCATATGTTTTCCAAAGCCTTCCTGTTTTATTGGAATTTCAATATTGTTTGTTTTAGTACTTGATAATTTTCCCACTTTGCTTGTATTTACTTCTTTTTGTCCAAATCCTGGATGTGGCTTAATTCAATCTTCCTCTTTGTCAACATCATCCCTTTCACTTTCTTCTTCATCATCTCCCTTTGGTCTTCTTGATAACCCATCTGGCATAGTAAATGTTATCCCTGGTTTGTGTACAAGATCAAATGCAAAAGGTTGAATGTATGCCACCAATCTTGTCATGGGTGCATTTGGTAAGCAAGGTGTGTTGATCATTTATATTAAATCTTTAGCATCTAATTGAAGTTCAAAGTCTTGCCCCCATAATATTGTTTGAAGTTTTTTGAGTATTCTTGCTACACTGCAAAGCTCTAATTTTGGCTGAGAGTATTTAGATTCTAGTCTGGAAAATGTTACTGATTTGTATAGTACTGGTATATCCTTTCCATTTTCATCCTCTTGCATAAGAACTGCACCTTCTTAAATATAACTAGAATCTATTGCTAATTTTATTTTCCCTGAGCCTTAATCATAATTCAATGTCCTCAAAGTAATTTCTTTTCCTACTATCTTCCTGAGTTTTATAAAAGCTTCTTCACATTTTCCATCCCATTTCCACAATACATCCTCCCTTGTCAATATTCTCAATGGTGCTGACACTTGTGAAAAGTCCTTGATAAACATTCCGACATATGCACATAATCCTAAGAATGCTCTAACTTCCTTCTTTGTTGTTGTTCTAGGCCAGTTATGTATCTTGTTTATCTTCTGTTTTGAAATCTTTCTTCCTCCCAAAGACACAACATGTCCCACAATATCAAGTGCTGGAACACAACTTGCAAATTTTGATCCTTAAATTGTGAGTCCTGCCTCTTCTATCATGGAAAGTATTCTTTCTAATGTTACTGCATATTCCCAAACAAATCTTCTTATGAGTGGATTCTCCTTCAATGTTTTATGCTGATATGTTGATCTGGGTGCTTTAATTCCTCCATCATCTATAAATATTCCAAGGTGCTCTGGTATTTCGTTCTGAAGTATCCAAGTCATTTGTGCTTGATAAACTGCCACAGAGTTTGTTTCTCCTTGAAGCATTCTTGTAAGCTGAAGTCTTCCAAGTGGTGTTTCAAATGTTGTAAGTGGTCTTGTAGTAATACCCAGCTCTCTTTCATTGTATCCTCCCATAATATCCCCCAATGCATAACATACTCTTCCTGAAAATGATCCTACAAACTCATAAACATTTGGTGGAAATCCTGCATCTTTTATTGTTACTTTATTGAGTTCTTGAGGGTCATGAACTATTCTAAATTTTCCATTGGGCTTTGCCACACAAAACACTGGGCTGTTATAGCTTGATGTTGATTGTTCATAGAGTCCTGTATGTATTCTTTCTCTGACTAGTTCAATAAATTGAGGTAAAATTGATTTTGGTATTGGTATTGGTTTATTTTGCCATGGTTCATGTGGTATAACTGGTATTTTATAAGGTTTTCCATAAGAATGTTTTAGTACACCTCTTTCTTCTTCACAAAATGCTATACCCTTTTGCCTTAGTAAAATAATTTTTTTTAATGAATTAATCTCTTCTTCCGATAACCATCCAGATGGTCCATAGTTTATCATTGAAAGTCTTTCTTCTGTAACTTTTGATGTTTCAAACAATGGAGGTGGGTTTGGTGATAGGGGTGTTTCATATGGATCTCTTGATAATTCAGGTCTTTCCAAAGGTGGATTCAGATCTTGAGGCATAGCTTCATTGACTGTTCTAACCTTCTTGAGTACTGACTTATATTTTGCAGCATTGGATTGAGCTTCCATGATTATTAGTCTGGTTTAAAGTATAAATTGATGATAATATTTTTTTTATTTTTTTTATTTTTTTTTAGTTGAAATAAAAACAGTCTCTTCAGTTTTTTCTTTTATTTTTTTTCATAATTTCATTTTAGTTTTAGTTTTAAGTCATTCAAGGACTTTACCTTCAGGTGGATAAAACCCAGTATATTAGGTATACCAAATCCTGCAGTTTAATGTCATACAAGGACGTTTGTGAACCCTAGTCCTGAGTTTACTGTTTTACTTGAAGCTTTCATTATTCTATTATTCACATTTGTTTGCTTCTTGATATACTCTTTTTTTTATTTTCTTTATTCCTTGATTTTACTTGCATATTCTGCCCTCTGGTGTGCTACCCCTGTAGTTTGAATCATACAAAGACTAAATTTTGGCCTTCTGGGAACCACCCTGTAGTTTAAGTCATACAAAGACTGATTTTGGCCATCTGGGAACAACCCTGTAATTTAAAGTGATAGAAGGACTAATTTTAGCCTTCAGGTTGCTACCCTGTAGTTTAAAGTCATACAAGGACTAATTTTTTGGTCATCTTTATTTTATCTGTTCTTTTATCCTTTATGTTAATCAAGACTTTTAATTGTTATTATATTTATCTATTGCAGAAGAAAACTTTTTATGTTATGAAAAAAAAAATTATGTTGAATTTTTTTTTTATTTTTATGTTGGTAATTTTTTTATGTTGATATTTTTTTTTTTTTTATGTTGAAAGATTTTTTTCTTTTTTTTGAGGAGTGATGTTGAATGAGGTTTCAATTTGAGGAGTGATGTTATATTTTCAAATGGTGTAGTGGTTAGTGATTCTGGGTTGCTTTCAACTTTCATCAAATTTGAAATGGGTTCATTCCCCCCCTTCTGGCAGTAATTCTGCTGCCAGACCTGTCAATAATTCTGCTCCCAGACCTGTCAGCTTCAGGAATAGGGTAACCATGCTGGGTAGCATATTCTGAGGCTTGAGAAAGCTTAATGATGCAATTTGGTATCATTGTGTTCCTTTAGTCTGTCAAACCAGATTGATCTTTGGAAATTTGTTGTTATTGAGGTTGCTCAACCTTGATCATGATTTGAGAAGTACTGATTTCAATTTCCTTATTTAAAATGCTGGAAGGATGCATCATTGTCAAAGATTGGCTAAATTCATTAATTTGGGGCTATAGGAATGTCATCCAGTATAAATTGTAGAAACCCTTTGGTGAGCTGAATTATTTTCTGTATTGAGGTGGTCATTTTATGGCCGGCAGGCATAATTTGACACTTTTCTTTTGATTTTCTGTTTTATGCCCATACATTATTTTGTGTATTGAGGTGGTCATTTTATGACCGGCGGTCATAATTTTGACATTTTGAACTTCTTCTATCTTCTTTTTCTGTATCTGAATGGCCTAGCTTGTTTGCTTGGTTTTTCTTCCCTGTCTTGATATATTTTTCTTGCTTTTATGGCAAATTATGACCAGTGGTCATAATTTTGATATTTTGAACTTCTTCTATCTTCTTTTTCTGTATCTGAACAGCCTAGTTTGTTTGGTTAATTTTTGCTTCTGGTTCTCCTGTCTAAAAGAGCCAAATTATGACTGGCGGTCATAATTGTGACATTTTGAGCTATCTGTATCTTCTTTTGCTATATCTGCACACCATCTTTTAATTTTTTTTTTAAGAAAAAGAGAAAAACATTAATAAAGGCCTATGGGCCCATAATTCCCAAAACCTGTGCCATTTTTTTATGAGGTGGCATAAGAACATATAGCCACCCCTGTTTTTTTTAAAATAAAATCATGATACTTGCACATTGTAAAAAATATCTTGTAAATTTTGAGTTTGTAATTGTTTATTGAATACTGAGACATAGCCTTTTTTAAAAAAATGTTGAATAAGTTAAAATTCCTCTTTGATAAGGCAGGAGGTCACTGCCCCTGAAAGATGAAATTATTCTAGATGAAAAAAGATTTTTTTTATGTTTTTGAATGATTTAAAATTCCTCTTTGATAAGGCAGGAGGTCACTGCCCCTGAAAGTTGAGATTATTCTAGATGAAGGTTTTTTTATAAATAAATTCACAGTCTTGAAAAAAGGTTTAGTAAATTGAAATTCCTCATTGATAAGGCAGGAGGTCACTGCCCTTATACCAATACAGATATGAAAAGAATTCTCTTTTTTAGGTCATTTTTTTATTATTTTGCTATTTCTTCATGGTTTTTTTTTCTATTATTTTTTTGATTTGTTATTAAAATTCAATTACTTCAGTTATTATTATGGAATATTCAACCTTCTGTTGTGAATTACTGAAAGACATATGTCCTTCAATATTTCTCCAAATATCTTGTTGCATTGTTCTCTTTGTGTATTTCCTTTCCACTTTGAAACAAAACCTTTGACTTCATGAATAAGCATGTACCCAAAATCACACCAGCAAAGAGTTCCTCCCAAGAATACCAAACCATCTATATTCAAGTCTTCTTGAGCCCATAAAATTTTGTGATGCAGTCCTTCCATTATCATTTGATAATATCCATAAGGCTTCTTCCAGTAAGGATTCTGTAAATTTTGTTTCATTCCAATAGTGGTTAGTAATTTCAAAAAATCAACATTTGTAAGATTGGATCCAGGTAGTTCTGAAAGATATTTGGTTTGAATTATTGGTGAATCTAGCTCATAATCATACAGTTCTTCAAATTTTATAATTGGAAGTACTACATAATCTTCAAGTCCTTCATATTGTGGTATGTGTTCCTTTATGCCATTTTGATTCTGGGAGTCATTTGTTAATCCAGATGTAATTCCTTTATTTTGATTAAATAAATCAGTTGACCTTGAAAAGCAGCATATTTGATCATAGGCATTATTGAATTATTCTAGAATGCTAAGTCCAGCTAGCCTTTGTGTATTTTTTGATAACTCTCCTTCTTCTAGGTCTTCAAATATTCTTCCTTGCTTATATTTATCTTCCAAATCTCTATTTTTTGTTGGTATAGCTTCAAGTCATCTTCTGATTCTGCTGTTTCCATTCTTTGTTTGATCCTCTTTTGAATATTTCTATCCCAAAATTGACCCATTTTATCTTTGGTAATTATGAAACTTTCACTTTTCAGTTCTTTGAATTTTCTTTTTGCCAATGGCTTAATTATATTGTCTTTTGGTTCTTCACTTATTAAATCTTTTTCAATATCACTAATGTACCCAGCTTCCTCCTAAAATAAATTGGAATAATCTTCTGCAATTCCTGAGGCATTTGCTTCAGGTGGCTTCAGATCCATTTTGAATTTCTTCTGTGGGCTTTTTACTTTATCTTCTTTATTCATACCACTTAACTTGAGTGCTAGCCATTTCTCTGGGTCTTCTATTTCCATGTCCAAATTTCTTCTCCTCTTCTTCAGTTCATCTTTTATTTTTAATATTGCTTCACTTTCTTCTACCTCCATTTTATCGTCTGTCTCCTTTCCTTTAGATTTTCTATCACTTAGAGGGAGAATACTTTCTTTAGACAAGTATAATATGCTAGTATTTTCTTCATTTATTATCTGGTTGAAAATTTCTCATACTAAGAATTCCGGGTAGGTTTTCTCTTCATTACCAGTAGTGACTTCAAGATTTTTAATTTGACCAATTGGTTTCAAAGAGTTATCTGTTGATTTTGATTTGTAAGAGCTTATGTTTAATTCTGCTTTTAGGGCTATTTCCTGATCTATAACATTCAAGTCACTTTTTGCATCAAAAATAGCTGAGAAGGGTATTTTGTTTGGTCCAAGAAATATTGTCTACACTCTTGTTGAAGATTGGCTTTCTGTTTCCTCTTTTTCTTTTCTTTTGGATGATTCTGCTCCATGTATTGACCATTTTCCAATCTCTGAAGATGCACAAGGCTCCATACCTCTTGGTGGAGAAATTTGCCAACCAATAGCTTGAGGGTTAAAAATTGGTAGGCATAATCAATGTACATCTTTCTCTAGATAACCTTATATTTCACCTTTCTTGTGTGAAAATTCCAATTTAACATTATTATCTGCTAAAAATGGTCTTTTAAGTATGGTGTGTACAGCTCCTTTTGTGATGAATAGATGAATTTCTTTTTCTTCTCCTGTTATCATAGTAATTGGTGTAAATTCTGAGAGTCCAACCAAAGATGTTGTATTTCTACCAATTCCTCTGAGATTCATATTGAGCTTTCTACTTGTAAGTGAGGCTTCAATTGTAATTTACTCTGGTATTATATTAATTTCTGATCCAGTGTCCACCAATGCCATTTTAGGATATTATTCCCTTCCAATAAATACTTCCATAAGTCCAAGTGGGCATGCATAATGTAATCTTGGGGTACCATAGTCCCATAGCTTTAATGAAAGTAGTCTTTCTTGAATATTTGACGTATTGACTGATTTTATTGCCTCTTTTTCATGGGCAGTTAAATTTTTTAATTTATCAATAAAGGTTGGTGAAATTGATAATATTTCTTCAAGAGTAAGATTTATCTTTTGTTCAAGTATGTTCTTCATCACATGTTCAATTATTAGCTTTGGCTTATTGGCTGTAGATTTTACCCTGTTCTTTAATTCCATCTTTTGTGAATCCTGCCTTAGTACCTCCTTATTCTTGTCCTTGGAAATGATTTCAATATCATCATTATCTACTACCTTTCCTTTTTGTGTTTTCTTGTATTTTGTCAGAATTAGAAATCTTATTTCTTCTTCCGCCTCATCCTCCTCATGATAGGCACCTGGTATCTTCTTTTTAAAGTGTTTGTGTTTCATTTTTATCCTCTTTCTGAGTTTGGTTTTGACTTTCCTGTCTTGAAGCTCTTTTCCTTGTCTTCTAATTCCAACATTTATTTTAAGAGTTTCATTTGCTGGTGATATTCTAGGAGGTTTCCAGTTTCCCCATTCTTCTATTTGAGCTATAGCAGTTGCCTTCTCACCTTTACTTCCCTCAATTAATGTTATTTCTTGCTTCTTTGGGGGTAGATTTGATTGTTCCATCATGTTTGTTATAAAATCATCCTGCTCTTTTCCAAAATGTCTAAATAATACTTTTGCAGATTTAGGGCCTTCTTTGGGTACTCTTTGAAAATTTGGAAAAAAATATGTTCCTCCACGCTTCAAGACAATTCTTTTCTCCAAGTCTTCTGTGAGATGATTAAATCTTATTGTGGAATGTCCTTCTTCTAAGCAGTAATAACACTTCAATGGTTGTCTTGGAGCCATTTGAGCTGGAACATATGGTTTATAACCAGAAGATATGGGTGGGGAAGGATATCTTGGCCTGAATGGCTGTGAGTTTTGTATAGTTCTTTGATCTTTATTATTGCTTGGTTGAGGTTTCTTGGGAGATTCAACTACTTCAGAAAGGTGTTTAAGCTGATTCAATACTTCCTTAACTGATTGATTCCCAGTATCCTTTGATTGATTTTCTTGTGGCTGAGGATTTTTAATTTTTTTTGGTAAAATCTTTCATTTTCTTTAAGACTTCTTCCCAGCTTTCCTATTCAAACCTAGCTCTTGTCTCTTGTGACTTTGGTTGTGAAAATTCCTTCTGTTGAATTAAGACTTTGGCTTCTAAATCTTGTTCAATATATAACTTTAAGATTTCCAATCTGGGAATGATGTAACCACCATCCAAAGCTTGCACCATGGCCTTATCTTTAATCATTTCTTTGTGAATAGATTCTTGAACACTTGAGGAAAGACTTGCCAAAGTTCCTTGATTTTGATTGATATCTTCTTGTATATATTGATACCTTTTGAGATAATTAATAATGGATTCATATTCACCAACAAACGTTTTATATTGAATCATATTTCTGATTCCTCCTTCTTGTTGAATCTTTGTAAATAATTGAGTAATTGAGGACAGCTTGTATCTTCTTTCAGGTGACACTGTTCCCCATCTCCTCTTCATATCCAATTTTAATTTCTCCTAATTGCCAGTTTCATATCCAGGAATTTCTTCAATATGGTAGCTAATTTCTTGATCTTTAGTGCAAAAGGATATCTGTTTTGCTATATCCCTTCCACCTTCTTCTTCAATTTCTGCTATATTTTCCACTCTTTTAATAAATATTTCCACTTCCTTTCCATCAAACCATAAGTTATAATCCTTTGGTCTTATCTTGAAAATGGGTGTGTTGTTTTGTGAGATTTCTTGTTGCAATGGTCTTGAAGCCTGAGAATGAATATCAAGCTGCTTTGGTAGAGTATTTGGTCTTTGTGAAGTGAATGGAGTTGATGAGGCCATGGGACTTGAAAATGGTGATGGTGACCCTTCTTGGCATGCTTGTAGTTTCTTCCATTGGGCTGTTTTCTGTGGTAAAACTTGACTCTTTCCTTTTCCCTTCTTTTTTAAGGAGTTCAATTAGTTCTTGTTGCATTTCCAACATTATTTGATGAAGTCTTTTGACATCAGAAATTTCATCTTGTCCTTGCATGGTCTCTTCATTTATAATTTCTTCTTTGGGATCATCTGGATTGTGTGGTATCTTTGATGATGATTCTGAATCCATATTGATATATTCTTTGTTAATTTTCTGTTGTTCACTTTTCTTTTTAACTTCAAATTGTTCCTTGAGTAATTTCTGAAAATAATCTGTAACTATCTTTTGATCTTTCTTCTTGGTTCTGGGTTTACCAACTGGTATACTATAATCTATAGGTGATTCTTCTCCAGGTGGTGTTTCTCCTGTTTTTGGATAAGAATAATGAAATGATCTTGTTGAAGAAATTGATGGTGATGATGATTTAAACTTTTGTTCTTTTTCTGATTCCAGATTGACTTGATAGGCATTTGAAATTTTTTATTGATAAAGGGCTTTATTTTATGGACTAAATTTGAATGGTTTTTCTTTGATAATTGATGGATTATTGATGGTTGAAGCTGGTGGCCAATGTTGGGACACCAGGTGTGGGATGAAATAAGGCAGCACCTTGACGGGGAAATTATTGGTGAGTCTGTTTTGAATTTCAGAATTGTCCAATAACCATGGGTGCTAAGGTGTACTAGCTGCCCCTCTGAATAATACTGAATAGTCAGCCTACATAGAATCACAAAATAAAATAGAATTTGTGGCTTTAACAGATAGAGAAGACTTATGAGTAGTCTCTAAATCAGAGCTATCAATAACACTACAGTAAAACTCTGATTTAAAACTAAAATTTCTGATAAAAGAAAGACTAATATTCCTCTTTCATTATTTTATTAAAAGTAATGATAATATATATATTTTTGGCTTTCTGTTATTTTAATAAGAGGAATAACAATATTTTTTGGGTTTTATGATTATTATAATAATTTTTTTATGTTAATAATAATAATAAGACTACTGGATATTCCTCTTTTGATATTATTGATGTTGAGTTGATATCACTACTTCTGTTCTTTTAATAATACTAGGCTTCTGAGAAAATCTACTGAGCTTTTTTACTATGGTTATACTACTATTCTTTAATGATACTAAGCCACTGAGCAAGGCTACTGAGCTTTTACTAAATTAATACTAATATTCTTCAACAATTATAAGCTACTGAGCAAGGCTACTGAGTGTTTACTACATTAATACTATTATTCTTCAAAAATGCTAAGCTACTGAGCAAGGCTACTGAGCTTTTACTACTAAAACACTACTACTCTAGATATCCTGCTAGTTCAGGTATGGTTGTGATCCTGTATAGTGGGAACGTTTTCCATGAGGATGGGAGAAATGAGGGAGAGGGGACCTCTATTTCTAGCTTTTGGGCCTCCATAGAGCTTCTCAAAACAGGGTACTTAGAAAAAACTATAGCTGAGAGGTTTTAGCTGGTGAGACATGTAGTTTTTCTCTAGCAATGTGTTTTCTGAGAGAATCATGCTGGTGGTACTTTTTCTTATCAAAATCATGTGATGTATTTGAGATAATTTGGCTGGTGACATTTTCATTTTTGGTGACTTTGTTATGTGTTTTCTGAGAGAATTATTCTGGTGGTGCTTTTTCTTATCAAAATCATGTGATGTATTTGAGATAATTTGGCTGGTGAGATTTTTTTATAAGAGTCATGTAAGGTAATTGAGATAATATGGCTGGTTATGTTTTCTTGAAGGTGACTTTGTTGAACATTTTCTGAGAGAATTATGCTGGTGGTGCTTTTTCTCATCAAAATCATGTGATGTATTTGAGATAATTTGGCTGGTGAGATTTTCCTTTTATAAGAGCCATGTGAGGTAATTGAGATAATACGGCTGGTGATGTTTTCTTGAAGGTGGGGAAAGTATTTTTTGTTTCTATTTTTTATGTATGTTCTGATAGAATTATGCTGGTGGTTTTATTTTAGTATTGTATCATTTCATATGGAGATTGCATCATTTCTATCAAGTTTTATGTGTGTCATTATTACTAAGAAAACATTTATTCTTGGAAAATATAGTGTAATTTTATGCATAGCCTTGAGGTATTTCTTCTTTCAATTGAATCAAGGTGGGGAAAATATATCCTTGATGCTGTGCTCCATCTTCATGAAACTTTATTTAGATTAACTCCTTTTAATTGCATAATTTGTTAATGATGATGCAATAAGGTGGATAAATCCATTGATACTATACTTTTTTGATAAAATGTTGAGGCTTTGTATTGTATATTTCTGTTTGAAACTTGTAGTAGTAATGTGTAAATATGTTTTGCATAATTTGTTTTATTATCATTTTTTTTGTTTTATTGGTAAGCTTGAGTATGATACTAATGGTATGGAATACCACACCACCCTCACCCATCCTTATGCTTCTGCACCCCCGTGGCCTACCATGTTCACGCTTCTTCGATGCCTCTAACGCTGCCACCCCTCCTTAGGCTTGGGCACCCACACAGTGCCCTCAAGATATGCTTCCAATGCTGCCAACCCTTCCTCATCTTCTCCGCATCTTACCATCCTTAAAGTCCCACATTAGAGCCATAGGGTATGGTGGCTTGTTGGCATAAATTCTGAAACCAATCATAGAAATATTCTGAAGGGCCTTATTGGCCAACATCTTCTGGGGGAAACTGGTGGGGATATTCACAATGTTGTGGTTAGGGTTCAAATCATGATAATCACAAATTAAAACCCAATAAGTGGACTATTTAAGACCAGAATTGTGTCTTTTGTTTCCCCAACAAAACTATTTTATCTCATATCATTCAAATGGAACACTTTGCTCAGTCCTTACCTCATGAGTGTTAAAAAGTTCAAAAGCTACCTTTCGTAGGCTTCTCACTAGTCAGCTTTATTCAATGTCTCAAAGGGAAGTGATTTAATTTGAATGATATGAAGTAATTTGCAACATATCACCTCCTTGAATTTTGCAACACATCATATTTTGCAAAAGCAATACAAGCTCAATATATTGATAGGCAGGTTTCTTTTTTCAGCTTGTGGTTCTAAAATTTTATTTTTCTAGAAAATTTACTAACTATTGAACTGATTTAAATTGATATTTAAATTCTTTTAAACTTTCCAAAATTCTCCAATATTGATATTACCTGAAAAGAATCAATCATCAATATGTTAAGCTTATATTACTTCCACCACTTTCAGAACTCCCTCCCCTCTTCATCAATTTTGATCTTTTTATTCTACAATTTTCAATTAAGCTATGAATCAGCTTGTCAACATCTATTTACTCAATAAACTACCTCCGCTATGCCCCAGAAAATGCCTCAAACCTGCGGAAATGCAACTGAATTCAATGAAGTACAAATTTCAACCCCAGAGAGTGGAAGTGAACTCTCTGATATGGTCAGTAGTAATGAATGAGGCATTGAAGTAGAATGCCTTTCACATGGAAATAATCAATATCCACCAGATCTTCCAGAATATGAGCATAGATTCATCTTGAATATTTGTAATCTCTCAAATCCTGATAGTTTTTTCATAGCCCGTATTTCAGCTCAGCCTTCAAGCTCTCAGAAACCAAATTTTAAAAGCTATGAGAAGGAAAAGACTGTTGAATCTTGTGCACCAGAAGATGCTGGGCAAGATGATGTAATTTCCAGTGGCAAGGTTGAAATCATATCCAAGGGCAAATTTGTCTCAAAAATCACTCAAACAATCCCAAGGTTCGAAAAAAATTCAGAAAGACAGTAAATTTCCTGATTATGTAAGTCAAAAGATTTCTGAAGACATGAGCCTCCTCAAGATGGATTTGAGCCATATGTCCATTACTAATTCAATACAAAATTGATAAAAATAGCTGATTACCATATATGGATAGGTGTGGAGGTGGGAGAATCTATACCTGAAGGATCTGAAGTGGTAATTGGAGTTCCAGGAAAAGGCTTAGGAAAAATAAAAAATATAAATGCCATACCTTTGAAGCCGCAACAGATTCCTGGAATCAAGGTGATGAGATGATCAATGTTTAAGTTAACCATAATGATGATGAAGGCCCTTGTACTCAATAAAACAATTCATGATGAAACACCTACTGCCTCTCCTCAAAATATTCAAGCGATTCAAGAAAGGGAGAAAATTAAACATGATAAAATGGGTCGAGATATGACTGATATAATGCCTGACCCTCAGCCCAAAGTGTCATCCTCCATTAATAATCAAGGAATATTTTTATCCTCAATTGAAGAGCTTGGAGAAATTTTTAATTATCATTCCAATATTACTCAAGAATCATGGAAAAGAGGACTCAATAATATCAATAGTATTTATAAAAATCAATGGGAAAATTTACTAACAAATTATGCTGATACATTCCTTCCTGCCACTATTAAGGTGATCAGTAACCAAGAGCTTATAATTTTTTACTTCCTTGAGGAGCTTGAGATTTCAGGTAATTTTTATCTTTGTGAATGATACATTATGATTTGGCTTATGACTCAAGTGATATAAATTGCAATATATTGGCTTAGATTGTTTTAAGGCAAAAGAAACCAATGAATATTTCAATAATAGCAATTGGAATCTCAAATTGATTAATGAATCAGCATAACCTCCAGATAATCTCCTAAATCCTGAACACTCCTTCTTCAAAATGGTTCAGAGCCTTCTTTACCCCTCCAATCCAATTAAACATTTTTGGAAGAATGTTATGTTTGAATCCATTAGTTTAGTCTCATACAATGTTATTGCACCCAAACCATATGTGGCACCAACAACAAATTCTGCCAATCCTCTTAGACTCAAATGGGAAGTGGTTGAATACCTTGCCTCCTTCTTGATTAAATCAAAGAAACATGCAGCACAGCTTAGCATTGCAGGTAGAGGGGCTTACAATGCTCTATTGACAAAGCCTCACAGGAACTTGGAGCATTTAATGCATACAGCTATCCACTTGATAATTGCATAAAACATGGTACATGCACATACAATGGTTGAGGTCTACAGCATGAAAGGAAAACTTAAAAATTTAAAAAAAATGAGGACATTGAAGATATTTTGGTGTGTCACAAGAATCTCCCTATAAATCAAATTTACTATGGTATATTAGCTGTATTCTGTGTGGCTGGTGTTCATTGTTTGATGGCATTCTCAGATGACTGTAGAACAAGCTCATTGAAAGGGACTTTATCACTCATTGACATTTTTAAAAGACTTTCAGAGGGTGTAAATCTAGTAGAGCCTGTGTGGCTATGTACTAATAAGTATATATGTAATTTACTGAACAAGAGTTCCTTCTCATCAGAGTATTTTAACCCCATTGTACCTCTTAAATTTGAATTTTCACAATGCTTGGTATTATACTTTGGTGATTCCTGGGTGGAGAAGTGTGGTATTGGTTCAAATGAAGAGATTACATTGACTGTACCCAGGTCAGCTAAGCTTACAACCAGGATTGAGCCATTTTAGATTAGCTTTGTATCAAATATATTGTAATGTAATTTTGGAAAGTGATTTATTAATTCAATAATTTTGGCTACCTATACTACTCCCCGGATGCCTCAGTATGAATTTCAATGATAAAGAACTTTGTATGGAGGCATGCCTCTGCTCAAAGTCAAAAATAATCCAAGATGACACAAACTAAGTAAGGAAGTTGTTCCCACAAAGACTACATGCAGGTGAAGTTGTGCCCACAATTACAACACTGAAAGGCATTGCAGGAAGTGGATATTCTCACCTCCAGCTCATAATAGGCTAAATAAGACTGTTTCTTTCAAAAGAACTAGCAGGATCAGTCATTGGCAGTGGGGTGCATGTTCCACTTGTGCTTACTTGCAATATTCCAATTGTTTTATTTGAAACTCATTGAATGGGTGCATGAATATGTCAAATTGAATAATGTGGTATCCACTGCATTGTTTTTCATTCAGGTACTTGAGATCTCCAATTGGCGAAATTCTCATTTAATATTTCATTTTTTCTAGTGGGCCATGAAAAAAAATTCTTTGACCAAAAACAAATTTGGGTGAAATTCATATTCCACACAAAAGTCACTAATCTTTTGGTTTCATTTCATTTTCCTGTGCAAGCATGCAATTCAAAATAAAAGTAAAGGAGTGTGAAAGGGAACTCATGGGGAAACGTTGGGGAAAGGAAGGAAAGTGTGATTTTCTCGGTTATTTTCATGGTATATATGGATATATCCATGGGTTGGCAATCATGTGGAACCCTCATTAAGCCCCATGGAGGAAGATTGGCTTTAGTCGGTTTAGATTGAGCCAATTCCATGTGGGCTCCAACAGGGAAGTCATGGATGTGTGCCAAATACAGCTCATTGGGAATTGGGCACCATTTTACATTCAAAACTGCTTGCTTCAAATGGGAGTCAGCAGTATCTGATATCTATTCTGCTTTGACACCAAGTGATCCCTCAAACACTTGGGAATAGTGGCACATTCAGAAAGACAAATGAGGCCAAAACCACCCAAAGGAATAAATTTTTTTCCTCTAGTTGACCAACAGTGCAAATATCAATGCCAGTATCAGCATATATGACCCCCAGTGAAATTTGAAGTATTGTGGATTTCACTCAGATCAAAATGATTCACTTTGGCCAGATTACTCATTGCCCTTGTCCAATTCAGACCATTCACAACAATGAGTGAGGTTGAGATCAATAAATGGGCTGAATTATCTCAATTCCTATTTTTCCGAAGGAAATTCGCAGACCCAATTGAAAAAAATGGCAGATTACTGGAGGGATTCATGTTTGCTATTGGGTGGGACAAATGCAGCATAAAGAACAAACAATTTGCTATTTAAAAAAGTCTTGGGAAATTTGAGGATGCAAAAGAAGAATGGTGGAGCCAAGGTTTAAATCTTAGCTCGGTGGGTTGCACTCTAGGTCAATCCTTACAATATGTTGGGGATAAATCATTTCAAAAGATGCAAACTCGCTAAAAGTCATTGGGGGTGCCCTCCTTTGATCAAGTCAACTATGGTGCCGCAAATCCCCCAAATCAGGGAGATTTTGAGTTTACTTCTGCTCTCACTTTTGTCATGAACAGATTCAAAAACTCACCTCATGTTGATAAGGGTGCATTTTTATATGCTTCAGGATGGTGGTTTCAAGCTGATAAGCGGACCGGTCTAATTCAAAAAGATGTGTCAAAGTGTTGTACTGGGGGAAATTGATTTTCCCAAATGAGCATTTTTGGATGGATCTATTTGATTGTCATGGGCTCATTCAGGTAGTATGGGCAAGTAGTACATTATTGCATTATACTGATCCAGCACAGGAGAATGAAAGCACAACCCTAGTGGGGTTGTCTGCTCAGTGCTCAATGAAGTTAGCAAAAACAATTTGGTGGAAAAGCAATGGCTATTATGAAATTGGCAAGGAAGTGGGCTATCAGATCAGGGATACAAATACAATCTAATCCCAATTTGAAGAATGAGGGAATTAGAGGCTTATTGGACAATAATGGTGTGGTACTGCAGAGTACAATATGCACCAGAAGGATTGGATGGTTTGGAATTGGGGATATAAAGTTTCTCAAATGAAAAAGGGGTGTAATGGCTCATGTATGGTGACATGCCACTTTAAATGGCTGTATACTGAGTTTATAACCGCTATTCTCACTTGTTCAATAATGGGACCAGCTGGTCATCCCAAAAATGGGAATTTTATGCTTGTATGCCTCATTGTGACACAACAGGGCATAGAGGTCCTATAGGGGGTCAGATTCATTTTCTTTCCCAGGTTCCCAGCCCTCCACATGCAAATCTTTACCCATGTCCAGTATACCTACACTTGTCAAGGATCCCTACCCTTCACATGCAAATACTTACACTGGTGCACGTTCCTGCCACTTCACATTCAAATCCTTATGCTTGTATGGGTTCTTTCTCCTTCACACACAAATCCCTAGCAATATAAGATGAATGTCATGTTACCTTAGGAGAGGAAGTTACTCATTAAACTCAGGTGGATTGCTCACATTCAGGGAACCCCAGGCTTTCATGGTTAATATCTCAAACAGTATAGACACATGGATACAGAAAATGTAGAAGGCATTAATGATGACTATTTGCACATTTTCTGAAAAAGAGGATCATACAAAGAAATAATTACTCAAAAATTGGGTGGGGCTCTCACAAAAATTATTCTAAAGAAAGAGGCTATTTGTACCATTGAGGAAATAAGAAAATGTAACAGAACCACAGAATGTAACATAAGATGAAAGATTCTTTCTTTTATTACAACTTATTTGAATGAGTGTATGACAAAAGGAAATAAGTGAAAACATTGCAAAAGCTTTTTTTGATTTTTGATTTTTTTTACAAAATTAGAAGCCATCTTGGTGATGTCCCCCTTTGGATAAGCCTCCAATTCATGGCCAAGGAGAGAGTTTAGCTCCTACTGGAGCTCCCAGTGCATCCACAAAGGGAATCATGTGGAGCAATTGGCAATGCTCCAACAGGATTTGGTTTATTGATTAATGGATGATTTCTTGAGGAATCATGAGATTTAGTTGCAAGTTGGCAAATTCCTGCAGAGCCTCATTGTGGGAATGAGGTGAGTTTTGTGCGGAGGGAGTGGTGGAACAGGAAGAGGGAAGAGGGGGGTTGCAGCAGGCATATCATCAATAATGATTATTGAGCAGGGCATCGCAGAAAAAGCTGGAGATGTTTGAAGGAGGGGTCAGGGAAGGTCGGTAACAGGCAAAAATTTGAAATTGGTACTTAACAAAACCATCATCCATTGATTGTGTCAGAGCCACCTCAGGTTCAGGCTCAAGAGTCAAATTGTTCTCATGTGATGGTAATTGAGAGTCTGATTCCTGACTCAGGTCTGGAATAGGTGGCTCATTGTGATGAGAGGGCTCTGAAAACAGAGGAAGAGTCAGTTTGCTTGATTCTAAAGTTCAAATGAGAAATGGAATAGCTTGCTGCTTACTGCAGAATAAGTCCTCTGAGCATTGAGTGCCACTCAGGCCTGGGGTGGGTTGCTGACAATTTTTCTCATGAGGCATATAGTGAATGGGACACTCTTGTCAAGGGGATTTGGTCGGGTTTTCTCTATGGGTGAAGAAAAATGAGTCAAGGAGGAGAAAGAAAACTTAATTTTGCATTTGAATCCCATTGGTGAAAAGATATGGTGATTATCAGCCCAAGCTTTAATGTCCTCTTTCCATTGCCATCCTTGATTGGCCAGATAATCACTTTGCTCTGGTCAAGGAGTGAAGTGACAATTGGATGGTGGGTAGAAAGGTCAATACTTGAGGGAACCTGGCTACTTGTGTGGAAGTGTTACTGTCTGCCTGTTTGTGGTCCAAGGTTCCATTTTCCCTTGGAACTGCTTTCATCATCATCAACTACAAAGGAGTCCTCACATGTACTCCTTTGGCTGCATGGTCAGAAGGGGCATGCAATGAAAAAATGTTTTTGCATGCTTGTTGGAAAGCATCACAGGTATCCGTTGCTGCAGAGGAGCAAATGGAGGGGATATCCCCCTTAGTGCAAAAAGTGCACAACATCTAAAATAAAGAAGATGCAGGTTACCAACTGAATCGAAAGTAAACTGTGAAGAAAAAAGGAATACATGTGATGATTTATAAATTTAAAATTTGAATCCATTACTAGACTGCTAGTAGAGATTTTTGAAAAGTCTGGAGGAAATTCTTACTGAAGATTGGGTATTAAGAGCAGAAAATAACATATATAAAAGTGTTAAATGGAGAAGATAATGCACAATGTAGATAGAAGCAGGGTTCTGGATGTATAATCAGGAAAAAAAAACAGCAAAAGGGAATGGGGGTTGTTAGTTTAGTGCAATAGAAAAGAGTGGAAATGCAGGAAGAACAAGTGAAATACACACAGGAATGAGAAGAGCAGGTGAAGTTGAAAAAGGTGAACCATGTGAGAAAAAAAGAGAAGTGCGTGTTGGGAAAAAATGGTCTGTTATACAAGGAAGAAGCTGAGCCAGTTGCAACACCCACCATTATCTCAGATTCAAGGCCAGTTGGGGAAATGAAACTCATTTGCAGCCAGTTATGCTATAAGGTTTGTCTATTAAACTCTTGATAATACTAGCAATATCAAGAGTACTATGACTGTCCGCAGTGAAAAAATATAATATAATAAAATATTATAACCACAAATTTAAATAGAATTATTAAAAATAATTATATATAAGAAGAAAATTTAATTACTATTATATAAAATAACAATAAAGAATATAATAATCATAATAAATTATAATTATTCTATTATTGCTATATTCACTGACAATCATAACAATAAGAAGTGTAAAGTTCTTAATGAGACAATTACACATGTAAAATATAAATATTTAACCACTTAGAAATAATATATAAATATTATTTATAAAATTATTGCAACACACACTGTGCAGAAATAATTGTTATAGAAAAATTCTATATAAAAAACTAATAATACATCAAAAAGATATAGAATTTTAGAGAAAAACTTACTTATAATATAAATTCAATACAACAAGTCAAATGCAACAGTTATTATATTAAATAATTATTATAAGTTAAAAACATGCCAAAAATCAATATTTTAAATGATAAAACAACCTTTCATAATCAAAAATATGATTAAAAAGCTTTTGAGAGGAATTTGTGGATTTTAGAAGATATTTAAAATGACAATTTTACAAAAAAAAATATATTATTGATGATTACAACAATAATCTGAATTCTATGATTTTGATTATTTAATTTACAATTAATAAAGAATAAAATACTTGAGAATCAATTTTAATAATAAGATTTTATATATAATAAAACTTTACCTGTTTAAATGTCTAATATGATTGGAGTGATAATTGATTATGGACAAAAACAGTGATGAAAAGACTCTTTTTATGTCTACAGAGAAGCTCTAATGATTAATAATGGATATAGAAGGTGTTCTCAGGAAAAAAATGAAAACAAATGCTTAAAAATAAGGTTCTTAACCAAAGGCAACTTATTTTTAATTCCAATTTCAAGTTAGCAGTGTTATTCTTAACTCCAAGTAACTTTAATCCTCATTTAACTTAATTATTTTAAGTTTTGTTATGAACAAAGGTTATTTATATTACAGTTAATCACATGAACAACTTAAAAAAAATCTCAAACTCAATTTTTGATTAATTTTTAAAGAAATCTTAATTTTCTTTAAGTTCAATTAAAAGAGTAAATTTCCTGGCCAATTACCCCGTAAATCTGTTTATAAAAGATATTTAAAGTTTTATTTATATATAGATAATATTAAATTGTAAGCTGTGTAAACAATTCAAGCAAATCCATTGAGAATTGCATTTTTAATGAATTTTTGAAGTTATTACTATTTTTCCATGTAAAATAGCAATACACACTAAACCTTAACTTTTGATAAGGGTTTAATTCTTTTAACCTTGAAGTTTTAACCTTATTTAAGATTTTTAAGCTTAATTAAGTTTTTAAAGTTCTCAAAACCTTAATTTCAAGCCTGCATATTGGGATTTACCCTTTGACAGCTTGAAATTCCTGTTCAAATTGGGATAAAACCAGCTTAAAATTAGAGGTTGGATCAAAGTCTAATCTTAAAGCTTAAATAAGTTTGAAACTAATCCAATACAGGTGGACAACCTTAATTGAATCCTTACAGATTCAAAAAGCTGGGTACCCCAGCTGTGTTTGGTCTTCTTTCTTTGTCCCACCTTTTTGTGTGGATTTTGCCATTTTATTTATTTAAAGCCATACTATGGCCTTAAACACTTTTGGATTGAGCTCACGCAGGACTTACATTCTGTATGGCCAATCCTTAGCCAATTCAGTAAATATACATAACACCTCAATTTTAACTAAAATCTTGGTAAGTTTGCATAAACCTTATGCAACTTTAAATTTAAGTCTATTTAAGCTTAAATTTAACAATTTTACAAATGTTAAAAAAATTACATTAATACTGTGACATTCTCAAATCTTTCAATAACATAATAAATAAGCATTTTGTGGTATAACACCCTGTGGATGTTCCTAGGTTATTTTTGGTGTAGAATCCAAAAATGACGTAATATTTATAACTTTGTTTATCAAAAATAAAGTTATACTTATTTCTTGTTATTTTTTATTTTAAATTCAATTGAAAAGTCTTTTGAAGACTAAATCAGCTGTATATAAAATCATTTGTGGCCTTATAGGTATGTTATACATACCTCACAGGCTCACATTCCCTACCACCAAAAAAATTGTACTACAATTTTTCTTTTGCAGTATACCCCCAATTTATTTGGGGGGTATAATCCACTTTCCAACCTCTCTACTTATACTCTTTAAGTATGGAAAGAACACAATTCAAACCTTTTATTGAGGAATTGCTCTTCTCTCATGTCTGAATCTTCTGAGAAACATTTGGGAATCAGGTATTTTACTTTGTACAATCCATTCATCTTCATGTTGTGGATTTCTTTACCTGACTAAGTATTCTCTTTCATTTTCCCCCTAATTCTTCTTTCTTTCAAGACTTTCAGTACTCTTCTTTCCTCACTTTGATCAAGTGGGGGTACTTCTAAGGGTGTTTCATTTCTCAAAGGAAATAACTTCTTATCACTTGAAGTGTAATGCTTTACTAGACTGACATGGAAAGTTGGATATTTTTTTCCAATTATCCTGACACTTCTACTTGTACTACAGCTGTCCCATGAAGGGCTTTGATAATAAATAGTCCATCAAAGTAATGTTTCTATTTATTTTGGCTGTTAATATGGATAAAGCTCAAGCTTGAAACTAGTATTAATTCCCCTACTTTGAATTCTGGGGTCTTATGACTTTTATCCCACTTTTGTTTAGCATATCCAAAAGGCATCAGTCATGCTTTTATTTGCATGATGCATCACCTTATCAAGAAATAGCTGAAAGCTTGAAGCAGTTGGATGAATATCAACTAAATCTTTCTTCAAAGTATCAACTGGAAGTTTAGGGTTCCATCCGTTTTCCACCATTGCAGGAGTTTTGCCTGTTGAAGCATGGATTGAGGTCTTTTAGGCTAATTCCAATGCTGGTATAAGAGTACACCAATAATTGGTAAAGCCATCAAAATCTTTAAGCTCCAGGCCATAAGCACAAAATCTTCTGATTATTTCCTCAAGGGTTTGAATTTTTCTTTCTGCTAACCAATCTGTTTGTGGATGGTATGCTGTTAAGAATGATAGCTTTGTATTCAAAAGCTTATGCAAATTTGTCCATAAGGCTGATGTGAATTTCGGGTCTCTATCACTAATGATATTTTTAAAGAGACCAGTATGGGATATGACTCTATTCCAAATCAAAAGAGCTGTATCCACAGTTGTGTGATCTTTATGAAATGGTAAAAAGACTGGTGTTTTGCAATATCTGTCTACAATAACAAGACATTCATTGTAGCTTTTATCACCTCCAGGTGGTAAGGCAGTTACCCAATCCATATGAACAACTTACCATGGGGTAATTGGTTCTTGATTATGAATCATCAAACTAAATCTTTTACCAGTAACTTTATTGGATTTCTGGAATCTCTCACAACTATGACAGTACTAAATGACATCTTTTCTCCAAGATGGCCACCAGGCACATGTTTTAATTCTATCCATTTTTCTGTCTTCAAACAGATGTCCAGAATAAATGTTATCATGGAGTTCTAGCAGTATTGTGTTGATTAACATTCTACTACACAGGACCATGACACATGTGTGTTTAGATCTATGATATAAGATACCATCAAATAAATGGAATCTTCCATTATCATAAGATGTTTTCCAAATATCATACAGAGAATTAGCTAAAGCTGCATCTTTGCATTCTTTGTCAAGTAGAGCAGTAAGAATATGAAAATTCTTATCCTGCTTATAGCTTTCTCTAACCTCTTCAAAGAATTCTGTTCCAACATCTGTGATGTTAATTCCTTCAATTGGAATTTGAGTTTCTGCACCTGTTGGAACATAGGGAGGATTGTTGGGTGTATTGGGTAATGCCCATCTACTTAAGCCATCAGCATCCTTGTGAATATTTCTAGCTTTATGTACTATAATAATATTGCATCTATACTCCTGTATAGCAATCTGCCATCTTAACATGGGTCTGTTTGGAGTTTTCATGTTAAGAAGTGACTTTACTGCATTAAATTCAGTAATTACTTCAAACACACTACCATCAAGATAGTAATAAATTTTTCCAGAGCCTAAACAAGGCTAAGGCACTCCATTTGGCTAGCTCCATATGTGGCCTCAGTAGGTTTGATTTGTCTTAAAAAAACAAATTTGACCTTCATAAGGTTTGTCATTGACAATTTGAACTTGATGAAGAGCTGCACCTAGGACCTCACCACATGCATCAATATATAGCTTGAAAGGAATGTTCCAGTTTGGAATCAGTAATAATGGTTCATTAGTCAAGGCATATTTGATCTTTTCATATGCTTGAATCCTCTACTGTGTCATTTCAAATACAGTTTGTTGATCACAAATTCTGTAAGGTTTGACTATGAAACAATAAGTAAAAATTACTAATATTTTACTTATTGTACTATGAATGTCCTTATAAATGAGATAAATAAGATAAAAATAATTATAATAATAAACAATTATTATAATTATGGCATAAAACAATTATATTATAAAAAATAATATATATAAAATAAATATATTAATATAAGATAATTAATATATTTAAAAGCACTTTATTATTGTTACCAACAAATAATAAAGGCGTAAAAAATTGGTTTTTATTAATAAAAAACAATTAATAACAATAATATTACCAATATTAAAGCTATTAATTAATATAAATACTATTTATATCAATTATAGAGTTATTAGAAGTAATAATAAAGAAAAATCATTATAATAAGAGAAATAACCTATTTTTAATGCTTAATATAATAATTTTGGATAATTGTATTCCTATAAATGTAAATAAAACTTATTTAAATTGTAGTTACAATAAAATTTAAGAGAAATTACAAATTTTCTTGGTTTTACGTGGAATTGAGCTTTTTAAGAGAAATTTAAACAAAACGATTAAATAATTGTAATAATCACGTCAAAGATGAATATTATTATAAGATTATCTTTGGTCTTTAATAATATAAAAGTATTATATATAAAGAAAAGAAATTACCTTTTTTATTTAATGATTTAATGTTTTGTAAGCATCTAAGGGGGAAATAGAGTAAAAAGAGCTCTATTTATATTGAATTCCTTCCTCTTAGAGTCCAAAAGGCTTCTAGTAGACGTGCACTGATCATATCCACTGGAATTGATCAATATTTTAAGGTTTGGTGATGATTACATGATGATCAAACCATCTTATCTCATTATTATGCCATTATTTAGAGTTATCACTATAACTCTAAGTTTTGATGATGTCAAGGCTTGGCAGAACCCCAAATTTCGTGTATTTTATTATTTTTAATCATAAACTAACAGTATTCACCAATTATATCACTCATATGACTGTTAAACTTAATTTAAAGTTACAGTGAGTGATTATAAATGATCAAATTAAGCTCAAATTTGATCCTTGATAACTTTTAAGTTTTACATGCTAAAGAAATTCAAAGAGTGAATTCTAATAGCTTGGCATAATCTCATTATTCTTCCAAGAGCATTTCACTACATCATCAAAACTCTATTTTTGATGATTTTTCTTGTAACTCATCTTTTCTGTTGAAATTTAATATTTTAAACTTCAAACCATGATTTCAAGGGGTTATACGTTGAATATTATAATAAAAATTACATAATTCTTCACAAAAGAACTAGTAGAATCCAACTGTTTATTTCTTAAGTTTGGACCACTTTCACAATAAAGTGGTCAACAGCTCTATTGATTTTAATCAATAATCCCTTACAGGTTTTAACCTTGTTTATAACTTGTGAAATGAAGTTCATTTATGTATTTCTACAGTAATTGCGTGATGACTTTATTTTTGGTTCATCACTCTATCATGCATATTTCAAAAGATATTAGCTAGAATCCTTGAATATATGTGTTGACCAAAAAAGTGCATATATTCAGCTTAACTCCTTAGGTATTGACTTTGGAGATTAGCTTCTTAATTGTTTTATGTGTGGATTGTTATGTAGAATCCAATGGTACCATTCATTTCACATGTTGTCTCATTGGTATTTGAAACAATTAAGTATTTATGTTTTTTATAAGGTATTATTACCTATAACTCTTTAAATATTGACTTTACAGATATGCCATAAAAATGGTATATGTGTATTTTACCATGGGGAATCAAGTTTTATAATTTACTTCACATTTTTATTCATTGGTTTTAAGTTAAACCAAGTTTTATGCCAATTTATGGAATTTTTGTAGGTTTAAGGTAATTATTTTTAATGTATAATTATTTTAAATATTTCTTGTGACCTTTTTGCGTATGTGGTCATATCTCAAAGGTTCAAAAATTCTGTACAATGATCTGGAATGGGTTTCAAAATCTCTAAGGTGTTGCCTATAATAACCGGAAAACCCTAGGAAAGACATCATTTCTCTTTTTTTCCAGGGCATTTGTTTAAGTAACACTGCAGCCACTTTGTTTTTATCAACACCAAGGCTCAGTCCTGAGACTACATGTCCTAGAGCTTTTAACTCTTGAAGCCCAAAATCACATTTTTTAAGAGATATTTTCATTTTTGCTTGAAGAATTTTCTTAAGTACTAATGAAAGTCTCTCTAAATTCAATTGCCAGGTTACTGAACAAATGATAATTTCATCAATATAACTGATTAACAATCCCTCTGAAAGCTCATGTGGGAAAATGGTATTCATTATTCTTTGATAATTAGAGGGTGCATTTTTAATACCAAAAGGCATCCTCAAGTATTCATAAATACCACAATGAGAAATTATCAATAATTTCCTAGCATGAGGTGTTAAAACATTCTGATGGAAGCCTTCAAGAGCATCCATAGAAGTAATAAATCTTGTCTTGGATAATTGGGTAAAAGTCTCACAGATTCTAGGGATTGAATACCTGTCTGGAATAGTGTAGGTATTTAGTGCTCTAAAATCACCAACCATCCTTGATTTATCATTATGCCAAGTAATGATTACAGGAGTTATGACTTCTACTTCTTCATTTTGTCCAACTTCTGTAAGAACTCCCAGTTTTCTTAGTTCATTAATATGACTCTCTAATGCTCTTCTGGCCCTAGGGCTAGCTGGATAAGCTGGTGTTCTTAACAGTGGAGGGTAAGTTCTTTCCACATTAAGCATAATGTCCACTTCATTGCCTTTGATAGCCCCAAGTGGTTCATTATCAGAAGCAAAGGCTTCCCTGTATTGAAATAAAATTTCAATAAGTTCATCCTTCATTTCTGGTGGGAATTCAGGGTTAATTTGTGCTCCAATCAATTGATCTGACACAAATTTCTCTTTAATAAGATTTTTCACTTGTCTAATGACAGTGATTTCTCTTCTTTCTAAAGGAAAAGCAAATGCTTTCCTTTTATTTTCCCCTATAGTAAAATACCTGTCTTTATGATTATTAATATCAATACCATAGATATTGAGATAATAATTTCCAAGTATAATGTGCTGTGAAGTACATTTATGCATAAAAACAAATTCAACTTTCAATCTGATACTTCATGCAGGATGAGGGAATATCATTGTTGCTTCAAATATACCCAAGGGGTGCATATTTTGGTTGGCACTGCTGAATTTTATACCTTCAATTTGCATTAACTTGTCTTGCAAATTGGTATAAATCTTGTCAAGATAATATTTTCCAACACAAGTACAAAAAGCACCCGAGTCAAGATGTACCCTGGCTTCTTTGTTTTTTATCACAATATTAGTGATAGAATATGATCCAGATGTATAACCTTTACCTCTGGCAGGCTTGGTTTAAGAATTTTAGCATCTTGCACATGTATGAAATCCATACATTCATCACTGTACTGTGGTAAGTGAGTATGCACTTCTGCAACTTCAAAGGAAACATTAATGTTTTTTATACTTAGTTCATCTGGTACTTCTTCTTCCTCTGAAGGTTCAGAATCACTTTCCTGTAAAGGTACCTCATTTGTTTCTTTTGTGTCTACCACTTTTTCAATTTCTATCTCATTGATTCTTGTCTTTTTAAGACAAGTATTTGCCAAATGAGATGTACTTCCGCATTTATTACATTTCAAAGGAGCTCTGTCTTGTGGCTTATTTGTTTTTGAAATTGGTTTCCCAATAGTCTTGTTGTCTATTGGGGGTTTATACTAATTTCTACCAACTTTTGTTCTAGTAGTGATGTCCTCCATAGCATTGATATAATCTTCTGTAGAGCAAGGCTCAATACATTTGCTTCTTAAAGCATGCTCAAGCTCACCACCACACTTCCTTAACATCCTTTTATGTACCATTAATTCAGACATATCAGGATGAAGGGCAGTTAATCTGTCCTTTTGTTCAAGAAACCAAGACATGGGCCTATCTTTCTTAATATTAAAAATGGCATCTTCAGAAGAATTTTCTATTTGAAATCTCCAGGAGTCATTTTCACATTTGGAAAAAATCTGTTCTTTCCACCAAGGCCAAGAATGTTTACCATGGTCTTGTCTCATTTTGTAATACCATTTCTTTGCTGATTTGGTAAACAATGAGTGTCATCTGGCACTTATGTATTCATCTGGTATGTTAAACTCTTCTTTAAAAAATATCAATTGTTTTCATAAATTCCATATGATTATATTCCCCTTCCCCAATGAAGCTTGGCCATTCCTGTAATCTTGGAATGTCTTTAAAATTACAAGTAGTTTCCACTTCTGAATTACTTGAAATTGTATGATGTAAGTCATTGTTCAAGTTCAGCACATTTCTGTCAAGAATTGGTGTGGAATGTCTTGCCAATTCATTCTTCAGTGATATATTATTAATACTTGATTGGATATCTTCTTTCAATTCAAGTCTTTCTTTCTCAATTTTTTCCAATTGTTCTTGGAAAAGAGCTGCATTGTTACCAGTCCAAGTCTTGAACTTGTATTCTTAATTCTTCTTACTGTCTAGTTATAAAAGAAATAGAATTGTAATCTGGTTGATTGAGTAAGGTAACTTTAGACTCAATTCTTGCACAAATTTTCTTCAAAGACAAAACGTTGTCTTTATTAACATTTTCCAGGCCAATAATGGTCTTTTGTGATTCTTTGACTTGTAATATCTCATTACCCAACTTCTGTTGGATATACTCAAATGTTTTGAGCTTTTTCATAATTTCTTTATTACAAGTTTCAATTTGATTTACAAGCTTTCAATGGTCTACTTCTTTGGAAAAAATTGGTTCAATATTTCCTCTTCCTTGTTTTTGAATTCCATCAGAGTTCTTGCCATATTGAACACATTGTCTATGTCTGTCTTTTCTTTCTTGGGAATCCTGTAATTCTGCAGGTAAGGCTTGTTCCACTTGGGCTTTCCTTTTCCCTTTGCCTTTTGCTTGCCCTTCTGGTTGGTCTTTAGGGTTTTCTTGGGCTTGTTTGGCCCTTTTTGAGGCGGATGTTTGCTTTTGGAGGCTCGGGGAGCTTCTACTGGGCTGTTTTCCTTTCCTTGGGCCAATCTCTTCTTCCAGTCCATTGATAACATGCTCTGCTTTTTCAACCCAGAGTTTATCTGTTGGAATTATCCTTTTTAAGACATGGGTTTCCAACCCTTCAGAAGTTCCTCTGTCTTTTCTGGCCCCATGTACTTCTTCACTTTAAGATATGAGTTAATGGTGCCTATCCAAAGACTTGGGAGAAGTTCCCACTCTTTCTGTTTTGCTGCCATAAACCAGTTCTTGTATTGAGACTGGTATATCTCTATTGTTTCATGTTGGAAGTGATTCATGTCTAACAACAGCAATAGCAGTTATGTCAGCTTCTGGACTCTCAATAAGAGTGTCAAGGGTGCTTGCCAACCTTTGGGAACTGGTGGAAGCTCTGGCATGCTCAATTTGTGCCTCTCCTCTGGGCTGAAATTCTTGCATTTTAGATTAATGACCGGAATATCCTGGTCCAGATCCATGAGATTGGATGGTGTAATTGCTTCTAATTCTACTAGGAGTCATTTCACGTCAATTTAAAGCAATTAAGACTCAGAAATGGGTTAAATTCACCTGCTGGACCTTTAAAGGGTGCTTTGGTAATTAAACCCCTTGGTGCTGGGCTAGTTTGAATTCAAATGCTAGACTGTGAGGCTTCAGAGTCTGAATAACTTTCTCTTATGGATGACAATAGAGAAAATAAAATGTATAAGTTATTTTATCAAACAATAGAAATAACTTATAAACTCAGCTTATTGGATAAAGTTGTTTTAATGCAATTTATGGCAAATTACATCAAAAATAAAGAAAAAATGTTTTTAGTAAAGATTTTTAATTTTTAAATATTTTATTTGATTCTATATTTTATTTAAAGAAATAATAATTATGCAATTAAGAAGCTATTAATCAAATTTGTATTATTATTCTCTTTATACTAGAATAACTCAAAGAATAAATTTCAAGTCTGTGATGTGAAAAAGACACAAGTTAGACAAAAGAAATTTATTCCAAGTCACTCAATAGTATATTGTTTCAAACAATATTCTTAAGACAAAATATCTTTATTAATATTCTAACGATTATTTATAAGGGATAAGTCCCAAAAAAGCCAATATTGAAGTAAATATGGCATTTTTACGTCAAAAAACAGTAAAATAAGGTCTAGAATATGATTTATGTCCCAAACATTTGTTAAAATCATTTCCAGGCCGCCAAATGTAAGGTTTGTCTATGAAACTCTTGATAATAGTAGCAATATCAAGAGTACTATGACTGTCCTCAGTAGAAAAATATAATATAATAAAAAATTATAATCACAAATTTAGATAAAACTTTTAAAAATTTACATATGAAAAAAAAAATTAATTATTATTATATAAATAAACATCAAAAAAAATATAATAATTATAATAAATTATAATTATTCTATTATTTTTATAGTCACTGACAATTATAACAATAAGAAGTGTAAAGCTCTTAATGAGACAATTACATGTGGAAAATATAAATATTTAACCACTTATAAAGAATATATAGATATTATTTATAAAAGAATCACAACAAACACTGTGCATAAATAATTGCTATAGAAAAATTCTATATAAAAGAACTAATAATAGATACAAAAGATATATAATCTTAGAGAAAAACGTACTTATAATATAAATTCAATAAAACAAGTCACATACAACAGTTATTATATTAAATAATTATTATAAGTTGAAACATGCTAAAAATCAATATTTTACATGATAAAAAAACTTTATATGATAAAAGATATGATTAAAGAGTTTTTGAGAGGAATTTGCGGATTTTAGAAGATATTTAAAATGACAATTTTACAAAATAAAATATATTGTTGATGATTACAGCAATAAACTGAATTCTATGATTTTAATTCTTTAATTTAGAGGCAGTAAATAATAAAATACTTAAAAATTACTTTTAATAATAAGATTTGATATATAATAAAACTTTACCTGTTTAAATGTCTAATATGATTGGATTGATAATTGATGATGGACAAAAACTGTGATGAAAAGACTCTTTCTATGTCTACAGAGAAGCTCTCATGATTAAGAATGGATATACAGGGCGTGCTCAGGACAAGAATGAAAACCATGCTTAAAAATAAGGTTCTTAGCTCAAGGTAACTTATTTTTAATTCCAATTTAAAGTTAACAGTGTTATTCTTGACTCCAAGTAGCTTTAATCCTCATTTAACCTAATTATTTTAAGCTTTGATATAAAATAAGTCTATATATACTAAAGTTCATCACATGAACAACTTAAAAATAGAGTTTCAAGCAGAAATGTCTTAAACTCAATTTTTAATTAATTTTCAAATAAATCTTAATTTTCTTTAAGTAAAATCAAAAGAGTAAATTTCCAGGCCAATTACCCAGGAAATTGGTTTATAAAAGATACTTCAAATTTTATTTATATATAGATAATATTAAATTGTAAGCTGTGTAAAAGATTCAAGAAAATCCATTGAGAATTAGATTTTTAATGAATATTTGAAGTTATTACTATTTTTCCATGTAAAATAGCAATACACACCGAACCTTAGCTTTTGAGAAGGCTTTAATGCTTGCAACCTTAAAGGTTTAAGCTTAATGAAGTTTTGACAATTCTTAAAACCTTAATTTCATGCCTGCATATTGGGATTTGCCCTCTGGCAGCTTGAAATTCCTGTCCAAATTGGGATAAAACCAGTTTAAGCTTTAAGCTTTGATCAAATTTTAATCTTAAAGCTTGAATAAGGTTGAGAATACTCCAATACCGGTAAAAAACCTTGATTGAATCTTTGAAGATCAAAAAAGTTGGGTACCCCAGCTCCGTTTGGTCTTTTTCCTTTGTCCCACCTTTTTGCATGGTTTTTTTCTTTTTATTTATTTCAAGCCATACTATGGCTTTGAACCGTTCTAAATTGATCTCACACAGAATTTACAGTCTTTATGGTAAATCCTTAGCCAATTCAGTAAATATACACAACACCTTAAATTTAACTAAATTTTTGGTAAGTTTGCATGAATCTTATGCAACTTCAAATGTAAGCTTAAATATTATTGAATTTAACAAATTTAAAAAATATTAAAAAAGTTGCAATTGTACTGTGAGATTCTTAAATCTTCTACAAAAATAAGAGATAATCATTTTTGGGCATAACACCCTATGGGTCTATCCTACATTATTTTTGTGTATAATCCAAAAATGACAGAATAATTATAACTTTGTTTATCAAAAAGAAATTTATATTTATTTTTTGTTATTTATCCTTTTAAGCTCAATTGATAAGTCTTTTTAAGACTCAATAAGCTGTGTATAAAGTTATTTGTGGCTTTATGGGTATGAAATACTTATCTCACAGGCTCACATTCCCTATCACCAAAAAAAATTATCCTACAGTTTTTTGTTAGTAGTATGCCCCCAATTTAATTGGGGGGGAAGGGGTATAATCCACTATCCAACCCCTCTGATTATACTTTCAAGTATGTAAAGCACAGAATTAAAACTTTTCTTGAGGAATTTGTCTTCTCTCATGTCTGAATCTTCTGAGAAACATTTGGAAATCAGGTATTTTACTTTCTGAAATCCACACATCTTCATGTTGTGGATTTTTGTACCTGACTAATTATTCTCTTTCATTTTTTTCCCTAAGTCTTCTTTCTTCTAAGAATTTGAGCAACTTTTCTCCTCAAGTTGATCAAGTGGTGGTACTTTTAAGGGTGTTTCATTTCTCAAAGGAAACAATTCTTTATCACTTGAAGTATAATTCTTTACTAGACTGACAGGGAAAGTTGGATATTTTTTTCCAATTATCCTGACAGTTCTACTTGTACTATAGTTGTCCCATGAAGGTCTTTAATAATAAAGAGTCCATAGAACGGATGTTTCTATTTATTTTGGCCTTTAATATAGCTAAAGGTCAAGCTTGAAACTAGTATTAATCCCCTACTTTGAATTCTGGGGGTTTATGACTTTTATCCCACTTTTGTTTAGCATCTCCAAAAGGCATCAGTCTTGCTTTTATTTGCATGATGCATCACCTTAAAAAGAAATAGCTGAAAGCTTAAAGAAGTTGGATGAATATCAACTAAATCTTTCTTCAAAGTATTAAACAGAAGTTTAGGGTTCTATCCTTTTCCTAACATTGCAGGAGTTTTGCCTGTTGAAGAATGGATAGAAGTCTTGTAGGCTGATTCCAATGCTGGTATAAGTGTACACCAATCATGGGTAAAGCCATCAGAATCTTTAAGCTCCAGGCCATAGGCACAAAATATTCTGATCATTTCCTCAAGGGTCTGAATCATCCTTTTGGCCAATACATCCGTTTTTGGATGGTAGACTGTTGAGAATGATAGTTTGGTACCCTAAAGCTTATGTAAATTTGTCCACAAGAGTGAGGTAAAATTTGGGTCTCTATCACTAATGATATTTTTAAAGAGACCACTATGAGCTATTACTCTGTTCCAAATTGAAAAAGCTGTATCCATAGCTGTTTCATCTAGATGAAATCATAAAAAGATTGGAGTTTTGCTGTATCTTTCTACAATAACAAGACATGAATTGTAACTTTTTTCACCAAAAGGTGGTAAGGCAGTTACCCAATCCCTATTAACCACTTCCCATGGAGTACTTGATTCTTGGATATAAATCATTAAACCAAATCTTTTACCAGTAGCTTTATTTGCCTTTTTACACCTGTCACAACTGTGACAGTACTAAATGACATCTTTTCTCCAAGATGGCCACCAAGAAATTGTTTTAATTATTTCCATTGTCCTGTCTTCAGAAAGATGTTGAGAATAAATTTTATCATGGCACTCTAGTAATATTGTGTGAATTAACATTATACTACATAAGACCATTAAACATGTGTGTTTAGACCTATTATATACAATACCATCAAATAAATAGAATCTTCCATTATCATAAGATGTTTTAAAAACATCATCTAAAGAATTAGCTAAAGCTTCATCTTTACAATATTTTTGAAGTAGAGAAGTAAGAATATGCCAATTTTCATCTTGCTTATAGCTTTCTTTACCTTTTTAAAATAATTCTGTTCCTACATCTGTGATGTTAATCCCTTCAATTGGAATTTGAGGTTCTGCATTTGCAGGAACATAAGAAGGATTATCAGTTGTATTGGGTAATTCCCATTTACTCAAGCCATCAGAATTCTTGTTAATATTTCTAGCTTTATTTAATATGTTCATATTACCTCTGTACTTCTGTATAGAAATTTTCAATCTTAACATGTGTCTGTTTGGAGTTTTCATGTTAGGAAGTGATTTCCCTGAATTAAAATCAGTAATTACTTCAAAAACACTACCTTTGTCAGGATGATACTATGATAAAGATATAACTAGGCTAATTAAAACTTTAACTGTGTATGTGACACGGCAAAAAATGATTTAAAAAAGATTTATAAGAGTTTATAATGAGATAAAAGGGTTCTACTATTAAGAAATAGTGGTGGTGAGCGCTATTGAGAACCCTGGGTGCAGGCTTTATCTGTTGGATTACAATAATAAAGTCTACAATAATTAAAGATTAGAATTATACCTGATTATTTAACCAAGAGTAAAACTGTTTTTGACAGTTTACTACGTAGGTTATTCAAGAGCAGGATGAGGAAAGGGTTTTGGCAGTGAAAAGCCCTCCTTTTATCCTGAAATTGAGGTGGAAAGGCTATTAGACCTTTCCACGTAGAGGAAGTGAAGATTTTTCACTCTCCATGACAGGCTTGTGGTTTGCAAACAGCCTGTATACCCTGTATTGGGCTCAGATGTGGTTTTGAAACCACATCTGGGCAGTTTTCACCAATACAGGGTGAAAATTTTCATCTGGGGACCTCACAGCCTGATTCTGACGTGTATGACGCGTAGAATGCTGTACAGAAACTGTATGGGACCCCAGTATTGACTGACATATGAGGTATTGAAGTAAAAACATGCTTCTTCATCTATTTGACACCTCATATTCATGGTTATGGAATATTATCCCATGGTAAGGCTGTATCTGACAGCAGGTGGGATTTTGACCTTAAAATGGTCATAACTCTGTCAGTTTTTGAGATATCAAGCTCAAAGTTGGTTCATTGAATAGCTCTGTATGAGCTCTACACAATGGTACCCAACTTGACATGGTTATCATTAAATATGACAAAGTTATCCCATGTACAAGTATTTTTGTACATTGGCGTGGTCTGGTCAAAAACTGTATTAAGCTTGTTTGGCCAATAACTTCTGTTGTAGTTGAGTTATGAGGAAATGGATGGCACCATCAGATAGCCCTGATTGTGCTCTTTCCAAAAAGACCCCACTTCAGGTATCTCACACTAAAACTGTAAAAGTTAGATGAGAGGTGAATGTTTTGTTCACCCTTATTTGGTCTGAATTTGACCATAACTCAAGTAATACTGGTGCTAGCTCAGTTTGTCTGGTACCATTGGATAGCCCTGGCTTAGAGCTTCATTTTGAGTACCCATTTGATGGGGTTAAGCCTCTCCTTCTAGATTTTAGATGAGAGGTGAAATTTAAGGTTTATGCTCAGCAATAACTTTGAGCAGGAATAACTTTGTTATTTCTTGTCCTATGGTGATGGGACTTATATTTTCAGGAAGAGGTGAGTTTCCTCTTTCTTTTGATACCTTTTGAGCTATTTTGGCTCAGTTCCATGTTTTGGTGGTATTTTGGCTATACCATTGGTTTATGGTATTTTGGCTGTCATGCTTGTGCTCTGGTTTTGAGTCACAGGCTGACAACCTTCAAGATAATAATGAAGTTTTTCCAGAGCCCAAACAAGGCAAAGGCACTCCATCCAGCTTGCTTGATATCTAGACTCTGTGGGTTTAATTTTTCTTTAGATAAAACAAACTGGACCTCCATAAGGCTTTGCATTGACCATCTGAAATCAATGAAGAGCTGCACCCAGAACTTCACCAAAAGCATCAATATACAGCTCCAAAGGAGGCTTCCAGTCTGGCATTAATGATAATGGTGCATTGGTTAGGGCATATTCAATCTTTTCATATGCTAGAATCCTCTTATGTGTCATTTCAAAGATAGTTTGTTGATCACAAATCCTATACAATGATCTGGAATGGATTGAAAAATCTTAAATATATTTCCTGTAGTAACTGGCCAATCCAATTGAAGTCATCATTTCTTTATATCTCTGGGGAATTTGCTTCAGTAAGACTGCAGCCACTTTTTTTTATCAACACCAAGGCTAAGTCCTGAAACTACATGTGTAAGGTTTGTCTATGAAACTCTTAATAATAGTAGCAAATATCAAGAGTACTATGACTTTCCTCAGTAGAAAATATAATATAATTAAATATTATAATGACAAATTTATATAATTATTAGAAATAATTATAATAAAAAATAGAAATTTAATCATTATTCAATAATTTCATAATAAAAAAATCTTAATAATTATAGCAAATTATAATTATTCTATTATTGTTAAATTCACTGACAATTGAAACATGGAGAAGTATAAAGCTCTTAATGAGACAATTACACATGGAAGATCATAATATTCATCAACTTATAATTAATATAAATATTCTTTATAAAAGAAATCACCACATACATTGTGCAGAGAAAATTCTTATAAAACATGCTACATAAAAAAACTAATAATAGATAAAAATAAAGAGCTTTAGAGTAAACTTACTTATAATATTCATTTGATACAAAAATTCAAACAACAACAGTAATTATATTAAATCATGATTATAAGCTACTAACATGCCAAAAATCAATATCTTAAAAGATAAAAAAAAAATTATGATAAAAAATATGATTAAAGAGTTTTTAAGAGGAATTTGTGAATTTTGAAAGATATTTGATACAATAAGTTTATATAATAAAATGTATTATTTGTGAGTAAGACAATAATGTAAATTGTATTCTTTCAATTCTTCAATCTTAAATTTGATAAAGAATAAAATAGCTTGAGAATAAAATGAATAAGAAGATTTTATATTTGATAAAATTTTACCTGTCTAAATTTCTAATATGATTGGAATGAATAATTGTTGTTGGAAATAACAGGGATTCATAGGATCTTTTTATGCCTTCAGAGAATCTCTCATGATTCATAATAGATATAGAGGGCATACTCAGGTCAAAGCTGAAAAACAATGCTTAAAAATAAGGTTCTTAGCTTAAGGTAACTTATTTTCTATTCCAATTCACAGTTACAAGTGTTATTCTTAACACCAAGAAACTTTAATCCTCTTTTGGCTTAATTATTTTAAGTTTCATCATAAATTAATTTATTTAAATTGATGTTCATCACATGAGCAACTTAGAAATAGATTTGTAAACAAAAAATTTTCAAACTCCATTTTTATCAATTTTTAAAGAAATCTTAATTTTATTTAAGTATAATTAAAAGAGTGAATTCCCAGGCTGATTATTAATAAAACCTGCTTATAAAAGATAATTGCCATTTAATTTATACCCAGATAACATTACTTTGTAAGCTGGGTTAAACTTTGAAGGAAATCAATTAAGAGTTGGATTTTGATGAATTTTTGAAGTCATTGCTATTTTTACACATAAAATAGCAATACACACCAAACCTTAACTTTTGATAAGGTTTTTAAGATTTTAGCTTTAAATTTTTGAGCTTATTTAAGATTTTTAAGCTTAATTAAGGTTTGAAAGAGCTTAAAACCTTTATTTCAAGCTTTCATATTGGCATTTACTCTTTGGCAGCTTGAATTTCCAGTCTAAATTGGGATGAAACCATTTTAAGCTTTAAGCTTGGAGCAAAGTCTAATCTTAAGGTTTAACTAAGGTCAAAAATCCTGCAAAAGCTTAATTGAATCCTTGAAGATCCAAAAAGCTGGGTACTCCAGCTCTGTTTGGTCTTTTTGCATTGATTTTGCCCTTTTATTTGTTTAAAGCCATACTATGGCCTTAAGCCCTTTTAAATTGAGCTCATGCAGGAGTTACATTTTGTATGGAAAATACTTAGCCAATTTGGTAAATATACACAACACCTCAATTTCCCTTAAAATTTGAGTAAGCTTGCATGAAACTCATGCAATTTTAAATTTAAACTTATTTAAGCTTTAATTTAACAATTTCAATTTTTTTTAAAAAAGTTGCAATAGTACTGTGATATTCTTACATCTTCTGATAACTTAAGAAATAATCATTTTTGGATATAACACCCAAGGGGTATACTCTAGGTTATTTATGGTATAGAATCCAAAAATGACATAATAATTATAGCTTTGTTTATCCAAAAATGTTTACACTTTTTTTTGTCATTTTTTATTTTAAATCCAATTGATAAGTCTGTTCAAGACTAAATCAAATCTGTATAAAGTTATTTGTGCCCTCATGGGTATGTCATACATACCTCACAGGCTCACAACATGTCCTAGAGCTTTTAACTCATGACACCCAAAATTACATTTCTTGAGAGATATTTTCATGTTCACTTGAATAAAGTACTAACAAAAGTCTTTCTAGATAAAATTTCCAGGGTTCTGAACAAATAATAATGTCCTCAATATAAATGATTAACTGTACCTCTGATAATTCATGTGGGAAACTGGTATTCATCATTCTTTGATAATGAGAGGGTGCATTTTTAATCCCAAAAGACATCCTCAATTATTCATAAATACTGCAATGAGCAATCATTACAATAATTTCCTAGAATGAGGTGTCAAAACATTCTCATGGAAGTGATGAATTTTGCTTTGGATAATTGAGTAAAATTCTCATAGATTTTAGGAATTTGATACCTTTCTGGAATAGTATAGGTATTCAATTCTCCAAAATTACCAACCATCCTTGATTTATAATGAATCCAAGTCATTATTACAGGGTTTGTGACTTCTACTTCCTCATTATGCCCAACCTTTCTAAGAACTACCAGATTCATCACCTCATTGATATGAGTTTCAAATTTTCCTCCAGCCCTAGGGCTAGCTGGCTAAGCTGGTATTCTTAATAGTATTGTGGGAACTCCTCTTGTGTGGGATTAAAATGAGGCAGTACCTGGAGGGGGAAATCACAGGTAACTAGTTTTGAATTGCTAATAACTCCTGTAACCAAGGGTGGCAAGGGTGTATTGCCTGCCCCTCCTAAAATACTGAACAAAATCTTCCTTGGAGCTCACAAACCAAAATAAAATTAGTAAGTGGCTTTTCAACTGCAGAAGACAAAATTCAGCAGTCTCAGATCAGACCTATTCAATATATAATATGAAAAATAATGTCAGTAATTTGGTTAATTTTTAGATTTTAATGAAATACTTGTCTGTTTAATTTGAATATTTTTGGTTAAATTGAGGTGAGTTGTTTCTTCTTGGTGATAATTCCTTGCTAAGATGGGTTATTTAAGGTTTTCTGGAAAATTTGATGAGTTTGATAAAGGTAATTTTGTTAAGTTAAAGTTATAATATAGTAAATTAATTTTTTAAAGGTTTGTTATTATTTTTTTAAGAGGGTTAAATAATAAGATAAAATATCACTTGTTAAGTTTAAGAGGTAAGATTCTTTGATATTGACTTTTTAAAGGGGTAAGTTAAGTTTAAATCTTGATAAATTGTTAAATGAAGTTAATTTTACTAGTTAAAATATTTTAATAGAGTAGTAACCCTAATCTTGGGTACTGGGTAATTTTTATTTTTATTTTGATAATAATAAGATTCCACTGAGCTTAGCTACTGGGTAATCTTCAACACTATACTTCCACTGAGCTTAGCTACTGGGCAAGTAAATTTACTATAATATACTGGACTACCTCCCAGGTGAGGGATGAATTATTCCTATGCTCCTACTGTGCAGTGGATATAATTTGCATGGGATATAATTTTCATGGGGGGGATTTTGAAATTTGGGGGAGAGAGCCCCTCTATTGATACCTTTTGGGAGCCCAGAGGGCCCTCCATGGGAGCTGTCTTTTTCCACTTTAATTCCTCTTGATTTCATCATGTGACTCCATTTTTGGTGAGGACCTTTCTTGCATGGGTCAGGTGATTTAAGGTTTGGTGATAATTTTCTCTCTGCACAGCCTCCATTTATCACATGATTGCCTTTTGGTGAACTAATTATGATGTGATATTCTTGAACTTTGCTTGCATACATGAGGTGATTCAATTTTGGCTGGGGATTTTTGTTGTGCAAAGCCTCTTTCTTGTCACATGATATTCCGTTGGTGGATTCAGTATCACATGATTAACTTGTAATTCCTTTGCATATGTCCTATTTTAGTTTTGGTAGAAGTGGCTGTGTAATTTATGCAGGTGTCATGGTTGTTTTTCTTCTTTTTGAACTTTAAAATGAGGTCAGGTGATAATTTCTTACACTGATGAATTTACTGTGATGTATGAGATGATGTGATTTTTGAGTTTGACACATGCTGTGCATAGTCATATGGTTGAGATTTAATTAGAATTGTGTACTGCATCCAGCCTGTTGTAACTAGCTTTGGTTTGCATGAGGTGATGAGTGGTGTGATTAATTATGATTCCGTTTTAAGGTTTTAAGTGGGGTTACTGAGGATATAAGATAAGGTACTCCTGTGGCTGTGTTATAAATGACTTGCAGGAATTCCATGGAGTTGAGCTTTGCATCATGTGATTTTGAATGCAAGTTGACTGTGTAGCTAATGCATGTGTAATTCTCTTGCTGCATGAGTCCTGTGGCTGTAAGGGGGTGTAAAGCTGGGTGGGGTGTGTAATTTAAAGGGTGGTACCTCATTTGTTGTAACTAGTTTTCTATATGTAAATTGATTTTTTTTACATATGCATAGTGAAATTGAATAAGTTATTTAAACACATACACTTCCCTTTGGTGCCTGTGCCATGGTTTTATGAGTTAAATCCAGCTTCTTGCTGTAAAATTGACCTTTTGGTGTAAAATTTGAGTGTAAGTCTTCCTGTAGGCTGGATTTGCTGCTGTTATAGGGTACTATGAGCTTGAGCCTGGTGAAAAAATGGTATGGAATACCACATCCCCCTCTCCATTTAATGCTGTCCCCAGCATTCCAGGTGAGAGCTCTCTATTCTTCATCTGATTCTGTGGTTTCCTCCAATACCTCTTCCTCATTTATTGCTTCATCTTCTTCACTTTGTTCTTCTTCTGTGTCTTCTTTTGTGTTTATCAACTTTCCTCTTGGGTAGAACCTCTTGACTTGAGATGCTGCAAATCTTCTTGCTAATTCTGTTCCATCAAGTTCCTCAAGTTCATATGGTCCATTGTTTTTTTTGTTTGATTACTCTGTAGGGTCCATCCCATTTGTTTTTGAAAAGTAGTCCCCAATTAGTTTCTATTGCTTTGTTGTAAACCAGGATCAAATCTCCTGGATTGAGTGGTGATCTTAGTTGGTGTGCCATTCTTCTATCCCAATATTTCATTGAGTATTCCCTTGATTTTTTGAGTTTTTCTGCTGCTTTTATTCTCATCTCTTCTTTTCCTTCCAACTGCTTGGCTCTGGCTTCCAATAATTCCTCAGTTGTGGATATTTTGTGCCATTCTACTGCTAAAAAGGTTTTTGTTTCAATGTCAATTGGTAATACTGGTAGTTGTCCAAATTGGAGTTCATATGGTGAGAAACCAGTTGTCCTTTTAGTGGAGATTCTGTCAGCCAAGGTAACCAAAGGTAGATATTTTCTCCATTTTCCTCCATTTTCTCCACACATCTTGACTAATGCATCTTTAAGTTGTTTATGGCCTCTTTCAACCATTCCTTGAGACTCTGGGTAATAGGGTGTGGTGACTCTGATTCTTGATCCTGCTTTCTTTACTGCATCTTGCAATTCTTTTCCAAACTCTGGCTCCCCATCCACAGTTACTTCTTTTGGTGAGCCATACCTGCATATCCATTCTGAGGTGAACCATTCAGCCACTGCTTTTGCTGTTAATTTGACTAGTCCAACTGTTTCTGGCCATCCTGAAAAATCATCTCTGGCCACAACCATATATTTCCATCTTCCAGATTTTATATGGATTGCATCCATGCTTACCCTTTAAGAGATTGTTGATGTTGCTGTAGGCCTTCCTTGTTCCCTTTGCAAGCTTTGACTTCTCTTTTGGCAGGCCAGGCAAGATTGAACCCATTTCTTGACTGATTTCTTCATTCCTTCCCACCAAAATCTTGCTTTAATTCTTCTGTAAGTTTCATTTTCCCCTCTGTGGCCCATGTCTTCATGAAGTGACTTTAAAATGTAGCTTTGAACTTCATGACTTGATATAACCAATTGAGGGTTTGGGTTATTTCTTCTTTTAAGTTGGCCATCTTCTAAGAAAAAGTTGGGTGACCTTCTTTTAATCCTTCTAAACTCTCCATCTTTGCTTGATTGTGGTTTTTTCATTGTACTTAAGTATTCTTTCATTCTTTTCCAAAATCCTTCTTGTTTTATTGGTACTTGTACTCCTGAAAAATGGAGTGAATTTACATTCTTAGCCCCAAATCAAGGGTGTGGCTTGATCCAATCTTCTTCTTCATCAAATTCTGGTGCATCTTCATCTTCTTCTTCTGAGTTTTTTGGTCTTCTGGATAGCCCATCTGGCATAGTAAAAGTTTTCCCTGGTTTGTGTACCAAATCAAAGGAAAATAGCTGAATGAAAGCCACCCATCTTGTCATGGGGGCATTGGGTAAGCAAGGGGTGTTGATCATTTCAATTAAAGCCTTGGCATCAACCTGTAATTCAAAATGTTGTCCCCAAAGTATTGTTTGAAGTTTCTTGAGAATTCTTGCAACTCCACAGAGTTCCAATTTGGGTTGTGGGTATTTTGATTCTAATTTTGAAAAAGTTATTGATTCATATAATACTGGTCTGTCTTTTCCTTCTGTATCTTCTTGAGTGAGTACTGCTCCTGCAGCAATGTAGCTTGAATCTACTGCTAGCTTAATTTTTCCTGCTCCTTTGTCATAATCCAATTTCTTGAGAGTTATTTCTTCTCCAACTATTCTTCTGAGCTTATGGAAAGCTTCTTCACATTTTTGATCCCAATCCCAGTCAACATCTTCTCTGGTGAGCCTTCTGAGTGGTGATGCAACTTGTGAGAAGTTTTCAATAAACATTCTTACATAGGCACAAAGACCAAGAAATCCTCTTATTTCCTTTTTGTTGAGAGGTGTTGGCCAATTTTGAATCTTGTTGATCTTTTGCTTTGAGATTGTTCTTCCTTTGAATGATACAACATGCCCTACTATGTCCAAAGCTGGAACACAGCATGCAAACTTGGATCCTGAGATAGTAAGTCCTGCTTCATCAATCCTGAACAAAACTCTTTCTAAGGTTATGGCATATTCCCATATAAATCTTCTTATTGAGGGGTTTTCTGGTAGTGTTTCTTGGTTGTAAAGTGATCTTGGTCCTTTTATTCCTCCATCATCAATAAAAATTCCTACACTTTCTGGTATTTCTTCTTGAAGTATCCAGGTCATTTGGGCTTGGTATACTGCTACTGAGTTGGTGGCTCCTTGGGGTAGTCTTGTGAGTTGCATCCTTCCAAGGGGTGTTTCAAAAGTAGTGAGGGGTCTTGTGGTGACATCTAATTCTCTTTCATCATATCCTCCCATGATGTCTCCTAGTCCATAGCATGCTCTTCCTGCAAATGCATCTACAAATTCTTCAATATGAGGTGGTAAGCCAGCATCCTTGATGGTGACTTTGTTGAGTTCTTGAAGGTCATGGACAATTCTGAGTTTTCCATTTGATTTGGCCACACAAAAGATTGGGCTGGTGTAGCTTGAGGTGGATTGCTCATAGAGTCCAGTCCTGATTCTTTCTCTGATTAATTCAGTAAACTGAGGTAAAATTGATTTGGGAATGGGAATTGGTTTCTTCTGCCAAGGTTCATGAGGTATTACTGGTATCTTGTAAGGTTTTCCATATGAGTGTTTGAGTAATCCTCTTTCTTCTTCACAGAAAGCTATTGCTTTTTCTCTTAAGGTAATAACATTTTTGATTAAATTGATTTCTCCATTTGATAACCATCCTGGTGGGCCAAAATTTACTGCTTGTAGTCTTTCATGGGTGACCTTGAAGGTTTCTTGAAATATAGGTGGGTTGGGTGATAAAGATGTTTCATAAGGATCTCTTGACAAAGGTGGTCTTTCCAAGGTGGGTTAAGGTCTTGAGGCATTGGCTCATTGACTGGTCTCACCTTCTTCAGGACTGATTTGTATTTGGCTGCTAAAATTTGGTGATCCATCTTCAATTAGTTATTTTGTTTCTTCTCTTTTTTTTTTTTTTTTTTTTTTTTTTTTCTTTTTTTTTTTTAATTATTTCTAAGAATTTGCTAGTGTCCTGAAATCTTGAGGTCTTCACAATTCTTCTTTCTTCTTTCTTCCATAAAAAATGTAGTTTAAGGTCATACAGGACCTACAACTAGGTGTGTAACCCCTGTATATTAGGTATACAAGTCCTGCAGTTTAAGTCATGCAAGGACCTCCTGGCCTAATCCAAGGGCTTATCTTGATTCTTGAGCTCCTTTGGGCTTGATTTTGGATTCCACTTGACTCTTGTCTTATTCTTCAATATTCATGATTCCTATTTGATTTAAGATTCTTGTGGTTGTTTTATTTCTTGATGAGGAATCTTCTTGTCTTAATTGATGGCTTGGGACTCCACTTTGTTCATTTTGGCCAATTTGATAATGCTAAACACCTGTGAAACCCCTTGTTCCTGTTACACAAAGGAAGCAGTTTATTGTCATGCTGAGGACAAAGATGGTCCTTCAGCACTTCTCCTGACTAGGACAATCCCCTCCAGCTTCTTTGCTGTTATTTTTTATATGTTTCCCTGCCCAAGTCCACAGGGGAAGCAGTTTAGTGTCATGCTGAGGACCTCTTGAGTCTTCAATCTTCTTTAAAATCCCAAGGGCAATTTGATTTGAGTGTTGTACATAATCTTGTTAGTCCTTCATGTTGAGTGAGTCCTGAGTCCATAATTAATCCAGTGGGTCATCCTTCAGTCCATAAATCCTGACCAATGATTCTTGAATTCCAAATGAGTTTCAATCCAGAATCAAAGAAGTGTCCAAGTTCTTGTGCTGTCCAAAGGTCAATCCATAAGGAACTCCTGCTTTTCTTCATAAACAATCTTCTTTATTTTCAGTATTGTTAATAATTTTCCTATAATGAATTGTTTCCCAATTCTCTTTCTATTTCTTCAAATTAATTTATGTCCTTTTGTTCTTTTGTTTTCCTGAATTATACCTGTTATAAAGAAATGAAAAATAAAAAATTGTAATAATAAGGTGATTTAAAAACTGATTTTAATATTAATTTATTGATATATATTTTTTTTTAATAATATTTGTTTGGATAAGGGCCCCCCTTTCCATTTAAAAATCTTGAGTTGCTTTTCAAATTTTGAAGAGGATATGTTCTCATTCCCCCAAAACTTCCACTATAAGGGATAGTGTAAGAAATAAGTTTACCCACCCCTTATTTTTTATAGTGATTTTGATAAGAATAAATAATGATACAGTAAGTTTACATAACTTTATTTTAATGATGATTCAATAATTATATATATTTTTTTATTTTATTCTTTTTACTGTAAGTATAAAATAACCATTAACTGAGATATCTGAGTAAAAAGCACAATTCAAATGGAATAAGCCTGAATCACAATTAAGATCATGGAACTGTTGGTTGAAGGTGGTAATTTGTGCCAATCAGTGAAAATTGGTGCTCTTGGGAGTATTTATGATTAATATTACATAATTGAATGATCATGATTTGAGTCCTTTAATCATATAATGACCCTTATGATGCCACAACTCTTCCTTTTGGAATCATCATTGTGACTCAGACTTTATTTCAAGTCCATCCCCTTTATGGTTGAGATTTTCTGTTACCCATAAATTCATTTGAGTTGTTAAAAATATAAACAGTGAAAATCAAATTTTGTACAAGAAAAAAACTCTTGTTTGCTCTTTGGGGGGCTTTTTAAATTTCATTTGGAATAAACAGCACATTGAGGTGTTATTAATATGTAAATTCCCCAAATTGTGTCATCAATTTATGAGTTTTTAATATAAAAAACTCCTTCAGAGTTCAATTAATGCCTTCATGGCACAAATACTTCTTCTTTTCAAACAAGTTCCAATCACTCTCTTGTAATTGAAGATATATTTAAAATAAATTGATCTTTTTTTTTTGTTTTTTTTTTTTTTTTAAAAAAAAAAAAAAAAAAAATAATACTTGATGTAGAGTTTTTTTTTTATTTATTTATTTTTAACTATTGTTATTATTGAGTTGAAAAATTAAGCCAACTTAATGGCTTTTGTTGTAATAGTAGGAGAAATATAATAAAGATAATAAATAAATGGAATATTCTTGAGATCATGAATGGGATATGCCCCTAATTCTTAGTGAAAATAAATAAAAAATAAAAAATATGTTCAGAAGATTCAAGTCAGTAAATATTTCTAATTCTTGTTTATAACGACATAAAATTAGAAATTAAAAAAGAATAAGAAATGAAACCTTAGGTAGTTTATAGTCTTGCCTAGGACTTATCCTCCTTTGATAGTCCTTGTTCAATATTTTTGAATATCTTAAATAAGCAGTTTATTGTCTTGCAAAGAACTATTGGTTGATTTTTGTTTATTTTTGAATCCTTGTTGATAATTCCAATGGTGGGCAGTTCATGGTCTTGCCAAGGACCATATTTTGTCTTTGCTTTGGTCCTTGTTTTTAATTTTAGTGATTTATTTTTGATATTGGAAGGGGGCTGTTTATGATATTTCCAAGGACCATTGGTTAATTTTTCTTGATTATTGTTGATAATTTGAGTGGGCAGTTTATGGTCTTGCCAAGGACCATTGGTTTATTTCTTTTTGTTGATATTCTTGATGATATCCTGAGGAATTTCTTGATCCTTGAAGGGGCAGTTTATGGTCTTGCCAAGGACCATATCTTGTGTCCAGGCACCTGATTGTTGCACTTGGAGTTTCCTGGCATGTAATTTATCTTCAAAGCCAAGTTGTATAGTTATTTTTTTTATAGCCCTTTAGCCTTTTTTTTTGTTTTCCTTTTGAACTTCCTGTAGAAATCAATAACCAGAAGTTTTAAATTAATTTAGTTATAGAACATAAAATAATGTTAAATTTAAGAAAAATCATCAGTTGAAAGCCTTGATGAGGGCTTTTTATTTAATTTTTATAATTTTTTTTAAGCCCTCCCAAGGTATTTTACCTAACTGAAAATATAAAATATCAGTAAACTCAATAATGAATAATTTAATAAATAGACATAAAAAAATAGAACTGAGCAGTTTAATGCCTTGCTCAGGGCATTTCTTCTGTGGTATGCACTGGGCTTTTCCTTCCTTCTTCGTTTTTTTTTTTTTTTTTTTTCTTTTTTTTTCTTTTTCTTGAAGACCTGTAAAAAGTCAAGCTATAAATGTTAGTAGAAAATTTCATTGTGGAATAAATCAATAATTGTATAAAATAAAGAATAAATAAATGATAATATAGAAATCAGGGTCAACAGCAGTTTAATGCCATGCTTAGGGCATATTTGTTTTTTCTTTTTTTTTTATTTTTTTTTTTATTATTATTATTTATAGCCCTGCAAAATTCAAATAAAGAGTTTGTCAGTACAATTCAATATCAAGGATAAATTAAGCACAAAAAGATAAAACAAGCAGTTTAAAGCCTTGCTGAGGGCTCTTTTTTTTTATAGCCCTTTAGACTATCAAAATGAAGTACATCAGATTAATTTAATATCCAAAAAAATAAAGGAAGAATGAAAAATAAAATAAAAGAAGCAGTTTATAGCCGTACTGAGGGCTCTTTTTTTAATTTATTTCCTTTAATTATTTTATTAAACTAAAAAAATACTGAAATTTCAGTAAAATAAAAAATCAGTAATTAAAAACAACAACATAAGCAATGAAATTGAGCAGTTTAATGCCTTGCTCAGGGCATTTCTTGTTTTATTGTTTTTTTTATTATAGGGGACTTTTAATTTTAGTCCTAGCTAACTAATCGGGCCGTACGGCCCGGTACTGGCTGCAGGAAGTCAGCATTCTATTAAGCTTGCTGCAACCCCTGCAGCCAGCCTAATTTACTCTATACTCGATACATCATTATTTATTCCTTCCTCACTTATACACCCTTTTGGTGGCTTGTTTTAGAAAATCAAGGTATCTTGATGCCTTATTTCTGAAAAAACTTCTTTCTAATAACTAATATTCAAATCCTGGATGGGTTTCTTATGTCTCTTTCCCAGGTACTTTTCTGTTACGTCGTCAGAATTAGTTAATAACAAAAGCCGTTAGTCGTCTGGAAGGTGATTGCAAGGCCAATTGTGATCTTAACCTGATTGGGAAGTAGAAAATGGTCTTTTCTTTGTATTTTAGATTCAAAAACACAACTTCTCCACCGTAAGTCCATTTCACGTTACTGTATCTTTGCCGGGAAAACCTAGAGGTTTTAACTCAGCATCTTTCTGCTCATGTACGCACCAAAAACACGTCTTGTACATTTTTTTTTATTTAATTCAATTTTTTAGAGTTTACCGCCCCGGTTATTTTGTATGGGTAAAGCGTAACAGCCACCCAATAGAATTCCTTAATGTACGATCCAGATCCAGTTACACGACACCAGGGGGTGGCCTTTTTACGGTGATCCTTACAAGCTCAATGGGTTTTGGTAGGTGACAAATCTTTTTCAACACTAAACTCGTCATTGACTTGTATTCTGTTGCTTCCTGTCATCTAGAACTTGCTCATTATATTAATTTGAGGGCATTTATCAAGACATTTTTCCCTGTGGACTTAGAGTATAATCCCTTGGTAGGCTGTGATCTCGAATGCAACACCCCATTGGTTTTTCTAACTGCATTGTAATGTTCTTTTTTGTTTCTTTTTTTTTCTTTGTTCCTCTACCAAGCCAGGATAGTAGCGTTATCTAAAACGTTGGTCATGATGCTTGCTGGTGGTTTAGAGTTGAATCAACCTGTATTCAGCTTTATCAGGTATTATCCTTATTCAAGTACTTAATAGACTGTACGCCATGCAGGAGAATCATTATTTTAAGGTCTGTCTTCTGCTTTTAACCGTTAATCTCAGGTAGGGCCTTCTTCCTGCCCATTAGTGTTCTGACATCGATCATCGTTTTCTTTTGCTCTAGCGAGGTGGCGCTGGTTGTTTTGAATGGATGCTAAGTTCCCACCACTGTTTTTGTACGTTGATAAGGGCTTTCCAAATTTCTAGTAAACTCCTGGTGTGTCCCTGTCATTGATGGTACTGGTGTGGGACAGAGAAATTAAGTATTTCGAAACTACTGGCTCAGAGGAGTCATGAGTAGGTTATTATTTTTTATTCCTTATATCCGGTTTTCTCCTACAATGCCATGTTTGCTTTTTTAACAACTTCTGCCGTTGATTACTGGTGGTGTGCTCTTTGATAGAGTCTGCTGCCTGCTTTGCAAGCTTGCAGGTGGTCCTTTTTGCCGTCTTTCCAGCAGGGCCTTATTAAGCTATCACGACTTCAAGAAGCATAAACCATCCAATAAGTTGGTCTAAGGGACTTCCGGGTCCAATGTTTCTTCGTCGGTGTTTAAAGGTTTCCACGGCCACTTTCATTCGCATTAGTTTGATTTATATTATTACTACTAATTCCATTGGTTTCCTTATTGCCGATGATCTTGTTGGTGTACTTTTGCAAGGTTTACCAGTGAAGATGCGTGGCCATTTAGCAAGGTCTTAGGACTTGATTAGAGAGGGAGGCTGAAGGTTTTCCAGTTTCCTGGCTACCAGTATAAATAGTCCCGACTTTGAAGGCAATGAAAAAAATAATTCCCTTCATACCCTTGTTTGAGAAGGTTCTTTTTCGAAAATTTCTTTTGGATTGGTTTCGTTAGTAATTTTTTTGTTATTTTTTTTGTCCGATTTTTTTCTTTGACTTGTGTTATCTGATTTTTATTCCAAAGGCTGACCGGTTGCACCTTTCTTGGTAGTGTCATTGCCGTTGATTTTCTCACTCCTCATGAATCCCCAAAATTGTTTCTACGGGTTCGGCTATTCCGATTCTGTAAAGGTTTTCTCTGACAAAGAGCTAGAGGAGCTCTTATTCGGTTACCCTTCCTTTCCTTCTGAAAGCAGAGGCTTCTTGGATTGGGCTTCCAAGCCCCATTCTACTCCAGCTTCCCCTCCTGCTCTAGCAACTCTGTCCAGAGTACCGTCACCTTTGCCTTCCTCCGAAGATATTCCCGAAGCCGCACTGGCTTTTTACGTGTTTATCGAGGGCGAATACGACCCTCGCTTATTTGTTCCGGACCCCCTAAGCTACTTCCTAGGTGAAGAAGCTTTGAACGTTTCCTCTCGAAAGAACAAGAACGGCTTCAGAAAACCATCCCATTCCTATGGTTTACGTCCCCGTGATTTTTGTGGCTGAGTGATTAAACCATCCAGGCAACATTAGGTAAGCTATTTAGTTCTTTTCGTTCCCTTATCCTAACGCTGACATTTCATTTGTATAGTATATTTGTACACCAACAACCTTTAGGGTGTTGGAAATTTCATTGAGTGATCTACTGTTACTTGTAGGGGTGTTGGGAGCTAGGATAATAGTTGAATATTATTTGTGACACAGCTTATACGTCTTATTTAGCTGGTCAAAGTGAGATCGAGCCAGGTTGGGCTAGATCAGTCCGATTAACTAATTATTTGTGACTCTATGGTAATACTATTTCACTCGGACAGCATAGCTGAAAAAAAAACCTATTCTTTGAGTATAATTCAACATTATATTAAAGTTGATCTCAATTAGCGTTCCATTTGTTTTTGTTTTATTTTCTCTGGGGGGGTGGGAGCTATGCTTCATCCTGGTTTTATTGTTATCTGTAACTATCTAGTCCCTGATTGTCGTCCTTCTTTTAATTTATTCTGAAAAAAAGTGTTATCTAAATAAAAAATGCAATTAGATGATTAACTAAATTAAATCTAATTTGGGATATAAAAAAGAATAAAGGCAATAAGGATGAAGACGAAAATAAGGGTGTTATTTTAATCCTTTATGAAAATTTTCTTTAATATATGTTATCATCTAAAAATTCCAAGAGTAAGAAAAAATTCTTTGAGCTTATACTCAAGCAAATAAGTTGGTCATGTGATATAGTGCTATAAAATAAAAGATAAAAAAGATTATTTTCTTTTGTATGAGCTCTGAACAATTAGTGTATAGAAGCCCAAGAAAATTATTCAGTTAGCTGTATCAATTATTTGAGATAAAAAAAATAAAAAATAAATATGAAATGAAATGAAACAATTTAAGAAAAAATAGAAATGATATTAAATTGAATAAAATAAACAAATAAACTGTGGTTGATGGCTAAAATAATTATTGGCAATAATAACACTGAAGTAATAGTCTGTGTTTAATCCTTCTCATATTTCTTTAAGTATGTGCTATTTTCTTTGGAGATACATTATTCATTATATATATATGAGAAATAAAAAAATGAAATAGCATGTAAGCTGCCACTCTTCTATTTATCACTTAAAGTGATTTTGGCTTGAAACTAATGAGTAATTTGTTATTTATTCATTTTTTTATTATTTTTTATTTTTTATTATTTTTTTGATTTTATTTTATTTTATTTTTTATATATATTTCTTTTTTTCTTCTTTATAAGCTTTTGAATTGAAGCTTATTTATAAATTTTTAATATTTTATTCTTAGGTTGATTATCAAAGGAAAAAAATAATAATAAGAAATAAAATGAAATAAGAAATAAATAGAAGAAATAAATAATAATAATATTAATTAAAATAGGATGGATTAAAAATAAAATAAAATAAAATAAAATAAAATAAAGAAATAGGGACTTAGCAGGTGAGATTTCTTGTCATAAATTCCTTTGACCAAGCAATTTCTTTAATAATTGCAGTTTGATAATCTTACCTCCCCTCCCTTGTTCTCCTTTCAGAGCTTTAAACAGGTATTCTTGACAGATAGAGTCCCAGTCTTCTGTATTAAATTGAGTTCTATGATTTTTGATTCTGAGGATTGCTGGTATAAGTGCTTCTTCCCAATGATATTCCCATATGGCATTTTTTACCATATAATTTCTTGAGATCTTGCTGACTGTTCCACTTTTAATTTGAAAATCCTGGAGGTTAAACCAGTCTTGGGATTCCCAGGTCCTCCAAAATAGTGATTTCCTGAGTTTTTCATTCATTTCAAATATTTCATTCCAGTAATTGTTTGCAAGGTTGCCATTGACTCCATCCCAGGTCAGTAAATCCAAGAATTCATACTTTGTGAGGTTTAATACAGGTAATTCTTTCCATGGATGTGAAAATACAGTTTCTAATGGTGATTCTTCTTTTTCAAAGATGTCCTCAAACTCAATATATGGAAGGAGTATGGTGGAAATATCAGGACAAGGCTCTGGTTTTATTTTCAAGAACCAGTCAGGAGTTTCATCTATTTCTTGTGGATTAATGTAATTGGCCCAGGCTTCTTTTTCTTCTATACAGCTGATATCTTTGTCCATTGACCAGGGATTTTCTTCCAGTAATGGCCAAGATTCCATTTTGTAGGATTTTGTTGATTTGATGGTGTTAAGAGGTAATAAGATTTGAAAATGTTATCAAGTTTATTTATAAGAAATAGTTTGAGAGTAGGTTTAATGGGTTTTGGATGGTAATTTTGTGTAAGAATTTGGATGTTCCTCTTTGATAAGGCAGGAGGTCACTGCCTAGTGATTTTTATGATCTGGGTGAGTGATATTGGTGATTTTGATTGCTAAGAAATGATTTCTCTCTTTGATAAGGCAGGAGGTCACTGCCTAGTGATATTATGGTTAGTTATTGTGTTTTTTATTGGTGAGTGGAATTATTGATTTGATTTGATGAGAATTGATATTCCTCTTTGATAAGGTAGGAGGTCACTGCCTTAGTGATTAATTGAGTTTAAATCTAACTTTTTTGTTTGATTTTTGAATTTTAGAGCTGTTATGTGTCTTCAAGATGGGCCTTGATGGTTTGAAATTGAATTGGTCCATTAATACTTGAGTAATTTGATCATTAGTTTTGTCAGAAACCTCCAAATATTTCAGCAATTCCTTGATTTCTTCAATTTCTTGGTTTCTTGATATTGATGAAGTATCCTTAAAGTGCCAAAGGTTCTCTTTATTGAAATATTCATCTTCTGGTGCCCAATGAAGTTCTTCATTGATAACTTGGTCTTCTTTTATTAATTCTTCCCCATAGGATCCAAAAATTGGTGAATTGGCCATGGTGGAGGTGATTGATATATTTTTGTAAGTTTTTTTTTTTTTATTTTATTTTTTAAGAAATGATTTTTTTTTTGATGAATTTCTTCTTTGATAAGGCAGGAAGTCACTGCCCTTTTGAGAGAAAAAAAATAAAAAAAATAAAAAAAGAAACTAATGATACATTTTATGGGTGATACTGATACATTTTAGAGAAAAATATTGATTTTGTTGGTTTTATTCAAAGTTGAGCTCCCCCAAGTGGGAAAGGTGAGTGTCTGTTGAGTAACCTGGCCAAAATCAGGTCTTTGAGGGCTTCCACAAAGTTATTTCTTTCCTCAATCTCTGGTTCTGATGGAAATTCTGACCACCATAAGTCTTCATCAATGAATATATATCCATCTGCAACCCATTTCAGTCTTCCAGTTTGATATGTTGATCCATTTAATCCAAGGTACCACTGGGCCCAAATTTGATTGAAGTAAAGTCCTCTTCTTGGTAGTGTGGCCATTTCAAATATTTCATCCCAAAATTTGTTTTCAAGGTTACCTTTAATTCCCTCTTCAGTTAATAAATCTAAGAATTGGATATTGTTCAAGTTTGATCCTGGAAGGTGACATAAGTATTTATCTTCACATAAAATTTCTTGAGCTTCATCCCCATAAATGTCTTCAAAGGTGATGTATGGCAGGTAAATGTAATTGTATTCATTTTCTAAGATGGATTCTGTTTCATCCTCTTCATTGGGAGGTTGCTGGATAAATTCAGGGTTTTCCAGTTGCCATTCATAAGGTTCTTCTTGGTTGTTCAATGGTCTGTCCAAGAAGTTGATATGGTATGTGTCTTTTAAATTTTTGTCTCTTTCTTCCATAATTTTGAGGTCTTTTTCTGTTTCATTGATAGTTTCTTCATCTGAGAGCTCATGATGCTCACTAAATCTGACTTTCTTCTTTTTGGGTTTAGGCTTGAAAGGGCTTCCATGTATTTTCTCATTTCCATCCACCAAAATTTGGAATGTTTCTTTATTATTCTTAATTGGATTGTAGCTTATATTGGGTAATTCATCTTCAGAGGTTGAGTCTTCAAGTTGTCTTTTGAGGTTGTTTGGCCATTGTTTATTTGGTAAATCTTGGCCAAATTTATCACTTTTTGGAGATATGGATAAATCTTGGGTCTTCTGGGTCAAATTTATCATGGTATTGTCACCTTTTTCATTTTGAAACTTCTTTCCTGGTGTATTTCTGACCAATTTTGCCATATTGCATAGATCCATTCCTCTAGGTGGTCCAGTTTGCCATCCAAGAGCTTGAGGTTTGCATATTGGCATGCATAACCTTCTTCCATCAGGTTCTTGATAACTGAGTATCTCTCCTTTTTTATGGGAGAATTCTAGTCTGATGTTGTTGTCTGCCAAGAAAGGTCTTCCCAGTACTGTATGGACAGATCCTTTTGCAATGAAGAAGTGAATTAGAGTTTCTTCACCTGAAGCCAAAATGATTGGAGTAAATTCTGAAAGTGCAACCAATGAAGTGGTATGGCCTCCAATTCCTCTGAGGTTCATGTTAAGATTTCTTGTTGTGAGTGAAGCTTTGATTGCTATTTCTTCTGGTATTATGTTGAGTTCTGCTCCAGGGTCCACTAATGCTCTGATAGGATATTCTTCCTTTCCAATGAAGATTTTCATAAATCCCAAAGGACAAGCATAATGAATCTTGGGTTTTGGTATTTCTTTGAATCCAAAGGTTAATAATCTTTCTTGAAGATCCATTGAGTTGAGTGATTTAATCTTTTCCTTGTCTTTTTCTGATAATTCCTGTAATTTATGGACAAAATTGGGTGACATCCTCAAAATTTCTTCAATGGTGAGGTTGATCTTTTGTTGCATAATTTTCTTGATAATTTTGTCAATTTTAGTTTCAACTTGTTTCTTTTGAGGTTTTCTGAGCTTCTTTTCTTCTTTGGAAGTTTCCTCATCTTCATTCTTATTGGCAATATTTTCAATTTCCTCCTCAGGTTGGTCTGGTTTTGGAATATTTGAATTTTGAAATTTGGTGGGAATTATTACTCTTTCCTCTTCTTTTTCTTCTTCAATGTAAGTTCCTGGAATAGCTGCTTTCTTCTTTGGCTCTTGATTTTGGGGTTGTCTTTCCAACCTTTGTTTGGTCTGTCTTAGTTCAATATGTGATTCAAAAGGGTCATTGGCTGAGGAAATGGTAGGTGGTTTCCAGTTTGACCAATCTTCAACATGAGCAATCGAGGTTGTTTTATCATCTTATTTCTTTTCAGTGGGCTCAATCTCTTCTTCTGGTTTTGGTTTTACAGTAGGTTTTTCCATGAATTTCTTGTCGAGTTCTGCTTGTTCCTTTGCAAAAGCTCTGACTATGTTTTTGGCACTTTCATTTCCTTCCATAGGTACTCTCTGATAATTGGGGAAGAGGTAAGATGCTCCTTGGGTTCTGACAATTCTTCTGTCCAAATCTTCAGCAAGGTGAGTGCATCTAGTTGCTGTATGACGTTCTTCCTTGCAGTAAGCACATTTCAATGGTGGTCTTGGAGCCATTTGAGCTGGTATGTAAGGTTGATAACTGGATGAAAATGGTGGTAAGGGATTCCTTGGCCTAAATGGCTGATTATTTTGAGGGAATCTTTGCTCTTGATTGTTGTTCCAGTTCCTTTTTGGTGGATTGACAGCTTCTGATAGGGTTTTAAGCTGATTTAAAACTTATTTAACTGATTCTTTTCCCTCATTTCTTGGCTGAGGTTCTGGTTGTGGAGGATTTTTGATCTTTTGGGTGAGTTCTTTTACTTGTTTTAAAACTTCATCCCAGCTTTCATCCTCAAATCTTGTTTTCTTTTCTGGAGGTTTTGGTTTAGAAAATTCTTTTTGTTGAATAAGTACCTTGGCCTCCAAGTCTTGTTCAATGTATAATTTCAAAATATCCAATCTTGGAATGATGTAACCTCTATCCAAGGCTTGAACCATAGCTCTGTCTTTAATCATTTCTTTGTAAATTGATTCTTGAACACTAGTGGAAATGCTGGCCAATATTTCCTGGTTATGATTGATATCACCTTGGATATATTGGTATCTTTTGAGGTAAGTGATGATTGCTTCATATTCCCCAATGAATTTTCTGTACTGTGTCATGTTTCTTATTCCACCTTCTTGTTGAGTTCTTGTGAATAAATCAGTGATTGAGGATAATCTGTATCTTCTTTCAGGTGAGACTGTTCCCCATCTTCTTTTCATATCCACTTTCAATTGATCCCAATCAGCTGTTTCATATCCTGGCATTCCTTCAATATGATAACTGATTTCTTCATCTTTTGTCCAAAATGCTATTTGTCTTGCAATGTCTCTTCCACTTGCTCCTTCAATTTCTGCAATATTTTCAACTTTCTTAATGAATCTTTCAACATCCTTTCCATCAAACCACAAGTTATAGTCCTTAGCTCTGATTTTCACTATTGGAGTAGTGTTTCTTGGAATTTCTTGATGTAATGGAGTTGGCATTTGGGAAGAAATGTTGACTCTTCTTGGTAAGGTACTTTGTCTTTGTTCTGTATAAGGTGTTGATGTGGCCATGGGTCTTGGATAAGGTGAAGGTGATCCATGTTGCCTGAATGATCCTGGAAGGGTGGTTTGTTCTTCAAGTGGACTATTTTGTGGAGTATAACTTGATGATTTATTTTTGCCTTCCTTTTTGATTAGTGCTAGTAATTCTGCTTGCATTTCTAGCATCTTCTGCTGAAGTCTCTCTGTTGAAGACATTTCTTCCTGTCCTTCAATAGTCTCTTCATTAAGGTTTTCCTCCTGTATTTCTTCAATACTGGAAGGTAATTTTGATGATGAAGGTTTATCCATTTTTGGTTGATTTATTTCTTCCTTTGATTCTGGTATTGAGTTATTGATTTTATTTCTTTCAAGGAGATCAAGGAAAAATTTCTCCACAACCTTCAAGTCCCTTTTATTGGTTCTTAGTGTTGCAATAGGAAAATTAGAATATTTTCCTGATTCCTCTCCTACTTCTGATTCTTGTTTGGGTGGATAATAGTAATGATCAGAGTGAGTTGATGATTCAGATTCTTGAGATGATGGTTTTGGCTTATTTTGATTGTTTGACTCCAGTTTTTGTTATAAAGAATAGTATTCTTGGAGTTGTTAAGATTTTTTTTTTTTTGATTGTATTTAAATTGATTTTTTATTGAAGTTGAGGTGATCTGGCCACTGTTGGGACACCAGATGTGGGAACTCCTCTTGTGTGGGATGAAAATGAGGCAGTACCTGAGGGGGAAATCACAGGTAACTAGTTTTGAATTGCTAATAACTCCTGTAACCAAGGGTGGCAAGGGTGTATTGCCTGCCCCTCCTGAAATACTGAACAAAATCTTCCTTGGAGCTCACAAACCAAAATAAAATTAGTAAGTGGCTTTTCAACTGCAGAAGACAAAATTCAGCAGTCTCAGATCAGACCTATTCAATATATAATATGAAAAATAATGTCAGTAATTTGGTTAATTTTTAGATTTTAATGAAATACTTTTCTGTTTAATTTGAATATTTTTGGTTAAATTGAGGTGAGTTGTTTCTTCTTGGTGATAATTCCTTGCTAAGATGGGTTATTTAAGGTTTTCTGGAAAATTTGATGAGTTTGATAAAGGTAATTTTGTTAAGTTAAAGCTATAATATAGTAAATTAATTTTTTAAAGGTTTGTTATTATTTTTTTTAAGAGGGTTAAATAATAAGATAAAATATCACTTGTTAAGTTTAAGAGGTAAGATTCTTTGATATTGATTTTTTGAAGGGGTAAGTTAAGTTTAAATATTGATAAATTGTTAAATGAAGTTAACTTTACTAGTTAAAATATCTTAATAGAGTAGTAACCCTAATCTTGGGTACTGGGTGATTTTTATTTTTATTTTGATAATAATAAGATTCCACTGAGCTTAGCTACTGGGTAATCTTCAACACTATACTTCCACTGAGCTTAGCTACTGGGCAAGTAAATTTACTATAATATACTGGACTACCTCCCAGGTGAGGGATGAATTATTCCTATGCTCCTACTGTGCAGTGGATATAATTTGCATGGGATATAATTTTCATGGGGGGATTTTGAAATTTGGGGGAGAGAGCCCCTCTATTTATACCTTTTGGGAGCCCAGAGGGCCCTCCATGGGAGCTGTCTTTTTCCACTTTAATTCCTCTTGATTTCATCATGTGACTCCATTTTTGGTGAGGACCTTTCTTGCATGGGTCAGGTGATTTAAGGTTTGGTGATAATTTTCTCTCTGCACAGCCTCCATTTATCACATGATTGCCTTTTGGTGGACTAATTACAATGTGATATTCTTGAATTTTCCTTGCATACATGAGGTGATTCAATTTTGGCTGGGGATTTTTGTTGTGCACAGCCTCTTTCTTGTCACATGATATTCCGTTGGTGGATTCAGTATCACATGATTACCTTGTAATTCCTTTGCATATGTCCTATTTTAGTTTTGGTAGAAGTGGCTGTGTAATTTATGCAGGTGTCATGGTTGTTTTTCTTCTTTTTGAACTTTAAAATGAGGTCAGGTGATAATTTCTTACACTGATTAATTTACTGTGATGTATGAGATGATGTGATTTTTGAGTTTGACACATGCTGTGCATAGTCATATGGTTGAGATTTAATTAGAATTGTGTACTGCATCCAGCCTGTTGTAACTAGCTTTGGTTTGCATGAGGTGATGAGTGGGGTGAATAATTATGATTCTGTTTTAAGGTTTTAAGTGGGGTTACTGAGGATATAAGATAAGGTACTCCTGTGGCTGTGTTATAAATGACTTGCAGGAATTCCATGGAGTTGAGCTTTGCATCATGTGATTTTGAATGCAAGTTGACTGTGTAGCTAATGCATGTGTAATTTTCTTGCTGCATGAGTCCTGTGGCTGTAAGGGGGTGTAAAGCTGGGTGGGGTGTGTAATTTAAAGGGTGGTACCTCATTTGTTGCAACTAGTTTGCTATATGTAAATTGATTTTTTTTACATATGCATAGTGAAATTGAATAAGTTATTTAAACACATACACTTCCCTTTGGTGCCTGTGCCATGGTTTTATGAGTTAAATCCAGCTTCTTGCTGTAAAATTGACCTTTTGGTGTAAAATTTGAGTGTAAGTCTTCCTGTAGGCTGGATGTCCTGCTGTTATAGGGTACTATGAGCTTGAGCCTGGTGAAAAAAATGGTATGGAATACCACAGTATAGGTTAAGGGCTTTTCACATTAAGCATAATTTCCACTCCATGGCCTTTAATAGCCCCATGGGGTTCATTATCAAAAGCAAAGGCTTCTCTATATTGAAATAAGATTTCAATAAAGTCTTCCTTCATTTCTAATGTTAATTTAGGACTCATTTGTGCTTCAATCAATTGATCTGTCACAAATCTTTCCTTATTAACATTTTGACTTGTTTAAGCACAGTAATTTCCCTTTTTTCTGGAGGAAAAGCAAATTTTTGCCTTTTATTTTCCCCTATACTGAAATATCTTTCCTTATGATTATTAATATCAATACCATGAATATTGAGATAATCATTCCCAAGTATAAAATTCTGTGAAGTGCAATTATTTATAACAACAAATTCAACTTTCAGTGTGATACTTCCTGCAGGGTTAGGAAATATTATTGCTGCCTCAAGAATGCCCAAAGGGTGCATATTTTTGCTAGCACTGCTGAATTTTATACCTTCATTTGGCATCAATTGTTCCTGCCAATTATTATAGATTCTGTCAAAATAATATTTTCCAGAACAAGTTCAGAAAGCATCAGAGTGAAGATTTGTCTTGGCTTCTTTGTTGTTTATCACAATATTAGTGATACAAGATGATACAGCTGTATAAATCTTGCCTCTGCCAGGTTTGGCTTTCTGCATTTTGGCATCTAGCACATGTATGAGATCCATACATCTATCACTTTACTATGGTAAAACCAGGGTAAATGCCACATCAATCTTTGGCAATTGCCTTCAAATCAAGAAAACATCAAGAAAGATAAAAGTCAAAAGTTGAGCACACATCACATTCTAGTCTTACACTAAATCCTGTGACATCCACCAATATTGGTTCCCCTGTGCCTTCAACTGAGATTCCTCACCACCTGAACCTCGTGCGACCATGAAAAGGTTGGTAAAAATAACACAAGACCCACCTGTTTGCACACGCACACATCAAAAAGGTCCTTCAGCCAGTCTTGATTTAGAGGAGGGGTGTGTGAATTCCCCAGGTCATCCATGATAAAACTTGGCATGAGGGGGATTGACAAGCTGTGTGTGACATGGGTGGGGCCACACACATAGCTCTGGGGGTGCGGGTGCATAAGCAGGACACACACACAAAGGCCAAAGAATGCATCGGCCTAATTTTTTTAGCTATCAATCAGCTCAGAATGAGCAGGTGACACTGTTGGAGCCCACAGCACAATACTACAGGTGCAGGTGCATGGGTGTGACACATACACACCAAGGCAAAAGAATTTTAAAGGGCCTCATGTCAAGCGGGATTGACAATTTGCAGTTCACAGGTGTGGAGCCACCCATGGCTGGTGTGGGTGCATAAGTGTGACACATGCACACAAAGGCAAAAGCATGTACGGGGGTAATTATTTGAAACCTATCAGCACACAGCACCTACTAGGGGCATTTGACCAGCCTCATGTGACTTACAAACATCCAAACTCTCATGGACAAAAGGTAATGCTGAGGCCCACTTGGATCATGGGCTTATATCCCTTCCAATGTCATGATAGCAGAGTTCTATCATTTTAGATCCTGTGGTATACAATTTTGTGAGAAATTTCATCATTAATATTGGCTTATTCACATCATACCCAATGTCAGAAGACTAATTGATTTGTGGTGATGTGAACTAATGGGCTTTACCTGCACAATGGCATGTTACTGTCACCAAATATTAAGGCAGTTATTTCTCTAGAAAAATTCCTAATGAAGATGAGATAATTTAATTATTGTATCACTATATTTTCAGCAAAAAGAATATAATACATATAATGAAATAATGGTTTTATCATTACAAGCAGTCCACATGACATCCCTTTGTTATCATACAATCCACAGTGACCTTTTATTTCTTCTTCAGATAGAATCAAGTGTCCATAATCAAAACCAACAGCTTTATAAATATTTGGATGCAGCCAGTCTAATAAGAAAGTCCCATCAATCTTCAAAATTTTTCAGATCAGAAGGTCATTGTTGAGCATTCAAGATGGATCAGAGACTTTCAAAATGCTATTAATAATACCAAATTGTTGTGAGTTGCTCCACATAAAACATATCACACTGTTTCTGAAATTTTTGGTTTCAGTTGAGTATATATTGTTGCCAATATTATGTTTAAAACTTGAAAATTCTTGAAGCCCGGTGCCTTGTGGATTGTACATTAGTGTCTGAACTGATCCATGCAGCTATTTCCCTGGTTGAATGAAAATTCTGTAAGTACTTAGCCAAAGAATCATAGTTCTGTTGGTCATGGGACATCGGGTTATTATGTTTTTGGTGATTGAATGGGGAAAGAGACTGTGATTAAAAAAGCTGTTTTATTTAACATGGGGCTGATGGAGATTTCAGGAGAATAGAAAGGTTGGAAAATCAGAAGGTATTTTGAAGTAAGGTTTTATCTATATCATATATTCAGATTTGCAAGAAGTTAGTCTAATTCAGTTCATGTGTATAATCAATGTGAATATAGCTCTTTCATTAATTAACATACATATTTTTTTGTTTGTTGGCATCTTGCAAATACTCCACTCAAGTGCACATACCCCCCTTTGGCTGAGGCTTTTTCTGGACCCAATTTTGGAAGAGCTCTGGAATATTATCAGAAAAACGAAGATTTGGTTTACTTTTCTGTTTTGGGAACAGGTCTTGATTGGACAGGCAGAATTATTTACAATGTTCAGAAAATTCACTTGCATCATCCATTGAAAATGTTCAACTGGTGGCAATGTTCATAGCACTAATCAAATGGAATGTATTCTTGGTTAGTTGATATTCAAGGTCTTCAGATTTACCCTTTTTTTTTGAATTTCGGGGGACTTTTGTTCATCTAATAAAATCTGTTGACTCAGAATTAAAAATGGAATGTAAAACTTGTATAAAAGATCCCATTCAGTGGCTTTTAAGCTACCATGCGAGGGGGAATATATTTTGTGGGATACTATTTTCAATGATGATGAAAAAAGGTATTAGATAATATTTGTTGGAGATGGTCTAGAGCCTCACCCTTGATCTGGTGATCACTCAGAGGAGAATGCAGAAGTGGGGATGTAATCCGCATCAAATGAGGGAATTTCTGCAGAACCACTAGATGCATTTTGCCTGTGGGGGCGGGCATTGAGAAGTAATTTTGTCAGGTAGAGGTAGTGGGGAGTGACTCATTTATGATTTTTTCTGCGTCTTTTCTCAGGGAGCGGATTTATCTCAATGTGATTTGATTAAGAGAGCGGTTGGGTGTAATGGCATCTGAGTCTCAATTGTTGGTGTCATTGGATTTCCTGCAGGACCTGACTTATATTTTTAATTTGGCCTCCAAAATGTGAAATGTGAAAGCTGCATTTTGCTTCAAAATTCCAAGTATTAAATTATGCATTGTGCCAAGATTAACCATTTTAGTTGCATACCAACATGGAAGGTCTTCCAAAATATAATATTGCACTCCATACTCAGAGAAAGTTGCTTGTCATTTTTTGGGGTTACCTGAAGCCATTTTGAAATGGTTGATGTATGATTGGGGCATGAGCGTGTGTAGTGAAATTGATGACAAAGTTCTTAAATTGGAGCCTTGTGAACAGAGAAAAATTACAAAAGTAGTTTCCTTAATGAGAAATAAATCAAGTAAGCTTGTGCATGGCAACCAGATTGTCAATGGCCATGAGGATGGCAACACAGATAAAGGATCCTGAAGGTCCTGTTAAGGTGGGTGAAGAATGGTATCCTTTGCCACAGCTCTTTGAGCTCCTTGATAAGTGGCATTAATAGGTAATTAAATTGAAGGGAAGTTGGCTCCTTTGTTACAGAGATGATCCCTGCAACCTAGACATTCTGTGGCTTTAATCCTTCACTTGGGGGTGATTAAGACAAATTAGCATGATAGGTCCAATGCTGGCCAAGTGGCTTGAATTTCCATGTGCATTAAACCAGCACACATAAATTGAGAAGGTCAATGCACCAGGAATGAACATGAATTGGGGGTGAGTGATATTTCTGGTTCCAGTGAAGCATCTCTACACCAATCCATTGCAGATGTCACATTTGGGGGGACCTTCAGGCTTTTGGGGTTGGTGATGTTATTTCACAATTTACATTATGCCAGCCCACTAGAGAAATCTGGAAATCAAATATTTGAATGGTTGATAAATGAAATGTTTTGTTGGGATAAATGTTTGTTTGATATTGATTGTGTTTTGGGTGCAGGGTTCAACTAAATGGATGAATTTGCCTAATGATTGTGTGCAAGGGGGATGATGATCATTTGGTTTATTATGGCTGTGATAGTGGGGTTGGTCAGTTGTGACAGATTCAGTAAGACCATTAAGTAAGAAACATTGAGGACAGCATATATACTTTTCAATAAGTGGCTCCAATTGGAGATTTTCAAATATGGTACTGAGATCTTGAGGTATATGGCATGTGGGAGTGCAGTGACCACCTGAGCTTGAGACAGTCAACATGATAAGTAGGTTCAGGGAGGTGGTGAGAATGGGTGAAGCATTGTGGGGTATATTATACCTTAATGATAAAATGGCAGATATTATCATTCCATGGTCTTGGGGGGAAGGTTTTGACTCCTCCTGTATGGTTTCAGTGCTGTTGAATTTAGACCTGTTGCAGTGGAGAACATGCTTTGGGTCAATGAAGAATAATCATTTGGGAAAATTTGATCCAATAAAACTTGCAGGCACTCAGATCCGGATTCCAAACAAGGAATGTTGGGAATAGCTTTAGGTTCAATGGCTTATTTGAGCTTTTTAATGCGCTGTTTATATTGGAAAGGTGTGAAGGCAACTCCCTTTCTATCACCATTTAGGTAAGAGTGTGTTTGAGTTGAGCAGTGTTAACACATGCATATATGCATTGAGGGATAGCAGGGGGTTGACATTGTTGTGGGAATCATGAATAAGGTTGGACTTTTCATAAATATCTATGGTTGATATGAAATTGTTTACAAGAGTGATTGTTGGGAAATAATTTGAGTGCTTATTTATGAAGAGGGATATGCTTTTAGCCAGTAGAGGATATTATGAAATTTTTAATGGTGGGTGACCTTCAGCAGATAAAGCCTAATGTCTCAAATATTGATGGGGGAATTGGTTAGGAGTGTATTGGGTAAAATGCCTTGCTGCTCAATTCTCGTACATAGTCTAGTTTATTTACACATGGAGATAAAGAGGATTCTACCATTCAAGGGGGTTCTGTTAGTGGTGTTTCACGATTGAATTGAGGGGATTAACATTCAAACCATGTGCCTTCTTTGTGACATAGGTATATAACTCTATTAAAAAATGGTTTGGAGTGGACCTAAAGTCTTGGTATTTGGTTTGAGTTCAGGGGGCTTTTAATCAGTTGGAATGTCTTTCCTCTCTTGAAAAGCTTATGTGTCTTCTTTGGGTAAATCCCTCATAAATATACCCTTATATAGATATAGAATGCCGGGGAATTTCGATGCATTCATTGGCAGTTTGGATAATTCACCAAATGTGACAATGGGGAGGGGGAATGAGAGTGTCTGGGAAGATTTTATTGAATCTGACTATCTATTTACAATGGGTCCCCTTTGAGATCAAGGAAATATCACATTATATGCTGGTGGGCCATTCGTTGTGGTTTCCAACAAAAGTGGGGGAGCTCAAAAATAGGCCAGGTGAATTCCCCTAAAAATTGTTTTATTAGAATTCCACAAGAGACTTGGCCCCAACTATTCATAGAATTTCTTTGTTATATATTTGAAATCTTTCATCTGATATCACTCTATTTTATCACAACACTGAGCTTTTTTAACAAGTTGAAAATATTTCTGTCGTTTTTTACCCCTTATGTTATCTTCAGACCCACATAAATTGCTTTCAGGATCTTTTAATGACTTGGATAATGAATCTAGCATAGAGTATGTATACAAACAGTCACAAATGAGTACCAAAATTCCACTCATAACCCCTATTGCATCCTCAATGAATGTATCAGATCTCAACATTAATATGGGAATTGTGATTTCTCAAACTTCAAGCACTTGGTCAATACCAAATATTTCCATCACTCCAATTCACCCAAATCCCACTAATACACAAATTCATGTGTCTGAGGGACCAGGAAGCACACCATAAATTTCATCAAAGGATAATCCAAAAACCAAGTTTCCACATCAATTCCTCCTTAATCCTAGCTAGAATCCTGTGGAGTCCCAGAAAGCCTTTGAGAGAGGTAAACAGACATCCCTCACTATTCCATCAGGATCTCAAGTTCATGTGGGTCATAAAAAATGGGTTGATGGCGGGCAACAAAAAAGACCATTGGAAAATGTTACTTGGAGTGGTCTTTTGGAGGGAAATCCAGGATTGATTCTTTATCAAAGTAAGTCAGTTTTATCTTGGAGTATTAACTTTTTCACAATCTGATTTGTTATTTTTTCATTGGTTAGATATGGCATCTGAAGGCTATACAGTCCAATCTCAGGAGCCAATTAAAGATTCTGAGTATGGCAAGTCTTTATGAGTTCTTTGATGTGTTAACTGATGATTTGAATGGCAGGTGATGAGCTTTATGCACTTTGCCTCTGGTCCATAAAGTAAAGGTCATTGGATATAATCATCCATATTCCTCCAAACCAAGAATTGGTCATGTCAGTTCATCAATGATGAGGATGAGAACATGTCTCCTACTCAAAGTGAAACAAATGGTGAATCAAGGAAAGACAATTTCACCACACATGAGCAGGTAACTTGGGAAAATAGTGAATTCACCCACCCTCAAAAGCCCCTTGCCCATAGTATGCTCAATCCATCTGTGATGAGGCAGCAAAAAAACCAGGCTTGCAAATCTCACAATGTGGGAAAATTTGCAATCCAGAAGGAGCAAAGAAGATGGCTGAAAGCAGAAATTCCTGAAAATTTCCATGGAATGAGATAAGCAGTACATGCCCATTGTCTGTTCCTACTGAAAGTGAGGGATAAGGATTTTTCCTCACTACCAGCACCACCCAGCACAGAAGAGTGTGAAATTGCAATTCAAGTTTCTGGTCCTCTCAAATATGTCCTGAGAGATGTTTTGAACGAGGAATCAACACAGATTCAATTTCAGGGTTTCCAAAGCTACTGCAAAAATGAGCTCCAAAAGCTATGACTAAAGCAATTCACTTGGGATTGGGAGAGCTCATGGCCACATCCATTAAAAAAGCTGATGTCTATGGTGTTTTACTTTAACTTCTGTCTTGCACTTGTCAGCAAAAAGTATCATAATCATTGTTGGAACAACAATCATAATAACTACAGGGTTGTTGCAGCTGTAATGGAGCAATACTTCACTTAATTAAAAAGAGAGTGGAAGTAAACTCAAAAGGACACCAATTATTTGGTAAAAAAGAAGGTGAATCAAATGCTTGCAAAGATTCACCAAAGGGTTAGTCATATCATATTTTTTATCATTGTGAAGTAATTCTGATGATGTTCAGATCTGTGAGAACCATTGTGAATGGTGGGATATGGTTGAATTTCCCATTCTAGCATCACAATTCAATGACCCTTGGGTATGCTCAGATTCTGAGAAGGTAGTGGAAAATGGACATCAAGCTTACTGCAGAGTGAAATTATGCTGGCGCTCATGCTTATTTAATGAGTTGGTATTAAAAATTGATAGAGACGTAGAGTTTTGTAATCAGATTAGAAAAAAGGGTAAAAAAATTGTTGATAAATTACTAGAAATTGGATCAATAGATGATGGGGATATTCCTGAAGGGCTATCTTTTCAGGTATTTGAGCAAGATTGGCTCAAAGGCTGTAGTAGGATGCAGACTCTTGTGGTCAAGATACTTGAAATGCCAATTATTAGCACAAATGGGGATGCTCTGCAATAAGTTATCAAAATAAATGTATAGCACAGTGAGATATTAAGGTTCTGTAAATAGTTTGTGTAGATCTAATACAATCTGATTATTACTTCTTAAATGTGCAGCATCTTGATAAATAAATTAGAATATAAACAATATGATTTTGCATTTACTGTACTATTGTGTCCCTTATCCAGATTTGTCTATTGTTCATTTTCATTGATAAAATTATGAAGAAGTTCTATCCAGCTCATGGTGTCCATAATTATGGACCTGTTATGGGGTAAAAAGGAGGTATCAGCTTTTTCAAACATGAATTAGATAATATCAGGAAGCCTCACACAGTTAATGAGCTTTCCTTTTGTTGGACCTCTTTGTAATTTCAATATGGGATTCCAATAGAGAACAATTTTAGAATAGTAATATGATCAGGGACACAGATGAGCTTGAAAAGTACCTTCTGCATGAGGAGTGATATAGTGAACAACCTTCACGGGTTGTTGTTGGCCAATACAATGGAGTTTATCAACAGCCTGAGCCTCAATGGCTGGGCTCTAATTGGGATCCTGGGAAGGTGGATGTCAGTGTTGGGAAATTTGGGTGGAATTTTGGGGTCCCCTCACCATTAAATAGAGGATATTAGCACAAGTTATGCTGTGGCAATGGATGCAATGAGTACTTCACATTCAGGATTATTGAAGAAGTTCTCCAGGGCCCTGCTCTCTTGATTTAATTGTTTCAACAATTTGTGCTGAAAGCATATAGTGATGGGAAAATACAATACCAATTCTACCAACAAAAGGCGGTCAGCTGGATTCAATTGCAAATGGATGCATATGATAATTTACTCACAAATCAAGGAAGTGGGTCCATTGTGAGTAACCCACCGATTTGGATGAACCAAAATTTGAGTTTTGGTTCTTCAGTAAGCTTTTGAAGAGATATTCAATTTACTTCTCATCATGCATGTTTCCACATTGAAAATAGCTTGGGTAATTGTTGAGTTATGGTGAGTGCTTCTACCCTCATGGTCTTGCAAATCAGGATCTGCCATTGTGTTAAGCATTGTATGACGGTAGAAACACCTTTTGTTTTTGATGATAGGAATTCTTTGTATAATGCAGAATATATCTAGTGATTGCTAATAGTGTGGAGGGATTTGAGATGTCTGGTTTTGCTGCAGCACAATTCCAAATGCAAAATATAGTTTCTACATTTGGAAAGACTATTAAAGATTAAAGGTGACCAATGATCTTGATCTGAGCTCTGGGGTTGGTTTATGATTGATATTATTCCCAAAAAGTTATAAATGGTGTTGTGAATGGGTGTCCCTGTTGAACATATGTGATGGGATGATTGGAGGCTATTAATGGCACGTTGAGTGGCATCGTATTGAGAGGCAATATAGCTATAAGATGGGGGAAGGTTTATTTGATATAAAAGCTAATTTGATTTATTAAAAGATCAGAAACTCACTGTTCTTGATCCAAAATTATATGATGCCAATTGATTTTAAAAATGCATGATGTAGAGGTATTTTTTAAGCTCTCCGGTGATAGTATTGTAAGAAGTGATGAGGATATCACATTGTAAGATGTAGGCCTTGGATAATGAGTGACAAGCTGGGCCATGGTAGAACTTGGCTTGCAGTGCTCCAGCCTGAGCATTCTTGGATATTTCTTATTGAAAGTTGGTGATTAAGCAAGTTGGGTGTTTGTAATTAGCTGCTCCTTGGAGGCACCAATGAGTGCAATGGCCTGAATGGTTTTACCTAATCCCATATCATCCATGAGCAGTCCACCAAGAGGGGTATTGGTCAAAAGGGATTCAAATGAGCTGAGCACCTTGTTTTTAATTATGTTCCTGGCATTAAAAGTGAATTCAGGGGGTGAGGTGGCCTAAAGGTTACAGACATATTTTTCATTGGGGATTTCTCAATCCCAGAGAAAATCTAGTCTGGTTTTTGATGAGGGAGGAGGGTGTATTAATAATGGGAAGTTCTGATCCACTGGGTAATTGTATCAATTTTTGCTTGGATGAAAAAGAAAAGACAGCTGGATACAAGGGTGGAGTCAAGTGTGAAGTGGGATATGTGGGAGTAAAAATTTGAAATTGACTATGAGAATAAAAAAACATATTCTTTAAGCATTTTAATGTTGAAGTCTTTTTTTCTAAAACTTTCAATTATGAATAGAATTTTTGCATACCATGTGAAGAACATCAATGCTAAATTGGGTTTTTGAGATAAGGAAGGATCATGCTGATCAGTAATCAATACTCCCTCAAAAAATAATGTGCAAGGATATATTGCTATTAATTTTAATACAAATATGTATCATCCCAATGCAAAGTGGCTGTGAAGGGGTTGACATTATGGCTATTAAGAATTTTCTTTGGGGCAGTTGAAAATAATATGATGAGGAAGGTTTATCTAAAGGGAATGAAGAGCAAAACGCAGAGGTGGGGGAGATTATATGACAGGAAGCAATGGGTCCAAAGGGGGATGGCCTGTGGTTATGTGGATGGTGGTTTGGAACATAGGCCTCTTTTCTTTATAGCTTTTGTATCTAATTTGGGGCATATATCAAGGCAAGGTGGCAAGAATGTGGGTGTGCCCATATGAATTCTGAC